>JAVUPR010000340.1:0-1200000 GCA_036785695.1 Gentiana straminea
ATGAGATCCAATATCCTTCAATTAAGGTCGTGTATCTACTTTGAAATTACCATCGAAGCAGGAGATTAGATTTGGGACATTGAGCAAACAAGTACATGTTGGGTAGATAGAGATAAAGGCCCTAAATTAGAAATGGACAACTATACCTAATGAGACGAGATCGATCCCGCACTTTCTAGGAAGAAGAGCGGGTGCGGTGCTACAACCAATAATGGGATCCTACTATAGGCGATGTACGATACAAAACCCTACCTTTCTGATGTGGTCATCCCAAAGAAAAGCGAGAAAATGCGGTACAAGGTTCATAGAGGGGTGTGCGGGGGCCATTAAATCGGCCTCTACATGCAGGTCAAAAAATCATATCGACCGGATAATATTGACCCACAATCTCTAAATATTCTCGTAGGTTTGTTCGGATATCGATGAATGTCGAGGAGATTTTCAAACATCCCCGGATTGCCGCTACTGTAGAAAAGAGCATCGTGATTGCGGCTTGTCCTTTTGACAAATGGGGGATAGATTTCATTGGCCCATTTCCATGGGAGCCCGATGCTGTTTGTCAATCAGCCCGTCATCGTCTCCGTTGATTACTTCACAAAATAGATCAAAGGCAAAATCCTTGACAAAGACTACGACGAAAAGACGCGGTCTACACTTTCTACACGACCAACTTTTCTCTCTCTAGGGATTATGCACACACCGAAGTTCGAGGATCATGGTCCTGCTTGTTCGAGAGAAAAGGTTTATGGAGATTTTGCGATGAAAAGACGTATAAGATAATGACAATCTTATGTATCATACCTTGCACGGGGCAAGCTATCAGAAGAAAATCACAAACAAGCAATTCCGTAATGGCAGCTTAAAGGGAGTTTGGGTGAAAAAGCAAACGGAGATAGGTTGACGAGCTTCCCATACGTCTTATGAGTCTACGAACTATGACTAAACCAACAGCAGGTGAAGCTCCCTTGACCACTAACTTACGGCTTGGATGCCATTGCACCCGTTGAAATTGTATTACACACTACGAGGGTCTCACGTTACGATCGGCTCGGTACTTCGTCTACGAAAGCGAGGCCACCGGACTCCGTGCCGAAAATGACAAACTCTCACCAAACTAGGTAGGCCCTATGAGATATCAAGGGAAATCAAAAAAGGCATCTACATCTTGAAAGAAGAAAATGAAGCCGACTACAACCACCCCTGGCACGCGGACAACCTCAAATGGTATTACATGTGCAGCTCGGCGCAAAATAGGAAAATCATTCTCTTATAAACATAATATTTCATTATAATGAAAAGCCCAACATTACGTTTTCACCACTTGTTCCCGCCTTACCAAATTTTCTTACAACTCTCCCTACCGGATGTGGCGCGAAAATTTCATAAAAACTACGTCAGCCTCATAGTGTGGCAACTCAAGGACATTTCTTTCCACATGACGCACCTAAAGACCATCAGCCTCATAGCGCGGCAACTCGTGGCCATTTCTTTCAGCATGATGCACGAAAAGACCATCAGCCTCATAGCATGGCAACTTACGGCCACTTCTTTCAGTACGACGCACCTAAAGACCGTCAACCGCATATCACGGGAACTCGTGGCCATTGCTTTCAGCATGACGCACCTAAACACCTCTGGCTTCATAGCATGGAAACTCATGGCCATTGCTTTCATCATGACGCACCTGAACACCGTCAGCCTTATAGTGCGGCAACCCGCGGCAATTGCTTTCAACATGACACACTTTTTGGAACTATCCCCAACCTTACGGAGGGATGAGCTTTCTTGACATTCTATCTGAAGGATTATGGTATTATTTGGAACTCTCCCCAACCTTACGGCGGGATGAGCCTTCTTGACATTCTTTAAGAACAATTACGCTACTATTTTGCAAATCTCTTCAATCTTATGGCGGGACAAGCCTTCTTGACATTCTTTTAGAATGAATATGCTACTATTTTAGAATTCTCCCCAACCTTTAGGTGGGACAAGCCTTATTGACAATCTTTCACAATGATTATGCTACTATTTTGGAACTCTCCCCTACCTTACAGCGGGACGAGCCTTCTTGACATTCTTTCAGAATGATTATGCTATGATTTTGGAACTCTCCCGAACCTTACGACGGCACGAGCCTTCTTGACGTTATTTCATAACGATTACGCTACAATTTTGGAACTCTCCCCAACCTTACGGAGGGACAAGCCTTCATGATGTTCTTTCAAAATGATTATGCTATTATTTTTGAACTCATCATAACCTTACGGAGGGGCGAGCCTTCTTGACATTATTTCAGAATGATTATGCTACTATTTTGGAACTCCCCTCAACCTTAAGGTGGGACGAGCCTTCTTGACGTTCTTTCAGAACAATCACGCTACTATTTTTGAACTCTCCCCAACCTTACAGCCGGACGAGCCTTCCTGACATTCTTTCAGAATGATTATACTACTATTTTAGAATTCCTCCAAACCTTATGGTGGACGAGCCTTCTTGACACCATTTCAGAACGATTACGCTACTATTTTTGAAATCTTCCCAACCTTACGATGGGTAGAGCTTTCTTGACGTTCTTTCAGAATGATTACGCTACTATTTTAGAACTTTCAACAACCGAACGGCGGGATGATCCTTCTCGACATTCATTTAGAATAATTAGACTATTTTGGAGCCCTCCCCAACCTAATGGCGGGACGAGCCTTCTTGACATTCTTTCAGAATAATTACACAGCTATTTTTGGAACTCTCTCCAACCTAACAGCAGGACGAGCCTTCTTGGCATTGATTCATAATGATTACACAACAATTTTGGAACTATCCTCAACCTAACGACCAGGACAAGCCTTCTTGACATTCTTTCAGAATAATTATGCTATCATTTCAAAATTTGAACGACACATATACTTTAAACGCTTCTACATCGCAAGGTGCAAAGTATGCCAGACATTTTATTTCTATAAAGCTCGCTTCTATGTGCCCCTCGACCTTGCCAAAAACAAGGGGGCATTACGTTGACTCAGCGATCCGACTCTCAGCGGGTTCAACAAGTTAATTTTTTTTTTAAAAATACATACGAATATATAAATGGCATGCAAAATATATTGACAGGCTCATGTAAGGCGATTCGAAATAACAAAATGTCAGCAGAAGCCCGAAATGCACGGACACAAAAGTTATAGTTACAATTGCTCAAATAAAGCTCGACATTACGGTGCAAAGTTTTGAAAATCAAAAGAACGAGAGGAAAAGTCTATTGTTGCGGCGGCAAGTTCGGACTAGTCCTATCGAGCTCCCAATTAAGCCTTAAAAGTATGCTCCATGACAAATCTAATGGTGTCAGCATACATGAAAGGAGTCAATGATGGACCGAGTTGAATCCCTTGAAAAGGCAGAGAATTACCATTGGCTTCCTCGATGACTTTGATCTTTGCAGTTAGATTCTCTGGCTTGATCTCACGGGGGGCCAAGCCTCTTCACCTGCCTCTCTCTGTATCCCGGCGTGATACTCAACCTAGGTATCAGTATATGAGATGGCATTGTGAAAGGGCTTTAACGTCGGGTCATACATTGGAAGATTTTCCCACATAACCATCTATTGAATAGAAGCGGCTTACTCTTTCTAGTCTGCTTCAAACATCTTGCCAAAAGAGAAAGGCCACTTGTTGAATCCCCCGACTTGATATTTTGTAGTGCCTCGGTGTACTCGGGAGACTTCGAAAATCTTCATTAGGTGGAGCCCGGGCATCACGTAACCTAGCCTCCGTCTGAGCCTCGACACTAGCAAGTTTCTCAGCGAGCTCACCTACTTTGCGCTCATTATTAGTAGCTTGATCTAAGGCCTTGTTCAAATACATGTTGGTAGCATCTCTTTCCTTCTTAGTGAGTTCCAGCTCCCTGGTTTTCTCAGACAAACTAGCGGTCAGACCCTCCAGATCGATACGTAGCTCGGTCTTGGCTTTGTCTGCCTCCACAACGGCAGCTTTGCGGGCATTATCGGCTGACTTGATTGTAGCTTCTCCTCCTTCAACATGCCCTTAAGCATGTTAATGTCTTTGATCAAGGCTTGTGTGCTCCTATATGTACCGGCTTCTTGTGTTATTTCTCAAGCTCTAAAGGCGTGCATGGCGCACCTCACCGGAGTCACCATCTAAAATAAGAAAGAGATTATCGGTTTGATAAACGAGAAAGCGTATATGTAGACGAGACTATCGGATCGGGTGAATAATCGAGCTCGTAAAGGCACACTGTGACTCCTTACGGGCTGCAAGATGCTCGAGCAATTTCTCTGCTTTATCAATCGTCAAAACACAATTGGCCGGACCGGCTCTATCTATTATGGTCGGCCCGTCGAGGACAGTGAAATCCAGATTCTCAACCAAAGGCACATCCATATAGGAATTTCTCTTTCTTCAATTCCATAATCCCTTAATTGTTGTCTTAACCACAATATTTGTGCACAGCAACTTCCAGCAGCAATGTATTCAGCCTCAGCAGTGGAGGTTGAATATAAATAGGGCATTTCAACAAGTGGTTGGCTTGACTCGATAGTTTTGTGCTTTGTTACTTGGTTTAGAGTACTTACATAGTTGTTAGTATACCGGAAAGAGAACTATTGACTTATACGTCTTGTGATTTGTAATGTCATTTCGATTTTGGTCAATTTGTGTTTTTCTCTGGTAACGAGTTGTCCTTGCAGAAAAATCTTTTTTTTTCCCGATAACGAGTTGACATCGCCAGAAATTTGAGTTTTACCTCGGCTATTGCCTTGCCATCTCGGCAGGTCCTGGGAGAATGAAAAAAGGCCTTGTCCATGCCGGCCCATCCCTGAAGGGTGGGTAAACATTTCCAGCACCAACACCTTTAGGAGGGATCACACCAGAAATCGGCCCAGCTTGCTCTGCATTTCCCTCCTGGGAAGTCAGCTCCGTCTTGTAGTTGATAATTGTCTGCTTTAATCCAAGAAATTTTATCAGTGGTTATGTTTTCTTGGGACATCAGGTCCCCAGCAGCTTCCATAGATGAGCTTGCCCCGTCAGTCCTCTGCCTTACCGGCCTTACCACTTTGTCAATGGTCTCAACCGTAGTAAGATCGCCCTCTTCTTCATTTCATCCTGCCTCCTCAGAACTGTCGCCGACTCCAAGTATGCCCTCATCTTGAGCAGCAGCATGAGACTCTTCAATAACTATACCCGCACTTCGGTCCATCCTTACAGCGAGTGGCGGGCCGCCCGAACATTATTATCGCCTTTTTCGTCTTCGTCATTTGCACTACGGCTGCTTCCTATTTGCTTGGGGCCCCATCGCGAATGTTAGCGGATTAATAAAAGGACCAAAGGCCAAAAAGTGCATCTTGCCTGACTTTTTGTTCCTCATCCGCTCTTCTCCATGCAGCCCGAAGTTTAGTAGCATCCGTACCAGCTGCAAAAGTACAAGCACATTAGTTCGCTAAGACAGAAACACATGAAATGTATCGATTATGGAAAGTACTTTGCAATTAAATAGAGCAGAATAAAAATAAGCTATAAAGTAAGACAAAACAGCTACCTGGCTTAGCCACCCTGTGTTTCCGGTTACACCCTCAACGGTCACACTCTAAAGGAAACTAATTTACATAACAAGCCCCGAACCAGTGGGGGTCATAGCCGACCGGGGTAATCACAACAAGGGACTGCCCATCATCCTCTCTTGATCCAACGATTCCTACAAGAGCATTATAACGCCTTCCTGTAGCGAGAACTCACCAGTTAGAGCACCTCGCTTGAGTCCCAGTCGTAGGATTCCAACCAAGACGCCTCTCACAGTCTTCGACAAACTGCCAATCTTGACCAGCCAAAGCTCTCGGCTTCAACATGTCCGCTACCTTTTCAGATTTAGCGGCTAGTCTCTCAAACAGCCAACAAATATGGGTTTCAGCTAAAACACATCAGTCGTTCTACTCGGCCATTTTGTTCGGTAGAGGATGAAAAGGTTTGAGTCTATCAGCTCGGTTCCTAAACTTGCCTAACCTTCACATTGACAATATAGAACCACCCAAACACAGGGAGGGTTGGCTCCGTTAAAAGAAAGACATAAATGGTTTGGGCCCTTTAACACCGGGTCACTCGTCATGGCTTCTACGGCTTCTAGAAACTCGATAATGACGGGATCAAACAACTTTGTTTGAGTCCCTTTGTATATAAAAGAGCTTCTCAATGACGAGAGTCCCTCACCTCCATCATAGTAAGAGACCACATAGTCCGTGTTGAGATCATAGTGCCGAGCCGGATGCATGGTAGCGATGACGCAATGTCTCCTCTTACGCAATC
Organism: Gentiana straminea; assembly: GCA_036785695.1. Classification (NCBI taxonomy): domain Eukaryota; kingdom Viridiplantae; phylum Streptophyta; class Magnoliopsida; order Gentianales; family Gentianaceae; genus Gentiana; species Gentiana straminea. Next base: position 6,306 of record JAVUPR010000340.1, read on the forward strand.
GCCGCTTCGTACGTCCCTCGTAGCTTCTTAGGAGGAGTTCTTCATTCTCGAAAGTAGAGGCTGCGGGGGTCTCGGCTTTGATCAACTTCATTCCCGTGATCGTGACCTCATCTTGGTGTCCGGGCTCATGGACAATCTCTTTAGACATCGCCTAAAAAAGAGGACGAGGTGAAGGGTTAGTCGCATGAACTCAAAGCCGAGGCCCGTACGAACATGTCCGCCTATCTCGACACCTCTGCACTCCGCAATCAAACATGAAAGAACCCCTAACCCTAAATTCAATGCGGAAACTACACGGGTGACAAGAGGTAATGGAGCTCATACAATGTATGGAAATCCTAAAGGTCATAAGTACAGTTTCACAAAGTGGGAAATGAAGGGTCAGGCATAACAACCAACATACAACGATATGGTGTTCATTCAGTTCATCAACCAAAATGCATTGAGTCAGACATAAAAACCTACATCTGGAACTAAAAACATTTTATGAAGCAAGAACAACAAATATACATGGGAAAATCGAGAAAAGAAACTTGAAGAATTGACGGGAAAGCACGGAACAATGAACAAAAAACTCTTTCACTCGCGAATCTTTCACGGAGTTCTTTGGAAAGGCTTGCTCGGAAAATCTCAAAGTCATGAAAAGTATTCAATTGTTTCACAACATACCTTTATATAGTGACCGGGACACAAAGCCAAATCGTTTAGAAATCCGAGAAGTAATTATTGCACCGATTTCGATTTTCACAATCGAATTTTCGAAACGCATCAACCAATCAAAATATACGAGTGTCGGAATTGAAAAAGTTGTTAGATGTCCCTTCAAAGAACGATCAAACAAATGCTCGGCCAGAAATGACCTGATCTTTTCCAGGCGCGAACAAGCATCTTCCATCAATTAGCCCACACTTCATGGAAAATAGAGTAATCTTGGTCACTTTTGCATGGCCTCTTGAGCCCGTCCGCATCATGGTGCGGAAAATATCAAGGGCTCAGCACACGGTACATCAAGATTTCCTAAAAACTCTACTTCACAACTTCCACTTACACAGTGAAAGCTCAATGAGTAGGGGGCATTGATACACCAAGCCCGACAAACGACCTACGAATCCGAGGGTGGCCCACTCGTAAGCCTGCTAAGGATAAATCTCGTGGCCCTGGTTGCTCGTCCGTTATAAAACGAGTCACAAGAGCCTGCCTGATGCCTCCCCATGCTCTCGCAGTCAGTTGAGGCGGAGACCGATGACCAACTTGTGTACGATTAGCTCGAGTACCAGGGGCCAGCTCGCCTTCCGATATCCACCAGTTCGGACAATGCTAAAGTCAGCTAAACGGACATACAAGCAGTTATCAGTGCAGAGCTCGTAGCAGTCTCAACCTAATCCCACGTACCAAAGCTCGCCCCCCGACACACAATTTACCGTCCAGTTGTAAACACCAAAAATGTCGGCTATAAATAGTTGCGCCCCTTCACGCACCATAACTACGTCATGTGGCTTGATCCTTTACACTCAAGGGTACGTAAGTAGCCACCTCGGCTCGATCACAATCCCCCAAAAAAGCACCCTTTTTTATTGTACTTAATCTTCATGGTGTTCTTGAGATTAAATGACACAAAACATTAGAATTATCACTTGAATTTGCTAGATATCCACCGCATCATCTTGTTTGTGATAATTCCGACGTTATCAATTACTTATACAATTTTTTTTTCCAAATTTTTCGGTGGTCTTGAAATGAATACCTCTAGATCCGCCGAGGTAATTTTTTAAATTTTGATAACTCAAATAATCGTAAGAGGAAACAATGACGGGGAAAAAAATACATCATAGAACCCCTATCAATATAAAATTACCGAAAATGACGAAACAAAATAATCATTACAACAAAAAAATGAAATTGCACGGATTGAAAATAGCAAGCATGACAAGCGACAATGTTTGTCTTAAAGGATTTGAGGGGACCTCGGGGACCTTGAATCTCGCGGGTCAAGGATGCGTTTTATCTGGATTGTGAAAGGTGACACGAGGGAGAATTCACTTGGGCTTCCTCCCCATGATAACATCAAATTCCGCCCTATCCACTTCCAAGGCTCGTGTATCGATTGATTTTCTACTCGTATTCGAAGCGGATAAGTGATCTTCCTGCTTACTTCTCGACAATGTGGGTGTTGTGAGAGGTAGGGGTCCGGTTTAGTGCCTCCTCCTCCTCTAAATCTTGTCTTTGCCACCTGGAGGATGGCTTGTTGGGTTTACGGATCCATGGCCAACGGTTGATCCACTACCGCTAGCTTGTTGAAAAAAGGCTCCTCCACTTTCTTGGCCGTGTCCTTCAGTGTGGGTATCTGCGGTCTCTTAACCACCATCGTTTTGTCCCCCTTAGGGATTATTCAGAATGTCTTGTGCATTATTCTGACCCCCTGGGACGTTATTTTGGCCGTCTTGAGCGTTTTCTGCAGCCGTTTGTGTAAGATTTTTTGGTGGCATGATGTTAGCTGGTATTGAACACAATCGTCTACTAGAAGGCCCTCCTTCTGACCAATTTGACGTTCTTGGATACCGTCTATGAATAATACGGGCCTAAAACTCTAAAGACGATTGATTAAGATCACAAAAAGCATAAGAAAGCCAATAAAACGAGATGGTTTTGGTTGGTGATTTATTTGGGCTTGAGAATTCTTATTCTCAAGTTGCCTACGTATTACGGGTATTCGGGAATCAAGTCTGCCGTAATTCTAAGGATTGTTTATATAGGGAACATTTGTGCCCTAGGTTAGGATTGTGTCGTGTCCCTCAAGGACTCTAGTTTGTATGTATTTGCGGATATGTACGTGTTAATCTCCGTGATTTTTAGGAGATAATTACGCTATCATAAATAATAGGATCGAGTTGTAATCGTTGGGGATTCTTTCCATATGTATCATATATGTTACCCACGTGGGATAAGATCTTGATCGGCTCTATCCGACCCGAGAGCTTCAAACCATGCCTGGCCCGAGCCGCGGCTTGCTACGGCTCTCTTGTGCCCTCACCGACCCGCGGTGGGCTATAAATGGTGCTTGGCAAACTAGGTAGACCTCTCTTTTGTGGATAAAGGTCTTTACACTAAGTGTTTGCTAGGGTTATTACTCCTTCTTTCTCCTTATTATTACTTTTCTATTTATAGGATGACATGTGGTCGATGCTAATCCGACCTCCGTCAGTTACTAATGTGTGCAACATTGTTTGTTGTTGTTTGTTGTGGGTTATTAATGCCCTAACTTAGGACAACAGAAGTAATGTCATTTGTATAGGGATAGGTCAGCTGAGGTTGGTCACGACTCCAATCATTGTTAATTTTAAAGAAATTTTGCTACCTAAATTCAAGTCTGTTTTATTGCAGGTTTTCAGTGAGAGCATCAATCTTGTTGAAGGTCATGCTATGTTCTTTTGACCTTGACAAGAAATACGAAGGGCTAAATGCGAAAGCGAGGTAGTTGTTTGATCTTAAAAGTTAGAAGGGATTTTGACATTTTTGGCCCACGATGTTTTAGCTTTGTTTAAAAAATAACCTTCATGTTTACGAATGACATTTTTGGTCCCTAAGTTTGTATTTTGTTTCAATTTTAGGACATTTAGCTAATTAACCATCTAACTTAATGTCAACTAAACATTTGATCCAACCTTACGACCACGTATGCTTTCATACGTGGTTTGGCGAAGTGCATCATCAAACGTTTAGTCGACGTTAACTTAGACCGCTAATTAGTTAATTATCCTAAAATTGAAACAAAATACAAACGTAAAGAACCAAACGTGTCATTCGAGAAAAATAACGTGTCCTAAAATTGAAACAAAATACAAACTTAAGGGACCAAAAGTGTCATTTAAAAACATAAGGGTTATTTTTTAAACAAAGCTAAAACACGAGGGTCCAAAAGTGTAAAAATCCCATCTTAAAATGATCATTCCATCTTCACCCCTTTATGATTTTCAGAAGTGTTGTGATAACACCTTTTTCGTTCAATTTTAATGTAGTCTTCTTGTGTTCGTCTCTAAAATTTTACCATATATTCAAGTAGGTGATGGAGTGTTGCTACTTTATGTAGTTTTCTCCCATTCCTCATCGATCTTCGCTATTGTCGGTGGAAATAACCATATGACATTCTAAGGAGAAGGGTTCAATGACGGGGAGCAGTTAAAAGAATAAGAGAATAGGCTTCAATGATGGCGTGTATTTTGTAAAATAAGAAGGGTATATAGAGCTCAAAATCTGTATTTCTGAAGCCGAATGTTTACAGAGACATTTTGGTATTTTTGATCTAGAGAATTTTGGGGACTTGATTTATCATCAATTATAACAATCTGATAGACATTTTTCTTAATTGTAGTATGAGTTTGGGCGTGGGTGTAGGTTGGGGTGGGGGTGGGGGTGGGGGTGGGGGTGGGTTGGGGTTGCTAATTTTTAAAATATCATTTGTTTTTGTGGCAGTAGAATAAAAGCGTTGCAAAAAACAAACTATTTTTCCGAGTTTTTAGAGTTTATTGTTAAAAAGCACAATTTGAACATAGAATTATGCAAAAGACATGAGAATTTTTTTCGGGTAAAAATGACATTAGTTATTCCACTTTGTGATTTAAAATTTCTTGTATTCAACACCAAAAGAAATATATCTTTTGATCGATTGTCGAAAGATGGTAATTTGATCATCACATTTTTCCTTCTTTCGTCTATTTATTTAGATATCTCATTTGATATTTTTTTAACGTTATTTTTGAGGTCATTTTTGTAAAAAAAACACATAAACAGTGGAATATAGTGAAACATTAGATTTGGGGTCAGTTCTACTACAGCAAACAGTGGATTTGGGGTTATGAATAGTGGATTTATCCTTATCATCTAATTTATATTTCCTTGTCTGATTCTTTTTTGTCCTTTTAAACCACTCCCCATTTTTTTATAATTACTTGCTTTTGCCGCGGCGTGGTGCTTGTGACAATAGATTTTAACTTTTTATCGCGTTGTGGTAGTGTGGCAATATATATTATCTTTTTCTTTGCGGTATGACAAAAGGCGTGGCAAGAACTTTTTGCTACATAGTTGCTTGTCACGGGTGACACAAAAGCTTTAGGCATCGCAATAAGTTTATAGTGTCAATATCTTATGTTTTAGTGGCACTTTTCATCCGCGGCAAAATGTAGGTTTTTTTAGTCTTGACCGCATCATCTTGTTTGTGATAATTCCGACATTATCGATTACTAATACTCCCTCCGTCCCGCAATATAAGTGTTTTTAACTTTTTTGTTGTGTCCCAAATTATAAGTCCTTCTCACATTCCAATACAATATTATATGCATTGTTTTCACTTTCACACTAAATAATGCAATATTATTATTCGATCACGAGAAAACAATTCAAATTTTTAATTTAAATATTATAAAGTAACTAATTTATTAGGTTTTCTTAAACTTAATGCAATTGCATTTTCGGCTCCAATTGTTGTTTTTGTTTATGTATTCCTGCCGACCGGGGATCGGCAGTTGGTTCTTTGCACCTAGTTTTGGTGTAGCAGCTATATTTCGATTCATCATATTATTTCTTTTTTTTAAGGAAAGATCTTTGATTAAAAATTAATAAACGAGTCCACAAGTGGTACAAATGAGATAAATTCTAGTCTATGTGTATAGCCCAGGCTAGTTTTAAATCTCTAGATCGTTTCACGACGACCAAAAGGAAGACTTGAGATGGTGGGTGGACAACATCCGGAGAGTGTAGCGACTTGTTCCGCCGGTACCATATTCCATATGCAATCTCACGAAAAACATACGGCCCTTTGTTTGGCCAAAGGCGAGGTCCTCGAAGAGAGTGTTACATTACTCATTACCCAAGCTTGTGCATACGAAGGATCAAAGAAAGTTTCCTATTGAGGAGGTTCAAGCGCTTTCTCCCAAATTCGACGTGGCCAAGCGCAGTCACGTATAGCATGAAGAGGAGTCTCCTCCCTTTCGTAGAAAATCCGACAAAAGGAAGAACTCGAAATGTGGTGGTAAGCTAAGAAGCAATTGACCAGTAGGCAGTTCTGTCACTATGAGGGTGGTTGTTAGCTACATCAACGCTTAAATTCCTTCATCCTTATTGACCCTGGCTTTGCAATCCCTTCATCAAGTAATGTTCCGGCCTTTCATTTCATATACCATTCCCGTATCTAGTACATCTCCCCTCTTTCGAGTGGCTTCCCTACGGTCATACCTCTCACATACTAAGAGTATTTGGAGTCCGTAGGTCGAGCGACCTACGTACTACATTCCATGTGTTACGACGATACCAATCCGGTGGGATATCTCACTACTAGTAGATCTTCCGGTGGTCAGACTCGATGGGGAGATAGCTAGCCATAAGGGGTTAGTACATAGTAGCCGAAGAAGCCCTTTCTTATATGTTTACCTTGGCGCGAGAGAAGCCAAGAGAAAGGTCTTTGTTTGTTCGCCGACCGACTAGAATCGATTGGGCTTCTTTCCGGGTAGTGTTTAGTCATAAGCTTTGTCTTCACTTGTACTGCTTTCGTTCCACTCCTTTCCAACTCATTTCCGGTTCAACAATTTCAACACCGCGCTATATTGTGGGACGGAGGAATACAACTTTTTTTTTCCAAATTCTTTAGTGGTCTTCAGACCACCAAGTACCCCTAGATAACAAGATAATTGTTTTAAATTTTGACAACTCAAATAATCACAAGAGGATACAATGACCGGAAAGAAAAATACAGCACAGAAACCCTGTCAATATAAAATGGCGGAAAAATTGATGGAACAAAATTATCAATACAGCCAAAAAACAATTGGACATTACAAAACAATCACTACTTGATAGAAGAGTAATTAGTGAAAATAGCAAGCATGACAACTGACACGTGGCCTACCATTATGTTGTCTTTGAGGTCGAGCATGAACAAAGTTTGTCTTAAAGCATGGGGCTCGGATTCAATGGTTACATTATAAAAAGAGTTCATCCAGATCATTAGTCTCAATGATCATATAGATCTTCCATCCAAGACCGTGAGTAGGTCCTAGTGTTGGCGCAAATAATTAGTAGCTTGATTCGGCTCACTTCAGTTTTCTTATTCGCTAAGTATTGATGTACTATATACTAATCCTTCCTCATTGTAATACAATCATTCTAAAATCAATGAAAATATTTCCTTCCTTAAATGTTGATATGGTATCAGAGTCATAGGTTAAAGCCGCCGTAACTCCGATTTTCTTTCCTTCTTGATCGCCCTCCATTTGCCCAATCTTGGCTAATCAAACTTCTTCTCTGCTAATTGCCCCAATTCCAGCACATCCTTCTCCTCTTCACACAGCAGCTCTTCCATGGACGAATCCACAACCACCGCTAGTTCTACTCCTACCTCCTCCCCCCCCCCCCTCTCCTTATCCTTCATTCCACTCCTCCCACTCAATCAACATTATCAAATTAACATGCACTAATTATTGAATTTGGCTCGCACAAATGGAGCCGTATCTTAAAAGTCAAGAATTTTTTGGATTTGTCGATGGAACCATCGCCGCTCCGGCTCAGCAAATTGACGGAAAGCCCAATCCCGAGTCCGCTCATTGGGTTAAACAGGACAATTTAATTCTCAGCGCTATTACCGCTTCCTTAACTGAAGACGTTCTTGTTCATGTTTATCACGCTTGGACCTCCGCTGCTATATGGACATCCATTAAACAGTGTTTTGTGTCTCAATCTCCCCCCCCCCTCCCTCTCCTTATCCTTCATTCCACTCCTCCCACTCAATCAACATTATCAAATTAACATGCACTAATTATTGAATTTGGCTCGCACAAATGGAGCCGTATCTTAAAAGTCAAGAAGTTTTTGGATTTGTCGATGGAAACATCGCCGCTCCGGCTCAGCAAATTGACGGAAAGCCCAATCCTGAGTCCGCTCATTGGGTTAAACGGGACAATTTAATTCCCAGCGCTATTACCGCTTCCTTAGCGAAGACGTTCTTGTTCACGTTTATCACGCTTGGACCTCCGCTGCTATATGGACATCCATTAAACAGTGTTTTGTGTCTCAATCTCGGGCCAAGGTTGTTCACCTTCGCTGTTAACTTCCTACGACTCGGAAAGACGGTGCTACAGCCACTGGATACTTTATGAAAATCAAACACCTTGCGACGATCTCGCCCTCGCCGGATAACCTCTTCAACCGGATGACATCATTAATTATGTGCTTGCCGGATTAGGCCCTGAATACGATGCTTTCGTTGTGATGGTCTCCGCCAAATCAAACATTACTGTCGAGGAGCGGTTCTCTTTGTTGCTGAAAATGGAAGCACGGATTTCGCACCATACCGCATCTGTTTCTTCACACGATACGGTCCACCCGACCCTCCCTCCTCCTCCGGCATCCCGGCCCGCCGCAAACTACACTCGGCGTCCCCTCCAATCGTGGCCGCGGTTTGATGAGAGTTAACCTTGCTATCATTTTAATATGATTTTGTCCCCGTTTATGAGTTATTTGATATGCTTTTGGGAATAATCTATTGATTTATTATTCATTTTCACCATTGAACTCATTACAAGGTCGATGACAATTAGTCCGGAAACCTAGTCATTTTAAGTGAATTAGTGCATATTTTATGGTCAATATTATCTTGCGGAATTATGCGTGGTATTGTCGTTGACTTTTGCGGGATATAGATTGACTACCACCCTGGGAGGAGAGGCATTATTGATGACAAGTTGAGTTTGAGTGGTAGAAGCAAGGCACCCGAAGCTTAAAGAGTTAAAACGGATCAAAAATCATTGGCGTTCCCTCCCTTCCTTCACTTTATCAGCATTTTGATCCACCTTGGACCCGTTTTCTGGATTGGACGTCTTCATAAAAGTTGTAGAGGGTGGAAACAGATTTCCTATGAAACTTGAATCACTTGAATTGGAGTTCTACACACAAAGATATCTCCGATTTACTGAAGACCTGTCGGGCTGTCCATTACATAGCGTTGGAGGCGCAGATCTCGTTTTCTTCAGGCCGACGCCTGTGTGTTACGGGCCAAAGTTGTTATAAACACGATTTCTGATAAATACACACTAGGTCTTTATTTAGAATAGTTTTTCTTCATCCAAAAACCTTCTAGGGTGACTTTACCTTCTTGGACCATACAATTAATTTAGCTACTCGATTGCCTTCCTTTTTCGTTAGATTAAACTACATACTTGCGATCTTGATTGTTCTTGGACATTTTCTCACCGTGATTTCGATGGTACACTTTAAAGATTCATTTTCTCTTGCATTCAATACAATTGGTAATTTTTTTTCATCTATTTGATTTCCATGGATTTCTTGATGTTTGTTGCTTCCAATTTTCACATAATCATGTGTAGCTAAATATTCTAATAGCTAAATTATGTGACGGAATTATGAAATTGGTGCCTAAACGATGATCTAGGGATTAGTAGAGCTTATAATTAAATCTTTAGAATTTGTGTCCTAAAAATTGATCTTAATGTTTGAATTAATTTGATCATCTAATTCATGATCACACACATAAACTTTATAAATGTATTTTACGAGGGAGGTGCAAAATAGGATTTTAGGATTGCCATGCACAACTAGTCGTGTTTTTCGCAGTCCGTTCCTTGGTAAGGTTATTCTAGCTAAGCCGTGAACTCGGTGGATGCGGAGCATCTCATAGTTCTTAATCATATTAGGTTAGTTAAATCTCATAGAGGGGACTGTTGAACCGAGTATAGGGTAACTAGGTTGTGGTATCAACGCCTAGGGACCACTTTAGGGGATTGCACCCACAACACATTCATTAGAATCTATTGGTTGGTTGGTAGGTTAAGGCTCGTCCCTAGTGATTCGGTAACGGTGTTAAGAGCAGTGTTCCTGACCATAATTTGGTTATTCTTTCATTCATATATTCCAAAGTTATTATTTTTCTTTTTCAAGTTATAATTATTATTTCCACCTCTATTGTGAGAAGGAACTAAATACGTGTGTGATTGTGATACTTGACTAATTCCTCGTGGGATACGACATTGCTCACCGTTGTAGTACAACCGACCCGGTACTCTGCCGGTTAAAGTTGCTTTGCTATAATTTGGTCATCTCAGTTCCTCCAACAGGGGCTGAGGTCGCGGTCGAATTCGGGTCCACGCCCACCCCACTAACAACAACGGTTACCGGCCCAACACTTGTCAACTTTGTGGTAAAATGGGTCACACGGACTTGGCGTGTTGGTACGGTTTTGATCCTAATTTTGTTCTACTCCACCTCGTCCTTCTCCTCATTCCGCTAATTTTGCGGGTACTTCTTACGAATCCTCTACTTGGCTGCCCAATACCGGCTCTTCCCATCATATGACTCCTCATCCTCAACAATTTCTCAACCCTCCTGCTCCCTATTCCGGCGATGATCAAATCCGTGCAAGCAATGGTTCTTGTCTGCCTATTTCCCATGTTGGTAATATTACTCTTAACACGTCTTCCGCTCGTATATCCTTAAAAATGTTCTTCTCGCATCTGCCCTTAAAAAAATTATACTTTATGTTCAACATTTTGCACGTGATAATAACGTATGTTTTGAATTTTTCTCATCTTATTTCGTTGTGAAGAATTACTCGGGCCAGGTCCATCTTAGAGGATACATCAAACCTTTACGTTTTCACTCACAACTTTGCTTCTCCCTCTGGACCCTCCTGCTCAGCCACTCATACTTCTTCCTCTCCCTGGCATAGTCGTCTCGGTCACTACTCCACAAGAATAATAAATATTATTTTACGTCAGTTAAATATCCCTCATCACCGTAATTCCCCCCTTTGGTGTTCTGTGTGTCAATTACCTTAGAGTCATCATCTTCCCTTATCCACCACGTCTTTTACTTCTTCAAAACCTTTAGACTTAATTTACTTATTCAATCTAATAGAATGATTTTGACATATCCGGACTAATACCAATCCAAGACATTTCATGAAAAAAATGTGAACAATTATTCGGATGTTTGGGGCCTAATGCTAAGGCTTCGATTTATGGCTCATGATACTATAGTTCATTTGTGGATGATTGTACGAAGTTTATTTGGTTTTATCCTATTGCTCTAAAATCGACGTTGAATCCATTTTTTTATACATTTCAAGCTCTTGTGGAGCGTTATTTGATGCTAAAATTAAAGCATTCGACTGATCATGGTATGGAATTTATGCGTCGCGAAATTATTTTTCTCGTGTTAGTATATCTCACCCGGTTGCTTGTGCTTTAACTCATGAGCAAATGGGTGTTGTTGAGCGTCGACATTGTCACATTGTTGAAACAGGTTTATCATTTACGGCACACTCCAACTTACCACTTAAATATTGGGTAGATGCCCTTACCGCCATTGTGTACCTTATAAATAGCATGCCCACACGGGTACATCGGTATAAATGCCCGTATGGAATTGTTCATCATTGTCGTCTAATCAAGGATTTGCTAAAGTTTTTGGGTGTGCTTGTTGGCCATATTTGCTTCCGTATAATAACACTAAGGCTGCATTGCGGTCCGAGTCGTGTCATTATCTTGGTTATAGTGATGAACATGGTGGTTATAAATGTCTTGACATTTCCTCTGAGTCGTATATTTATTTCACGCATGTTGTCTTTGATGAGAATAGTTTTCCATACACTACCGACACAAACACACCTACGCCTATAACCCTCAAAGCATCATGCTTCCCACCAATTTTTCCACTCCGGCCGAACACACAACCAGCCCACTACGGCCCAACATCCTCACACACACACGGCCTACCACCGGCCCACAGTTCCATTCCGGAATCCAGCCCTTTTCTAGACCTGCTCCTTCGTCCGACTCTCCCTTGAGCCTCTCACCCTCCCTTGGCCCATCCACATCTACCTCTCATGAGACATCCGAGCCCGCTCCCCCAGCACATCCTATGCAAACCCACTCTCGTACCCATTATCTTAAGCCTAAGAGCCTCCCCGACGATTTTATCTCGTTCCCTCCACCCCGAGCTCACAACGCCACTACCTCCACAACCGAGCCAACCTCTTATACCAAGGCCTCTCGCTCTCCCGAATGGTGTGCCGCTATGTGTGATGTATTCACCCCCCCTCTTAAACAATAAAATTTGGACCCTTGTTCCTTCCCCTCCATCCGCCAATGTCATTGATTGTAAGTGGGCTTATACCATTAAGCGCAATTCTAAGGGCTATAAAGCCTAAATTGTTGCTAAGGGCTTCCACCAAACTAAGGGCATCGACTTTCATGAAAAATTTAGTCATGTGGTCAAGACTGTAACTATTCGCATTGTTCGAACCTTGGCATTGTAGTTTAATTGGCCTATTCTAAAACTTGACATACAAAATGCCTTTTTACATGGTTACTTGGATGATACTATTTATATATAGCGATCGCCGGAGTTATGTCCATCACGATTATCCTCATCGCGTGTGCAAATTAAATCGAAGTCTTTATGGCCTTCGCCAAGATCGTCGGGCATGGTTTTCTCGTCTCACTCGGTTTCTTCTCACACTCATTTTTCTCCCTTGCTTGGGTGATACCTCACGGTATATTTATCATCGTGATGGCATCTACCTTCTAATGCTAATATATATGGATGATATTACTATTACGGCTCTAAAATGCGGGTCATTCGGGGACTTCTCTCCTTGCTATCCGCAACATTTCCTATTACGGATTTGGGACCTCTATCTTACATTCTTGGCATTGAGGCCACGCGCACCAACTCTGACCTCATTCTCAGTCAGACCAAATATATTGGCGATTTACTAACTAATGCAGGCATGAAGGACTCAAAACCATGCATTACTCCTACGGCACTCTCCTCCTCTTTCTCGTTTTGCGGGGCAACCTTTTAAGAACCCCAGGTTGTATCGTATGATGGTTGGTGGGCTTTAGTACCTATCCCACACCCGGCCGGACATTGCTTTTTGCAGTCCACAAAGTTAGTAAATTCATGCATGCTCCTACCATTGATCACTAGTAGGCTTTCAAATGTATTCTCCGGTATCTTAAGGGCACCGCTTTCGATGGTCTCCTTCTCTCATCTCAGTCAGGGTCCTAAATTCATGCCTTTTCTGACGCCGATTGGACCTCTAACCTTGGTGACCGGCGTTCCGTAGGTGGATACTGTGTCTTTCTCGGTCCTAATCTTATCAGTTGGTCCTGCAAACAACAGCACACTGTTTCCAAAAGTATCCCTGAAGCTGATTACAAATCTGTCTCTCTTGCGGCCAACGAGGTGCAATGGCTCTTCTCGCTTACTTCGCGACATACCCTTTAAGAGTTCTTCTCTGCCAATTTTGTGGAGTGACATTGTTGGTGATACTTACCTTGCTGCTAATCATGTTTTCCATGCTTGCATAAAGCACATTGAAATCGATGTACATCACGTTCGTGAGCTCGTTGCCCGGAAGGTCCTTCAGATCGGCTACATTTCCACCACCGACCAACTTGTGGATATTCTCATGAAGCCTCTTCGTCAACCTCGCTTTCAGCATTTGAAGACCATCTCCATGTGTACTCTGTACCCATGGGATTCCCGGGGGTGTTAGCACAAATAATTAGTAGCTCGATTCGGTTCACGTTAGTTTTCTTATTCGCTATATATATATTAGTCCTTCCTCATTATAATACAATCATTCGAAATCAATGGAAATATTTCCTTCCTTAAATGTTGATACCTGGTGTCCACATATGCTTAGAAAACCGATCTAGTTTTCCTGTTGATGGTCATAAACAGGTCTGAGGCTCGGTGTGTTTTTAATAGTTGTTAGGAGCGGACAATGTAATATTTTGATTTTCGGGAAATGGCAGTCCTGGTCATTTTCTGAAAACATAATATTATATTTAATTAAATTTGGATTAAAGTATTTTATATTGCAAGGATGGTATGCCAAGTTGCTCACTCCTAGGGGTAGGATTATTCTAACTAAGTATGTTCTATCCTCCTTGCCAATTAACCTGGTAGCAGCAATGCAATTACCTGTGGCAGTAAGGAGAAAGATTGAAAAAATCATTTCTCATTTTATTTGGAATTATTCTCAAGAACACAAAGACAGAACGTGGAGTATCTAGGAATCTTTGTGCTACCCATTGCAAGAGAATGGTCAGGGCCTGAAACAAGACCTGGAAAGTTTTTCATTCAATCTTTGGTGGAAATTAAGAAATCATCAGGGTCTGTGGGCATCTAAAATTATGAACAGTGACTATCCATTATACACACTGCAGGCATGGAAGATGCTAGCTCCGTCACAACAATGTATGGATGTCAACACCAAGTATATTGGGGACCTTTTAAAAAATGGATATGGACACCTGCTACTTCTGGTCAATTTTCAGTAGCTTCTGTATACCAGCAACTCAAAAACGAGAGATTGTCTGAGTTTGAATTGAGGGAAATTTGGAAGCCACATTTACCAACCAGAATTTCGTTCTTCCTTTGGAGGTTGTACAACTCTTTACTTCCAGTCTCGGAGCAATTAATGAAAATAGGAATTCATGGTCCATACAAGTGTCCATTCTACCCAGCCAGAGGTTCCCTCATTCATTCTTTTTGGAGATGTCCAACTGCTCAGAAAATTTGGGGACATTTTAAGTGCATGCTCAGCCTTCATCCTAGTATGCAGTTATGGAAAGAGTTTATGCACGATTGGCTCATTGGAAAACAAAAAGGTGCACTTGGGAAGATCAGAAATGCAGGTTTTTATTTTATTTTGTGGGAGTTATGGAAACAAAGAAACTGCAAATTATATGGAGAGCATAAGCCTCCTTCTCATCAGGTTATAGCAGGTGCAGTTTTGGATATCCAACAGGCAGCCAGATAATGAAGTTCAAGCTCAAGAAAACTGAAGATCAAATTTTGATTCAACATGGCCTGGTCTCACACTTGGTCAAGGCTAGTCCCGGAAAAATCAACTTAGTGCAATGGTCCCCTCCCACAGACCCCTACATCAAACTCAACAGTGATGGCTCAGCTTTGGGTAATCTAGGGCCTTCCGGTGGTGGTTTTATGGTCAGAAATAGCACTGGAAAGGTTCTAATTGTAGGTTATGAAGCTCGTGGGGACAATACTAATATGGCAGCTGAGATAAATGCAATGCTTACTGGAGTTTCTGAATGCCTGCAGCAAGGTCTTCATCACATTAATTTTGATTGAAACTTATTCTGAAATTCTTTTCAAAATGCTCACCAATCAAGCACAGACCCCTTAGAGATATCTGATGGAGATTCTTAGCTTGAAGCAGCTTATTCAACAACACAATTTGCAGGTTACTCACATAAATAGGGAGGGAAACTCTGTGGCTGATTACTTAGCAAATTTAGCCAATTCTACTCAAAATTCTAAGCTACTCAACTGTCAAAACATAAATGGAACACTAGGCCTGTTGATCTGGGGGATGCATTAAATCTTCCTGCCTTGAGAGTTCATAAGTGTGCAAAATGGCCTTTATACCAAGGAGCACTCTTGATTTTAATGAAGAGTGAAAACATGTTGTCTCTTTACTTTTATCTTTGTTTTGCTTCACTTTTTGGTGCTATTGGATGCTGCTACTGTTGGCCCATATTGCAGGCTAATGTTTGGCTGCGCTCATGACTTCCATCAAATTTAGACTGGATTGCTTCAATTTTTGGAATGCACTCTTCATTAAATGGAAAATGCAAACATGGGTTTGCCTATCTCTACTCTCACTATAAGATAATCACATTTTGGACAAGGCTGCTGTTTTGTTGCTTTTCCCTTTCAGGAACCTTAATAAGAGTTGCTGGATTGGAATTGCTGGTCTGGAAATCCGGTTTTTTAATACCTTTTATGTTGATAGTTTTTTTTGGATTATGCTTATGGTTGGTGCTGCTGTCATTGATGGTTTTTTTGGACAAAGCTACTGTAGGTTATTTAGTGTTGGCTCTTATAGTTGATGTATTGGAAGCCCTTTTTTGTTTTCTTTGATTTGATGGGGTGGGAAGTTTCGCCAATGTGTTTACATGCACATACTCTTTCCCTAGCACCCGCTTTTTCCAATCTCATGTTTTGAGGATTAGGGTTTTGAGGAGGTGGGGTGGCAAATTGAGGAGGTGACTAGGGTTGGCATAAAAAATCTTTAAACTTTCTCGTATTCATCAATGAAATTTGTTGGTTTTAAAATATATATATATATATATATAATATCTAGGGGGAGTCAATTTAACCCAATTACTCGCGGAATTCGACCCAAACCCGGCAATTGACCCGGCCCCTTCCCATATAACACGTTTTAAAAATAAAAAATAAAAACCCCACAATCAATCAATTAATCTCCATTTTTTTAAAAAACTAATCTCCAAAATCACAATACATTTCCACCACAATCACTTCTATCCCATTATCTGCCCCCCACTGTTCGTAGCACCTTTAACTCTCCCATTTCTAACTCATTCTCAGTAAACCTCATCCCATTCTCATTTCTCCCATTCGAGTTAAAATTGTCATTGCTACTCATCTTCTTATTTAATCAATTTTTCCTGATGAATATGTTTCTTTAGGTTGTTCAACATCTTGAAGGGTACTTTAAACGACTGAATCAAAACAATCTATTTTGCTAAACCTAAAGACGAAAAGGTTGGTTTTTTCCATGTTTTCTGGTCATAGAATTTTCCATTAATATCTTAGATCAACAAGTTACTTTGTTTTATTTTATTTTTAAATAGCACTTCAATTTCATGGTCTAATGTTTCGAGTTAAAATTGCCATCACTGTTCTTCTTCTTATTCAATCATTTTTTCATGATGAATATGTTTCTTTAGGTTGTTCAACATCTTGAAGGGCACTTTTCCGACCGAATCGAAACAATCCATTTTGCTAAACCTTAAGATGAAAAGGTTGGTTTTTTTCTCATGTTTTTTTCGGTCATAGAATTTATCATTGATATCTTAGATCAATACAAGTTACTTTATTTTATTTTATTTTTAAATAGCACTTCAATTTCATGGTCTAATGTTTAAAGAATGTTTCTGCTTCTCATCCTTTTTGATTTCTATCACATTCAATATTTTAGAATAATTAAATTATAGCCATAAAATAATTAACAAATTTCTTAAAAACGAAATAAGAAATTAATTAAATCCTAAAAACAAGATTTCAAAAAAAACCTTGAGCTTTTCAAAAAGAATATTTCCTTTATTTAATTAAAATTTAAAAAATGAAATTTAAAAAAATTATAAAAAAAATCATACAAGATCTCCTAAAAAAACAAAATCTTAAAAAAAAACCCTTCCTAAAAAACAAAATCTAAAACCCTTGATTTAATTAAATACAAAAAAATATAACCATAAAATAATTAAAAAAATTCCTTAATTAAATTATAAAAAAATACGAAATCATAAAAAAGTCCTAGAGATTTAAAAAAAATCCTTGATTTAATTAAATTATAAAAAATACGAAATAAAATAAATTTATACACAAAATCAAACAAGATCATCTAAAAAATGAAATAATTAAAAAAAATCCCATTGATTTAATGAATAAAAATACCGAATTAAAAAACGGAATTAATAGAATTTATGTGCAATCCTCTAAAATATTTACACAATGATAGAAAATTAATAGCGTGTGATTTCACAATAATAGCATATTAATAGCGTTTATACTAAAATCAATTTAATAGTGAACCAAAAATAGAAGTCATCGTATTAGAAAAAAAAACCGACTCTTAAATAAAACCGGCAAATAAATCTAGAAAGAAAAAGATAAAAAAAAATAAAAAATAAAAAATCAGTGAATTTATTGCAAAATCGAAAATCTCTCCATGTCTCAAGTATTAAATCCGGAAAATCTGCCAGCAAATATAAAAAACCAAGGAAAAAAAATTAAAAAAAAAAACAAAATCAATGAATTTATTGCATAATCAAAAATCTCTCACCAATTTAATTAAAAAAAATTCGCCCCACACATAATAAAATCTGCCAGCAAATTAAAAAAACCAGGCATTAATAGCGTTTATATTCAAATCAATTTAAAACTGCCTCTTTAAAAAAACATCAAACGTAACTTTAAAAACCGCCTCTTTAGGAAAATAGTAAAATGCAAATTTAAAAAAACCGACTCTTTAGAAAAAACTACTCTTAAAAAAATATGGTTAAAGATTTCACATGAATAGAATTTATGTGCAATCCACTAAAATATTTACACAATGATAGCATATTAATAGCGTGTGATTTCGCAATAATAGCATATTAATAGCCTGTATACTGAAATCAATTTAATAGTGAACCAAAAATGGAAGTCATTGTATTAGAAAAAATAAAACCGACTCTTAAATAAAACCGGTAAATAAATCCGGAAAAGAAAATTAAAAAAATACAAAATCAGTGAATTTATTGCAAAATCGAAAATCTCTCCCGGTCCCAAGCATTAAATCCGGAAAATCTGCCAGCAAATAAAAAAACCCGGGAAAAAAAAAACAAAAAAAAAACAAAATCGATTAATTTATGCTAAATCGAAAATCTCTCACCAATTTAAATAAAACAATTCACCCCACAAGTAATAAAATCTACCAGTAAATAAAAAAAAGGCAAGGTAGGGTAGGGTAGGGTAGGGTGATGGGTAAGGTAGGTAGGGGTGGTGGTGGTGGGTAGGGTAGGGTAAGAGGTGGTGGGTAAGGTATGGTAGGGTGAAGTGGTGGGTAAGATAGGGTAGGTAGGGGTATAGTAAGGTAGAGTAGGGTAAGGTAGGTTGGGGTAGTGGGTAAGGTAAGGTAGGGTGGTAGGGTTGGGTAGGATGGTGGGTAGGGTAGGGTGAAGTGGTGGGTAAGGTAGGGTTGGGGAGGGTTAAGTAGGGTAGGATAGGTTGAGGTAGTGGGTAAGGTAAGGTATGGTGGTGTGATGGGTAAGATAGTGTATAGTGGAATGGTGGATAGGGTAGGGTTGGGTTGTGGGTAGGGTAGGATAGGGTAGGGTGAGTGGTGGGTAAGGTAGGGTTGAGTAGGGTAGGATAGGTTGGGGTAGTGGGTAACGTAAGGTATGGTGGTGTGGTGGATAAGATAGGGTAGATGGATAGGGTGGGGTTGGGTGGTGGGTAGGGTACGGTGGGGTGGTGGGTTGGGTAGTGTAGAGAAGGGTGGGGTGAGGGAAGGTAGAGTGGTATGATGAGTAATGTAGGGTAGGGTAGGGTTCGGGTGGATGAAAGTGGAGTAGAGTAGGTAAGGGTAAGGTAGGTAGGATGTCGAGGGTAAGATATGGTGATATCGAGTAGGGTAGGATAGGGTGGTTGGTAGGGTATGATAGCGGTGGGTATGGCAAGGTATGATGGTGGGTAAGGTAGGGTAGGGTAGGGTGAAGTGGTGGGTAAGGTAGGGAAGGGTAGGATAGGTTGGGGTAGTGTGTAAGGTAAAGTATGGTGGTGTGGTGGGTAAGATAGGGTAAAGTGGAATGGTGGATAGGGTAGGGTTGGGTGGTGGTAGGGTACGGTGGGGTGGTTGGTTGGGTAGGATAGAGAAGGATGGGGTGGTGGGAAGGTGGGGTGGTATGATGAGTATGGTAAGGTAGGGTTGGGGTGGATGAAAGTGGAGTAGAGTAGGTAATGGGTAAGGTAGGTAGGATGTCGAGGGTAAGATATGGTGATATCTGGTAGGGTAGGATAGGGTGGTGGGTAGGGTATGATAGTGGTAGGGCAGGTTGGGAAGAGAGGTAAGGTGCAATGGGGTATGACGTCGGACTACCCACCCCTTCGCCTATATCATACCTTATGAACCATAACATACCCTACTCAAACCAACCTTAATTCACTATATTGCTCTATCAATCACTCAATGTGTCATCTTTTATATAATTTGTTTAATTCCAATCCTGCATATTCTGTTCAATTCAATTCCTGCGTAACAAATATGCCAATAAAATCTTCTATTCGTCCTTTAAAAAATTCTTCTATTGAAATATACGTTCTCCCGTGCATGCTAAAAGCAGTAATATAACCACAATTATTTGCATAAGTATAATTTTGGACATGTTGTGTGGTCTGTTTTTGACTTTATCTGAATGTAATCACATTGTCATATTTCCCCGTGCAATGCACGGGTTTATGACTAGTATATATATATTTATGGCATTTGGACTCATTTACAATTAAGGAGTATTTAAGGAAAAATAATAGGTAGTTATTTTCGGGAAATGTTATTTAAGGAAAATAAATCTAGAATTCAAATTTGGTTTTGTCATTGATGATGCTTATAACATATTAGAAATCAAATTTGGTTTTGTCGAACTACGAGAAAGGTGAGAGCAAAAGTGCAGACAATAGACTTTTTCCAAATTCTCACCGGGTTCTTGACTTGTTTTCGGATTCGAGTAGAAATTTGGAGTCGGCGTGAAGAGGGCTTCGTTTTAATACAAAAAGTTTGGAGTTAAATAAATGTAGGAACTTTAGCCCTAGATATGATTTTGACCAAGTTTGATGGTTTAGAGTGTCTAGATTCGTAGAATTGTTGTTATAGAGGCTTGTGATCAAATCTAATCCATGTTTGGGTTGATCACATAGGTTTTCTGTGAGAGGATCATGTTTGCTGTGGATTCTTGGCTTTTGGAGTTGGATTTACTTGCAAAAGATAAGAGAGCTTTCCTATGGTTTAATTATGCTTTATGAGATTAAGGTTGGTGTTTTGATGTGATTTGATGCTTGAAATCATGTATAGATGTTATTGAAACAGCATGTGTTGTTATGGTGTGAAAAAGATTTGTTTTTCTGTTGTTTTGGAGGTCTTTTAGATGTTGATCATGACGGGAAAAGGATACAATTCTTAAAAGTGCAGAAAACTGCTCTTTAGGGTAAAATTAGGGGTCATGCGCGTGCATGGGGCGCGAAGCGCGCGCATTGAGGGTTCAGAAAGTGGGAAAAAACGATACAGCATTGTTTGTGCGCATGCATAGGGGGTCAATGCGTGCCCATTAGGCCCAGAAACACATCCTGAAGGGTTTAAATGTTAGGAAATCTACGCGGGAACGCAGCAGAATTTAAAATTTTATTTCCTTTTAACCAGGATCGACTTCGTTTAAGCAATAAACAAATAAGCTAGTAGACGGTGGTTACCTTGGTGGGTCTACAAGATCGACGCTTTGACCATCTAAGGAGAGTAGTTGTGCACGGAGCAGCCCAAGCGTTTGGCCTCTACCGCTAGTCCACACGAACAACCCGCCGGAATCCACCATTGGATTACTATTGGAAAACACCGGTTGCTAGACCGGCCTTTTCTTCTCTCACAAACTCTCTATTGGAAGCTCTCTATTTTACACAAGAATTATTAGCTCTTGCAATTGTGATGTATAAAAGAGCTTGACACCCACTTCCTTTTTACAGGCAAAGTGGCGCCCCAAATATGAGTGGAGGAGAAGAAAACCTTTTTCCCAATAAAATCAGGAAAATCTCCTAGATTGATTTATCTCTTTTATTAGAATATCTCATATTAAATAAAATCTAAATATTGCAAATATCTTATATTGATTATATTTATCTTATTACCATAAATCTATTTTTCCAAAATCAATTAATATCTAATATTAATATTATGGTAATCTTATTAATTAAATTTCACAATCCAAGTGTATCATAATACACTTATAATTTGCGCCACATATCCCAAAGATTTGGCATCCGGAATATTCTTTAATTAATATAATGTGATAGGGCAGACCCGTCTTCCGGCCTTGATCCGTCATCCGGCCCACCATCCTGTCGGCCGGACTCCACGGAAATCGATCGTCTGCTCCTGTAGAGTGGGGATCGGCACCCTTTCAGGGCATCCCGGAGCACATGATGTGAGCCCAGGTTAGGTGCTGATAAGCCTCCCTTGCGGATCGAGCCCTCGCCATATATCGCTTATATTAAGTCCTTAATTGTAATTACATCCAATGTTATCCATTCATGTCCTATAAATAGGCCTTATTGTACCTCATTAAAAAGAAGGAATTCGGATATATATATATATATATATATATATATATATATATATATATATATATATATATATATATATATATATAAAAGATAAGGCTAAGCCTAATTCACCAACTCACTCGCAAATTGTACGGCACCACCACATTCACACACAGCTCCACCGCGAGCAACCACCAGCAACACCATTATAACAACCAGATATCCACCATAACATCACCGTTGACACCCCCAGATAATTTAGACGTTATCAGTTGGCTCCGTTACCGGGAAAAGAGAGATCTTTCACCTGTTTCCGGTGTACGGCTCATCCACCATTTCGGAAATCACGGCGGCTGAAAGAAGAGCTTCATCTTCCCCAGGTCACCCCTCGTTTTCTCCAGCAAAAGCTCTCAGCTCTCACATGCCCACGTTCAGAATCTCGGCTCAGTGCCTGTTAGGTATATTTTATTATGTTTTGATGATGGCCATACTAGCTGTTATAGCAAGCCTGAAAATAAGTTAGAATTCTCTGTATAAGTCTTTATTTAAAGTCTGACATGTTGTATAAGTTGAGTCAGACAAGTATTATCTTGGTTGGTAGGACGGAAAAGTAAAAACGGACTTTCGGCGAGTGAAGCCGACCAAGTACCGGCGAGAGAAGCAATGAAGACATTATGGTCGACTTATAACCAAGGAAGTACGTGATGACCTTGGATAAGTCTAAGTTATGTTTCAAGAGATGAAACTTAATTTTTAAATATGGTGTACAACGATCTCACATAAATCAAAGATCGGTGAAGTACAGAGATTCTCTAAAGCGATAAAGAATGAAGGAAACGGTGAATCGGCAAAGTGAAGCGACTTTCGGTGAGTAATGACAAAGCGAGTGAAGGAAGACCTATGCGGCAAAGTCGAGAGAGATAACTCAACCAAGCGAGGGAACGGCCAAGTAAACTTTACTCAATCGGATTTTTAAATACGAATGAGATTCAGAGGATCAAGCATTAAATGCACAATTAATTGAGGATCAATCAAGGACGGATTTTCTGATAAACGTTTGAAGAAAAAATCTGATCACTGAGATCAAGGAGAATATAATTAAGGGGGAATCAAGAATAAAATCAAGGATTATTCCTCTCATTAATATAGCCAACGGACGGAAATTCAAATCAAGGATTATCAAGGCTATAAATAGAAGGCATTGACGAGAAGGAAGAAAACAATCAATAAGCGAAACTCTCTGTCAAATCAAAAAGGCCTTCATATGTGCTTAAAACGGAATATCTAGTGATCAACTCAAAATTCAGAACTACAATTTCAACATCAAGCATTGAGTCTGATCAACAAGTGTTTTGTGAATCTAATTCACTTCAATCAAGCAACCGAATCGGAGGCATCCGAGAAGAAGTTGTGTTTGTGATAGGCTATTTGAAGGATTTGTTCCCAAGGAGCAGTGAAAAAGACTGAGTCACTGAAGCTGTTGCAGTCAGGGAGTGATAGTCTTGAAGATTGTGAAGCTTGTGTAGTCAAGGACAATCAAGCTATTGTATCTGTGAAAACAATAGTGAAATTCCTCCAATCATCACAGGATAAGAGTGGATTAAGGGATTACACCACTCTGAACCACTATAAACCTTGTGTCAATTTACTTTCAGCAGTTTGTCTTACTGCATTTATTTAGTTGCTTAAATTACATCGTATATCTGTGGTAGCATAAACTACTTTGAAACAACATATTTAGAAGGGACTTATCTGCTGCCCAAAAGCTTTTAAATACAAGAAAAGTTTTTGAAACTCCACTTTATAGTTATTCACCCCCCCCTCCGACTATAGTTTTACCCTTCTACGGGACCAACAATTGGTAGCGAGAGTAGTGTTCCTAGTATCATAACATTTGTTCGAGATATAATTTACGGTAACAAGGAGATCACATATTTTTAAAGTAGTTTTCAAACTAGTGCTTTCTAAATATGCATATATTTTATTTGTACTTATAGATTCCTCAAATTTTATGTCAAAGGTACCTGTTTTCAATGTCAACAATTTTGATGAATACAAAATAAGAATGTTGTCTCATCTTGCGGCAACTCATGAGGAGATCTTTGGATGTAATCAATGATGGCCCAATCGAGATTACAGTTTGTGGTAGCCACAAGAGCGAGATCAAGGAAAAGTAATAGACCATCTCAAGAAAGATTGGACCAAGGATGACGGGAGCGAGAGCAAATCACGACTTTGTTGCAAAAGACATGATTTTGAAGACTCTGGACAGTAACATGTTCATGAGAATCAAAGATTGTAAAACAGCAAAGGAAATGTGGGACAAATTGGCACTGATCAATGAAGGATCAGAAGCAGTAATGGAAAACAAACTGTCTGCTGCAAAACATAAATTTGAGAACTTTAAAATGAAGGCTGGAGAAGCAGTTGATCAAATGGACAATAGATTCTCAAGCATCATCAGTGAACTACAACAACTTGGACACACATATCCACAGAAAGAAGTGTGCCTGAAGATCTTGAGAGGCTTACCTGAAAGATGGAAGATCATTACATCAGTAATCAGAAGGACAACAAATCTTGCGAACACAGACACCTTAACTCTGATGTCTCAACTAAAGGCTCATGAATTTGAGTTGAACGGCGAAGACAGTGCACCAGGAGAGGCACATAAGGCCAGTGCACTGGTTGCACCCCAACAAAGTCAAACAGCTGATGCAAACAGCAAAGAGACACATGAGCTGAAGGAACATGTAGCTTTATTAGTAAAATGCTTTGACGAAGTCTAGCAAAAAAAAGATATTCAAAGGAGGATCATCATCAAACAAAAAGTCAAGCACAAGCAAAGACACCAAGAGAAAAGATGATGAATACGGATGCTTCAAGCTTGTAATAAGAAAGGCCACTTCAAGGTGATAGCCACGAAGATAAAGACAAAGGCGAGGATAAGAAGAAGCACAAGACAACTAAAAGAGGTCAAGCAAGAAGGCACTCAAAGCTAAATCTAGTAGTGAAAAAAATGAAGAATCATCTGAAAATGATTCTGATGATGATGAGGATGACAGCTCAGACAATGAAAAATCCTATCTATGTCTTATGGCTAAAGAGTCAAATGGCGAGGTAACATCTAGTTCATACTTATCATCAAGTGCATCCACATCGACTTTGCACAATCTTTATTCTCTCCTTAGATTACGCAAACCCGATCCAAAATCTCATGAGTAAATTTGAACAAATTGAGATAAATCATGAAATTCTAGAACATGAGTGTGAGAATCTAAGAAAGGAAAATAAAAGACTAAAGAAAGAACTAGATAAAGTAAAAATTTGAACTAACTAGTAAGGAGACTTACTCAAATGATTAGCAAGCGACGGATGGTCATACATACGGTGTTGACGGACCGGTTGAGAAAATATCCCTACCGTTAAGACCACCACTGCACCTTTAAATGCACCGGCTTACAAACCCTCAGAGAGGTTTGGATCTAGATCTGGTCTTGGCTACAACAGTCATGATGAGAATAGAAACAATGGACAACACAATTATGAATCTAGGACCAATAATGGACCAAAGTACAGAAAAGGACAGACCATAGTTTCAACCACTCATCCTGCACCGGTGAAGTCAAAATCCAGAGCAGTGAAGCAGCAGATCAAACCAACAATCCAGTCAACCAAAAGCAAAGCTTTCTGAAAAGTAAAGGGAGACTTTATCCTTCAGAAGATGATTGGAATGTTGTACCTCCAAAATACAAGAAGAAACCATTTAATGCCATGCATCATGTGTTTAAGAAAAACCAACAAAGGTATGTTCCTAGACACATGAAGCAACATAGGTTTCCCACTGTATATTGGAAAGTGAAAACGGATGCAAATGCACCAAAAAGTAGAGAAAAGTATCAGAATATCTTCAGTAGAAATATTAGAAGCTATTCTGCCATGCCTTATACATATGAAGTTGATGACTTTAATTATCCAAAAAGAAGATCATTTGGATATACACTTGGAGTAGAAGGCATGACTGCTAACAGGTATGGACCCAAACAGTGTTGGGTACCTAAACAAAATTAATTTTTTTGTAGGTTGTCTGGTACATAGACAGTGGATGTTCCAGACACATGACAGGAAACAAGGGATGGCTCACTGACTTTAAAGCTTTGGATGGACCCAAAGTCACCTTTGGAGACAAAGAAAACCCTGGTAAAATTAAGGGGGAAGGCACAATGCTCAAGAACAATTTGAAGATTCAAAATGTGGCATATGTTAAATGACTGAATTTCAATTTGTTGAGCATCAGTCAATTCTGTGACAAATGCTACAATGTGCACTTCAACAAGGAAGGATGCAAAGTGATTCACAGCCAAACAACACAGTGGTTCTTGCAGGAAAAAGAGACAACATGTATGTGGTGGATTGGAGAACAGCTAAGGTAGAAACATGTTTGCTTGACAAAAATAAACAATCAACCAAATTTGGATTTGGCATAGAAGATTAAATCACCTAAATTTCAAGACCATCAACACATTATCAAAGAATAAGTTAGTTGAAGGTTTACGAGAGATCACATTCAAGAAGGAAAGTCTACGTGATGCATGTCAAAAAGGGAAACAAATCAAAAGCTCCATCAAGTCAAAGCCCTATCAATCAACAACAAGAATTTTACATCTACTATATATGGACTGTTTGGACCCAGTCACACCGATCAAGTGTAAGTGGAAAGAAATACACTCTAGTAGTGGTGGATGACTTCTCCAAATTCACTGGACCATATTCATGAATAAGAAAAGAGAGACACTCAAAAGGGTACCGGATACGCTAAGAAGACTTCAAAATGAAAAGGAAGCTGAAGATCATAAAAATCGAGATCGAGATAGAGGCACGAGTTTCTAAATGAAATAATCGAACCTATTGTGAAGAAAATGGAGTACGCATCAACTATCACGGCTAGGGACTCCACAACGAGAATGGTGTAGCGAGAAAGAAGAAACAGGACACTCAAAGAAGCGAGTTAGAACAATGATTGCGAGAAGCATGCTTACCAAAGAGATTTTGGGTCAAGAACGACAAATACAAGCATGCTATACTCAAAACAGATCAATCATCAACAAATATCATGAAAAGACTCCATATGAAATATGGAATGGAAGAAAACCTAATATCTCATACTTGCATATATTTGGATCAAAATGTTTTGTTTTGAACCGGAATCAGTTGCATAATTTTGATGAAAAGGCTGATGAAGCTATCTTTATAGGATACTCAGACACCAGCAAAGCATTCAGAGTACTCAACAAAAGAACCTTGGTAATTGAAGAATAAATTCATGTAGTCTTTGATGAGCCAAACACAAATGGTGAAAACCTTCGGGAACTTGAAGAAGCGAGGATCAAGACAAGTCTATATAAATACAACAATACCAACTACTATTCTAAATAACAATTTTGGAAATCAAGATGAACCTCAAGTCAATACAACGAGAAGAGGCACCGGTACAAGAGCATGAAAGCTGCTACACAAGATGAAGTTGTGGAAGCACCAAGTCAAGAACAACTTCAACCCGATCCCAACTGGCCGAGAGATCACCACGAAGATCAAGTCATTAGAGACATTCACATAGGAGTCGAACCGAGAAGACAAGCTGGAGCACATGCTAGCATGTTTTCTATCTCAAGTAGAGCCCAAAACAATAGATGATGCAATCCAAGATGCTGATTGGATTACAGCCATGCAAGAAGAAATAAATGAATTTGAAAGAAATAAAGTCTTGGAACTTGTTGACAGACTAGACAAGGCCAACATCATTGGAACAAAATGAGTATTCAGAAATAAGATGGATTAACAAGGAACAGTTGTCAGAAATAAAGCAAGACTAGTTGCAAAAGGCTACTCCCAAGCTGAAGGAATAGATTATGATGAGACATTTGCACCAGTAGCAAGATTGGAAGCAATCAGACTCTTTCTAGCATTTGCAGCACATAAAGACTTCAAAGTCTACCAAATGGATGTCAAGAGTGCATTTCTAAATGGACTTACGGAAGAAGAAGTATATGTGGAACAACCTCCGGGTTTTCAACTCAAAGGAAAAGAAGATAAAGTATACAAGCTCAAGAAGGCTCTTTATGGAATCAAACATGCACCTAGCCTGGTATGAAACACTATCACAATTTCTGATCAAGAATGGATTCAATAAGGTAACTATAGATAAGACTCTTTTCAAATTAGAGGAAGGAACAAGTACATTGCTAGTACAAATCTATGTTGATGACATTATCTTTGGATCGGAGGATGAAAAGCTGTGTGAGAAATTTGCGAACCTAATGAAGAGCAAATTTAGGATGAGCATGATGGGATAATTAAATTATTTTCTTGGCCTTCAAGTGAAGAAAATGAAGGATGGTATTTTCATTAGTCAAGCCAAGTACACAAAAGACTTAAAACACGAGTATGGTATGGACACATGTGGCACAGCAGATACACCAATGTTTGCAAGAGTCATTCTTGGAAAAGATGAAGCTGGAAAAGATGTTGATCAGAAAATGTATAGAGGGATCATTGGATCCCTACTATATCTAAATGCAAGCAGACCTGACATAGAATTTGCAGTAGGAGTATGTGCAAGATTTCAAGCTCAACCAAAAGAATCACATCTTCTAGCAGCTAAAAGAATAATCAAATACCTGAAGAACACCATCAATGTTGGAATTTGGTATCCAAAAGATGGAGGATTCAAGCTGATATCATATTCAGACTCTGACTATGCTGGATGCAAGATAGATAGAAAAAGCACCTCTGGAACATGCCAAATGCTAGGCACAAGACTAGTTTCATGGTTCAGCAAA
Organism: Gentiana straminea; assembly: GCA_036785695.1. NCBI lineage: Eukaryota > Viridiplantae > Streptophyta > Magnoliopsida > Gentianales > Gentianaceae > Gentiana > Gentiana straminea. The sequence continues at coordinate 35,057 of JAVUPR010000340.1, forward strand.
AAGCAAAACTCCATATCTACATCAACAACGGTGAAGCGAGAATATATAGCGGTGCGCTTGTTGTTGTGCACAAGTACTATGGATTAGACAACGACTAAGTGATTATGGAATGGAAGAGAAGACAATTCCAATTATGTGTGACAACACAAGTGCCATATCTATTACTGAAAATCCAGTGTTTCACTCAAGAACAAATCATATTGATGTAAGACATCATTTCATCAGAGATCATGTTGAGAAATAAGATGTTATTCTAAGATACATACCCACTGAAGATCAATTGGCTGACATCTTCACTAAACCACTCAGTCATGAAAGATTTAGCATGTTGAGAACTGAGTTGGGAATGATTGAAATTGACTAAGTACTAAAGAGCGACTAACTGGAGTAATCAGCTAAGTGACTTCACCAGCTGATTAAACCTTTGCCATTACAGGAGATGTAGCAGGTAAGGCACTGGTACTCAGCAAAGTTAACTTCACTGATTGTTAGGAACAGTTAAATACAACGGCTCAGTGAAAAAGGCACTCCACCGGCTAAGTGACCAGCCAAGGCACTCCACTGAAATGAAGATTGGAGTCACCAGTAAATTAGAGTGTGAACCAAATCAGTTTTTATACACGTGGAAAATCAAGAAGTTATGGAGGATTATACTGTGGAAGATTACACACGTGGAGATCAACTTACAATCATGGAGGTAACCATATTATTTTTTGAATTACAAACGCCTCGATTCTACCCTCTCTTATCCTTTGGGGACTTTGGAAGAGTAGATGTAATGCTTTGAATGATGTGGATATGAATATCAACCAGATTAATAAGGATATCATTACTTCTTTGCAATATGTTGGTCGAACATGAAGCTTATACATAAAAATAAGGAGGATAGCATTCTTATAGATTCGGGTTCTTTGAGAAACACCTTGATCCTAGGCCTAAAAGGACTGCCATATCCATCAAATGGCATGCTCCTCCTCATTCTACTTTTAAGCTTAACACGATGGCTCATCTCTCCATAATCCAGGTTTAGGTTTGGAGGTGGTTATATTATTAGAGATGAATACGAGATCGGTTGTAGCAGGTGTGCAGGCTTATGGGATTGCTTCCAATTTTGAGGCTGAGATGAGGGCTCTAAAAGCTGGTATAAATCATTGTATTGATTTGAATCTGGAAAGGGTTGATATAGAATGTGATTCTAAGCAAGCTGGTTGATGTGATCCATGATTCTACTCATGCCCCATGGAAATATATGGCTGATATTTTTCAGATTACCGATATGCTTCACAAGCATCACTTTCAGATCAATCACATTTATAGGGAAGGGAATATGGCTGCTGATTTTCTTGCTAAACAGGCTAGTGTCACACAGCAGTCCAGAATTATAACCAGAGGGAATGTTGATTTTAGACTGAGATCCATTATTCATGAAGATATGCTGCAGTTGGCCCACATAAGATACAAATGAATGAGATGTTTTTATATATGGCTTTCTCCCTTGGAAGCACCTTTCAGTACTCTTCTGAAAGGTGCAAACCAGGTTGTATCTGTGAGATCCTTATCATTTACTTTTTATACTCTATTGTCAGTATGAGCAAAGCTTTCCTTCTTGTGCATATTAATTTCAGGGACTGGAGGATGGTAGGCCCTTTGGATGATTATCAAGAATCAAGAAGACAATGGATCATAGCTTGGATTATAAGCCAATGAGTCTAGCATTGATCTTTGTTTGGATTGTTTGGATGCGGTTTGAAGATAAAAAGACATCTATTTTTCGCTTGAAGATTTTTCGCATTGTTTTCAGCTTGCTGGTGGTTGCCAAATGAGGGATTTCATGTTGCCGGTTTTTTTTTTTTTCCTTTTGACACTGTTTCAAAAGGCTGTAATTTTTTCTTTTCACTATATTTTCCTTTTTGGGCTGGGCTTGCCAATGTGTGAGGCCCATAATCTTTCCCTGGCACCCGATTTTTCCCACATCGGGTTTTTCGGACCAGGGTTTTAAGGAGGTGAGGTAGCACATTGATGAACATTTTTAGATGGGAGGAGGCCAAGGATGGCATAAAACTTGTAATGTTTTTTCTTTTCAATAAAAATTACAATTTAAAAAAAAAAAAAAAAAAAAAAAAAAAAAAAAAAACAAACGCCTCGATTCTTGGGATCTATCATTACTTACCTCAATCCACTCTCCCACTATACTCAAATACCGTGATTTATATACATAAAAGCATGCCATTACGTCACAAAATCCTTCCGTATTCAACCACGTTCACACAACACAAATCATCCTATATAAACCACACTTAGAGATTTTTGTGAATTCTTTACGCTCTACTTGCAAATCATAAACCCTACTTTGCCTTATTTCGAAAATTCAAAGCTTTTCTAACTATCAATCACCTTCAACAATGGCTTTATCCTCTTCAATATCTGCCAGAAAGATTCTTTGAAAAATCGATCATCACTGGATTGTTCTTTAGGCCTGAACACTATCTCTCCTTCTGTGACAATGATGCACAAGCCAGACGATTGGTTGATTGAGATATGCAGTTGGGGTTGATGACGTTCCTAAACCCCCCAATAAATGGAGTTTGTTATGAAAACCTGATTGCATTTTGGAAAAATGCAAAGTTTGTGCCCAGCACAAAGAAGAGCGATCCAGATTGCATAAAAAGTTCGATATTCGGCAAGGAAGTGGTCATCAAGCCTGGGCTCCTCAATAGATTCCTACATCCGCCAGAATTGGTCCGGCCAATGTGAAGTTCGTAAAGATTGACATCAACAACTCCTGGGCTGAAATAGCCAAGAAGCCCACAAGGAACGGCAAAACCTACAACCTCCCTAGATCAGCACTCAAACATCCATTTGCTAAGTTTGCACCCGTTATCACCATGAACATCGAAGGCAGGAAAGGGTCGATGGAAAACTTGACCGAGTTACGGGTCAAACTAATGGCAATCATCTATCAAGGTATTAACTTTGACTGGGAAACATTTGTCCTCAATAGGTTGAAAGACCAGATTCAAAAGGAAATTGAGCTATCAATTACGGCACCAAGCAAGAGTTTGTAGAAGAAAGGTGATTTCTGGGAGAGGAAATCATATGGGTTCCTTCTTCAACACCTGTTTGACACACTGAAAGTGAAACCCAAAAACTTGTAGCCTCCACACAAGTCCAATGTAATGTTTACCTACATCAAGCCATCTCTAAAACCCAAACCCACTATCGGGAGAAAAAGAAAACAACCTAAAAACAGCAGATCAGGAATGGGATGAAGAACCAGATCCTAAAAGGCACAAGAGAGCACCTCTGTGATTGGTACCAGCAACTTGAACGAGACTATGGTAATCAGTGATGATACAGCAACGGAGGAAGAGAAACAACAAGCGGACATCACCTATCTGGAATAAGGTGAGAAAGGATATGTTCTCACTCCATCTGAAGAAGAAGAGATGGATGAAGAAGAAGTTGAGACAAAGGATGAACATTCAGAAGGTGACCACCTTGAAGCTGACCCAGAAAAGATGGAGATATCTGATGATGACCTAACTCTTCAAGAAGTACTTTTCAAGAGCCTCAGCAAAGTTGACAAATAGCCGAGTGAGCCAGCTGATCAAACTCACTCTGCTGAACTTGTCAACACCCCCACTATTGTTCAAGGGGGAAAACCAGTAGAAGAAATCAAGTCTCCAGCTCATGGAGAAGAAAACAAGCCATCTTCGGCAGATGGAGAAGCAAGCACCCCCCAGCAACCTCTCAATGATCCTAAAGTTGAAGAGGAAGAAAGAGAAGAAGAGGCAGAAAAAGAAAGTGAAAATGAAGAAGCGAAAGAGGAAGAAGATGAGGTGGATATAGAGAAGCAGAAATTTGAAGATGATTCGGATGTTGAAGTGGCACCAGAGGAAATTGATCTAGAAAGACTCTTCAATCTGGACATTCAACCCCTGATTGTAGACATGGAAAAGCAGTATCACAGCAGACAAAACCTGAAACCTGCTTTAAGGAGTGAAGCAACCTCCTTCAATCACAAAATTGAAGCCGTTATCAGTCACATCAAGATTCAAGATGAGGTCATGGAGAAACAAGGCAACCTGCAACATATCATTCCCTACCATGTCCAAACCAACCTTGAGTTTCATGCTGACAAGATTGATAACAATCTCAAACCTTTGGTGGAAACTCTAAATGCTCACACTCATCAACTTCAACATCTGGATGAGGTTATGGAATTTTCTGGCCAGCAACTTGACATTCTGATAAATGTCACTTCTGCCAACCACAAAATTCAGGAGCAAATGTATGATCCTCTCCCTGAGTCTAAATCAACAAATACAACTGTTGAAGCATGTTTTGGTGCTGCCAAAAAGGGGGAAGAAAGCTCAAAGCCTGAGAGCTCTAGTGGAAAGAAGGCAAGCCCAACAGATAAGGGCAAGGGCATCAAAGGCAAAGGCAACAGATAAGGGCACGGGCATCAAAGTCAAAGGCATCAGGTTTGAAGAAAAGAAAAAATGGCCCTTATGTTAAACCTTAATTGAATAATCTCTATATGTCTTTGTTTTTGAATAAAAAGATGCAATATCTTATTGCCCTTGAATGGATGAATAAAATTGTTGAGTTTTATTCCAATGTTTATTTTGAAAATTTTGGTATACTTATGTTCAGACTTATGAGAGTTTTGGCATCATCAAAAAAGGGGAAATTGTTAGGAACATTTTATTATGTTTTGATAATGGCCATACTAGCTGTTATAGCAAGCCTGAAAATAAGTTAGAATTCTCTGTATAAGTCTTTACTTAAAGTCTGACATGTTATATAAGTTGAGTCAGACAAGTATTGTACTAGTTGGTAGGACGGCAAAGTAAAAACGGACTTTCGGCAGAGTGAAGCCACCAAGTACCGGCGAGAGAAGCAATGAAGACATTATGGTCGACTTATAACCAAGGAAGTTTGTGATGACCTTGGATAAGTCTAAGTTATGTTTCAAGAGATGAAACTTAATGTTTAAATATGATGTACACCGATCTCACAAAAATCAAGGATCGGTGAAGTACGAGATTCTCCAAAAGCGATAAAGAATGAAGGAAACGAGTGAATCGGCAAAGTGAACTGACTTTCAGCTGAGTAATGACAAAGCAGTGAAGGAAGACCTATGCGGCAAAGTCAGAGAGTTCACTCAACCGTTCAAGGAATGGCCAATTAAACTTTACTCAATCGGATTTTGAAATATGAATGAGATTCAGAGGATCAAGCATTAAATGCACAATTAATTGAGGATCAATCTAGGACGGATTTTCTGATAAACGTTTGAAGAAAAAATCTGATCACTGAGATCAAGGAGAATATAATCATGGGGGAACCAAGAATAAAATCAAGGATTATTCCCCTCATTAATATAGCCAACGGACGAAATTCAAATCAATGATTATCAAGGCTATAAATTGAAGGCATTGACAAGAAGGAAGAAAACAATCAATAAGCGAGAGATCTATCAAATCAAAAAGGCCTTCATCCGTGCTTCGAAAGGAATATCTAGTGATCAACTCAAAATTCAGAACTACAATTTCAACATCAAGCATTGAGTCGATCAACAAGTGTTTTGTGAATCCAATTCACTTCAATCAAGCAACTGAATCAGAGGCATCTGAGAAGAAGTTGTGTTTGTGATAGCTGCTGAAGGATTTGTTCCCAAGGAGCAGTGAAAAAGACTGAGTCACTGAAGCTGTTGCAGTCAGGGAGTGATAGTCTTGAAGATTGTGATGCTTGTGTAGTCAAGGGCAATCAAGCTATTGTATTTGTGAAAACAATAGTGAAATTCCTCCAATCATCACAGGAGAAGAGTGGATTAAGGGATTACACCACTCTGAACCACTATAAACCTTGTGTCAATTTACTTTCAGCAATTTGTCTTACAGCATTTATTTAGTTACTTAAATTACATCGTATATCTGTGGTAGCATAAACTACTTTGAAACAACATATTAAGAATGGACTTATCCACTGCCTAAAAGTTTTTAAATACAAGAAAGTTTTTGAAACTCCACTATAGTCATTCACCCCCCCCCCCTCTCGACTATAGTTTTACCCTTCTCAAGACCCAACAGTGCCGAAATCACCTCAAAATAAGCTAACCTCCTCGATCTCTTGTCCAAAAGGACGAGTTTGCATTTAAATCATCACCTCCCTCGTGGCCTTTGCATAAAGAGACTCGTCGGAGTTGGCATTGTGCGTTTCCTGGCCGGAAACCTAGTTTCAAATCTTTTGTTCTGTTGCTTATAACTGTTCGACCAGTAAAGAGACTGAGGACACGTGAGTCTATCGGGTTTACTCTTGAGAAATCGACATTCTCGACAGTATCACGTTAAAAAAATAGGAGATAAGGTCACGCTCGTTGTTTTGATTGTTATTACACGGTATCTTTGGGTCATTAGCTTGCTGCATGCTCAAAGTGAAACTCGTGCTACCATATCGCACTGCTTTCGGTGAATTTGATAAAAAGGAGTAAAAGGATCGGCCGGATATTGTGATTTTTAGGACTTCGCGCTTGAGAAATCGCAGTTGTTCCCCAAATTCCGACATCCGTACACCGTCTTCATCGCCAGAACCACCGGTCAAGTTGCTTCCAACAAAATCTCAGATACGCCGCCTGCACATCTGGGTGATACAAAGTTGGTAGGTGTCAGAGCAGTTGGGGATCAAAGTACCTTCTGACTTTTAGCATAACCACCCAATCGGAGTTTGACAAATGGCGGGGACCAAAGAAAAAGTCCACGTCCCACCTACCCCAGGGAAGGGATCCGCAAGGGACCCCCACCGCCATGACAGCGCGGACCCCTTATTGGAAAACCCCACCCACTGCTGGATAGGGCAACGCACAAATAGAGGCCGGATCGAAGTTAGATACCGACGCCAGAAATATAATAAATCGGAGGAGGTCCAGTTCTAGGAACGACACGGGAAACTCAGTTTCAGTTCACTCCGCACCAACACGTGGAAGGAACACAGTAGGGACCTCGAAACAGTGCAAGGGAAAAGAGACAGACCCAGAGAGAATTCCAGGGGTAGAAGAGACCCCGGAAGCTAGATCTCCAGAAGCAAAGCGGCGTTGGCCTACGCAGAATTTGTGAAACAAATGTATACGGCCAACTTACGTCTAGCTGCGTGTAACCTAACTCTCATGACCATTGACGAACATATCCCCGCCCTACCTGAACCTTGGGGAGCAATCTCACACAGAGAACCACCGGATCCCACTCAGGACCCGACCAGGGTCGAACAGGAAGCAAGTGAATATTCTTCAGCGGGACGAGAAAAGAAAACATATGCCTGAGAAAAGCGGCGAAAGAGCGTCGGCCCTGGAACGGTTAGGCCGCCTTGAGAAAAAAGCTTTGCATCAGCGGCTAGGCCCTTCACCGTCTGAGAAAAAGGAAGTACCGTACCACATGGGCCGGGACACCCGTGATGCACGACTCATCATAAATGAAAAACGAGCGGAGCAAGACAGGGAATTAGAGTACTATGCGGACTCGGACGACGTTATCAAAAGAAAGATGGTACCCGTCAGAAGTATCGTGCCCGCCAGGGACGACAGGATTGAAAAAATGGAAAGAGATCTCGGAATTGAAAAAGGTAAAACATGATGGGAAACCTAAGCCAACTCAAAGAATTGATGTCCTCTCAGACGAGATACTGGAGTCGCTACCTCCCAAGGGCGTGCAATATTCGCAATATGTTTACTACAAGGGAACCACCTGCCCTCTGGAGTGGATAGCTGCATTCCAGAGCCGGACACTCTTAGCCACATCGAACAAATTGGCGTGGTGTGTTGCATTTGTAGGAAGTATGCGGGATCGGGCCGCGACATGGCTCCGAGCTTACCTCGTGGCTCGGTAATAAATTGGGAGGAGTTAAGAACGAAATTCTGAAGGAATTTGAGACGACAGAGCGACCTAAGAAATCCATCGAAGATCCGTATGAGATACGCCGGGGAGATGAGGAATCCCGCAAAAGCTATTATGATCGGTTCATAAAGGTATACGAGCGAGATGAAGAACTTGCCCGAGAACGATGGTTCAAAGGGGTTGTCTGAACGGTATCGCCAAGGGAGCGATGAAAACGCACTTCGCCATGAACCCCCCAGTGAATCTGTGAGATCTTCTCAACCAAGACCGAATCTTCGGACTGACCGAAGCAACCCCCTCAACCTCAAGAAAAGGAAAAAATCGAAGCGAATCCAAACACTCGAGGGAAGAAAAGAGGGAGGAACACAGGGAGGAGCGGAAAGACGATCGAAGGAGAGGAAAGGATCGAGACAAGTGAGGTTCGAAAGCCGTTTAAGTTTGACGAATCCGAGTTTGTTCCCATCAACGCAAGCCGTGCGAAATACCGTATGAGATCCGGGACAAGGTGGAGCGACCTAGACCTTTGAGGTCCGACCACGGAACTAGGGATGAAACAAGGTATTGCTAATTTCACGAAGATCATGGTCACCTCACTAACGAATGTTTCACCCTGAGGAAAATCGTCGATATGATGATCAAGAATGGAGAATTAGACAAATATAAGAAACACGGCGGCAGAAACAGGGATGATAGGGGACCTCGAAGATACCGAAATGAAATCAAGGTAATCATAGAGGAATTCCCTAGCAACCATCTAATCAAAATTCAAATCAACGCGATCAATGTCAGGGGAAGGGAAAAACCAATCGTTCTGGCTCCGGACGAGCAAGCAATCACGTTCACCCGCAGCGAGCTGGCGGGCCCGCCCGGGGCAATGGAACTGCCGATAGTGGTACAGGTCGGAATAAACAATTTTGGTGTCAATCGGGTACTCCTTGACACCGGGGCCGTTCGAGACATCATCTACCTGGAAAAACCTGAAATAGTTGAAGATTGGAATGTCCAGGTTGAAGCCTTATTTAGGAATGTTGGAGGGATTCTCTAACGATAAAGTGATAGTGTTGGGCGTCATCGACTTGGAGGTAGAAATTGGCGACCACCCGCCATACCGCAAGGTGAAAATCGATCTCTTGGTGGTCGATCTACACTCCCACTATACGGCGATCCTAGGAATCCCGTCGTAAAGAATGTTCCAGATGGTCGTTTTGATTCACCGCCAGAGGGCAAAATTTTATACGGACGAAGGAATCGGATTAGCCGCCGCCGACCTCAAACTCTACTAAACCATGTGACGACAAATCACAGCGATTATCCCATAAGAGGATCGGGAAAAAGGCCCCAGGGCGAAGCGTCTGAGTCGGCTTCCAGAAGGGCTCGCGTGGACACAATCCGGGTAACGAAAGCTAGAAACAAGCCGTGCCCCCTAGAAGAGACCGCGCCTGCCGAACCCAAAACAGTCATTTGCGACACCCTCCAGGTCAGGGATGAATCATATTTCACCGCCAAAGATGAGCTGATTGAAATCGTTGTCAATGAAAAATATCCTGACCAGAAGGTGAAAATTGGTGGGCAAATGGAAGAAGACGAAAGGGAGAATTTGATCTTACTGTTAAAGGAAAACCTGGACGCTTTCGTATGGGTAGTCACGGACATGAGAGGCGTGGAGCCCGAAATCTTTCTACACCATCTAAATGTGGATCCTCACTTCAAGCCAAGAGCCCGCCAATTCTCCAAAGAAAAAGAGGAAGCGATCAAAATCGAAGTGAGCAAGCTAATCGAAGCCAGAATTATCCGAGAGCTTCAATACCCGACATGGCTGGCCAATGTGGTGATGGTCAAGAAGCATAATGGAAATGGCGCATGTGCGTGGACTTTACCGATCTGAACAAGGCCTGACCGAAAGATCCTTATGAGCTACCTAAGATCGACAGAATGGTCGACCGGATCGCCGGCTTCGAAATGTTAAGTTTCTTGGATGCATACTCAGGGTACCATCAAGTGATGGTGTCTGATAAAGAGAAAGAATTGACTGCTTTCCAAGCGTCAGGCGGAATGTACTACTCCGAAATGATTCCGCATGGGTTGAAAAACGCCGGGTCGACTTACCAGAAGATCGTCAACAAAGTATTTGGTTCTCAGATTGGGAAGAATTTGGAGGCTTATATAGACGACATGGTCGTTAAGTCAGCCCGGACTGATCACCTGGCCGACCTGCACGAAACTTTCACCAATGTAAAGATACATTCAATGAAGCCGAACCCCGCCAAATGTACTTTTGGAGTCCAAGCCGGGAAGTTCCTAGGTTTCATGGTAACTCAAAGGGGAATAGAGGCGAACCCGGAAAAAATACAAGCCCCGGCCAACATGAAAGAACCAACATGCGTGAAGGAGGTCCAAAGGTTAAATGGAAGAATTATCGCTCGGGAAGATTCGTCTCCACATCCGCCGACAAGTGCCTCCCATTTTTCAAGATCCTCAAGGAAAATAAAACCTTCGAATGGTCAGAAGAGTGCTCTCAGGCCTTCAAAGCTATCAAGACATACTTGGCAAGCCCTCCGCTGTTAGTCAGCCCGATCCTAGGAGACGAACTCTTTTTGTACCTGGCAGTTCGGACCGGGCCGTTGCCGCTGTTCTTGTCAAGGAGGATGGGACCTTCCAAAAGCCCGTTTATTATGTTTCCAAGGCCCTCAGTCCCGTTGAGAGCCACTATTTTAATGCAGAAAAATTAGCTTACTCGCTCGTTGTTGCTGCCCGAAAACTTAGGGCTTATTTTTCTTCACACACAATCATGATCTTAACCAATAGTCCTCTACGACGGTTGCTGCATAAGATGGACCTCTCGGGTCGAATGCTACGATGGGCCATAGAGTTGACTGAATTCGACATTCGATACGAGCCCAGGAAAGCTAACGGACTTCATAGTCGAAACAAGCTTCAATGAGGAAGGACCCACCAGGAGCCTAGTTCGCCGAGCGTTGACAAGCCAGACACCCCAGCTGAGGTCGAGCCGAACAGACCGACCCTCTGCTGGCAGATGTATGTCGAAGGGGCCACGAGCCGAAATGGTTGTGGAGCTGGGATAATACTCTTGGAGCCAGGCTCATCCGAAGAAATTGAAAAGACATTAAGGTTCAACTTCACCGCCTCCAACAACCAGGCCGAGTATGAGGCAGTCATAGCCGGTCTAGAGTTAGCCAAATCTATGAACGTCGAGAACCTAGAAGTATTTTGCGACTCGAAAGTGGTAGTGTGCCAAATTAGTGGCGCGTTCGAAGCAAAGGACGAAGTACTAAAAAAGTACCTCAGCCTTTTCAAAAAACTAAGAAGCAGCTTCAAATACTGTGAATTCCAAAGCTTACCGCGGGAACAGAATGAGCGGGCAGATTACTTATCCAAGCTAATAGCCAAAGATGAGTTCAACGACCCCGCGGTCATGTTCGAGTATCTTGAAGAGCCAACTGTCTCCCGGGCCGAAATCATGGATATTCAGCCATTGGTTTCGTCCTGGATAGACGAAAACAAAGCATATATAGAAAATGGGATCTTGCCTGAGGACATAAAGGAGGCACAAGCCTTAACGAAGAGGGCGGCTCGTTATACGATCTTAAACGGAGTTCTATACCGACGATCATTCTCGAAGCCGCTGCAGCGCTGTGTGCGGCCCGAAGAGGTAAAAGGGATACTCACGGAGCAGCATGAGAGAGTGTGCGGCGGCCACCCCTCCAGCCGCACCTTCGCCCAAAAAGCATTATTAGCAGGGTACTATTGCCCGAAGCTGGCAGAATACGCCGAATGATACGCTAAAAGCTGTGATAAATGCCAACGCTTCGCCACCATACCCAGTTTGCCCTCGGTGGAACAGAGCATTGTTGTTGCCGCGTGGCCCTTCGACACGTGGGCAATCGACCTCATCGGTCCACTCAGAATAGGCAGATTGAAGTGCGAATATGTGGTCATCGCCATGGACTATTTTCCAAAGTGGATCGAAGCCAAGGCGCCCGCGAAAATCTGTGCCAGAGATATACTTTTTACTAGACCAGGTTTGGACCCAGTTTGGGGTACCGTGGGCTATCGTATCCGACCACGGCCCACAGTTCAGGGATGAATTCGACGAGTTTTGTAAAGACCATAATGTCAAACATTGGCAGTCTTCGGTATGCTACCCTCAAGGAAACGGTCAGGCGGAAAACGCCAATAAGCAAGTGTTAAAAATATTAAAGAAAAGCCTAGACAAAAAGACCGGCAAATGGGTAGACTACCTGCCATAAGCACTCTGGGCACTTCGGAAAACCAGAAAGGTAACAATGGGGGAAACCCCGTTCGCACTGACATACGGGTCGGAAGCAATGGCACCAGTGGAGATGGCACTACCAAGTATCAGGGTCTCCCACTTCGACGAGGGTGACAACATGGCTAATCGGAAAATCGAGTTGGATCTAGCCGAATAAAAACGCCTAAGGGCCCGGGCTCAGCTAGTTAATTACAAACAAGCCGCAAAAAGGTATCATGACCAACGCATCCGGAATCATTCCTTCGCGGTCGGCGACTTTGTCCTCCGAAAAAGACAGGCGACATGCCAGAAGACCGACAAAGGAAAATTGGCTAAGAACTGGGAAGGTCCTGGCAAGTATCAAAAATAGTCAAGAGAGGAACCTACATCCTCAAAGACAAAGAAGGCCGCGAGTCAATAGGCCCTGGCACGCCGACAATCTGAAAAGATATTACATGTAAGGCCAATGACCTCAACCTATTTTTTAGAAGCAATTTTAATATGAAAGCATTGAGCCCCTTTTGATTATCATCAACAAATTATCTTTCGAAAACCCACTGGTTACAAACGAATACTGTCTCCGACAAGCAAAGCTTGTCCGGCACAGTCGGGGGCAAAGTTTGCAGTCCGAGGACACGTTTATAAAGCCATCAGAAAAATATAAAGCTTGCAAAATAAAGCACGAAAACAAAATTGAAGGAACAAAACAAGAGATTCGATTCAATACAGAAGTAGAAATTTTTACAAAGGAGCCAAAAAAACCATGCTCCGCTCCTCACGTGTCCGCTTCTGGATGAGCAAAATATACATCCGTGGTCGGACACACCGGCATCCCTAGACTATGGATGCACATATTAGAAATCATCCAAGAAAAAGGCATGACTAGGCCGACACCCCTGGAAGTGGCGAACTTGATCGCCTCGAAATGGATCGGGCGGCCCCAGTTAATGGTCACCTCCGGCACAAAAAGAGCGTAGAGGACAAATGCCTCAGCATCAGTGACTTCCTTGGGATCAGGCATACAAAAAACCTGAGTATTCAAGAAGCGATTCCATTCCCTCTCTGCCCGACTGAGCATGTGGAGCTTGACTTCCATATCACCATCCCACTCGTTACACAGCAGGAATTGGAAAGCATCAGAAAGAGCGCCATAATAGTTGATCCCATCCTCAAGGTCCCCGGTAACATCATAATCCTCAGCAGGATTGGGAAGACCATAAACATTGTTGATAGCGGACGGAGTAAAATCAGCCGTCACTCCACGGACGGTGACGGTGGTGGTGCGATCAACGTGGCCATTCTCTGATAAAATAGAGTAGAACTCACGTACCAAGGTTGAGTTGCACTCCCCATCTGGAGGAGTAACGAAGTTTCCCCAGCCATTGGCAAGGATAGCAGCCCGATGACCTGGCCTGACACGACCCAGGTTCAACCCTCTCTCCTGCATATGGGAACAATCAGGGAAGTATGTCGTGAAGTTGTTTTTGGCCACTTGTGAAGCAGTAAGACGGAAATAGATGGAGAGCCCATCTTCTGGAACGGGATTAAAGGCGTTGGAGCCTTGGCTAGATTCCTCAGAAGAAGACATAATGGGAAGGTAATGTAGAAAGCTTGGAATTTTTTTTTAGGAAATTAAACTTGAGAAATCTGTAAAGGAAAAAGAAGGAGAAAGCCTCCTTTTATAGACTCAGAAAATCAAAAGGCAGGAAGCTAAGGAGTCACGCACGTTCAAATACGGATGCCAACCCTAGCATTAGCAAAACCGACACTTCGAAAGAAACAATCATCAATGCATCGGCTATGCCAAGGGTCATAACACATCACGATCTCCGAAAAACCGAATAAACTCCACCAGGTCTGACAAAGCTTGCCGACTCCAGCTAATTCACTCTCTCCTTACTCAAGTACAAGGGGGCTTCAGCTAACAATTCGAGCCCAACATAAAATAAAGCAAACACATCGCAGAAAGAAAATTTTCATTGCAAAGAACAAAAGACCAACAAGGCCGATTATTTACAAGACAAGACGAAAAGAAAATCTAAGCCCAATCAGCATCGTAATCTGTTGACGAGTCCGAATCGATATGTTCGAGCTTGACATTCATACGGGGCGGCACTAAAACATCGTCATGAGATATAGGCATCCCGAGGGCACTGGTGCACAAGTGGGAAATCAACCTTAGGAAAGGGATGGCCCATGTAGGTCTGTCTGGGCAACAAATGTAATTTTTTCATGATATATCAGCCGCCCTCAATCGATGCTAACTCCCTCCCTACCCACCAAGATCGATCGCATAAAGAAGGTGCGACTCAGCTTCTGAAATTTCCACAGAATCAAACGAAGGAAAAACACAGGAGTTGATAAATCTTTTCCACTCCCGGTTAGCTTGAGACATCTCATAAGCATTGCCCTTTGGCAGGATCCCAGTCACCAGGAATCAAGCGCCTAAGAGCGGCGCCCCGTAGATACGCCTCCTTAACCCATCGCCAAGACCCCAAACCGTCTCGTAATGCTCGTAGGAATGAGGGGTAGGCAAGTTGAAGAACTCATCGATGACCTCAGAAAAGAGGGCAACATAAGCCCCCCGGAGAGGAACCACGGTAGGGGCAGTATCAGTCAAAACCAGTACGGATAGTGCGGAATAGAATTCTCGCACAATAGTGGCGTTGTACACCCCCCGAGGTGCCCTCAGAAACCCAGACCAACCCCTCTCAGCGACACGGTTACGCTGAACAAAGCTAATCTTGTGAATGTTCAAACCCCTATCAGACAGCAAGGGAAGCTCATTGAAGATGGAGAAAAAATTAGCAATGGCTAACAGAGAGGCTGTTTGAAAGAAGGGAGAATCACCGAAATTAGCCATTGCAGGAATAAAGAAAAGACTCAGAAAGGAACTTTAGGAAGAAGAAGAATCAAAACAGGGATGCTTGAAAGAAGAGCAAAATCCCACCTTTTATAGCACAAAGTAAATGATCCGACGGGGGAGATAAACCTGATCGGAAGGCCAGGACGAAATGCCTGTTCAGATTTTGAAATTCGAAAAAGCATTAACGCGGGAACAGTTACCCGAACCATCCCCATTATGAGCATGGCTTCCGAAGCGTCAGCAACAGGAACATAATAATAGCTGGCCAAAGGTCACAGCTTTATGACAAGACGTGCCAGAAGAAGCTGAACCGTCAAACTCCAAAACGAGAAAACCTCGAAACTGTTGTGCATGTATCCGCTTCAAATAATAATTGGACACACACACAGCAGGGGGGCATATCGGAATTGTAAAGTAAACTGATATCGTAAAACCTACTGTTTCGAGCCGGATCTAGCCATAAAGCCTTCGATCTCCTTCGAAACAAAGGGGCACATCGGATTTTTAGATCCAACCAGACGACTAGACGGCCCAGTAACCAGGTACAACAAAGAGAATCACTTGTTTTTATTTGGACCCCGTATACAACTTCACTCCAAACAAGGGGGCCACAGATGTGAATTTTTGAAACAAACAACAAGTGGTCCGAATCCCACCTTTATTTCAACCATGCTCGGCGATCTTGATTGAAAGACGGGGGCCGCACACTGGATTTTTTTTTATAAAAAGAGGACCCAATAACAGGTTTAATTCCTACCTCAGTTATTTTAGTGAGCTCGACATTCTAAACGACCTCGACCTCACCAAAAATAGGTGGCAGCAAAATCAAAACGTTTCAAGTTGTGGAATAAAATGGAACTGTTCATTTTGGCGACTTCGAGCAAAGGAGCTAACGACCCCACCAAAATGAGGGGCCCGCACATATACACACTTTGGCGAAGCAAACAAACTTGTCCAATAAATGAAAATCAAATAGTGGCCACTGGCAATGTCAAATTACTACAAAAAGGAGAAATAAAAGGTACAAAATTACAACAGAAGCCAAAGAATAACGAATCAAGCTTGTTTGTTGAAGGAGGAGTTTCGGTATGTGGCCCAGTCAAATTTAAAAATTGATCGCACTCTTCCTCAGGACTCTTGTCCTCGCCAACACTAGTAGCAACAGCTCCCATAGCAGCAGTAGCGGACTCTGCTTCCTGCGCAGCAAACTCAAGAGCTTCTTTCTCCATCTCTAACATCATGGCACGAAGATTTTTCTCGTTGTTGCAGGGAGGATCCCAAAGCGTCTTACCGTTCTTCAAGCTTTCGACCCGGAAATCATCAAGTTAAACGGCGGTGTAAGGAAGATCGGGGTGGAATACTCTCAGCTCGGGGTCATCCTGATCCATTATTAGCCAATCTTGCAAGGTCTCAAGATCCGGGGCATCCTCACAAAATGCCTTAAGGCACCTCGATGCATGATAGAAACCGGTCAAACCCGTCCAACAAAGCATCTTTGACCTTTCGGGCGACGTCAGCAGTAGCGACCTCGGATTCACTCAGCTCGCTCTTCAATCTGTCAACGAGCTCATGGGCCTCCGCCACCTTAGCAAGAGCTTTCTCTCTCTCCGACTCAGCGGACTTCTAAAGATTAGCAGCTGATTGGGCCTTCTTGGAGAGGGTCTGATTTTCGGTATGAAGCCGACCTACATCGGCCACAAGCTCTTTTTCCCTCTGATCGGCCTCGACCCGGAATGCCTTTTCTCTCTGTTCTGCTGCATTAGCCCGGTCCGCTTCGATAGCCAGCTTCGCTCGCATCTCAGCGAGTTGGTTCGCCATCTGTTTTGCCTCTTCATTACAAGCCCACTCGACTTGCTTAAGCTTTGTGGCGACCTGAAAAGAAAAGAGTTCAGAACCAAAAAAAACTTGGAAAAGGCACATTACTGCACAGGCCATAGTTCCGTAAAGGCCGAGCGCCTCGAGTAAGAGCTGCTGGCTAGTGAAAGGCCCCATAGAAGCTGTCGACGCCACCACGTCGGCTTGAGCGATCCGATTAACGATGCCATTACCGACCATTAATTGGAGGGCATCGGGCAATCAAAACTTCAGATTTTGTAGAGGAACCACATCAGAAATGGAGGCAGACAACTCCCCGGTCGTTTTCAAGGAAAGGGGCTGTCTCGGGAAATCAAGGTCCAACCATAAGGCCATTTTCCCCTTAAACCCCACAGGGATTTTCTTCTTGCCGGAGTCCTTCTACACTGGTTCGATGGTAACAGGATCGCTATCGGTGGCGACCCTCCTCGCCGGGCTCTCGGTCAGGTCAATAGCGGCGCTAGCCGGCTCGACATCCTGGTGGACCCGAGCATCCTCTCTCGCAGCCGAAGAAGACTCGACAACAACGTCGCCGGAGCTCGGCCGCCTTCAACTCTAGACTTCTTGAGCGATGAATCGGCACACACATCATCCAGGTCTTCATCCTCGTCTATCGGCCGGGATCCTTTCTTTCGGCGGAGCCTTTTCTCTTAGCCTTGTTGGCCGCGACGGGTTTATCTACCTTTGAAGCTACGACAGCCTAGCCGTCTTTGCAGCGACTGCACCACCCCCGGCAGCCGTGATATTGAGGGAGGCCGCAGTAGAGCAGCCACCGGCGGCTGGAACATCCTCTATGCTCACTGGGGGGAAGGATCCATGGGTTTGCTGGCCTCCAACAAGGCCTGCCGAGCTTTCCTCTCATCCCTCAGATGGGCCATCACAGCATTCCGGTCCACGTTGGCCAACACCATTGTACCTGTAAGAAAAATGGTTAGAATTCCAGAGGAAGCAAAAGATACCAATGAAGACAGTTAAAGAAAGAGAAAAAACAAAGTTAAAAGAACAAATTACTGGCGGGCTGCGATCCCTCAACCCCTTTGCATATCGGGCACTGAGTGGGGAAACACTTCCCCAGACACTCAGCATACCAATCTTCATATACACCCAGGTTGGATGCCTTCACCACAGGCTGAGCGGTGATCGGCCCAGGAATACCGGCCACGCAACAGAATGGGGCCTTGAGATCAATCAAGCTCCTCAGGCTAAAAGTCCTCTTATGCGTCTCATTCTCTTTATCCCAACCAAGAAGCTCATAAAGCTTATCGAGAAGCTTCTGCTCGACGCGATCAAGAGTTTTGGGCACAATAACCTTATTCTGCCTCTTTTTTGGACGCACTTCGAATTTTGGAAACGGCCATCCGGATTTCGACTCGACCATCATGGCCCTTGTGTTCCAACTACGGACCTTATTCGAAGTCCAGTAGAACAAGCGACATTTCTTCGCTTTGGTCGCCAGAAAATTGCTCGAGTCAGCTTTGTTTGTGGCCGCTTTGCTGAAGATATAAAACTGCAAAAACACTTTGAGGGAAGGCTCGTAGCCCAAAATCTGACAAAGCACGATGAATGCCATCACCACCCGGACCGCGCCAAGAGTAAAATCACAGGGAAGGGCCGCTAGACTCTACATGACCTCGATGAAGAAAGGCTCAAAAGGCGGCCTGAGGCCGGCAACAAAATGGTCATAGAATAGAACAAGGCCGTCTTCCTTCAGTCTTAAACCGGCTCGGGTTTCTACCTTCTTGAAGCCGGAGAAACGATAATCAGAGGAAATGTTAAATTCAGAAAGGAGTTTGGGATCCCCTAGACGAATTCAGACGACTGCCCAATCTGACTCGATCCGTCTATCAAGGGCATCGATCTCATCATCCTCCCTCGTGGCCTCCAAGTTCGGTGGCTTAGAAGATTTGTTGCTCTCTTTCGGCTCGTCATCCTCATCAACGGACTTCTTTCTCCGCTTGGGTTTCTCAACCTCGGGTACCACAAGAGAGGAGGAACCTTTAGCCCGGCGGCCTCCTTCCCAAACCTTCTTTGATTCTTTGAGAGCCGCAACCGAAGGGATAGACTTCCCTTTTGGCACTTTGAAAACAACAGCTTTGGGACGGCTTGACTGTGGCGGAACCAACTGGGCCAATACCATATCATCCTCTGTGCTTTCACCGTCGTCACCCTCACCGGAGCTGGTGCTTACTTCTTCGACCTCCTCGGAAGCTTATCCATGAACACCATCATCATCGCTACTTCCTGATTTGTCGCTCCCGGGCATCCTACAAAAGAAAAGAACGAGGTGGATAAGCCATCATCCAAGACAGTGGAAGTCGGGCCGAGACAATCCTCATCCCTTCATCTCGACACCCCGTCTTTTCGTTCCACAGTCAACTCCCAGAAATCAATGGCAAAATCTTAAGATTTCTGGTTAAAGCAACATCCAACACTCAACCAAAATAAAAAATAACCTCAGACACAGAAACAGGAATGGCAGAGTAAAATTCAATTGCGCCAATCCGATAAGGGATAAAACCAGAACTAAACGAAATGCAAAAGTACTAGAGATCAACAAGGAAGGACAACTTACTTGATAATGAACAGGAAATACGAGAAGGGTGTTAGAGCAAGAAATGAGCTTTAGGAATCCTGCCGGAAATCGCCTCGCCGGAGAACCTTTGCTTACAATCTGCCAACGGATAATTGCCAAAGAGGTTACGAAATCTGAAAGTGTTTTAAGTCTGGGGCCTTTCGTCCTTATATAGGCACGAAAACACATATCTGATGGTCCTCGCCATCGAGATCCAACGAACGAGATTAAAGGTAGGATTCCCAAATTTCAAAATTCACAATTGCCATCATTACGGCACAAATAACCAAGAGTCACAGCCAATCGGAATGAGCGGCGAGTCACATCAGTTATCCTATCAGTCTAAAGTGACGAGGGAACATTGGAAGAAGGCCTGCGGTTGACATTTCGGCCCAGGGGCTGACTTCAAATGAGCTTCAAATCAGCTCGAGGCCTAAGGCCTAAAAAGCCAAATCTTATGAAGCTAAGGCTATCCGCCCCTTTACAGCTTAGAATCGGCTCGAGGCATAAGGCCCGAAGAGCCAAATCTTATGAAGCTATGGCTATCCGCCCATTTACAGCTTCGAATCGGCTCGAGGCCTAAGGCCCAAGAAGCCAAATCTTATGAAGCTAAGGCTATCCGCCCATTTACAGGTTCGAATCGGCTCGAGGCCTAAGGCCCAAGAAACCAAATCTTATGAAGCTAAGGCTATCCTCCCATTTACAAGTTCGAATCGGCTCGAGGCCTAAGGCCCAAGAAGACAAATCTTATGAAGCTAAGGCTATCCGACCATTTACAGCTTCGAATCGGCTCGAGGCCTAAGACCCAAGAAGCCAGATCTTATGAAGCCAAGGCTATTCGCCTTTCGCTGTCCCTAAAGCATTCAAGAGGTCAAGTCACCAAAATAAGAGAGCTACGCCCCACCCAGCCTCTCGAGAGATCAGGGGTACGGAATAGGGGGCCATTGATAGGGCGGACCCATCTTCCGGCCCACCATCCTGCCGGCCGGACTCCCCGGAAATCGATCGGCTGCTCCTGTAGAGTGGGGATCGGCGCCCGTTGAGGGCATCCCGGAGCACAGGATGCGAGCCCAGGTAGGGTGCTGATAAGCCTTTCTTACGGATCGAGCCCTCGCCATATATCTGCTTATATCAAGTCCTTAACTGTAATTACGCCCAATGTTATCCATTCATGTCCTATAAATAAGGCTTATTTGTAACCTCATTAAAAAGTGGGAATTCTGGATATATATAAAAGATAAGGCTAAGCCTAATTCACCAACTCACTCTGCCAATTGTACGGCACCACCACCTTCACACACAGCTCCACTGCGAGCAACCACCAGCAACACCATTATAACAGCCAGATATCCACCATAACATCACCGCTGACACCCCCAGATAATTTGGACGTTATCATAATGCTATGATTAATTAATTTGCAAAATACATGTATATCACATATATACATAATTTCGACATACACATCATATATGTATATTTAATTAATCAACATAATTAATATCTTGTATTATATTTATTCATAATAAATAAATTCCACCATATTAATTTACCACTATAACCTTTATAGTATGAGATAAATTCTTTCCTTATTTGGTTATCATCTATAACCATATTTTAATCCGGCTAGATGTTCATATGTGTGTGACCCGATAGGCTTCCAAATATGTTGGCCGTAGACACAAAGTGCAAATTATGAAAATGACCTTCATGCCTAACGATCACGGGATAGCATCTATCAACACACCGTGACCCCCAATCACCGGAAGAGTCAAATGCAATGACTACTACCTTTCATGTGAAACAGTTACCATGTAAATTACAATCCTATCGCTGTAATAATATACATACGATCGTACGTCGAGTGTCAAACATTAACGACCGTATCTTATAATCTGGATATCATGCTCTCTCGAAGTAACTCATTTACTTCCACTTTGCAAATATTCACGAGAGTAAGAAATTCCTTATAAGAAGGCCCTTTTGGATATTCACCCTACTGATAGGGTACGCGATTTCCAGATGACCAAACATGTATACTCCGCATGCTTCAGTATCACACCCAATCACTACCGCATGATCGCCCCGTGGCTAGGGAAAACCTCAATAGTATCAAAGCATGCCGTGATGCCATATAGACTCCGGTCCTAAGGATAATTACACAACCGCCACATGGTGTGACACTTAACATTGTAAGTGGGGGTCGATCTAACGTACGCATTCTCTAATACACATCCACGTACAATCCAAGTGTCTCTACACTTTGATAGACGAGATTTATCCATGCCCTAAAGAAGAAGACATCTAATACGTGCTAGCCCGTTCGTACCATCAATGCCCCTGTTTAATAGTACATCGGCCTAGTAGACATTTAAGTATCAAACTTATTACGGTGATTAGAGATCTCATCAACCATAATCGCCTATCATGGTTTCTCTATCACAGTTTAATACTAAGGACGTTATCATGTAACAATTCACAATTGGTTCTTTAAATGAACGTATATATGACAACAGAAAAGCCATTTAATATATGTATAAACACAAAGAAATAGTAGAAATGATTCGACCCGGTCGGATCCGGTCCAACCCGATTGGGTTTAGGACACTATTTCAACATTAGAGTCATTTGTGCGTGCGCATTGCGTGCAAAGCGCACACATTGAATGTCCAGTAGCATCTTGAATGTTTTAGGAAGCTCAATGCATGAACATTGAACAAAATGCGTGCGCCTTGAGTCAGTTTTTGGTGTTTAGCCTGTTTTGAGCCCCGAATCCAGTTTTAAATATGGTTTCTTGATGTAATAATATTAAATGAACATGAACAAGCCTTGATTTAGCTTCTTATTCGTTTAGTTCCGGCACCGGATGAATTCTTCATAAGAGTTGAAGTTCGGAACCATCGGAAGAGAATGAAGGCTTATGATTTGATGAATTGGCATTCATAAATGTCTGTGTATCTATTTAGGACGTTGAGTCTAGATGTTTGAGTGGGGGAGCAGGGCTGGTAAGTGAGTCTTGCCTTAAATATACTTAGGTGGCTAGTTAATGATTAATAAAATACATACTTGTATAGTAAAAGACTAAACATCATGCCATTATTGGTGAGGCACAAGTCCATATCGCAATGTGTGGGCGGTCAGATAAAGTGAATAACTCGTTTGGTCTCTAAATGGTGAATGGCAGGGGGACTTCACCGAACGCGTACACTATCGGTTTAGCCGTGGTCGTTAGTGTGATCCACCAATAGGTTGCAATCGATATCTCATGGTGGATATACATCATGTGTAGTGCCCTTGAGTGCGGATGTAACAAGGATAAGTTAAATTAGAAACAAATAGTCATGACATATATGTTGATGAGCATGAAGTGAACCCTAGAGTTGAGTCGGTCATATAAAGATAACTTAATAATAATGAACCTTTCTTTGTAAATCTTAATTAACCTTAGCTTCTATGTTTTACTGAGAACCTTTGTACTTATCTCAAATGCAATGTTTGTTTTGTGTTTGGGGATAAGAAGATGAACATGTGGAACAGGAATTGGATGAAGAATTCGAAGACGATGTTTGAGGATGCTTTTGTGGATGTTCCCTTTTCTTCATTCTTTTTATATGATGTTCTAAATGATGGAACATATTGTACCTTTTCTTTTGGAAGTTGTCGTATGGTGTAAGTTTGGAGGTTTCGTTGTTATAAGTTTATCTTTCCATCTTTAGTTGGTTGTTTCTATTCTTATTGTTCAAAAAAAAAAAATACCCGAGTCCTTTAGCTTCCGTTTATGCTAAACTCGATACGACGTGGTAGAGACTTAATTGTAACATTGAATTTATTTTATATTATACGTGCCGAACGTTCTCTTTCCGGAAAAAACACGGTGTCCGGAAAAGGGGCATTACAGACAATTACTATTAAAATCGAATCAACAAGAGCCTATATAAATGTATAATCCAGTGTGCTTTATTCCATCACTGCTGGTTCTAGCTTTATGAGCATATCCCTTTTGAATTCCAGGTATGGACGCGCCATGAGGCATTCATCAGCCCTTATTTTCCAGCTAAACGTAAGGACAAAATGGTGGAGGAAGAACGCAGTAACAAGTTTAACAAATTCAGCCCCGGGACAAAGCCTCGGACCTCCACCAAATGGCGTCACTTTTCTCATGGTATCTTCGTTATTCCATCTCCAAGGATTGAATTCAAAAGGATTTTCATGGAGAGACGGATCCATATGTGTGGCGGTGAAGATTGGAAATACTTGCCATCCTGAAGGAATCAGAATTCCCTTATATTTTACATCTTTTAGTGCTTTTCTAGGAACAGCCTTAGACACATTCCCACATCTAAGACTTTCATTTATTACTTTTAAGGTGAAATCCATTTTCTTGTAATCCTCTAAACTTAAGGGCTCTCCTTCCTTTTTAGATTTTTTCAAAGATTTGTGTTCTTCCTTTAATTCTTGAAAAGCTGAAGGCGAACGGGCAAGAAAGTAGACTACTACCGCCAACAGTTCCGATGATGATTCATATCCTCCTAGCAGAATCCTTACCATCCCAGCTTTTTCTTCATCGTTTAACTCAACTTTCATCGATTTCTCTTCTACAAACTCTGCTTTTCTTTCACTAATAATCTTTGTAAGCATCGAGTGTAACCTCGTTACTGCGTTCATAGCCTTGTAATATGAGTTCCCAGGAAATAATATTGGAAAAGATTTGATCCCTTTCATGGTTGTAAATAAGTCTTCTTGTATCGTTGCTCGTTTTGCGTCTCCAATATCAATGTCCAGCACAATCTTTAAAATTATTTGAAAAATGAGTAGTTTGGCTTCCTTGAGGAAGGCTATCTCTTTCTGTCCTTGTTTTTTCCAATCCTCCATCATTGTGATTACTGAATTCTCGATGTAGGAAAGAAAATCCGGGTTTATTTTGAAGGCGTTAATCAAGCCGACAGCAACGCTTCGAAGCCTTTTGTGGGGTGGTCCAGACACAACAACAATAGATTGTTCTCCGAGGATTTTTCGAACGTTTTTCGGGAGATGATTAGAGAACAACTTCCCTTCGTTTTGCAGAATGAAGGTATTAAACTCCGGGTCGCAAGAGACTATGGTGTGGGCACCAAGTAGATGGGATCTGAACACCTTTCCATATCTGGAATGAGAGAAGCAAATCAAGAATGTTAAAATTGACAGTTCTCAGAAAGAAAAAAAGAAAAAAAAAATTCCAAATAGAGTTACACATACCTTGAACAACGTTCTTCAAGAAATTTTCCCAAGGAGTTGGAGTTATGTGGTTGAATAAAAGACAGAGTTTCCCCAAACAAGGGCCATCCCATGCTTCCTGGAGGAACTTCTTGGGGTACTTTACCCCACAATAAATATTTTGAGCTAAACAATTTGAAGAATACTACTCCCATTAAGACACCATATCCAAGAACAGCAAGCACAGGATAAACCATATCTGCAAAGAAGGAGTTTTCTTCTCTTTTTTTTGGGATCTTTTAGAACAGCTTTGCAAAGAACATTGGTGCTAACGTTGGTTGACCTTAACTTAGTTTCATCTTTAAAAAGGTTAGAAAAAACATCAGTTTTATCGATGGGATACAATGAGGGGCGGATTTAAGAGGAGGGGTAGGGGGTCTAGCGCCTCCCTTAGATCCGGAAAACACACTATTATGTATGTTGTGTATTTTTTTGCCTTCCCTAAAAATTTACACTCGCCCATAATATTGTTAGTAATATCATCGGCAGCGGAAGCGATTTAAGGATCTAGATCTATAAATTACACGTAATAAAATAACTAGATCTACTCTACAAGGGGGTTGTAGAACATACCTCTTGGATCTCAAAATCCAAGTTGAAGAGCC
Source organism: Gentiana straminea (assembly GCA_036785695.1). Taxonomy (NCBI): domain Eukaryota; kingdom Viridiplantae; phylum Streptophyta; class Magnoliopsida; order Gentianales; family Gentianaceae; genus Gentiana; species Gentiana straminea. The sequence continues at coordinate 60,369 of JAVUPR010000340.1, forward strand.
GCAATAGAAAACAAAGAAAGATGTGAAGAGCACCACGATCTTCCGTACGTGTGATCCAAGCAACTCACGGTGGAAGGAAATCCTCGTCTCGAATCCTTCCGATATGCTACCCGGAAAATCTCCAAGATTTTTCCCCAATTATTTCCCCTTGGCCGAAAAAATTTTCTTCTTCCTCTCTAAGAGGAGAAGTCGAATTTTACATGTGTGTAAGGCTTGGGAGAACTCTCTTTATATAGGAGAGTAAAACTTAGCCTCCAAGGATTTTATTTTGCAATTAAAAAATAAATCCATTAAATAAAAGATAATCCCATAATATTCTAGAACAAATCTAGAATAATATTTATCTTTATTTCTTTCCATAAATATTTATCCAATAAATATTTTATGCACATGTCTTATTAAATCACAAGAAAACTAATTTCTTGTTCATTAAAATATGCATTGGCCGAAATTTATCATTGTGACCTAGTCACTATGAATTTTCGACTATGATACACAAATTGGGCCAAGATTATGAAAAATGTCTTTTTCACATATTTAATTATTTAGCCCAACTAATTTAATAGTCCACTAAACAATTAATTCACATATCGTTTTAATAAAGTCCAACAAGAACTAAATTAATATTATTAGGATTCGACGTCCGAGAATAGCTATGCTATATTAGGAGGCACGTCGGGGACCATGGACTAATAATCAGCGGCTCCGATAAATCAAATAAATAATTATCTTACGAACGAATAATTATATTTGATAAATCAATCACGGGAATATGCCACCATAATCCCGTGATCGCACTCCTCCGATTATGAGATTATATTTATCTCCTCACGAGAATGATAATAAGCGTCCATTGATATAATCATTACATATGGATTAATCTTCCATAGACTGTTCATTCTAAATCGGGAAGTTACCGTTAACCCTTTTTAGAACTTCTTATCCTTATTTACCATTAACCCCCTAGTGATCAATTAATTCATACACCTCACTGGTAGCTAATCAGTATAATATGAACTCGCGCGATCGATCAGTTTCTAGGATTAACAAATAAGGGAAGCTGTCTATCTACTTCGATAAATGGAAGGAATGGATTCCGTATCTGTGATAACACGGACTACTCACTCAATCCAGTACAATGCCAAGATGGGGTAATTCAGATCACAGACTCAGTGTAATCCTTAACCGTCAAGTCAAACTTCATACTGATTCAAGTAGTTGACTGTGATCACCTCAGGATTAAGATATATCCATAAATATGATCATCCATTGATTCGATAAGACTTCTCGATTACGAAATTATATCGTGAACTCTAATCAAATCGGTCTAGCCCTATATGATATATCTATCATATATAAATGCCCCACTAGGTTCTCTTAACCGAATGTCCGGATAAGACAATCACACCTATTGTGTTCTGGGCGCATTAATAGCACGTTAAAGGAGAGACCCGATACTCTCGATTAACTTCACTACGGGCTAATTGTATTTTAAGTACATCTTCACTAACTCAATCCTCCCGTGTATATCCCATACACCGAGTTAAGTGATTACATAAACGATATACTTAGGGTTTTCTGTAGTGTAAATACTATTGTCACATCGGTGATTATGAGAATAATAAATATGAATAATAATATCATTTCATTTATTAAATAAAACAATTACAAAATTGTCTTTCGGGCATCACACCTAACAATCTCCCACTTGCACGAAAGCAAGTGATTAATTGTTTTAGAGCACACCCTATTATTTAAAATACAACAAACTACATCTCCCACTTGCTCTAAAGCAATGGAGACCCATCCCGTATTCTAGTACCCATTAAGCATATCATAACCATTGCAGATGACAAAGTACACTCCGAGTGTGCCGTCGTAGGATAGGTCAGTGACTCGGGGAGTACCTACATCTAAATGTCATGGGTCTTAATGATTAGTCAGGTTGTCGGCTCGAGACGATCCGTAGAATCGAAACGTTACCGGTCCATCTAATCATGTGGTACTTTCCCAATATGCTTTTGACCTCTAGTGATTTCGAAAATCCTTATAAGCTACCCCTTCATCGTTTGCACAATGATGTGGTATCGGCTTCCAAATCTAGAATCACTCCCAGATATGAAAAGTAAATCCTTAAGCTATATTGCCTCTCTAGCTACTACAAAAGCCGCTAATCACCCAACTAGTTAAAGTCGAGTTGGCGTTGTTGGATTCCTCTAGGCAATAGCTTTAACACAAGAGTAAACACTGAGCCCGAGATCGACTTAACGATCATCCTCAATCTGACTTAAAGTCAAAATCAGTGTATCACACATATCCAAGTTCACACATGAATATGTCCGCATATTATTCCTCGTTCTCTTCAAGATACTAAAGGACATACTAAACTTGCTTTGTTAACCGCCGAATCTAAGATTCGATCAAAGTTGACGTTCAATAACCGACCATCTCTTACTAGAAAGAGAATCTATCCCATTTCTCTTGATCCGAAGATTTAGAGAGTCATTCCGAGGCATAGAGTAGAACTTCCTCGTTGAATGTTGCATACACGGATGCATCATCTTAACCAATAAGATGGATGGGAAACCGTTGATCGATTCTAATGAATTCGACCGAGTCAAACTCTTCAGAATGTTGTCCAAATCTCTGTTGCAAAGAATTGTGGTATTGTCAGATTCTGACTTCAGATAACACACCCATGTTGTTGCCAACTGGTGCAGTGTTATCCTTCACAAACACTAATATATATTTATATATTCACTACCGTACTAAAATTGATATCCGATCTACAAAAGACTTATCAATATTCGGTCAAATCCACATATTGTAGAAATATATGACTTCCGGTGACCGAGAGGTTTGCTTTTTATCCACAAAAGACATAAGCCTTGACAGTCATCCTGTCAGAAGTTCATAATGCAATACCCTTTTGTTCCGAATGAATCCAGACTCCGTTTGTTTGGCAAGAAAGTCTCAGGGAATCACCCCTTTTTTCTGCTTTTGAACGAAATCAAGCAATACTAAGTGGTAAGAGAGTTCAAGGTCTGATTAACTCTCCACTTCTTAGGGAATTACCCCTAGACCACTCAAGCTTTGCTCGGAAAGATAAACTTTCCTATTCATTCCACTCTTTTCCATGTAGATCCAATTACTCCCACTTTGGGCACGAGACGCTCGGTGGTTCTACAAGAGTATGAACGAACTGGAGTACCGAACTCCATTCACAGGGTTATGGCTATTAAACCAACCTCTAGTATCAGAATCCTATACTGCTCACAAAAGAGCCATAGGTCATCAATCGATCCTCGACTACAAAGTCCGCAGAAACCGTAATGGGTAATGGATAAACCATACTCCCAATACTTACTGGGTGGATCGAAATTTTGATCTAGTTTAGTAGTATTTAGTGTTATCACCAACAACCGATGTTGGATGTGGTCTGATTTTAATCAGTTAGTAACTACCTTGAGTAAACGTACTTCAAGGTTTAAGGTTTTCCTGTTCATAGACTCTATCAGAAAGGACGCAACAGTATAACTGTCCCTTCCCGATTTCAAGAATCTTATAACAAACCTTTTTCTCAATGCTACAAGATATATAACGATTGGTCACTGACCGAACGTGTTCGCGAAATTCCCAGACCTACCTTCAAGCACCGTGTGCTAAATGCTTATATTTATGGAAGTGGGGTGAACCGAATCCACACCTTATCCGTAAATTCCAAAGCATATTCTAGGTAGACTTCTCGGTCTTACATTTCAACGTAAACCGTTATTTCACTTCCAATATCTTTATTGAGTTAAGCAGCATATTGTAGCACATCTAAAACATATATAAGGCAATTTAACGGTTTCTCACTTAGTGAAAGCATTTCACTATGAGGCAGGCCGAGCATCAGTCCCTAGGACTATGTGACGGCCCATTTCTGAGTATAGAATACTCTATCTCTGTTGAAAACAAAGAAACCTCAAAATATTTTGGATAAACTTACCGGAGTGTTTGAATAGTTATCAGACAAGAAGTCACTACTCGGAAGCTCCTACTAGTTCGTATCTTTCATCAGACCCCGAAGGTCGTCATGAACAAGCTATGTTACTTCTTTATATCCATTATCCTTTCCCAATTGAAAGGAAACTTAGTCATTGAACCTTTGAGACAATATAACCAGACTGGGAGAAAGGAATCACCCTGAGCCAGTCTTCAGGTCTTGTCTTTTAGGGACTATGCACTAACTATGGAATATGAAGAAGCGTTTATCTAAATATAGAAACCAATTGCTTTTAATAGTTCTTAAGATGTGTTTTATATACATATTTCAGCAGTTCTAAGTGGTTTTGACTTTATCCAACAAAAGTCCGAGTCTTGGATTCGTACTACAAATGGTATATTCACTTTCTATACGACAAACAAATTATCGAATAGAAGGTAAATCCATTCGTTCCAACGAATCTTAAACCGAAAATAAATTTTCCGCGATATCTAAGGATTGAATCCGAGATTCATTTCCTTATATCACTCCCACTATTCTAGCTAAAATTAACTGCCCGTTGTTTACTCTTTTAATCGTTAAATGCACCGCTACCTTGTTCTTCCAAAGAACTTAGCTCGAGAAAATCGACAATGATTCATAGGTTGGTGATCCAAAATCACTGTCCTTATCCTATGATTTTCAGTTAATTAATTTTCGTTTCAGCCTTAAAGTTTTCTCAGTTTAGATGACTAACACTTTTAGACATATTCTCCCATTCTTGACTTTCCGTGAATGGAAACAGTCTTGAACCAGCGGTTCGTTTGAGTAGACACTACTCTTGAACCGTGGGATGTCTATTTCGAGTGTTACTCGTCGGGACTTCTCGGATTTTCTAATATACCAGAAAAAAAAACAAATCATAACATTAAAGCTCCCACTAGTTTATCGGTTCCAAATACCGTCTAACGAGCAATGCTTTATTTTTTTTTTATGATTTTCCGATTTTTTCGATTAGAAAAATCTATAGTTCCAATGTTTCCAGAAAAACAACAAATCATAGAACTCCCACTAGTTCATCGATTCCAAATATCGTCCAACTAGCGATATTTCATGACTTTCCGGTTTTTCAATTAGAACGGTTACGTGTGTAGTCAGTTACACTTTTCTAATGTTCTAGAAAAACAACAAATCATAAAGCTCCAACTAGTTCATCGATTCCAAATATCGTCTAACTAGTAACACTCCATGATTTTCCGATTTTTCAATTAGAAAATTACCCGTGTAATCACTATACACTCAAAATTCACTAGAAGAATTTCAAAGTTCGAAATCACCTTTGATCAAACTAAGTTTGTCTTCCGTTTGACACGAATGACATTAGAGACATATCTTGATGTCACTCTGGTTTTTAAAAGGCTTAAGAGAAAATATCTCTTTCGAAAAGTAATTGCTTTATCGATTAACTAGTTCAACGTCCTAGTTACTTTCCACTTTTTAAAGAAGTCAATACTAGTCAATTATTAATTTTTAAGCAATTTAGTAAGGGATAATGCTGTAAATAAAATGACATAAATTAATTCAAGTTTAACACTACTATATAAATTTATTTTAGGAATTGTAAACTAAAAGATAAGTCTACTCTACTATTCCAAGGTTTTAACCTCGCATCTCAGTGCCGCCGTAGGGTAGGTCAAAGAGATGACGGTTAAATCGAGACAATCTCATCAATGAATAACTTGTGAGAATCGAACATCCCACGGGAATCGAACATCCCTTTATTCATTGACTACCTTCCTTTTTTAGCCTAGATATTATCAAAAATATCCTTTATGAGTGTGACCTACTATATCGGATCTCTTAGGTACGCCCCGAGTGTGCCGTCGTAGGATAGGTCAGTGACCCGACGAGTACCCTGAAATCCTATCCTTTTGGAGACCAAGCCATGAATGTTGATAGGGGTGAACACCATCCGTAGGGGGACGAAATCAAAGCGCCGCGAGGCGTCACCCTTCTCTCACTTACTTGTATCTATAGTAGAGGCCGTGGGGTTGTTGTCGCCTCCCCGCTCCCACTCAATATTTTGGAAGTGGTGGTGGGTTAACTAACCACGTCTTTTTGATGTTAACATAAAAGTACATCAAATCAAGGATTCCGAATGGTGTCGGTAACGTAGGCAAGCCTACCCGTCCTATTCGTTGGAACATATGTGACAGTTGGACGAAGTCGGGTCAAGAGAGCCCCATTGAGATAAGAAGGAATCACCCCTCCGCTCGTTGGTGTAGCTTAGTCTTGCCGGACCCCCGTGCATACATCACACTAGGAGGGTTAAGTCGGTCGAGCCTAGCTCAGTTGACCACCCAACCTATAGGCGAACCGTTTTTATCCAAGATTTATTGTTCTTTTACCATCATTCAATCTCGTAGACACTACGAATCGAAAACGTGATCTCGTTTGAGCTTTTACGGCGGTTCACCGAGAACACACACCGAAAGGCTTAACGATTTCATAACCCGTCCTCGGATCTTTAATTAGTTACTAAATTAATTAATTACCACGTATTAATTAAATTTCAACTAATTACGCGAGTTTGTATACATGCCTATTTTAATTACCAAAATTAAAATTCTACATGTATGCATGGAGTGAATTTATGATATGATGCATGTCATGGCAATTCCGATTTTATATCTATTTTATGATCAAACACATAAAAAAAATTGCGGAAAATTTAAACACCGAGATGGATCGTTGGGACCCCCGTATCTAATCTACCAGAAATAAATTAAACAAACCCTAACTAGGGTTGACTACTTTCTAACATAATCTGCAGCTGTTCAAATTATTCGATGATCGGGAAACCAAACGAGCTTGGATCGTGACGAAACTTTTCAGATCTGTTCTTCATTCCTCGGGCTTCAATATGGACGGTTGGATCGGAGATTTGACTTGTCAATTTTCTCCAGTGAGCCGCTCAACTTGCTGCTGGATCTGACTTTTACAGCAGTGCCTCAAAGACTTCCCGAGGCCGATCGGAAATCGAGATGAATCCCGATCGACCTGAAATTTTTATTCCACGTCAAAAACTCCATATTTATCGATCTGACCGGTTGGATTTGCGTTTCAACGGTCCACACCTTCCCAGAAATTCGAGGAAGTCACAGGTAGGGTTTCTGTGAATCCTGCATTTTTCTGTTACAACAGCTTCTTTGCAGCAACGAACGGATATCAAAACGGACTCCGATCGACACGCAATTTTGTGGAATTGATCATCACCTTTTATTCTTTATTCTGACCGGAGGGATCGTCATTTCAATGGCTCGATCAACGGGAAAAACGAAATAACTAAACAGCTCTTAAACAGATCTAATTACTGGAAATTAAAATTGCAATAAAAAATAAATTACATAATTTCCTATACTCATATGAACGAATTTTCATCGTTTATATGAGTTTACAATAGATCTAACGGGTAAATAGTACCAACCCCAATCCATCTCTTCAACCACAACAATCGCAACATAAAAAATAAACATATATGCATCGGCCCCCAAAAAAATTGGGACACAAAAACTACATATTTTCCACTCCTAGATCTAATATTTTATACGTATAAATATAGATCACCAGGGCTCTGATACCACTGTTAGTAATATCATCGGCAGCGGAAGCGATTTAAGGATCTAGATCTATAAATTACACGTAATAAAATAACTAGATCTACTCTACAAGGGGGTTGTAGAACATACCTCTTGGATCTCAAAATCCAAGTTGAAGAGCCGCAATAGAAAACAAAGAAAGATGTGAAGAGCACCACGATCTTCCGTACGTGTGATCCAAGCAACTCCCGGTGGAAGGAAATCCTCGTCTCGAATCCTTCCGATATGCTACCCGGAAAATCTCCAAGATTTTTCCCCAATTATTTCCCCTTGGCCGAAAAAAATTTCTTCTTCCTCTCTAAGAGGAGAAGTCGAATTTTACATGTGTGTAAGGCTTGAGAGAACTCTCTTTATATAGGAGAGTAAAACTTAGCCTCCAAGAATTTTATTTTGCAATTAAAAATAAATCCATTAAATAAAAGATAATCCCATAATATTCTAGAACAAATCTAGAATAATATTTATTTTTATTTCTTTCCATAAATATTTATCCAATAAATATTTTATGCACATGTCTTATTAAATCACAAGAAAACTAATTTCTTGTTCATTAAAATATGCATTGGCCGAAATTTATCATTGTGACCTAGTCACTATGAATTTTCGACTATGATACACAAATTGGGCCAAGATTATGAAAAATATCTTTTCCACATGTTTAATTATTTAACCCAACTAATTTAATAGTCCATTAAACAATTAATTCTCATATCATTTTAATAAAGTCCAACAAGAACTAAATTAATATTATTAGGATTCGACGTCCGAGAATAGCTATGCTATATTAGGAGGCACGCCGGGGACCATGGACTAATAATCAGCGGTTCCGATAAATCAAATAAATAATTATCTTACGAACAGAATAATTATATTTGATAAATCAATCACAGGAATATGCCACCATAATCCCGTGACTGTACTCCTCCGATTATGAGATTATATTTATCTCCTCACGAGAATGATAATAAGCGTCCATTGATATAATCATTACATATGGATTAATCCTCCATAGACTGTTCATTCTAAATCGGGAAGTTACCGTTAACCCTTTTTAGAACTTCTTATCCTTATTTACCATTAACCCCCTAGTGATAAATTAATTCATACACCTCACTGGTAGCTAATCAGTATAATATGAACTCGCGCGATCGATCATTTTCTAGGATTAACAAATAAGGGAACTGTCTATCTACTTCCATAAATGGAAGGAATGGATTCCGTATCTGTGATAACACAGACTACTCACTCAATCCAGTACAATGCCAAGATGGGGTAATTCGGATCACGGACTCGGTGTAATCCTTAACCGTCAAGTCAAACTTCATACCGATTCAAGCGGTTGGATCGTGATCACCTCGGGATTAATATATATCCATAAATATGATCATCCATTGATTCGATAAGACTTCTCGATTACGGAATTATATCGTGAACTCTAATCAAATCGGTCCAGCCCTATATGATATATCTATCATATATAAATGCCCCACTAGGTTCTCTTAACCGAAAGTCCGGATAAGACGATCACACATATTGTGTTCTGGGCGCATTAATAGCACGTTAAAGGAGAGACCCGATACTCTCGATTAACTTCACTACGGGCTAATTGTATTTTAAGTACATCTTCACTAACTTAATCCTCCCGTGTATATCCCATACACTGAGTTAAGTGATTACATAAATGATATACTTAGGGTTTTCTGTAGTGTAAATACTATTGTCACATCGGTGATTATGAGAATAATAAATATGAATAATAATATCATTTCATTTATTAAATAAAACAATTACAAAATTGTCTTTCGGGCATCACACCTAACAAATATCTCCCCTTTACCCGGGATTCTGCGTCCGCCCCTGGATACAATAATATTTTTTTGATGTTATATTCGATGAAGCACTCAACGGATGGGAATTTTAAAATAAAAACAGTTTATCGTTGGGATACAATATTTGTTTTTTTTTTGTATATTAGATGAAGCACATGGGTCTCAACGGATGGAAATTTTAAAATAAAAATAATAAATAAAAATTAAAAATAAAATAAAATAAACGTTTAAGGTACAGAAAGTTGTACCACCTTCATCCACACACACAATTTTGCACGTACCCTTAAATTATTAAAAAAAAAAGGTCTCGTCAATCAACCGTTGAGACAGCACATCGAAATTCAATAGCAACATTTATCATGCGTGAGTGGAACACTGAGTCCGCACAAAGCTGAGTTGTGCCAGGAGTGTCGAAGTATCCACCGGTGTAGAAGAAATCGAGATGTCAGCTCTTTAAATAGAAATAAAATTCAGTTAATTTAGCGATTGATTGATACTCAACTTTAGTAGAAGAGCAGACAACAAAACGTTGCTTGCGTGATTGCTAGGAAATCATGTTACGCCCCAAAAATATATTGTACGCATTGGTGGAGGTTTAGTGTGGTTTTGACAAATTTCGATCAATCTATTTCGTATAACAATCATAATCCAGAGATACAATATTTATAGGCCAGGCTCAGGGATCCAAGTCTACTTACAATTACATCAATACCCTTACTAGTCGCAATAAATAATAATACATAATATCGGTATATCGTAATACCTCCCCCTCAAGTGGGAGCATGAATGTCTCGAACACCCAACTTGCGCAGTAAAAACTCGAACTGTTGTCGTCCCAATGCCTTGGTAAAAATATCAGCGAATTGATGTTTCGTTGGTACGTAAGAAGGAAGAATCAGACCATCCGTGATGGCATCACGTACGAAGTGATAGTCGGTCTCGATATGCTTCGTACGTTCATGAAAGACCGGGTTATGTGGAATATACAAAGCGGACTGACTATCACAGAAAAGGCGAATACCAGGGGGTGACGGACACCAAGATCGGCGAGTAACTGCTTCAGCCATTTCAATTCACACGTCAGAGATGCCATAGACCGATACTCTGCTGCAGCCGAAGAACAAGATATTGTAGTCTGTTTCTTGGACTTCCAGGAGATAGAAGAAAGACCAAGAAACACGAACCAACCACTCAATGATCTGTGAGTGAGGGGGCAAACAGCCCAATCAGATTCACACCGGCCACTTGAGAATAAGAGAAGCGTCGAGCGCGGCGAGATACCTTGTCCTGGATGTTTCTTCAAGTAACGTACCAACCGTAAGGAAGCATCCCAATATTCGATTCGCGAAGCCTGCATAAACTGAGACAAGACATGAACAAAATAGGTGAGTTCCGGGCGGGTGACCCCGAGATAAATAAGTCGTCCAACAACCCGTCTGTACGAGCCCGGATCATCCAACAAAGGCCCGGTCGCAAAAGCCAGTTTAGGGTTCTGCTCGATGGGAAAGTCAGATGGTTTGCTCCCAAGTAACCCGGTCACATGTATAATATCCAATGCATATTTCCTATGATTCAAGAAAATCCCATCCACATTCCTAGCAACCTCGATCCCAAGAAAATATTTGAGAGCCCAAATAAGATTTAAAAATCGACAGCGCCACTTTATCATTCCCGGCAATGATTATATCGTCAACATAAACAAGGATGACAAGCTGAATTCCATCACGATTCAAAGTAAATAATGAATAGTCGGAATAAGACTGACGAAAGCCATAGTCACATAAAGCCAAGGCAAGCTTTACAAACCAACACCACGGGGCCTGTTTCAAACCGTACAACGATTTGCGCATCTTGCAAACCAAATTTGATCCTTGCTTCTCAAATCGAGGAGGAATATTCATATAGATCTCCTCATCCAAATCCCCATGCAAAAAAGCGTTCTGTACATCCATCTGGTGAATATCCCACCGTTTCACCGCTGTAACACTGAGAAAAATCCGAACCGTAACCATTTTCGCCACAGGGGCCAAAGTCTCTGTGTAATCAATACCTTCTTCTTCGTGATGTCCAAAAGCCACTAATCAAGCTTTAAGACTCTGTAGGGTCCCATGCTCATCATATTTCTTGGTATATAGTTATAGACGACCCTTCAGACATACGAAGCATATACAAACTTTACTTTAAATAAAGCATATTGTCCACAGTTTTCTTCATATACAAGGATTTTAATTTTTCCCACAAATCCTTAGCAGTAACCTTGGTGGCTATCTCTTTTAAAACCACATCGGAAAGACACAAGATGATACCTGTCCTGGCCTTCTTGTCAAGGCCAGCAAATTCCTTATCTGACATTTTCTCTGGCTTTTTCTCCTTCCCAAGCAGTGCAATATCAAAGCTCTCCGTAATCAGCATGACCACCATCTTCAACTGCCACATCCTAAAGTTGATGTTTTTGTCAAACTTCTTAAAATAATATTTAGTTACCGTCATGATGGATAATTTTCAAAAAAGCTCGAAAAAACCTCGGCTAAAAAAATTTCGGCTCTGATACTAGTTTGTTAGGGAAAAAATAAACCCGAGCGATAACCCTTAATGACAAGAACACAAAATAACAAACGGAAGGAAAAAAAGACAAACCACCAAATTTACGTGGTTTCCGGCAATGTGCCGACTAGTCTACAGACGAAAGAGAAAATATTACTATAGTGGTGAAATACAAAAGATACAACTCTTCTGAAGCCTAAATACAACAACCAAAATAGCTAAGGCAATTCAGAGCTTATCTTAATTTGGTACAAATTGACACACCATAAAATAATAGTCTAAGTACTATTATATATTCATCTAAGGCGGTTGCTTCCATTCACCAAACCGATGTGGGATGTAAATAGAAAAAAAGGATTGGGCTTTGGCCCATAATCCTAACAATTTGGAATTTGCTTTTCGTCAGACTTGAGCATTCTCACGTAATCTTTCATGTTCAGATTCATAGATCGATTATGTCATCTACGTACATGGATGTGAACAAAAAAGTACTGGTTCTATCTACAATCCTTACGATAGTCTTGTCAGTTGTTCCCTTCTTAAACCATTTGCCACTAGAAATCGAGATAAAATCTAATATCATGCTTTTGGTGCTTGCGTCAGACCATAAATAGTTTTCTTGAACTTGTACACCTTAACTTTTTTTCCTTTTACTTCAACTGTACATAGACTTATTTTTCAACTAGCATTAAAAAACAAAATACAAAATAAATATACACCTCACAATTCACTTTTGTGTGGATGGGTTGTGGAGTTTTTATGTGTCATAATCTTTTTGCCATAAATAAATTACCTATGATCTATATAATTAGTATAGTTGTTACAATATTTTTTTAGGGGCAAATGTCCAAAAGAACACATATCAGACTTAATTAGGAAAATAGGACACTGAGGAATCTTATTTGGTTATAAAGACACAAAATGAGTACATAGACCAAACTACCCCTAATATGTTTTTTTTTAATGTATTGTTTCTTGAGGGTAAAAAGGGTGGGTTTTTTTATTTTTTTTTCTGGACGAATTATTAATATTTTTATTTTCTGGACGGATTTTTTTTTCTGGACTCTAAAAATTGTTTTTTTCCGGTGACCATCTCGATGAATTGACCACCGCGATGCAATGACACACCCAATGAAGAGACGCCTCGATGAATTGACACCGCGATGCATTCACCACCCCAGGTCCATTGACTACCCCGATGCAGTGGCCACCCCTGATGCAGTAGCCAGCCCCGATGAATAGACACAGCGATGCAGTGACCACCCCCGATGCAGAGACACCACGATGCAGTGACCATCCCCGATGCAGAGATGCCACGATGCATAGACACCGCGATGCAGAGATACCGCGATGCACTAACAACCGCGTTGCAGTGACACCGCGATGTATTGACCACCCCAATCCATTGACCACCGCGATACAGTGGCCACCCGCGATGCAGAGACACCACGATGCAGTGACCACCCCTGATCCAGAGACGCCGCGATGCATTCAACTCCATGATGCAGTGACCACCTCCGATGCAATGACCATCGCGATGCATTCACCACCACGACCAGTGACCACCCCCGATGCAGAGACACCACGACGAAGTGACACCGCGATGCACTAACAACCGCGATGAATTGACCATTATTAGACGAGTCGAGCTCGATCTTGTTATATTTTATTAAAAAATATATGAATTCTAATAAAAAAATCATGCTTACGAGCCGAGTCGAGCTATATCTATTACTTAGTGAGTCGACCCCTAATGAATAGACACTGCGATGCAGTGACCACCCCCGATGCAGAGACACCGCGATGTAGGAACCACCGCGATGCAGTGACCATCGGGATACAGTGACCATCACAATTCAGCGACATGTGAAGATGATGTAACATGTGACGACCCAGTGACATTTGACGATGTTATTGTTAGGTGTAGTGCCTGAAAGACAATTATCTAATTGTTTTTATGACAGAATTAATAATTCATCTTATTATATGCATGTATGCCTATAATTAAGACACTACTAAAAAACCTAAGTAACTCATTTATGTAATCACATAACTCAGTGTATGGCTATACACAAGAGGATTGGGTTAGTGAGATGTACTTAAAATTAACTTAGTCCGTAGCATTTATTAATCTGAGTATGGGTCTCAAGATTAATTTGCTAATAATGCGCCCATAACACTTTAGGTGTGACAGTGTTATCCGGACTGTCGGTAATAGGGTACCTAATGGGGCATTTATATATGGTGATAATCATATAGGGCTGGACCGATTTGATTTGAGTTCTCGATATAATTCCGTGATCGAGAAGTCTTATCGAATCACAAGATGATCATATATGGATTAATCTTAATCCTGAGGTGATCACAGACGACTGCTTAGACTAGGGTAGGGTTTGATGTGTTAGTAAGGATCACTTCGTAGTATGTGGTCCAACACTTCTCGTTGGCTCTATTCTAGGATGAGTGAGTAGTCTGTGCTATCACAGATATGGAATCCATTCCTTCCCTCGGGAAGTAGACAGACAATTCCCTTATTTGTTAACCCTAGAAACTGATCGATGGGCCCAGTTCATATTATATTAGTTATGAATTAATTGATCACTAGGGGGTTAATGGTAAATAAGGATAAGATGTTTCGAGAAGGGTATACGGAGATATCCCAAATCGAAATGAACAGTCTATGGAGGATTTTTCCGTATGTAATGATTATATCAGTGGACACCTTACAACTCATAGTTAAGTGTAAATTTATATCTATATTCGGCAGAGTTCTGTTTCGGGTTTATGGTGGTGTAATCCCGGAATTAATAGATTGAATATTATTGTTCGGTTAGACGAATAATTTTATTCAATTTATTGTAGGTACTGAATATGGGTCCATGGTCCCCGACGTGGCTCCTAATATAGCATATACGTTTTCTCGTCGTTTCACCTCATTTATAATTAAATAGTTGGATTGGACTATTTAATCGATCTGTGGATTAATTGTTTAGTTGGACTAGATAATTAAATACATGGAAAAGAAATTTTTCGTGGACTCGGCCCATTTTAATGTGATATGCGTGTGACCTAATTATTAATTAGGGTGGCTGCATAATTTGATTATTATTTGTTGGGAAATTAGTTTTCTTGATAAATAATAAGACATGTGATTAAATTATGTATTTGTTAAATTATTTAAGGAAAAGAAAATCTTTTATATATCCTTATTAAATTAGGAATATTATGAATTTATCTTTTTAGCCAAAGGATTATTTTAATTGATTTTGTATTAATTAAATAATGACTTGGAGACTAGGATTTCTCTCATATATAAAGAGAGTACTCCTAAGCCTAAAATCACAATGCCATACACAAAATATTGGGTGGAAAATAGCTTTGATTTTTTGGCTATTTTTCTTTGGGTTCGAGTTTAGAAAACTTTGGGTTTTCTAAGGTAGCATATCGAGGAGGTCCGGCGGCTTGAAACACCATCCACCTGGTGGTGCTTGGAGACACACGTTGGAAGACTTTGGTTTCTCAACTAGGCTCTCATCTACCTCTGATTGGATTGACCTTTGATCTTGGCGTTTTGCACCATAAAAAGGTTGGTATCTAAACCCCCTCGTAGTTTAGATTTATTATTTGTGTATTTTGATCGCTTAGATCTAGATCTGGTATTTATTCCGCTGCGTAATCGGGTGGATCTTGATCCATCCAGTGATATTACATCCTACAAGTGGTAGCAGAGCCTTTGATCTAACGATCAAAGTATGTGAATTTTAGATCTAGGAGTGGAAAAGCATGTTTTAGATGTTTTTTTTTAATTTCGTTTTTTTATGAATTCAAAATATATCATGTTGTAAGCTTGTGAATGTTGTGGTTGAAGAGATGGATTGTGGTTGGTATTTTTTACCCGTAGATCTATTTTGTAGCTCTCTTGTTTAGTAACAATTGAGCATAGGATTTGTATTTAATTTATATGTCAATTGAATTTTATGTAAAAAGATGCAAGCTTTGTTGTAATTTTATATATTCTGGTCTCGATATATGAAGATCTTGAAGAAAAGATGAAGATCAAGGCGAAACCCAAGGTATGAACGAGGAGAAACGGTTAAAAACATGTTTTTTTTAATTAAAATCTGCACTAAAGGACTTTCTGCGACGCTGAAAAGCGTCGCTATAAGTCTATTTTTTAAATAACCCTCGGCTAGTTTTTATTTTTTTCGGCGGCTGCATAAAATTTTTTTTAATCTGATTTTCTTTATAAAATCTGCCTTTTTGGCAGAAAATAAAAAAAAGAAAAATTTTGGAATAATTTTTAATACAGCCGTATATAAAAAAAATATTTTAATTAAAAAGGTTTTAATTATAATAAATTGGATTTATTTAATTTAAAAAGCTTTTCTCCTCTCGGGTGTTCGTGGCTCGTGATCCGGCGGTTCGAGCTCAAGATTCGAAGATCAAGACTCGAAGATTAGTTTAAGTTTTTTTTTTTACTTTTCCTTAGAAAATTGGTTAGTCGGGGGTACCAACGGTCCATCTTGGTGTTTATTTTTCCGTTTATTTTTCTTCGTGTATGATCGAAAATTGTGTGATATAACCGGAAATTACCATGACATGCATCTTCATGGTTCCACTCCAATACATACACGTAGAGATTTAATTTTGAATTAAATTAGGCGTGTATAACTCGATTAATTAGTTAACATACTTGTTTTAATTAATATGTGGTAGTTAATTAAAATTAAGTAACTAATTATAAAAACCGAGGACCCGGGTTTTGTCAATCGTTACGATTTTAGTGATGGATTCTCGGTGAATCCCACTTAGATAAATCGTTGAGTTTTCGGTGATGGCTTCTCGGTGAACCCACCTTTAACAGAAACGAGATTACGCTTTGGTTGACAATTTAGAAATCGGAATATCTTAGTACATGGGTTCGGAATGGTCTAACCATGGTTGGGCAAGTTCAACCGAGCTTCGGCTCAATCGACTCCCCTCCACGTGTGATGTACGTTACAGTAGTTCGACAAGACTTAGCATAGCCGATAAGCCTTCGGGCAAAACGGGGCTTCTCTTGCCGGATTAGCCTGGACTGTCATATATGTTCCAACGAACAAGACGGCGTAGGCTTGCCTACTTAACCGACCCTGTTCGGAGTACTTTGATTCATTGTTTCTTATTGTCAAGACCGAAACCGTAATTAGTAAACACACCATTTTTTTTCAAATTATTGAGTAGGAGCGGGGAAGGCAACTGCCAACCCCACGGCCTCTACTATAAATGCAAGCACGTGAGAGAAGGGTGACGCCTTGAGCCGCTTTGATTCCGGCCCCCTGCGGGTGGTGTTCACCCCAATCAAAATTCAAGGCTTGGTTTCCGAAAGGATAGGATTTCGGGTACTCGTTGAGTCACTGACCGAACCTGCGGCGGTGCACACTCGGGGCGTACTTTGAGATCTGATATAGTAGGTCACACTCTTTATGGATATTTTTGAAATATAAAGGCTAGAAAAAGGAAGGTAATCAATGATTAAAGACCGGGATGTCTGATTCCCGTTGGATGTTTGATTCTTAAAGTTTAATCATTGAGAGAGATTGTCTCAGTTTGATCGTCGCCTCTTTGACTGACCCTGCGGCGGCACTGAGGTGTGAGATTAAATCCTGGGAATGGTAGGATAGACTTATAACAAGTTTATTATTCCTAAAATAAAAATCTAGTAGTGAAAATTTATTTTTTGAATTTAACTTTCTGTCATGTTTATTTTACAACTTTAATCTCTAGGCTACTAAACTGTTAGTAATAGGACTTCATTAAAAATGTCGAAGTAACAAGTACGTTGTAATAATCAAAAGAATGCAGTTCATTTTTCGGAAGAGATTTTTCCCTTGAGCCTTTAAAAACTTAAGTGACATAGTACATATATGTCACGGATGTCACTCGTGTTGAACGAGAGACAACAATACGTAGTTTACAAAAGATGATATAGGACTATCAGATAAATTCATTTAGTGAATTTTAAAAGGTGTATTTACACGGCAAAAATTTCTAATTGAAAAATCGGAAAATCATACATAAGGCGTTTGCTGGTTAGACGGTATTTGGAACCGATGAAGTAGTGGGAGACTTAGTCTCATGATTGTTTTTTTCTGAATCATTAGAAATGTGTAATAGATTGCACAAGAGTTTTTCCATTCATTGAAAAAACGAGAATAAAGCGTTACTAGTTAGACAGTATTTAGAACTGATAAACTAGTGGGAGCTTAGTTCTGGAGATTTTATAATCTTTGAAACATCATGGACATAGCATTGCTAGTTAGACAGTATTTGGAACTGATAAACTAGTGGGAGCTTAGTTCTAGGTGATGTTCTAATCTTTGAAAAATCATAAATACAAAGTGTCGCTAGTTAGACGGTATTTGGAACCGATAAACTAGTGGGAGCTTTGCTCTTATGATTTGTCGATTAGAAAAATCGAATAGTCCAAGCTAGTAACACTATCATTAGACAACCCACAGTTCAAGAGTAGTGTCTACTCAAACGAACTACTAGTTCAAGACTGTTTCCATTTAAGGAAAGTCGAGAATGGGAAAGAATGTTTATACGTGTTAGTCATCTAAACTAAGTAGTTTTAAGGCTAAACCGGAAAATTAATAAATTTGAAATTAGAGGATAAGGAAAGTGATTTTGGATCAATGACCAATGCATCCTTAGCAATTTTCTCAAAAGCTAAGTTCTTTGGAAGAACTAGGTAGCTTTGCATTAAACGATAAATAAAATAGACAACGGGCAGTTATTTCAGATAGACTAGTCGGAGTGATATAAGGAAATGAATCTCGGATTCAATTCTTGAGTATCACAGAAAATTCATTTTCTGTTTTCAGATTCGTTGGAATGAACGTATTCATTTTCAATAGGATAATTTGTTTGCCTTATTGACGATGAATATAACACTCGTAGCACGAACCCAAGACTCCGACTTTTGTTTGATAAAGTCAGAACCACTAAGAAATACTGAATTGGTATATGTAACACATCTTAAACAATATAAACGCAAATGGTTTCCGTATTTAGATAAACACTTATTTGTATACTATTAATTAGTGCATATTCTCTAACGACAAGATCTGCAGACTGGCTTAGGGTGATTCTTATCTCCCAGTCAAAGGAACCCTGTCTCAAAGGAACAATGCCTAAGTTTCCTTTCAATCGGGAAAGGGTAATATATTGAAAGAAGTTACATAGCTTGTTCATATCGACCTTTGGGGTCATATGAAAGATACAAGCTTGTAGGAGTTTTTCCAAGTAGTGACATCTAGTCTGACAACTACTCAAAACTCCAATAAGATTATCCAAACTATTAGGAGGAATCTCTGATTTCACCAGAGATAGGGTATTCCAAACTCAAGTATAGGCTTTCGCATAGTCTTCGGGACTGATGCTCGGCCTACCTCCAAGTGGAATGTTTTCACTAAGGGATACACCATAAATTTTCCGTATATAGTTATTGATGTGCTACGATACACTGCTTAACTCATTTAAGATATTAGTTGCAATAATAACGGCTTACATTATCATGTGGAACCGAGAAGCCTATCTAGAAGATGCCTACACATTTAGGGATACGGAGTGAATTCGGTTTACCCCACTCCCGCAAATATAGACATTTAGCACTTAGTGCTTGAAGGTAGGACTGGAAATTTTGCGTACACGTTCACAGCGTGAAATATCTTAATACATTAATTAAATGTTGATTATAAAACTCGTAAAATTAGAGAATGACGGTTATACTGTCAAACTCGGTTTGATAGAGTCTATAAATCACAGCTTTGGATCTTGAAGTATTTGTACTCAAGATGTTACTAACTGATTTTTTCAGTCCACATCCAACACCGGAAGTTGGTGAAAACACTAATAAAAACTACTAAACTAGATCAGTATATCAATCCACCCGAAACACAGTGGGAGTATGGTTTGCCCATTACCCATTGCGGGACCTTACGGTCTATAGGGTAGATTGATGACCTATAGTCCTTCGTGGGCTGTATAGGATCCTGATCATAGAGGTTGGTTTAAAAGCCATAACCCTATGAATGGAGTTTGATACTCTAGTTCTGTTGAAACTCTTGTAGAACCACCTGAGTATCTCAGGCCCAGTGGGAGTAATTGGAACTACACGGAGAAGAGTCGAATGAATAGGAAAGTTTAACTTTCAAAACAAAGCTGAGTAATTTAGAGGTGATTCCCTAAAAGGTGGAGAGTTAACCAGACCGTGATCTCTCTTACCACTCAGTCTTGCTTGATTTCGTCAGAAAGCAGGAAATAGGGGTGATTCCCTAAGACTTCCTTGCCGAACAACGGAATCTGAACTCATTCAGAACAGAAGGGTTTTAGCTAAGAAAAAATGACAGATTCGTTACAAAGCAGAAAATAGGGGTGATTCCCTAAGACCTTTTTGCGAGACTAACGGTATCTTAATTTATTTAGGAAGAACCTTTGGCAGGATGCGTGCCATAGCTTATATCATTTGGGGATTAAAGCAAACCTCTAGGTCATTTCAAAGTCATATATGTTTTTTTAATATGTGGACTTGACCAGCATGTTGATAAGTCTTTCGTAGACTGGGCATCAATATTAGTAAAGTAGTATGTAGATTAGTGTTTATGAATGGTAACAATGAAACTGTTGGAAACAACATGGGTGTGTTATCTGAAGTCAGAGGCTAACATGCCATCGGGTTATTTTCTAAAGAATTTGACTCACTCGAAATCTCGAAAATAAGCAATTGGCAATCCCATTCATCCATCTCAATGGTTAAGATGTTCTTTCATAGAGGAATGCAACATTCAACGATGTAGTCTACCCTACCTCTCAGGAATGCTTGTCTAAACCTGCGGATGAATACTAAATGGGATGTTTAGTGAATCCTCAAGTCTCTTCGGGAGAATGAGGAATAATATGCTAGTATATTCAAGTGCAAACTAGAATATAAGTGATAACACTGATTCTGGCTTTAGGTCAGATTGAGGATGATTGATAAGAGAATTTCACAATCCAGTTAATCAAATAAAAACTCGAAACCTTAGCAAAATCTACTTTCTAACCGGCAGTGGACCGGATAGATTGTAGGTAGTGCTTGAGGAGTCTGAGGTCGAACCCACAGAGATTGGCTTTGAGTACCACAGCTGACTTAGCACTCAGTTCAGGTCAACCAGAAAAATATGACGTTATACTATTGCATAAAAGAAAGATTATACTAATCCGATTTCTTAACGATTAAAAGAGGTACAGCCGAACTACGATCCAGCGGATTACTCTACCCTCACACAAACTACCCCGGGAGTGTGCTCTACCTTCCTTGTCTATCTAATGATAAACTCACAGGTGTCGAGACCTAATTCTCGTGCTAACTCACACCCTACGCAAAGCTCATCAACCTTCCCTTTAGAAGGCCAACTCAACTAATGTGATTAACTTCTAGACTCGCCCGAGTGAACGATAAAAAACCCTGTATTGGACATGGACCTAACGACTAGGGTGTCAATCTAGTACACAGGTAGGTTTCATACTACCTTTTAAGCCAAAACGTCTACGGTCCCGAAACCCCGGTTCCCACACTTCGCCGCAACATACATTTATAAGCTAGGTGTGTGTGATGGTGAACTAGGTGATCAAGCTAGCTCAATTACGATTAAAGCAGGTTTCGTGATATGAATTATCGATTAGAACATTTTATTACGTGCTACACTTCCTCCCAGTTCATCTCCCTAATGGCGTTTCATCCTCTTTCACATAATTCGGCCGTACGAAAGATTTAGCTACTCATTATCGAATTGAAACAAAAAAAGGTAAAGGAATTCATGATATAAACGATAAAAGAACAAGAAACCATACCCACTTTATTGAAAATTGATGAAGTACCCAAGTTGTGCTCACAAGGATCAAATCTTGACAATCGAAATGTAACGGATTGATGTTGTAATGTATCTAATGTAATAGAGGATCGAAAGACGAGAACAATGGTATATGGCACTTAATTCTACGCTTTCGGACGAAGGAAATTGCCCAAAAGAGGCTAAAACTATCTAAATTCGTAAAAGTCTGCTGAAGAAAACGTTTCAGGTGCCCTTTTATAGCCTAGGGCAAAATTCGGCTTATCCGTACGGATAACAGGCTATCCGTACGGATAGTTCTTGATTCTCCAGCTTATCCGTACGGATGAGAATCTATCCGTACGGATAAGTCTCTGATTACATCTTCTGTTTTGTGCTCCCAAGTGTCTGTCCGTACGGCTGGCTTTCTATCCTTCCGGATAGATCTCTGTCCAATATTTTTGATTCTGACTCAGAGTTGTCCGTACGGACAGATGTATGTCCGTACGGATAGATGCCTTAACTTCAAAAACTTCACTTTTTCCATACTTAGCCTTCTTTTCTCGCCTCGGACACGTCTAAACTCATAAATCATCGCTTTCCGGGCTCCCGACTCACCCAAATCCTGCATAAACATGGAAACAACAAGCAAACGCATAACCCCGCAAACTACGGGTGCTCGGGGAATGAGTATAAAGTGCTAAAAGTAGGCCGAGTTTACGGTAAAACCGACAGTTACTCGCCGTGCAAAGAAAACCTCATTAACACTCATTATAGGGTCTAAACTCACCCGAAACATGCTAGAAACATGATAACCGTGGATTAAACTGTACAAAAACGTACAGTAAATTTGGTTCCTATCAATGATCGTTAAATCGATCTCGGTCTCAGTGTTTACTCATGTGATAAAGTATTATCCAGTAAGCCAATACCACTTCATTGTGAAAACATTGGAGAGGTAGCTCATAAGGATTTTGCAATCACTAGAGGTCATAAGCAAATTGAAATCGTACCACCAGATTAGATGGAAAGGCGACATTTCAAAGATTGACTCAAGCTGCCAACCTACCTGATCAGTGTACCAAGTCACATGGTATTCGGATTCTAAGTACGCACCGGGTCACTGACCTACCCTATGGCGGCACACTCCGGTCATGCTTGGAAGGATGAATTACTAAGATGCGCTTGGAGGGTATGAATCTTGGGGATATGTCTCACTTGTTTTGAGAAAGTGGGAGAATGTTGTAGATATAGATATAAAGGGTGTGCTCCAAAATAATTAATCCACCTGCCTTTCGTGCAAGTGGGAGATTGTTAGGCGTAGTGCCCGAAAGACAATTATCTAATTGTTTTTATGACAGAATTAATAATTCATCTTATTATATGCATGTATGCTTATAATATAGAAACTACTGAAAACCCTAAGTACCTCGTTCATGTAATCGCATAACTCAGTGTATGGCTATACACAAGAGGATTGAGTTAGTGAGATGTACTTAAAATTAACTTAGTCCGTAGCATTTATTAATCTGAGTACGGGTCTCAAGATTATTTTTCTAATACTGCGCCTAGAACACTTTAGGTGTGACAGTGTTATCCGGACTGTCGGTAATAGGGTACCTAATAGGGCATTTATATATGGTGATAATCATATAGGGCTGGACCGATTTGATTTGAGTTCTCGATATAATTCTGTGATCGAGAAGTCTTATCGAATCACAAGATGATCATATATGGATTAATCTTAATCCTGAGGTGATCACAGACGACTGCCTAGACTTGGGTAGGGTTTGATGTGTTAGTAAGGATCACTTCGTAGTATGTGGTCCAACACTTCTCGTTGGCTCTATTCTAGGATGAGTGAGTAGTCTGTGCTATCACAAATATGGAATCCATTCCTTCCCTCGGGAAGTAGACAGACAGTTCCCTTTTTTGTTAACCCTAGAAACTGATCGATGGGCCCAGTTCATATTATATTCGTTATGAACTAATTGATCACTAGGGGGTTAATGGTAAACAATGATAAGATGTTTCGAGAAGGGTCTACGGCGATATCCCGAATCGAAATGGGCAGTCTATGGAGGATTTCTCCGTATGTAATGATCATATCAGTGGACACCTTACAACTCATAGTTGAGTGTAAGTTTATATCGATATTCGGCAGAGTTCAGTTTCGGGTTTATGGTGGTGTAATCCCGGAATTAATAGATTGAATATTATTGTACGGTCAGACGAATAATTTTATTCAATTTATTGTAGCTACTGAATATGGCTCCATGGTCCCCGACGTGGCTCCTAATATAGCATATACGTTTTCTCGTCGTTTCACCTCAATTATAATTAAATGGTTTGATTGGACTATTTAATCGATATGTGGATTAATTGTTTAGTTGGACTAGATAATTAAATACATGGAAAAGAATTTTTTTGTGGACTCAGCCCATTTTAATGTGATATGCGTGTGACCTAATTATTAATTAGGGTGGCCGCATATTTTCATTATTATTTGTTGGGAAATTAGTTTTCTTGATAAATAATAAGACATGTGATTAAATTATGTATTTGTTAAATAATTTAAGGAAAAGAAAATCTTTTATATATCCTTATTAATTTAGGAATATTCTGGATTTATCTTTTTAGCAAAAGGATTATTTTAATTGATTTTGTATTAATTAAATAATGTCTTGGAGACTAGGTCTTCTCTCCTATATAAAGAGAGTACTCCTAAGCCTAAAATCACAATGCCATACACGAAATATTGGGTGGAAAATAGCTTTGATTTTTTGGCTATTTTTCTTTGGGTTCGAGTTCAGAAAAACTTCGGGTTTTCTAAGTTAGCATATCGAGAAGGTCCGGTGGCTTGAAACACCATCCACCTGGTGGTGCTTGGAGACACACGTTGGAAGACTTTGGCTTCTCAACTAGGCTCTCATCTACCTCGGATTGGATTGAACTTTGATCTTGGCATTTTGCACCATAAAAAGGTTGGTATCTAAACCCCCTCGTAGTTTAGATTTATTATTTGTGTATTTTGATCGCTTAGATCTAGATCTGGTATTTATTCTGCTGCGTAATCGGGTGGATCTTGATCTATCCGGTGATATTACATCGTACAGTTATGACTTTTGAAGATGCAATGACAATTGACGATGAAGTGTCATATGAACTAGGCTACTCGTGAGTTACTCGTACTCGACTCCTAAGAGAGTTTGACTCGATTCAGTTTTTTCGAATTCGAACTCGAGTCGAGCTACTCGAATAATTAACCGAGCATATCTCGAGTTTTAAAATTTAGTAATCGAATACCTCGCGAGCTAATCGGGCTTCATTAAATAAATATTTAACTAATTATATTTATAATAAAATATTGTTTTTTATAATTCAAAAAGTATTATTCGAGTGGAGTAGTAGACGAGTCGAGCTTGATCTTGTTATTTTTATCAAAAAATAAATGAATTCTAAGAAAATAATCGAGTTTACGAGCCTAGTCGAGCTATATCGAGTACTTAGCGAGTCAAGTTTGATCTTGCCTTTTTATGGCTCGATCGAGCCCGAACTTTTTTAGTCGAGTCGAGCCCTAAGGAGTATCGACTCGACTCGGAGGCAGCAGCAGGATGCAAGATTAAATCTGTTTGCTGAAGATTCACAACCAATCTTTCTCCTGCAATTTAAGAGGTAAATAAACTTCAGATAGGTACGGAAACCCGAATGAGCTCAAAGCCTGAATCTCAGCTTTCTGCGTTGTTTTCACCATCAAATTCAAATCTTCAACCCAGCCAGGATTCTTCTTCACAAATTCCTCCTCCTGCATATCTTTCCCTGTCTTAATTCCGATCTAGTTCCCGCATTGTCCTACTTGTAGCGTAATTATTTCCCTCGGAATTTTCCTTTTTTTTTTCAACTCTCGTATATTCTTGATTTAATTGATCAAACTTCATGTTGTAGGATGTAATATCGCCGGATGGATCATAGATCCACCCGATTACGCAGCGAAAAGTATAAGATCTAGATCTAGTCAACCAAAATACATAAAATAATAGATCTAAACCTACGAGGGGGTTTAGATTACCAACCTTTTTATGGTGCAAATACTCCAAGAACAAAGGTCAATCCAAGATCCAAGCTAGATGAGAAGCCACAGTCTTCCAACGTGTGTCTCCTAGCAACACCAGGTGGATGGTGTTTCAAGCCACCGGACCTCCTCGATATGCTACCTTAGAAAACCTGAAGTTTTCTAAAACTCAAACCACAAGTATTTAGCCGAAAATTCAAGGCTAGAATACTCACCAATATTTCGAAAATAATGTGTATCATAAGGCTTGGGAGAAAACTCTTTTTATATAGGAGAGTAATCCTTGTCCTCCAAGGGTTTAATAATTATTAGATTAATCCTTATTTCAAATAAAAGATAAATAAAATAATTATCCCAAACAAATTAGGATAATTATCTAATATTTCATGAATTATCAATTAACAAATAAAAGATAAATCACATGTTAAATAATTATCCAAAAACACTAATTCCTTAATAATTAAATAACAACTAATTTCGGCCAAAACCCTAGGTAGTATAAGGCCACACGAAATTTTTGACACATTGGGCTGAGTCCACGAAAAAATTTCTTTTCCATGTATATAATTATCTAGTCCAACTAAACAATTAATCCACATATAAATTAAATAGTCCAATCCAACTATTTAATATTAATTGAGGTGAAATGACGAGAAAACATATGCTATGTTAGGAGCCACGTCGGGGACCATGGACCCATATTCAGTAGCTACAATAAATTAAATAAAATTATTCGTCAGACCGAACAATTATATTCAATCTATTAATTCCGGGATTACACCACCATTAACCCGAAACTGAACTCTGCTGAATATAGATATAAAATTACACTCAACTATGAGTCATAAGGTGTCCACTGATATAATCATTACATACGGATAAATCCTCCATAGGCTGTTCACTTCGATTCGGGATATCTCCGTAAACCCTTCTCGAAACATATTATCCTTATTTACCATTAACCCCCTAGTGATCATCTAGTTCATAACTAATATAATATGAACTGGGCCCATCGATCAGTTTCTAGGGTTAACAAATAATGGAACTGTCTGTCTACTTCCCGAGGGAAGGAATAGATTCCATATCTATGATAGCACAGACTACTCACTCATCCTAGGATTGAGCCAACGAGAAGTGTTGGACCACATACTAAGAAGTGATCCTTACTAACACATCAAACCCTACCCTAGTCTAAGCAGTTGTCTGTGATCACCTCAGGATTGAGATTAATCCATATATGATCATCTTGTGATTCGATAAGACTTCTCGATTACGGAATTATATCGAGAACTCAAATCAAATCGGTCCAGCCCAATATGATTATCATCATATATAAATGCCCCAATAAGTGCCCTATTACCGACAGTACGGATATGACTGTCACACCTAGAGTGTTCTGGGCGCATTATTAGCAAATTAATCTAGAGACCCGTACTCAGATTAATAAACGCTATGGACTAAGTTAATTTTAAGTATATTTCACAAACTCAATCCTCGTGTGTATAGCCATACACTGAGTTATGTGATTACATAATCAATATACTTAGGGTTTTCTATAGTGTATTAATATTGGCAGTTAATGTGAATAAATAAGATGAAATAAATTATGTCATTTATTTAAATAAAACAATTACAAATTGTCTGTCGGGCATAAAACCTAACAATCTCCCACTTGCACGACAGACAAGTGGATTAATTGTTTTAGAGTACACCCTATATCTATATTACAACAATACAACTCCCACTTTCTCTAAATAAAATAAGTCATGTCCCTAATACCAATAGTCTCCAAGTGCCGGTTGAAGACTTCTAACCGCAATGTCTTGGTGAAAGGATCAGCGGGGTTTTCAGCAGAGGCGATTTTCTTGATGGAAATGTCTCCTCTTTGTTCAATCTCTCTGATTAAATGGTAATTTTGCTCAATATGCTTCGACTTGCGATGACTATGGGGTTCCTTTGAACTTGATATTGCCCCATTGTTGTCACAATAGAGAGTGATGGGTCGTTGTGATTTGGAGAGACCCCTAAACTACTCAGGAACTTTTTGAGCCAAACTGCTTCCTTAGCCGCCTCAGAGGCCACTATGTATTCAACTTCCATAGTAGAATCAGCCGTGCTGGATTGCTTGACGCTTCTCCAAATGACTGCAACGCCACCAATGGTAAACACTGAGCCTGAGGTAGATTTGAAATCATCTTGATCTGACTGGAAGTCAGAGTCAGTGTACCTCTGTACATCCAGGTTTGCACCCGAATATACCAGCATATAATTCCTAGTCCTCTTCAAGTACTTTAAGAGGTTCTTTACTGCAATCCAGTGCTCATTGCCCGGATTTGATTGATAACGACTGACGAGTCCAACGCCATAATAGATGTTAGGTCTAGTGCACAACATAGCGTACATTAGACTACCTACGGCCGAAGCATAAGGCACTCTTTCCATAGCCTCTGTTTCCTCAGGACTCTGAGTCTTAGAGAGATGGATGCCGTGATGAGTGATGCACGGTACAAGTAATAAAAATACTCGATACCTAAATAACACACTAGTAAGAGAACTAGGTTCAATCGTAGTATAGTTAGATAGAGTCGAGGTCGATTCACAGAGACTCGGCTTAAACGAAATATGATTTATTAAACTAAAAAGCAAATTAAAGGCGGTCTATGACCAACAATTAACGTTGAATTAAAATTGACACAATAGAAACACAAAACCAACAAAAGACACAACGACACTTAAAACACTTATTTTTATAGGTTTTATAAATAATTAACAAACGGTATTGATAACGCTAGTAATAATTACTCCCCCATGCTATGTAGATTGACGACGAGACAAAACAAGACATTTAAGATTAATTATTCTGACTACGGGAGTCATCCCCTAAAATAGATCTAGCTCTAGGTAGGCCATATAGATCATCGTGTCTCCATTACGTGACTTCACATTTTTAGTCTCCATCTCATATAACTTCTGACACAGTTACGAAACTAGGGATGCCGGTATAAACCGTAACCTCATCTAAGTAACATTCCTATGGTTAGGCATACTCCTTAGACACCGATTCAATCTCTGTCCTAAGTAACAATCACTTTTTGGGTCTCATTTTAAATTACGATGACAAATAATTAAGTTGATCAAGTTTAATTACTCATTTGAATTACAAAGCAGAGAACCTGATGTAGTCGAAGCCGTTCACAGACAAATCAAGAACATCACAGATCTTGCTACCAGCGAGACATAGGCTCGCTGCCAGCAAATTCAGATCTGAACCAGATTTGCTCGTGAAACATCTTTTACATCTCAGATCTACATAAACATGGGTTCGTAAATTAACTACATCACGAAATCAATACACAAAACGACTACTCCATCACGAAATAAATTAGATCAACGAATAAAGATTGCATAATTGAGTAGACATTACCCTCGAAGACGAGCGTGATTCCCACTCCTCGATACGATCTCTAACCGAAGATTCTAACGACTCCGTAATGAAAGGACATAAAATAAAGAAAACATATATTGAAAATAAAACTAATATTGTGGAATTGTATTCTAGAGTGTATATGGTGTGTTTTAAATAAAATTCGTACAACTCTATTTATAGGGGTTCAAGCTAATTAAAAGATATACTTCAAAATATCAAAACAATTAGAGATAACTGCCGGCCGATCTCAAAAGAGGAAATGCGCCCCCTTGTGCGTCCCCCCAAGTTGGCGCCACTCTTTGGATTGGCTTGCTTGCTCTTGTCATGCCTTACTCCTCTTTTCGTGCTTATCCGATCTTTATCTTTAATGCATCCGGATTTGCTTGGATTTTTCTTGTAATTTAATTTATCCATTTGTAATTATCCTCCAAAAATTATCTCAATGTACAAAATAGATATTTATCCCAAAATAAATCATATTTAAATAAAAACGGATAAATACCAAATTATATAATTAAAACGGATAAATACCAAATTATATCTTTTAAATTACACAATAGCAAATAATCATTATAAGCATGTAATTTAATATAAAATAAATATTATTACTCTCGATTTAAGGTCAATGTTGATGACTTTTACGGGTATAATTTGACCGTCATCAACTACCCCCCACTTAGACTTTGATCGTCCCGAACAAAGCATCAATAAGTCATTCCCCAAGTCAACATTTTCTATGGTCAAATCATACTTACACAAGAAACTCGAGTCAACTCATACCACTAATGCTTATAAGGTATTCATTATTCACTACTCGTTATGAATCGAAGTGACGTGTGCATATGCATTTAGTTTTATATATTTGCGGCAAGATTAAAGTTTATGCTAACTTCGAAGTCTCAACCTACCAACATCAGCATTCCTACTTCTTAAGCCTCACAATCGGTAAAGACATGGTGCAATAAGCAAGAGCATCATCCACAAGGTTTTTGGACTAGGAGACCGAGAAAAATACTCGAAGCCTCTTAAAAGTTTGAATTTATTCGCATTTTCATAACTTCAAGCATTAACACATCTCAAGAAAGAACCTTGCTTTAAAAGTAAATTATGCATTGCAAGAATCCTCCTCTCACGGATTGGTCAATAACATTGAATATTACCACAAGAGCGAAGCTACTTTGGTAATGTTACTACAAGCCCAGTGTTTAACATTTTGTTAAAACACAGATAAATCTCAAGCTAATTACTCCGCTTAGATGGCTAGAAGACCCCCTTGCCCAGGAAGGAAAGACCTCATCCCGAAATTACCCGGAAAGAAAAATGATCCAATTCTCAGCTTATGCCGAGTAAGGGCCCTAAAAACCCGCGATCTAACCACCCATCATCGAGGGGGTTAAACTCCATTTTCCGGGGAAGTGGAGAGGCCACTGAAGATGAATTAGGTCGTCTCAAAACCCTCGATTGAGGCTGCTTCCGCAGCATAACAACATTTTCTGATGGTTGAGAGATATCCGTCGGTTTCATATCACCCGCTACAGTAGAGCAAAACTGCGTCAGCAGATAAATATCGACTATAAGTCTGCATAACCAATCATCTACACAAATGTACACATAATTCTTCTTAGTTGTTAAAATTTGTGCGGTATTCGTCGATTCAAATTGAGTAAGCAAATAATAACTACTTACAATAATCGGCATGAATATCCTTAAATTCACATTCACATAAGAATAAAATGATCATGTAATCATGCAACTTGGTTCATTTCCTATTAATTATGTGTATAAGAACTCACAATTCTAAGGGTACGAGATAATTAATTTGGCATTTGTTCAATTTTTTTCATTTTTCACCGTTTCATTCAATTTTCAATTATAACACATCATGGCTAAGTCTCCTACCCCCCACTTAAACTTGGCATTGCCCCCCATGACAAAGAAAAAGGAGAATTTGAGAAAAAGACTTAGCTCTGGAAACGGCTCCCAGGTAGATGCAGAATGTAGGAGTAGTCCAAGCACGTCGTGGAGAAGCAAACAAACCCTGTTTAAGCAAACCAAAAAGAAGCTCCACGAAACCTTTAATAACATGTCAATGGCCGTTATAAAATAATATGGCAGTAATTAGATATAGAATATCCAAAAACAAATTAAGCCACTTTATTTCATACAACCAACGACAAGGAAAACCAAAGAGTTAAGACTACAAAACTCACATGTCGGCTATCAAGGAAAAAACCTCGTTTATTCCGAACTTAGAATCGGAACATGGCAAGATGAAAAAAACCTTAACAGTCGCATGCTACTTTATTCAAACATAACAAAAACAAAAGATAGTTTTCAAGAAATAGTTATGTGTTTATAGTAGTCAGCTCGACTTAACTCAACGATGGTTTAAGTATAGGTAGGATCTTCAAAAGTGAAGACTTCCTCCTCCTTTCCTTGACCAAGACCAACGTAATGTTTTACACGGTGTCCATTAACCACAAAAGTGGATTGATCTTTAAGGTTCAATAATTCCACAGCTCCAGAAGGGAAAAACTTACTCACTCGATAAGGGCCATACCATCATGATTTTAACATGCCAGGAAAGAGTCTCAAGCGCGAATTGTAAAGAAGAACCAGACCGCCTTCCGTAAAAGTGCGGTCCAATATTTTCTTGTCATGAAATTTCTTTGTGCGCTCCTTAAATATTTTTGCATTCTCATAAGCTTCCAGACGAAACTCCTCTAGGCCAGTCAACTCTAACAACCTTCTTTCTCCAGCTAAACTCTCATCAAAATTCCGCATACGCGTAGTGTTGAAATAGTGTCCTAAACCCAATCGGGTTGGACCGGATCCGACCGGGTCGGATCATTTCTACTATTTCTTTGTGTTTATACATATATTAAATGGCTTTTATGTTGTCATATATATGTTCTTTTAAAGAACCAATTATGAATTGTTATATGATAACGTCCTCAGTATTAAACTGTGATAGAGAAACCATGATAGGCGATTATGGTTGATGAGATCTTTAATCACTTTAATAAGTTTGATACTTAAATGTCTCTAAAGCCGATGTACTATTAAACGGGACATTGATAGTATAAACAGACTAGCACGTATTAGATGTCTTCTCGTCTTTTAGGGCGGGGATAGATCTCGTCTATCGAAGTGTAGAGACACTTGGACTGTACGTGGACGTGTATTAGAGAATGCGTACGTTAGACTGACCCACTTACATGGATAAGTGTCACACTATGTGGCGGTTGTGTAATTATCCTTTGGACCGGAGTCTTCATGGCATCACGGTGTGGATTGTCATGCTTTGACACTATTGAGGTTTCCCGGGGCCACGGGGCGATCATGCGGTAGTGATTGGGTATGATATTGAAGCATGCGGAGTATACATGATTGGTCGTCCGGGAATCGCGTATCCTATGATTGGGATCGAATATCCGAAATGGCCTTCTTATAAGGAATGTCTTACTCTCGTGAATCTTTGCAAAGTGGGAGTAAATGAGTTACTTCGAGAGAGCATGATATCCAGATTATAAGATACGGTCGTTGATGTTTTGACACTCGACTAACGATCGTATGGATATTATTACAAACGATAGGATTGTAAGTTACACGGTAAGCTTGTTTCACATGAAAGGTAGTAGTCATTGCATTTGACTCTTCCGATGATTGGGGGTCACGGTGTGTTGCTAGACGCTATCCCGTGATCGTTAGGCATGAAGGGCATTTTCGTAATTTGCACTTTGTGTCTACGGCCAACATATTCGGAAGCCTATCGGGTCACACACATAAGAACATCTAGCCGGATTAAAATGTGGTTATAGATGATAACCAAATAAGGAAAGTTTATCTCGAGACTATAAAGGTTATAGTGGTAAATTAATATGGTGGTATTTGTTTATTATGAATAAATTAAATACAAGATATTAATAGTATTATATTAATTAAAGAATATTCCGGAAGCCAATTTGTTGGTCAAAGGGGCGCCACATTGAAGTGTATAAGATACACTTGGATTGTGTAATTTAATTAATGATATTACCTATTATTAATATTAGATATTAATAAAATAAAATAATATATATATATATTGAATGCATGCGTGTGTATACATTGATTGCAAATTGGATTTGCATGTATGCGCACCATAGTGTTTATATTTGGTATATATTAATAGATTTATATGTGTTATATATATGTGGTATATACACATGTGTAAATTGATTTATGGTAATATAATAAAAGATAAATATTGTCAATATAAGATATTGACAATATCTTGGAATTATTCAATATAAGATATTGACAATATCCTAGATTTATTTAATATGAGATATTATAATAAATGAGATAAATCAATCAATTATATTTTCCTTATTTTGTTGGGAAAATGTTTTCTTCTCCTCCACTCTAGAAGATGGCGCCACCTACACTATAAATAAGAGGTGGGTGTCAAGCTCTTTTGTACAACACAATTCCAAGAACTAATAGTTCTTGTGTAAAAATAGAGAGCATCCTATAGAGAGTTGGAGAGAGGGGAAAAGGGCCGGTCTAGCAACCGGAGTTTTCCAATAGCAATCCATGATGGGATTCCGGCGGGCTGTTCGTGTGGACTAGCGGTAGAGGCCGAACACTTGGGCGGCTCTATGCAGAACTACTCTCCTTAGACGGTCAAAGCGTCGATCTTATAGATCAACCAAGGTAACCACCGTCTTTAGCTTATTTGTTTATTGCTTAAACGAAGTCGATCCTGGTTAAAAGGAAATAAATTTTTGAATTCCGCTGCGTTCCCGCATAGATTTCCTAACACGTAGCCCACATGGCACGGTGTTCATGTTTAACCGGTAGATGACATGCTTTTCCAAAAACAATTTTATAAGGGTACATACCAATAGTCGTCTTATAAGCAGTCCTATAAGCCCATAAAGCATCATCTAATCTCAACGACCAATCCTTTCTAGTCGTATCACAGTCTTCTCCAAAATGCGCTTTATTTCTCGATTTGTAACCTCAACTTGTCCACTTGTTTGAGGGTGATAACCAGTAGCTAACTTGTGTCTAACCCCGTACTTAATCATCAACTTTTCAAACGGCCTATTGCAAAAATGGCTTCCATTATCACTAATAATGGCACGAGGGGTTCCAAACCGCGTAAAGATATTTTTCTTCAAGAACTTCAGTACAACTTTCACATCGTTAGTAGGCGAAGCAATGGCCTCAACCCATTTGGACACGTAGTCGACCGCCACTAAAATATAGCGGTTGGATAAAGACGAAGTAAAGGGTCCCACAAAATCAATACCCCAAACATCAAAGAGTTCCACCTCTAGGATATTCTTCAATGGCATTTCATTCCTTCTCGAGATATTTTCTGTCATTTGGCAAGAATGACAAGATTTAGCATATTGATGCGCATCTTTGAACAAGGTCGGCCAGTAAAAGCCACATTAGAGAACTTTCGCAGCAGTCTTGTCTCCTCCATAATGTCCTCCGGCCTCATAAGCATGGCAATGTCTAAGGATATCATACATTTCCTCTTCCGGCACACATCTCCTAAAGACATTGTCGGATCTAGCTTAAAAAGATAGGGCTCTTCCCAATAATAGTGCCTAAGATCCTTAAAGAATTTCTTTCTTTCTTGGGGGTTGAGATTTGGTGGCAAGTATTTTGCGGATAGATAATTCACAAAGTCTTTAAACCATGGTTCTTTATTCTCCTTCACAACCTCAAAACACGAAGTTACTGCAGCGCAATCATTCTTTCCATGTATGGCCATGATGGAGAATAACTGTTCATCAGAAAATGTTTCTCCAATCTCGGTCATTGGCTCATTATCCTCTATTTGTAAACGGGAAAGATGATCCGCAACCAGATTCTCAGATCCTTTCTTATCACGGATTTCTACATCGAATTCTTGCAATAGTAGAATCCATCTCAACAACCTTGGATTGGAATCTTGTTTGGCTAAAAGATACTTCAAAGCTGCATG
Organism: Gentiana straminea; assembly: GCA_036785695.1. NCBI lineage: Eukaryota > Viridiplantae > Streptophyta > Magnoliopsida > Gentianales > Gentianaceae > Gentiana > Gentiana straminea. The sequence continues at coordinate 95,707 of JAVUPR010000340.1, forward strand.
GTCAGTCCAAACAGTGACTTTAGATCCCACTAGATAAGATCTAAACTTGTCAAACGCAAAGATAACAGCCAGAAGTTCTTTCTCAGTAGTTGCATAATTCCTTTGAGCGGCATTTAAAGTTCGACTAGCATAGTAGATGGGCCTAAAGATCTTGTCTTTTCTTTGTCCTAAGGCCGCACTTACAGCAGTATCGCTTGCATCGCACATCAACTCGAAAGGTAGATTCCAATCAGGCGCAATCAGAATGGGTGCAGTAATAAGCATGCTCTTTAACTTATTGAAAGCTTTCATGCACTCATTAGTAAACACAAATGGCACATCCTTGGCCAATAACTCAGTAAGAGGTCGAGAGATTTAGGAAAAGTCCTTCACAAACCGGCGGTAGAAGCCCGCGTGGCCATGAAAACCTCGCAATGTCTTAAGATTGGTTGGTGGAGGCAGTGTTTCAATAACCTCTACTTTGGCTCTATCCACCTCTATACCGTTCTTTGAAATACGGTGGCCAAGTACTATACCTTCAGTAACCATAAGATGACATTTCTCCCAGTTAAGCACCAGATTCGTCTCCTCGCATCTCTTCAACACTCTTGCTAGATGCGTGAGACATGAATCGAAATCATCTCCAAACACGGAGAAATCATCCATAAAGATCTCTAGGAAATCTTCAACCATATCAGCAAACAGAGAAATCATGCATCTTTGAAACGTTGCTTGTGCGTTGCACAAACCAAAGGGCATTCTATTGTAAGCAAAGGTTCCATATAGACATGTAAAAGTGGTCTTTCATGATCCTCGGGTGAGATATGAATTTGATAATATCCCAAGTAACCATCAAGAAAGCAATAAAGCGCATGTCTGCTCAGTCTCTCGAGCATTTGATCAATGAAGGGAAGAGGGAAGTGATCCTTACGAGTAGCATCATTCAGCTTCCTAAAGTCAATGCACACTCTATGACCAATAATGAGTCTAACAGGAATCAACTCATTTCACTCATTAGCGTGCACCGTAAAACCCCCCTTCTTCGGAACTACGTGGATCGGGCTAACCCATTCACTATCAGAGATCGGAAAGATGATTCCCATTTCTAACATTTTAATAACTTCATCCATAACCACGTCCTTCAATTGTGGAGTCAACCTTCTTTGGGGTTGTGCAACCGCTTTCTTTGCAGGATCAACGGAGATTTTATGCATACAAAGGCTAGGTCTAATGCCTTTATTGTCAGCTATTGTCCATCCAAATGCTCTGCGATACTCTCTCAACACTCTCATCAGCTTTTCTTCTTGTATTTCAGTCAAGGCAGAAGAAATAATAAGCGGCAAGGTCTCTTCTTGAAGGAATACATACTTCAAATGTGTAGGCAGAGGCTTTAGTGTTAGATTGGTAGGAGGTTCTTCTAGCGAGGTCTTTAACTTTTGTCCGGTTAGCTTAAGTTCAAAGAACTTATGCCATGTCGGTCTATGGTAGAATTTCTCAACCTCGGTAGACTTCACCTCCTCGACATGTCCAGGGGTTCCTCTACTACATCCAGGCCATACCACTTTCTCTTCTTCGCTCTTCTCATATGGCATTTCATTCTCTAACTCTAGGGTAGCCTCGAGGAAATCCTTAATATCCTCATATTGTTGGAAGTCATTGACAAGCTTGTGAACAGAGTCCAACATGAAACATGCATCCTCTTCATCATCAGGTGTCTTCATAGTGTCAAGCACGTTGAATGCTATTTCATCTCCATTAACTCTTAACACTAACTCTCCTTTGTAAACATCGATAAGCGTCCTACTAGTGGCCATAAAAGGTCTTCCCAAGATTAGGCACTTCATAGTTAGCTTCCATATCTAGCACAACAAAGTCGACAGGAAACACAAACTTCTCAACTCTTACTAGCACATCCTCAACCACTCCACAAGGTTCCTTAACAGAACGATCAGCTAATTGCAAAGTAATTGAAGTCTTTTTAAGGTCTTTCATACCTAGCTTTTGGAAAATGGATAGAGGCATCAGATTTAGGCTCGCTCCTAGATCACACAAGGCTTTGTTCAAACATACGTTACCTATGGTGCAGGGAATGAGAAAACTTCCCGGATCCTTGCACTTAGCGGGTAGCTTATGTTGAAGAATGGCTGAGCACTCCTTATTTAGGCAAATGGTCTCTAAATCTAGGAGTTTCCTCTTAGTAGAGACAGCTTCTTTTAAGAACTTGGTGTACTCAGGCATCTCCGCCAGTGCTTCAACTAAAGGTATATTGATGTGTAAGTTTCTAAAAATATCAATGAACTTCTATACCTCTTGTCATCAACCTTAGGCTTAGATTTGCGCGGAGGATAAGGTAAGGTTGAAGGATCGACATCAGTAAAAATAGGATACTTGTTATTGTAAAGCTCAACTCTAGGGCCAACAGGTTCCTTATAGGCTTCTTGCTCCGGCAAGGTTCCAGAGGTATTTGCTTCCTTGCTTGGCTCACCATCCTTACTTTCTACGGTTTTCTCTTTCTCTTTTAGAGATGGTGGAGTTACTTCTTTCCCACTTCTAGTCATGATCGCATTCAAATCCTTAGGATTTTTATCAATGGTGCTCGGCAATCCTTCAGGAGGTCTAGTTTAGACTTGCTCAGCTAACTGTCCTATTTGGTGAGTGAGATTCTGGACTATGGCTTCTTGGTTGGTTACCTTAGCATCGGTCTTCTGACAATATTGGCTAAAGTTAGTGGCTAAATCAGCCATCGATTTTGAAAGTTGTCCCATATTGTCAGTAACAACATTACTCAATTTTTCTATTGCACCTTCCTAACCAAAAGTTTTAGTTTGCTGGGGTACATAAGTAGTGGGTGGTTTAGGCCCTTCTCCTGCATTGGGGTCACTATATCGGAATCCAGGATGGTTATGGTTAGGCTTATATCCTCCCAATTGATTTCCTTGTTTCCCAATATAGTTGGCTTCTTCAGTACCAGCATTCTCATTTTGAGTAATTACTTCGATTCCTGTCCCTTTCTCTACTCTTGCCATCCTCTCTTGCATTCCATCTACCTTATTGTTGATAACAGACAGTTGTTCTAAGATTTTGAAAGATGCATTATCCTCAAATATGTCAGTGGCCATCTTCACAGCAGCTATGTCATTGCCTCCCCATTGACTATTCATCGCTATTTGCTCCATCTTTCCTTGTGCCTCTTTAGGAGATAAAAGAACAAACGCTCCATTGCTAGAGGCGTCTACTCTAATTTTCTCAGTCTCTCTCAATCCATGGTAAAAATTTGGCATTAAAAGCCAAAGAGAGATATCATGATGAGGACACTTTCTCATAGCTTCCTTAAAACGCTCCCAAGCTTGATCAAAACTCTCCCCATGTTGTTGCTTAACTCCTAAGATATCCTGGCGTAACTTAAAGGTTTTTCCTAAAGGAAAATAATTATTCATGAATTTTTGCAACACTTGTTCCCAAGTAGTGATAGATCCAGCCTCTAGAGAGAGAAGCCATTGCTTAGCTTTATCTTTCAAAGTGAAAGGGAAAAGCTTAAGAAGAATGTTACTCTCTGGGATTAATTATGGCTTCACTGTGCTAACGATTTCCAAGAAATTTGTCACGTGAACACCAGGATCCTCGTTTTGGATTCCATGAAAAGTGGAATAGTTGGTCACCATTTGAATTACATTAGGTCTAGGGTGATAGACTTCCGCAGGGTCTTGCGGTGCTACGATAGCGGGAATGAATTGCTCAATAGTAGGTGTTGCATAACTCTGTAAAGTACGCCTCGCTCCTTGAGCTAGGGCTTGGTTTCCATTATTAGCATTATTAACATTATTGGCATTATTAATAATTTCAGGATTAAGTACCTGGTTTGTATTGTTTGGAATGCCTTCCATTTCAGCCTCAGATTCAGAATGCTCAGAATGATCAGTTGTATGTCCTTCTTCCAATTCGTGCTCGCTTTCCTCAAGATTTGGATCCTCTTCTCTTTGCTTAGCCAGTTCTCTAGCTAACTTCCTATTCCACCTCGCAAATTTCTCTATTTCAGGATTATATGGCTCAAGCGGTTCCTTCGATTTCCGAGTAGCGTACTATAAAATGACAAAAAACAATAATACGATTAAAAACTTAAAAGGCTAGGCCTTTAACTAGACTAAATAATAAAGACGAGACTTAAACAGACTCTATTCACAATATTTACGAATTTACTTTTAATAAAATAAGCTATACTTAATTTAATGATACGAGTCCGCGGAAACGGCGCCAAAAACTTGATGCACGGTACAAGTAATAAAAATACTTGATACCTAAATAACACACTAGCAAGAGAACTAGGTTCAATCTTAGTATAGTTAGATAGAGTCGAGGTCGATCCCACAGAGACTCGGCTTAAACGAAATATGATTTATTAAACTAAAAAGCAAATTAAAGGCTGTCTACGACCAACAATTAACGTAGAATTAAAATTGACACAATAGAAACAAAAAACCAACAAAAGACACAACGACACTTAAAACAATTATTTTTTATAGTTTTTATAAAGAATTAACAAACGGTATTTATAACGCTAGTAGTAATTACTCCCCCATGCTATGTAGATTGACGACGAGACAAAACAAGATATTTAAGATTAATTATTCTGACTACGGGAGTCATCCCCTAAAATAGATCTAGCTCCGGGTAGGTCATCTAGATCATCTTGTCTCCATTACGTGACCTCACATTTTTAGTCTCCATCTCATATAACTTCTGACACAATTACGAAACTAGGGATGCCTGTATAAACCGTAACCTCATCTAAGTAACATTCCTATGGTTAGGCGTACTCCTTAGACACCGATTCAATCTCTGTCCTAAGTAACAATCACTTTTTGGGTCTCATGTTAAATTACGATAACAAATAATTAAGTTGATCAAGTTTAATTACTCGTTTGAATTACAAAACAGAGAACCTGACGTAGTCGAAGCCGTTCATAGAAAAATTAATCAAGAACATCACAGATCTTGCTACCATCGAGACATAGGCTCACTGCCAGCAAATTCAGATCTAAACTAGATTTGCTCGTGAAACATCTTTTACGTCTCAGATCTACATAAACATGGGTTCGTAAATTAACTACATCACGAAATCAATACACAAAACGACTACTCCATCACGAAATAAATTAGATCTACGAATAAAGATTGCATAATTGAGTAGACATTACCCTCGAAGACGAGCGTGATTCCCACTCCTCGATACGATCTCTAACCGGAGTGTCTAACGACTCCGTAATGAAAGAACATAAAATAAAGAAAACATATACTGAAAATAAAACTAATATTGTGTAATTGTATTCTAGAGTGTATATGGTGTGTTTTAAATAAAATTCGTACAGCTCTATTTATAGGGGTTCAAGCTAATTAAAAGATATACTTCAAAATATCAAAACAATTAGAGATAACTCCCGGCCGATCTCAAAAGATGAAATGCGCCCCCCTTGTGCGTCCCCCCAAGTCGGCACCACTCTTTGGATTGGCTTGCTGGCTCTTGTCATGCCTTACTCCTCTTTTCATGCTTATCCGATCTTTATCTTTAATGCATCCGGATTTTCTTGGATTTATCTTGTAATTTAACTTATCCATTTGTAATTATCCTCCAAAAATTATCTCAATCTACAAAATAGATATTTATCCCAAAATAAATCATATTTAAATAAAAATGGATAAATACCAAATTATATAATAAAAACGGATAAATACCAAATTATATCTTTTAAATTACACAATAGCAAATAATCATTATAAGCATGTAATTTAATATAAAATAAATATTATTAATCTCGATTTAAGGTTAATGTTGATGACTTTTACGGGTATAATTTGACCGTCATCAACGAGTTGGCAGGTAACGCCTCTTTGCGTCCGTCATGCTATATCTAGCCATCACCTTATCAATGTAAGTGGCTTGTGAAAGAGCTAACATCTTGTTCTTACGATCCCGTATTAATTGGATCCCGAGAACATAATTCGCCTCTCCGAAATCTTTCATTTGGAATTGGCTGGCCAACCAAATTTTAACGTCCGACAACATCCCCTTGTCGTTTCCAATTAGGAGAATGTCATCTACGTACAACACTAGAAACGCAACCTAATTCCTAATGACTTTCTTGTATACACAAGGTTCATCAGGATTTTGTTCGAAATCTTATGACTTAATGGTGTCATCAAATCTATGATTCCAAGACCGAGATGTTTGCTTCAACCCATAAATGGATCTCAGAAACTTGTGCACTTTGTGCTCTTGGCCTTCCTTGATGTATCCTTCTAGTTGCTGCATATAGATTTCCTCGTCGAGAAAGCCGTTAAGAAACGCTGTCTTGACATCCATTTGCCAGATTTCATAATTTAGGCATGCAGCAATAGAAAGGAGGATCCGGATGGATTTAAGCATGGCCACAAGGGAGAAGGTCTCTTTGTAGTCTATACCCTCTCTCTGTCTGTAGCCCTTAGCTACAAGCCATGCTTTAAAGGTTTGCACCTTACCATCAATTCCTCACATCCTCTCGTAGAGCCACTTGCTCCCTATGGGTTTTACTCCTTCGGGGCAATCTACAAGTTTCCAGACAGAGTTAGAGTACATGGACTCTATCTCTTGATTCACTGCGTCAACCCATTGGTCCTTGTCATGATCATCCATGGCCTTGCAAAAAGACACTGGATCATCTTCCACACCATCAGAGACGGCTATGTTCACCTCTGATTGTCCATACCGATTTGGTGGCTCTCTCAGTACGTCTCGATGGATTAGGATTAGGGGTGACTGTTGCATTCGTAGTGTTGTCTACAGTGACACTAGGTGGCACTTGTGGTCTGACCTCGTCAGAAAGTAACTCCTCAAGTATGACTTTACTTCGAGGCTTAAAGTCGGTCATAAATTGATCTTCCAAAAATATGGCGTTAGTAGAAACTATCACCTTGTTATCTTCCGGATCGTAAAACAGACCTCCACGTGTTCCCTTAGGGTAACCAACAAATAGACATACTTTCGTACCTTTTGTAGTTTCGTAGTCTTGTCAACCAGTATATGTGTAGGACAACCCCAAATTCGAAAGTGACGTATGCTTTCGCCACATCCCTTCCAAAGTTCCAAGGGTGTCTTACTGACAAACTTAGACGGAATCACATTCAATATGTGTACCACTGCTTCTAGAGCATATCCCCAAAAAGATATCGGTAGCGAGGCATAGCTCATCATTGATCTGACCATGTCAATCAATGTTCTATTTCTCCTTTCAGCAACTCTATTTTGCTGAGGTGTCCTAGGCGTAGAACGTTGGAAACAGATCCCATGTTCTAGTAGGTAGTCAGTGAACTCATTATCTATGTAGTATCCTCCGCGATCAGAGCGAATGCATTTCAAAGACTTGCCTAACTGACTTTCGGCTTCTGCTTGAAATTCCTTAAACTTGCCAAAAGTCTCGGATTTTCGACGCAGCAGATAAACATATCCGAACCTCGAGTAGTCGTCGATGAAAGTAACAAAATAATTGAATACACCTCTAGCTTGCACATTCATCGGACCACAAAGGCCTGAATGTACTAACTCTAGAGGTTCTTTCCAAGGAAATATGACATAGCCTAAGGTGCCAAAGATATGTACTATCTTCTTTATGAGAAAGTTTCTGCCTTTTAGTAGATTTTTTATGCGCTACTTTAAACATTTCAGTGTTTAACAGGGGAGCTTGCATAGGTTTAATGAAATATAATCCGTTTTCTAATACAGTACTACACAAAGTAAAACCATTCTTTGAAATAGTAAACTCATCATTCATAAAGGAAACATAGTACAACTGGTTTTTCAAAGAAGAATACGAAATTAAATTTCTCTGAAAATTCGGAATGAAATAACATTGTCTAAATGTAAAACTTTAGTTCCAAAATGTAAAACCGCAGGTCCCACTGCTTTTGCTGAAACTAATGCCCCGGTGCCGACTCTCATAACTTGAGCTCCTTCATCTATCTCCTGAAACGAACTAAGGATCTGCAAAAAAGAGCATACATGGTTAGTAGCGCCAGTATCTAATATCCAGATTGATATATCTTTAGCAACATTGAAAGATTCCAAGACAAGTAATTCAGGATTACCTTTGTTATCTTTCCCATTGCCAACCTTAGCCTTCCCATCCTTTACATCTTTGAGATATACGGGGCAGTGACGACGCCAGTGCCCTATCTCATTGCAGTAAAAACACTTGCCCTTGGGGTTGGATGGTGCATTCGGCTTAGCCTTCTTCTTCATAGGTTTAGGCGCCGGCGCAGTTTGTTTCTTATTCTTTGGCTTACCCTGCTGGTTAGACTTAGACGCATTGGCTACGACCATATTGGCCTCAGCCTTCATTTCCTGCTCTTGGGTTTTATCTTTCGTAGAAAGACCCTCGAAGACTTGAAGTTCATTGATCAACTCCGTCATGGAAAGACGAGTCTTAGTCATAACGTAGTTAGTCCTGAACGTTAGGAAATCAGGTGTCAAAGATTCGAGAATCACGGACACTTGGGTAGCATCGTCTATAGTCGCACCATGAGTTTCTGCTTCAGTAAAGTAAGTAATCATGTTCATCACATGACCAGTAACCGACTGACCCCGCCTCATCTTGGCATTGACAGCCTTCCTCACGGCCTCGTGTCTTGCTTGATCAGACGGTTTGGCAAACATGGTGGTCAAATGCTGCATGATTGCTTGTGCAGTATTAAAACCCTCAATCTTGGTCCGAATGACCTACGACACTGATGCTAAGAAGATGCCTCTTGCACGTCGAATTTAGAGAGAGAAGCTCTCATTGGCGATTTGGGCGACTAGGGTTTCCACCTTGCCAATTTCGATCTACTAGCTGCATTCAATGCGTTCTTTGATTCTTTTTCACAATCATTTATTACAAATCACTGTCCTAACAACTTGCATTCATTTCGCTGAATTTCTTGGTGGTTTTTTCGTCTAATTTGGTCCCCTCATGGGACAGAAATCGAAAAAGAAAAGTGGTCCGAGTTCAGCTTCGAAATCGAAGAAATTGGAAGTTTCTGCTCCAATTGATGCTCTCCCTGCTCCAAATGTTGGTGATTCTACCCCCTCTGAGGCAGCGAAGGTCACCGGAGAAGCAGCGGTCGGAAAAGATGGGGGTTCAGGGCCCAGTACGGAACTGACCAAGACGGGTTCTTCAACAGCGATAGCAATTTCTGCTGGAAATTCGAAGGAGTTGGAGACTGGAAAAACCAAGCTAGTAAATGATGCAGCTGGTAATGCAGCTTCTAAGAATGCGGCTATGGCTTTGGTTGCCGGAAGTGATAATCAGAACGCTGATATGGTGGCCCCTGTTTCGATTTCTTCAAACCCCAAGGTGTTGATGGCTGCAAAATCTCTATCTGGAACTAACAGTGTCAATTTGACCCCCAAAGAAGCTTCTTCGACTGGTAATACCACCATTTTGGAAGAAACACCTGCTGTACCGACTGCTACTGTGGAAGACACCACTGTTATTACATCTGAGCCCACGGCTGATGCTATTTCGAATGAGAAACAGGTAACAACAGGTGTATTGCCTATTATTGCTATTGAAACTGCTACTGGGAATGTTCCTGTGACTGTTGCTGGTAGTAATACTAATGAAGATGTTATAATAGTTGTGGGTAAGGGTGTCTGTGAACCTATAAATGCTGATGATGTAGGGGCTGGGAATGTTAACAGCATTTCAGTGGGTGGTTCTATCAGTAATGCCCCAACTGTGACTGTGGAATTGCCTAAGGCTCCTTATGGAGCTCCTAATTACTCTGGTAATGTTGGAGATAATGTTGAGAAATCAAAGGGAGAAGGGCCTGCACCTTGGGTCAATCTGTTTGAAGATAATAGAGAGATTACTAATGGATTCAAACTGAAGGAAGATCTAAATAGAGTTAAACCTAATGCTGTTAGCTTCAAGGATATGGAAGTGGAGGAGGATGAATTAGGGAAGCTCGGTTTGGTGGGTTACTTTGCCTCTAGGCACCCCCGGAAAGGAAGGTGTTCACAAAATGGTCAACTCTTGGCCGGCTAAGTGCGAGATTTTACCAACACACTTCGTCGGTTAGTATTCACCTTTGAGAACATAGCCGATATGGATAAAGTGTTGTTGGGGGTCCTTATTATGTTTATGGTAGGACTCTTTTACTGAAAAAGATGCCCATAATGTTTCATTTTAGCAAGAAGGAATTCTCTATTGTACCTGTTTGGCTTCAGCTTCCTAATTTGCCTTTGGCTTTCTAGAAGCCTGATTATCTTAGTAGCATCTGTACTTTTGTGGGGACCCCTCTATACACTGATCAATGCACTATTACTAAGGAGAGGATCAGTTTTGCTAGATGCTTGGTTGAGGTGGATGTGAAAAGCAACCTGCCTAAGATCATTCCCATCATCTTACCTAATGGGGAGCTCCTTGAGCAAGCTGTTTTATTTGAGAATCTGCCCAAATACTGTGACAAATGTATGATGCTGGGTCATTCACAGGCTACTTGCAGGGGCTAGGGCTCTGCTGAACCTCGTTGTATGTGAGAAGAATGCCTAAAGGAGTGGGGAAGCAGCCTAACACCAACTCTGCTGCTCCTAGGAAACATGATACTACTAATACTACTAAAGCTAGCACCAATGCTCCATATTCTGAGACTGATTTCCCTAGAAAACCCAGAAGGAGAAGAAACAAGAAAAAACCAGTGGTTCATGATGAAAGCTTTGAGTTCCCAGTTGATAGTAACATCCCATCTGGTGCAAAAAGAGGGCTTATTTTTAATGATGAAGGTTCTGGAGTGGACAGAGCAAAGGAAACTGATGGAGCTGTTGAGGATACTGATTTTGATGGTGGTACTACTAAGGATGGGGGTAATTCTGATATTCCAGACAAGGCAGGTTACAACAAACAGAAAAGAGTGGCAGTTGAGGATTCTGAGGTTAGAAGAACTCCTAACAAATCTTCCTACACTCTAGCTGATTTGGAATTCAAAGAAGTGGAGAACAAAAAAAAAAAGCAAACTGGCTCACAAGGGGCTAAGTCAAAGGCAACTCGGTAGATTTACTACACCTATTAAACCTGTCAAATGAGGGTTCATGCCTCCTCTCGATTTAAATGATAGGATTTTGGAATATAAGGGGATTCAACAGAGCTACTAAGCAAATTGGGGTGGTCAATTATATTAGGCAACACCAACTTGCACTGTTTGGAGTCCTTGAAACTAAGTTAAACTTGGAAGCTAGAGATAAACTTCTCAGAATCAGAATGGTTGGGTGGTATAGTTCTGATAATTTGGATAATCATGGCCACATCAGGATCCTCATCTTTTGGGACCCTGGGAAGGTCTCTGTTAAGGTTCTCAGTACTAGAGATCAGTGGATTCACTGTGAAGTAAAGATTCTGGTTTCTAGGGCTGTTTTTGTAGCCACTTTTGTCTATGGTTTGCACTCTGTGGGCACCAAGAGGCCTCTCTGGGATAAGCTGGTGGATCTGAGCAATTCTGGGCTGCCTTGGGTGGTTGTTTGAGCCAGGTGAAAGGCATGGTACAGTGGAAACTTCTGAATATGAAATGCAAGATCCACAAGAGTGCTGCATTACCACTGGCCTTTCTACTATGAGATCTGCTGGGCAATTTTATACTTGGACTGGGAAGAATGTTGTTTCCGTAATTGACGAGTCCTTATTAACTCTTTATGGTTTGATCTTTTCCATAGTGCTTTGGCCTTCTTTGACCCCCGCTCGATGTGCATTCTGACCATTCACCTTGCAGGATCAGCTTGTCTGATGATGTTGTTAGTAACAAAAGACCTTTTAAATATTACAATATGTGGTCCTCTCACGTCTCTTTCTTAGATACTGTGCAGAATGTTTGGAGCACCTTTGTGCCTGGTACTGCTATGTTCAGACTATGTAAAAAGTTGAAGGTTCTGAAAAGACCTTTGAAGGAGTTAAATAAGAAGCATTTCAGTCATATTTCCACTAAAGCAAACTGGCCGCTCTGTCGACCTTGAGCAGCCCAATCTAATCACCTTGCTGATCCTAGGAATCAGATTCTGGCTGGAATTGCAGATGAAAAAAGAAAGAAGTGCCAATTCTTGGTGGATGCTGAAAGAAGCTTTCTTTCTCAGAAGGCTAAAGGGCATTTTTTGGCTAATAGTGACAGGAGCACCAGATTCTTTCACTCTTTGATAAAGAGCAACAGGGCCAGGAACCACATCAGACTGTTCAATATGATGATGGTACCTTTACTTCCTCTTATTCACAAGTTTCTGATGCTTTTCTGGATTTCTTTACTGGTTTGCTTGGCAATGCTATTGTTTGTTCTCCTATTGACCCTGCTGTACTTTCTGAGGGGCCTACTCTCCCTATTGATTGTCTTGAAGACCTTGTTTCTGAGGTCACTGTTGAGGATATTAAACAGGTGGTATTCAGTATGGATGATAACAAAGCTCCTGAACCTGATGGTTATTCAGTGGGGTTTTTCAAGAAAGCCTGGAACATAATTGGGACTGATGTTAATGCTGCGGTGTTGGAATTCTTTAGGCATGGTACTCTTCTAAAACAGCTCAACCATGCTGTGATTGCTTTGGTGCCTAAAAGCTCTCATGCATCTGAAGTGAAGGACTACAAACCTATTTCTTGCTGCAATGTGGTTTATAAAATTATTTCTAAGATACTTGCTGCTAGACTAGCCAAGGTGCTACCTCTTATTGTTAATGAGGCTCAGACTGGGTTTGTACAGGAAAGGAGCATGTTGGATAATGTTTATCTTTGTCAGGAGCTTCTTAGACAGTACAATATCACAAGAACTACACCAAAATGCATGATCAAAGTTGATATCACGAAAGCTTTTGACTCTATACACTGGGGGTTCTTGAAGAATATGCTGGAACAACTTGGATTTCCTTCCAGATTTATTCAGAGGATTATGGCTTGCATTACTACTCCTTCTTTCTCCATTTCCATCAATGGGGACATGCAAGGGTTCTTTAAGGGCAAAAGAGGATTGAGACAGGGTGATCCTATTTCACCCTTTCTTTTTGTGATTGGAATGGAATATCTTTCTAGACAAATTGATCGTTTTGGGCAAGAATCCCGCTTTTCGTACACCATCGAATCGTAAGGAGCTTGGTATTACTCATTTGGCCTTTGCAGATGATCTTATGCTTTTTTCCAGGGCTGATCCTACTTCCTTGGGATTACTTATGGAGTGCCTGCAACATTTTGGGGAATGCTCTGGTCTTCTGCCTAACCTTAGTAAATCTGGTATTTATTTTGCTGGGATCAATGATACTTTGAAGGAAGAACTGCTACTGATTTCTGGTATGTCTGAAGGTGAAATGCCCTTCAGATATTTGGGTATCCCTCTGGCACCTTCCAAGTTACTGGTGGCAGACTATGGCCCTCTTTTTTCAAAATTGACAGAATACTTTGGCAAGTGGCAAGGCTCTACACTCTCATATGCTGGCAGGTTGGAGCTTGTCAGGTCTGTAATACAGGGTGTCCTGTGCTTTTGGATGGGGATCTTCCCTATTATCAGTGAGGTGGCTAAGAAGCTGGATGAAATGTGTATGAAGTTCCTTTGGGGGGGTGCTTCTGACTCCAAGAGAAGGCCCCTTGTCCCTTGGAAGCAAGTGTGTCTACCCAAGGATGAAGGTGGTCTGGGCCTCTTTAATATAAAGGCTAGAACCCGGCTCTCTTGACTAGAATTTGTGGAACCCGCATTTCGAGAAAGAGTCCCCGTGGGTAAAGTGGATTCATCACTTCTATTTCAAAGGTGCTTCGTGTGGTCTTATGCTCCTACTAGAAGAGTCTCCCATCCGTTGAAGGCAATTCGAATATCGAGACTTGATGGTAAATGGTGTGGGCACCGAAGGTGGAGCCGTTTGCTTGCTAAACAAATGGAGAACTGGTAGGAAAATCAGTACTGGTGCAGCTTATGACTTTTTTAGACCCTAAGGCAGCAAAGTTTGGTGGAGTAATGTGGTGTGGAACAACTGGGCCACACCCAAACATTGTGTCATCCTCTGGCTTGCAACAATTGGGAAGCTTTTGACCAAAGACAGGCTGTTTTACTTGGAAGACCTCACTTGTTCACTTTGTGATTCAGCCCCCGAATCTATTGGCCATCTTTTTTTCCAATGCAGTGGTTACTAAGAAGATTTGGGATGAAATGAGATCTTGGTCGGGGTTGCACAGCAGATGACTTCCATTTGCAAGGTGCCCTTAAGTGGCTCAAGAGAGAAGCAAGAGGCTCAAGTATGAAGTCCAGATCTAGGAGATTGGTGGTGGCTGCTACTTGTTACTACATCTAGAATCTAAGGAACAAAAGAATCATGGAAGGCTCGAGTATCAATGAGGTTGCTGTGATCAGAAACATCAAAACTCATGTTTTCTACATTTTACATGCATTGTACCCCCCTGATTAGATTAGAGTTTACTCCCCTCCATTTTGTTGATTGGGTCTGGGGATGGTGGTGCAGTAGCTTGCCGCTACTTTATTTTGTACATTTGTTGGATTGTTGGGGTGCCCCCATTTCCTTTTAGCTAACTCCCCCGTCTAATTAGTTTAGAAGTGCAAACTGTTTTTGCTTTGGAGTATACATGTCGTTTTTGTTCGCCCGAGTTATTTTGGCTAACCTCGTGCAACACCTTTGGGATATGCTCTTATAGTGCTTCTTTGCATCCGGTCTATTGGTTTAGATGTGGAGAGGCACTATTATGACCCCTTTATTTTGACTAGGATGGGACATGCTCGCCGGATGCACCGGTGTGACGGTATGACCCCAGCTTGGATTTTGTACTCAGGGTGTACTTGTACATACCTTTGGTTATATATAATTTACATTTTAACCAAAAAAAAAAAAGAAGATGCCTCTTGCCTTATTATTCGACTTTGTCCATTTTTTATGTTGATCACAAATGCGTTTAGGCGGGTTATGAGGGGGAATAATAGGGCACTCCTCAATCAAAACAAATTGCGCATTCTCAAATATGAGCACCACGTTTACGTTACTTTTCCACTTAGTAAAATTGTCACCATTTAGCTTATCGTTCAGTAAAGTTTGAATTTGCGAAGACATGTTGCTGTAAATAAAATGACAGAAATTTAATCAAATATACACTACGATAAATTTTATTTTAGGAATAATAAACTTTATTTAAAGTCTATCCTACCATTCCAAGGATTTTAATCTCACACCTCAGTGCCGCCGCAGGGTCAGTCAAAGAGGTGACGATTCTCTCAATGATTAAGCTTCGAGAATCAAACATCTCACGGGAATCAGACATCCCGGGCCTTAATCATTGATTACCTTTCTTTTTCTAGCCTAGATATTTGGAAAATATCCATAAAAAGTGTGACCTACTATATTAGATCTCAAAGTACGCCCCGAGTGTGCCGCCGCAGGGTCGGTCAGTGACTCAACGAGTACCCGAAATCCTATCCTTTCGGAAACCAAGCCTTGAATTTTGATAGGGGTGAACACCACCCGCAGGGGGCCGGAATCAAAGCAGCTCGAGGCGTCACCCTTCTCCCACACAATAATTTGAAAAAGGGGTGGTTTTACTAATTACGGTTTCGGCCTTGACAATAAGAAAAAATAAATCAAAGTACTCCGAACAGGGTCAGTTATGTAGGCAAGCTAACGCCGTCTTATTCGTTGGAACATATGTGACAGTTCAGGCTAATCCGGCAACAAAAGCCCCGTTTAGCCCGAAGGCTTATCGGTTATGCTAAGTCTTGTCAAACTACTGTAACGTTCATCACACGTGGGGGGGAGTCGATGGAGCCGAAGCTCGGTTGAACTTGCCCAACCATGGTTAGACCATTTCCGAACCCATGTACTAAGATTTTCCGATTTCTAAATTGTCAGTCAAAGCGTAATCTCGTTTCTGTTTAAGGTGGGTTCACCAAGAAGCCATCACCGAAAACTCAACGATTTATCTAAGTGGGATTCATCGAGAATCCATCACTAAAATCGTAACGATTGACAAAACCCGGGTCCTCGGTTTTTATAATTAGTTACTTAATTTTAATTAACTACCACATATTAATTAAAACAAGTATGTTAACTAATTAATTGAGTTATACACGCCTAATTTAATTTGAAATTAAATCTCTACGTGTATGCAATGGAGTGGAATCATGAAGATGCATGTCATGGCTAGTTCCGGTTATATCATACAATTTCCGATCATACATGAAAAAAATAACAGAAAAATAAACACCGAGATGGATCGTTGGTACCCCCGACTAACCTATTTTCTAAGGAAAAGTAAAACCTTAATCTAATCTTCGAGTCTTGAACTTCGAATCTTGAACTCGAACTGCCGGATCACGAACCACGAACACCCGAGAGGAGAAAGACTTTTAATTAAAATAAATCCAATTTATTTAATAAATAAAACCCTTTATTAAAATTCTTTTTTTTTTGTTTATGTCTCTTTTTTTTAATATGCTGCGTTGCGGCAGAAATAATATAAAAACATAAAAAAAAAATTGAATGCAGCCGCCTTTTTAAACCCTAGCCGATTAGGGTTAAAAAAAAAGAAAATTTGCGGCGGCAGAAAGCGCCGCTGCAGGTGCTGCTGCCCTTTTAAAAAAAAACAGTTGCTGTAGCGACAGAAAAAAGCGTTGCAACAGGTGCTGTAGCCGCAGATTTTTAATTAAAATTAGGGTTTTAACTGTTTCTCCTTGTTCATACCTTCGGTTTCGCCTTGATCTTCATAATTTCTTCAAGATCTTCATCTTTTCGAGCCCAGAATATATAATATACAACAAAAGTGCTACTTTTACATAAAATTCGATTGCATGAAAGTAAATACAAATCCTATGCTCAATTGATACTAATCAAAAGAGCTACAAAATAGATCTACGGGTAAACAGTTCCAACCACAATCAATCTCTTCATCCAAGACATTCACAAGGCATTCAACATGATAAATTTCGATGCATATATATAAAAAAAAGCAATCGAAAAACAAAAAAAAAACAATCTAAACATGCTTTTCCACTCCTAGATCTAAAATTTACATACTTTGATTGACAGATCAAAGGCTCTGCTACCACTTGTAGGATGTAATATCGCCGGATGGATTATAGATCCACCCGATTACGCAGCGGAAAGTATAAGATCTAGATCTAGTCAACCAAAATACATAAAATAATAGATCTAAACCTACGAGGGGGTTTATATTACCAACCTTTTTATGGTGCAATTACTCCAAGAACAAAGGTCAATCGAAGATCCAAGCTAGATGAGAAGCCACAGTCTTCCAACGTGTGTCTCCTAGCAACACCAGGTGGATGGTGTTTCAAGCCGCCAGACCTCCTCGATATGCTACCTTAGAAAACCCAAAGTTTTCTAAAACTCAAACCCCAAGTATTTAGCCGAAAATTCAAGGCTAGAATACTCACCAATATTTCGAAAACAATGTGTGTCGTAAGCCTTGGGAGAACACTCTTTATATAGGAGAGTAATCATTGTCCTCCAAGGATTTAATAATTAAGAGATAATTATTAGATTAATCCTTATTTCAAATAAAAGATAAATAAAATAATTATCCCAAACAAATTAGGATAAATATGATTATTATCTAATAAAGATAAATCACATGTTAAATAATTATCCAAGAAAACTAATTCCTTAATAATTAAATAACAACTAATTTCGGCCAAAACCCTAGGTAGTATAGGGCCACACGAAAATTTTGACACATTGGGCCGAGTCCGAAAAAATTTCTTTTCCATGTATTTAATTATCTAGTCCAACTAAACAATTAATCCACATATCAATTAAATAGTCCAATCCAACTATTTAATATTAATTGAGGTGAAAAGACGAGAAAACATATGCTATGTTAGGAGCCACGTCCGGGACCATGGACCCATATTCAGTAGCTACAATAAATTAAATAAAATTATTCGTCAGACCGAACAATTATATTCAATCTATTAATTCCGGGATTACACCACCATAAACTCGAAACTGAACTCTGCTGAATATAGATATAAACTTACACTCAACTATGAGTCATAAGATGTCCACTGATATAATCATTATATACGGATAAATCCTCCATAGATTGTTCACTTCGATTCGGGATATCTCCGTAAACCCTTCTCGAAACATATTATCCTTATTTACCATTAACCCCTAGTGATCAATTAGTTCATAACTAATATAATATAAACTGGGCCCATCGATCAGTTTCTAGGGTTAACAATTAAGGGAACTGTCTGTCTACTTCCCGAGGGAAGGAATGGATTCCATATCTGTGATAGCACAGGCTACTCACTCATCCTAGAATAGAGCCAACGAGATGTGTTGGACCACATACTAAGAAGTGATCCTTACTAACACATCAAACCCTACCCTAGTCTAAGCAGTTGTCTGTGATCACCTCAGGATTGAGATTAATCCTTATATGATCATATTGTGATTCGATAAGACTTCTCGATTACGGAATTATATCGAGAACTCAAATCAAATCGGTGCAGCCCTATATGATTATCATCATAAATAAATGCCCCATTAGGTGCCCTATTACGGACAGTCTGGATAAAACTGTCACACCTAAAGTGTTCTAGGCACATTATTAGCAAATTAATCTAGAGACCCGTACTCAGATTAATAAACGCTACGGACTAAGTTAATTTTAAGTATATTTCACAAACTCAATCCTCGTGTGTATAGCCATACACAGAGTTATAATTATATTATTACATAATCAATATACTTAGGGTTTTCTGTAGTGTATTAATATTGGCAATTAATGCGAATAAATAAGATGAAATAAATTCTGTCATTTATTTAAATAAAACAATTACAAATTGTCTTTCGGGCATAAAACCTAACACCTGTAGCTAAATCTGAGGTAAGATCAATGTTAAATGGTCAAATATGTCTCTTTATACTCTGCAACCAGCCTTATAACCTTTCCTTGAGATAAATGGTGATCAAGGACTAAACCTGCCACAAAATCGAAGGATTTGGAGGTTCCTTCTCCAATTATTGCTCTTGCTGCTAACGCAGATGATGCTACTCAAGCTCCTGTGGTTGAAGCGCTCACATGTGATTTTTTATAGTCAACGCCGGCAACGGAAGTGGCCGGAAAATCGGATTCACCGGCAAATCTCCCTATTTTTGAACCCATAACTTCGGGTAAGCAGGATCGATTGATGATGTTCTTCTTCTTTTTGGATCCAGTGCCACCAGTGCTCTAACGCATTCAATTAGCAACTGGAAATGATTTTGATCCAGAGAGTATGTCACGGTGGGAGAAGGGGGGTAATTTAGAAAACTTGGATAAAATATGTCCTTATAACCAATTATCTTTTAAGTGTGTCCTAAATGCCTAATTAAATACTGAAACTAGTGCTTAAAAACAAATACCCAAATTTTCTATTACTAATTTCATACTAATATAAAACTAAATAAAACAAGAATGGCGAAAATAAAATAAAAGAAGAAAAGTCCAACTAAGGTTCTTCAATTGATTTTTGATGCAAGAGTGATTCGTTAAGTTGCTTATAGCTGCCGGTAATCACAAAACAAGAATTATTCCTATTGTATTTCAACAAAACAAACGGGCCGGTTCTTTATTTGTCATCAATGGAAACGTACTTGCTTGTGATCACTAAGATTATATTTTTTGGCCTGATAGGTATTAAAGAATCTTACTAAGAAAAATATAAATAAGACAAGGCATAGCTGTTAGGCGGATTCATCAAAGAACCCCAAACCAGTATCTATATATATATATATATATATATATATATATATATATATATATATATATATATATATATATATATATATATATATATATATATATCTATATATAATATATAGAGGAGTCAATTTAATCCGTTTAACCTCAATTACCCGACCCAAACCCGGAAAAAATACCAAAAACAACAACCCTCCACTAATTACAAAATTTGAATTTGTAATAATTAACCCTCCACTAAATATAATTAATTTTTTTTAAAAAGGCATGAAATGATTTAAAAGCACATTAACTCCATCCATTACAAAATCATCCTAAACCTCTTTCAAATCTCCAATATTTGCTCCAGATCTCCAATAACTAAAACTTCTTCCACATTTCCTCAACCATATTCACTCCCTTTCCAATCGACGACTCAATTGAACATCTCATTTTCAATTTTGATCGTTGATTATCAGCCATTATCTAGGACATAACAACAAGTCCATGAGGGTAACTGTTAACATGTTGATTATATTGTTAATTTTATTTGTTCGTGTTTTCTTTTTATTTGTTTATTTGTTTGTGTTACATCCGGGTTTTTTTGTCTCCTTTTTCAGATCTCTTCTCAAATTCAATGCAATTTTATTCCGGAAAACTTGAGGAAACTGAGAAAGGGCACGCGCCCGACGGTTCTACTACGGGAGAGAAAGTTTTCTTTCAAGTGAGTTTTTTTTGTCATATTTCTTTTCCGGGGTAAGCAAATAATCTACAAACAACTTCACATGATTTTTCGGTCTTTTTTTTGTAAGCTAATTCTACAAAATGACTTTCGTATTTCTTCATAATTGAATTCTCGAATTTTTAACTTTTAGATGAGAGTTTTTTTTTTTTTTTTTTGAGAACTTAGAGAAGAGTTTTTGACTTTAACTTGCTTGAAATTATACCATGCCGCATCTATTTTTTCACTTTCTTTTCGCAGTTGTGATTTTTGATTTTCCCCATCCATGGTAGAAATTAATGATTATTATTTCAATTGTTTGAAGTGTAAAAGCTATGACTATGAAGCTAACGGAGCAGAGATGGGGAGTCAAGATGAAATTGAACGACTTTCCCGGCCCGCCGGTCCCGGAACCTTTTGACTTTGAAGTAAGTTGTTTTTGTTGTCTTTCGATATCTTTTCCGCATTGAAATTTTTTTTATCTAAGAGTGAAAATTCCGATAAAAAAGAGTGAAAATGTACGTGGTCGTAAATTAGTAATGGATGAGATTGTAATATATGGTAAAAGCTACTAATTTTGTGTGTTTGTGTATTCCTATTTTACTTCATCCGTCACAAATCATTTTATCCCTTTTGTTGTTTCTAAATAATTTTTTTTTACGATTTCTATTATCTTTGGTAAATTAATGTTTGTTTATTCCTTTATGAAATTCCATCTTTCTTTTTGTTGCAATTGTCATATATTGATGTTGTTAGGATTTCCAATTTTCAAAATTCATGTTCACCAAGTAGCCAACTTTTCATAGGTTTTCAAGTAACAGAACTAGGGTCATTGATTTTAAAGGACTAGTAAGGTGTTCTTAATCATTTTAGTTACTCAAATAGTCCTCTAAAATCACATTAAATTAATTATATGAAAAATAAATAAATTCAAATATGTTAAGAAAAAATCATTCCTTACAAATTATAGTCCTACGAATATTCTCGAAATTATATTACATTCGAAAAATAACTAATAATAAATATGTCAATTGATACAAAATATTCTTAGATTAAATCATCCCTACAAATTGGTCACCTCATTTAATGCCAAATATTCTCACATTCACTTACATTTTGAAAAATAAGTAAATTTAAATTTTCCAACTAATATGAAATATTATTACGGTAAATTCATCCCTGCAAATTACCCTATTTAATTCCAAATATTCTTAAATTGATCTATATTTCCCAAAATAACTATATTCAAATATCTCATTCAATGCGAAATATTTTTATATTAAATAATATGTCATTCAACGCGGAATATTCTTACATTAAAGTAATTATATGAAACATAAATAAATTCAAATATGTTAAGAAAAAATCAACCCTTACAAATTAACGTCCTCCATAAATACAAAATATTCTTACATTAAATCACATATTTAAAAATAACTAAATTCATTTTTGCTAATTATATTAATACGAAATATTCTTACATTAAATTTATCTCCTGCAAATTAGCTACCCTATGTAATTCCAAATATTCTTACATTGAATTAAATTTTCCAAAATAACTAAATTCAAATATCCAATTCAATGCAAAATATTTTTACATTAAATAAATGTGTTACTCAACATTAAATATTCTTACATTAAATTCATTGTATGAAACATAACTATATTCAAATATGTTAAGAAAAATTATCCTTTACAAATTTGAATTCTCCATTAATGTAGAATATTCTTACATTAAATTATATATTTATAAATAACTATATTCAAATTTGCCAATTATATTAATACAAAATATTCTTACACTAAATTCATTCCTTGCAAATTAGCTACCCTATTTAATTCTAAATATTATTACATTGAATTATATTTCCCAAAATAACTAAATTCAAATATCTCATTCAATGTGAAATATTTTTACATTAAATAAATATGTCATTCAATTCAATGTGAAATATTCTTACATTAAATTATTTTTATGAAACATAAATACATTCAAATATTTTGAGAAGAAATTACCATTTAGTGTCATCCATTAATACATAATATTCTACAATTATATTAAATTTAAAAAAATAACTGATATCAAATACAACAATTAATACGAGATATTCTTATATTGAATTCTTCCCCGCAAATTAGCTACCTTATTTAATTTGATGTATTCAAAAAATTGAATTATATTTTCAAAAATAACTAAATTCAAATAATCCATTAAATGCAAAATATTTTTACATTAAATAAATATGTCATGCAATGCGAGATATATTACATTAAATTATTTTATAAAAATAACTACATTCAAATATGTTAACAAAAAATCAACTCCTATAAATTAGCATCCTCAGAATATTCTGAAATTATATTACATTTCAAAAAATAACTAATATCAAATATGTCAATTAATACGAGATATTCTTAGATTAGTTCACCCCTTACAAATTAGTCACCTCATTTAATGTCAAATATTCTCACATTCACTTACATTTTGAAAAATAAGTAAATTTAAATTTTCCAAATAATATGAAATATTATTACGTTAAATTCATCCCCTGCAAATTACTCTATTTAATTCAAAATATTCTTAAATTGATTTATATTTCCCAAAATAACTAAAATCAAATATCTCATTCAATGCAATATGTCATTCAACGCGAAATATTCTTATATTAAAGTAATTGTATGAAACATAACTACATTCAAATATGTTAAGAAAATATTATCCCATACAAATTAGCATCCTCCATAAATATAAAATATTCTTACAATAAATTACATATTTAAATATAACTAAATTCATATTTTCCAATTATATTCATACGAAATATTCTTACATTAAATTTATCTCCCCGCAAATTAGCTGCCCTATCTAATTCCAAATATTTTTACATTGAATTAAAATTTTCAAAATAACAAAATTCAAATATCCAATTCAATGTGAAATATTTTTACAATAAATAAATATGTTTTTCAACATTAAATATTCTTAAATTTAATTAAATGTATGAAACATAACTACATTTAAATATGTTATGAAAAATCATCCTTTACAAATTTGTGTTCTCCATTAATGTAGAATATTCTTACATTAAATTACATATATTTAAAATAACTAAATTCAAAATTTTCAATTATATTAATAAAGAATATCTTTACATTAAATTCATCTCTTGCAAATTATCTACCCTATTTAATTCTAAATATTAGTACATTGAATTATAGTTTCCAAAATAACTAAATTCAAATATCTCATTCAATGTGAAATATTTTTACATTAAATAAATATGTCATTCAATTCAATGCGAAATATTCTTACAGTAAATTACTTTTATGAAACATTAATACATTCAAATATTTTGAGAAAAAAATAACCACTTACAAATTGGTGTCCTCCATTAATACAGAATATTCTGAAAATGTATTATATTTTAAAAAATAACTAAAATCAAATACATCATTTAATACGAGATATTCTTATATTGAATTCTTCCTCTACAAATTAGCTACCTTATATAATTCAAAATATTCTTAAATTGAATTATATTTTCCAAAATAACTAAATTCAAATAATCCATTAAATGCAAAATATTTTTACATTCAATAAATATGTCATTCAATGCGCGATATTATTACATTAAATTATTTTATAAAACATAACTACATTCAAATATGTTAACAAAAAATCATCTCTTGCAAATTAGCATCATCGAATATTCCGAAACTATATTACATTTCAAGAAATAACTATTATCAAATATGCTAATTAATATGAGATATTCTTAGATTAGTCATCCCCTACAAAATAGTCACCTCATTTAATGTCAAATATCTTTACATTAAATTACATTTAAAAAAATTCTATATTCAAGTTTGCCAATTAATACAAATTATTCTTACAATAAAGTCATTCCCTACAAAATAGTCACTCCAATTAAAGCCAAATATAATTGCAATCAATTTTATTAACTATATTCAATGTGTCAATTAATACAAAATATTTTTAAATAAAGTCATTCCCTGCTTACTAACAACACACATAATGGTATGTTTCTTAGGTGAGAATGGAATGGAATGTGTATGATTATGAGATAATTGAATGTAACGAAATCTTATTTCCAATGGAATGGAAAATGTCTATTTTCATTTCTTCCAAATATGGATGGAATGCGACGAAATAAAATGAAAATCGACAAAACACATTGGTGATGGAGTAAGAGTGGGTGGGTGGTACGGTAGTAGGTAGGTGATGAAGTAGGGTAGGGTGTGGTGGGTGATGGTGGAGTAGAGTAGGTGGTGGGGTAACGTAGGTAGGAAGTGCAAGTAGTGAGATAAAGGTAGGGTGGGATGATAGGTAGGGTATGGTAAGGTGGGGTGGTAGGTAAGGTGGGAGGGGTGGTGGGTAGGGTAGGGTAGTGTGGTGAGTAAGGTATGGTGGTATGATGGGTAAGGTATGGTTTGGTGCAGGTAGGGTAGGGGTGGGTGATGGTGTGTAGTGGTAGAGGTGGGTGATGCCGGAGCAGAGCAGTAATAAGTAAGCGTAGGTAGGATGTGTACGGTAACTTATGATAAGATAAGGTGAGGTAGGATAGGGTGGTGGGTAAGGTAGGGTGGGGTTATGGGTAAGGTATAGTAGGCGTAGGTAGGCGGTGGTAGGAAGAGAGGTAGAGTGCGATGGGGTATGACGTAGGCTACCCCACCTCACCCTACCCGACCTAACCCCACCCCTTCCACCATATCCTAACTTATGACCATAACATACCCTACTCCAGCCCACCTTAATTCATCGCTCCGCCCTACTCATCACTCAACGTGTCACCTTTTATATAAATTGTTTCATTTCATTTTTTCACATTCCGAACGCAAGAATAGAATTAACTTATTTCATTCCATTCCATTTCATTCATATTATTTTATTCCATTTCATTTCATTCCCACGTAACAAAAATGCCAATAAAGTCTTCATCTTTGAAAAAAACCTTCTTTATATAATATATAGACGAGTCAATTTAACCCAATTACCCGATTGACCCGCTCCATACCCGACCCAAAAAAAAAATCAAACATACCATAACTAGAAAATTCGGCTACCATAATTAGAAAAATCAATTAAAATTTGATTTCCCTAATAAATACCTTATCTTTCCCAATCTTTTTCTAGCTAATATTCATCTCATTTCACATTTACCTATTCCTCATTTCCATTGGCATTCTAAGCTATTACATTACATTGTCTAATTTTTTTATAATGCTCATTCATATAATTCGAATCATCATCATCTCACTTGGTTCATCCATTTGTGCAGACATTTAGCTTCGTGCAACGCATGAATTGATTCATCCCTTTGTGCAGACATCTAGCTCCGTGAAAGGTATGCATTTTTGAATTTGTTTTTTAATTTTATTTGTGCATATTTTTGTTACTTTTCTAGGGTTTAATATGAAATTCACAATTTTATGGTTTAGGCTAATATTTAAAGGGTTTAGGCTGCTGATATTCAGATTTTGTTATTTTTTTTCAAATAAAAAATGGCGGATTTTTTTAATAATTTTTTCTTATGTCATTATTTATATGTAGTTGATTTTTGCAGACATTTAGCCCCGTGAAAGGTACGGATTTTTGAATTTGTGTTTTATTTTTATTTGTGCATATTTTTGTTACTTTTTTAGGGTTTAATATGAAATTCATAATTTTAGGGTTTAGGCTAACTCTTAAAGAGTTTAGGCTAATATTTTTAATATTGTTTTTTTTCATTATTTATATGTAGTTGATTTGTGCGTACATTTAGCTCCGTGCAAGGTACGAATTTTTGGATTTGCGTTTTAATTTTATTTGTATATATTTTTGTTATTTTTTTAAGGTTTAAGCTGAAAATCATATTGTTAGGTTTTAGGCTAATTTTTTAAGGGTTTAGGCTGATATTCATATTATGTTATTTTTTTCAAAAAAAAACGGCAGATTCTTTTATTTCTTTTCTTTTGTTATTCCTTATATCTATTTGATTTGTGCAGATATCTAGCTCCGTGCAAGGTACGAATTTTTTAAATTGTGTTTTAATTTTATTTGTGCATATTGTTTTTTTTAGGATTTTAGGGAAAATAGTATACTGAGGAAATTAGTGTTATTTGTTTTATTTTTTTTAAATTAAGGAAGAATATAGTATATAATAATTGATTAAAATCACAATCAATCATAATTATTAGACAAATACAGAAAAATGTAAAAATATATTACCTCAAAATAACTACTTACAATTCACACTAATTACTAAATATACAATAACAAATTAATACTTACACTTCACAATAATTACAAAATTTTAGGGTGTAATACAATAGTTGATTAAAATCAGAATGCATCATAATAAATAGAAAAATGAAAAAAATTTATCAACCAAACATGATACAATAATTGTTCAACGAAAAATTGGAATAATTTGAAAATACAGACTGAATATGCCATTTAATACAAAATATTCTCATATTACATTCTTATAATTTTGTCATTCTAATTAATATAAAATATTCTTAAATTCATGGCACTTAATGCCAAATATCACATTAAGTTTTTTTTGAATGTCACATTAGGTTATAATATTTACTAAATGATAAATTTAATTTTACCAATCAATGAAAAATATTCTATCATTAAATAACATTTTGATAAATATATAAACTCAAATATGTCATTTAATACAAATGAGACATTAAAAACATCCCTTATAAATTATTTATCCCAAAATAATGTCAAATATTCTTAAATTTATGACACTTAATGCGAAATATTTTTTCATTAAAGTATAATATTTAAAAAGTAAAATACGAAATTTGATTTTCAACTAAATATCATACTACTTACACTTCACAATAATTACAAAATTTGACTTTTTAAAATTTGATTTTCATAATAAATAACATCTCTCTCAAATTGCACTATTTAATGACAATATGTACAATTCGTACTTATTACAAAATTTGACTTTATCAAAATTGATTTTTCGAATAACTAACCCCTCTCTCTCTCCAATCACATTAATTACAGTTCACACTAATTACAAAATTTAAATTTTTATAATTTGATTTTTATAATAAATAACCTCTCTATCCAATCACACTAAATTATGGTTCACACGAATTAAAAAAATTGACTTTCTAAAAATTGACTATCTAATTATATAGAACCATTAATAGACAAATATGAAAATAATGATATTTATAGTATACAATATTTGATTGAAATAAGAATGAATCATAATTAATAGAAAAATACGAAAAAAAGAAATATCAAAAAAAATCAAACAAGCCCTAATTACAAAATTTGATTTTCTACAAAATAACCCCTCATGCCAATCACCCTACTTACACTTTAACAATAATTATAAAATTTGAATTTTATTGGAATAATTTAAAAATATAGACCGAATACGTCATTTAATACAAAATATTCTCATATTAAATACATCCCTATAAAATAGTCTAAGTTTTTTTTGAATGTCACGTTAGGTTATAATATTTACTAAATGATACATTTAATTTTACTAATCAATAAAAAATATTCTAACATTAAATAGCATTTTGATAAATATATAAACTCAAATATGTCATTGAATACAAAATATTGCGACATTAAATACATCCATTCTTAAATTTATGTCACTTAATGCGAAATATTTTTTTTATTAAATTATAATATTTAAAAAGTAATATACGAAATTTGTTTTCTACTAAATATTCTCTCACCCCAATCACACTACTTACACTTCACAATAATTACAAAATTTGAATTTTTAAAAAATTGATTTTTTTTTCCTAATCAATAACCTCTCTCAAATGACATTATTTACAGTTCACATTTATTACGAAATTTGACTTGATCAAAATTAATTTTTCTAATAAATAACCTCTCTCTCCAATCACAAAATAGATATCTCTCCAATCACAAAATAACCTCTCTCTCCAATCACACTAAATCACATTTTGAATGATAAGTAAATTCAAATAGTTATTCGAAAAAAATTCAATTATGATATTTAATACGAAATATTCTTAAATTAATTCATCTCCTATAAATTAGCCACCTCATTTAATGAAAAATATTTTTGAATTGAATTACATTTAAAAAAATGAATGTATTCAACTTTTCCAATATACGAAATATTTAATGCCAAATATTTTTACATTCAATTATATTTTCAACAATAACTAAATTCAATTGTGTCATTTAATGGGAAATATTTCAACATTAAACAACAATGTCGGTCAAAGTAAAATATTCTTACAATAAATTACTTTTTGAAAAAAAATGCCTAAGAAAAATAATCCTCTAAACTACATTATATTGATTTTATTAAACATAAATAAATTAAAATATGTTATGCAAAAAATTATCCCTTACAAATTTTGGGTCCTCCATTAATACAAAATTTTATTAAATTAAATTACATTTTGAAATATAAGTAAATTCAAATGTGCTAATTAATACGAAATATTCTTAAATTAATTCATCCATACAAATTAGCCACTTCATTTAATGTTAAATATTCTTATATTAAGTTACATTTTAAAAAATAACTGTAGTCAACTTTGCCAATTAATACGAAATGTTCTTACATTCAAATAATCCCTTGCAAAATGGTCACCACATTAATGTTATTAAGTTATATTTTCAAAATAACTTTATTTAAATTTATCAATTAATACGAAATATTTTTACATTAAAGTCATTCCTTGCAAATAAGTCACTCCATTTAATGCCAAATATTCTTACATTAAATTATATTTTCAAAAATAACTTTATCCAAATTTACCAACCAATTAATTAATGTCATATATTCTTATAGTAAATTACGTTTCTATAAACAACTATATTAAATTTTGTCAATAATTAAAAAATATTCTTACATTAATGTCATACCCCACAAATTAGCCTTCCCATTTAATACTAAATATTCTTACATTAAATTCTTTTTTTAACATTGCAACGATTTTTTTTTATATTTTTTGAATTAATTTTTTCCGGTTTTGTTTTTGCGGCTTTATGTTATTTAATGGGAAATATTCTTACATTAAATACATCTCATATAAATTAGACACCCCAATTAATACCAAATATTATTACATTAAATTAAATTTTCAAAAATCCCTAAATTCAAAAATGGAATTTAATGCGACAAATTTTTACATTAAATTATAATTTGTGAAAAATGATAAATTCAATTATACCAATTAATGCAATATAATTCTAACATTAAATTACAATGTCAAATATTTTTACATTAAATTATATTTTAAAAAATAACTATATTCAAGTTTGCCAATTAATTCGAAATATTCTTACATTAAAGTTATTCCCTGCAAAATAGTCACTCCATTTAATGCCAAATATTCATACAATCAATTATATTTTCAAGAATAACTTACTTCAAATGTTTGCGGTGTAATGAGAATGTTTTTAGATTAAATAAATATGTCATTCAACGTGAAATATTCTTACATTAAATTACATTTTGAAAAAAAAAATCAATTTCAAATATGTCAAAAGATAATAATCCTCTAAAACTATTTTAAATTAATTATATTGATCATAAATAAATTCAAATATGTTAAGAAAAAAATCATTCTGTACAAATTAGAGTCCTCAATTGATACAAAATATTCAGAAATTAAATTACATTTTGAAAATAACTAAATTCAAATATGCCAATTAATACGAGATATTCTTAAATTAGGTCATCCGCATTACGCATAAGCCACCTCATTTAATGTTGTGGTGGGTATGGTAGGTAGGAAGCGTATTTGAATAAGGTGGGGTGATGGGTAAGGTGGGGTATGATGAGGTTGTGGGTAGGGTATGGTAGGGTGGTGGGAAGGTAGGGTAGGGTGGGGTGGTGGGTGGTAGGGGTGGTGGGTAGGGTAGGGTAAGGTGGTGGTGGGTAAGGTATGGTAGGGTAGGTAAGGTGAAGTGGTGGGAAATGTAGTGTTGCTAGGGTAGGGTATGGTAGGGTAGAGTAGGGTAGGTTGGGGTAGTGGGTAAGGTAAGGTAGGGTGGTATGGTGGGTAAGATAGGGTAGAGTGGAATGTTGGGTAGAGTAGGGAAGGGTATGGTAAGGTGAAGTGGTTGGTAGTGTAGGGTTGGTAGGGTAGGGTAGGGTAGAGTATGGTAGGATAGGTTGGGGTAGTAGGTAAGGTAAGGTAAGGTAGTGTTGCTAGGGTAGGGTATGGTAGGGTATGAGTAGGGTAGGTTGGGGTAGTGTGTAAGGTAAGGTAGGGTGGTATGGTGGGTAAGATAGGGTAGAGTGGAATGTTGGGTAGAGTAGGGAAGGGTAAGGTAAGGTGAAGTGGTTGGTAGTGTAGGGTTGGTAGGGTAGGGTAGGGTAGAGTATGGTAGGATAGGTTGGGGTAGTAGGTAAGGTAAGGTAGGGTGGTGTGGTGGGTAAGATAGGGTAGAGTGGAATGGTGGATAGGGTAGGGTAAGGTTGGGGTGGTGGGTAAGGTTGGGTGGTATGATGGGTAAGGTAGGGTAGGGTAAGGTAGGGGTGGGTGATATATAGTGGAGTAGAGTAGGTAATGGGTAAGGTAGGTATGATGTCGAGGGTAAGATATGGTGATATTGGGTAGGGTAGGATATGGTGGTGGGTAGGGTATGGCAGCGGTGGGTAGGGTTGGGTGAGAAGAGATGTAGGGTATGGTAGGGTAGAGTATGATATGATAGGTTGGGGTAGTATGTAAGGTAAGGTAGGGGTGTGGTGGGTAAGATAGGGTAGAGTGTAATGGTGAATATGGTATAATAATGTGTGGGGTGGTGGGTAGGGTAGGGTGGAGAAGGGTGGGGTGGTGGGTAAAGTAGGGTGGTATGATGGGTAAGGTAGGGGTGGGTGATAGCGGAGTAGAGTAGGTAATGGGTAAGGTAGGTATGATGTCGATGGTAAGATATAGTGATATTGGGTAGGGTAGGATAGGGTGGTGGGTAGGGTATGGTAGCGGTGGGTAGGGTTAGGTGAGAAGAGGTATGGTGCAATGGGGTATGGCGTAGGGCTACCCCACCCCTTCGTCTATATCCTACCTTATGAACCATACCATGCCCTACTCCAGCCAACCTTAATTCACTACATTGCTATATTCATCACTCAATGTGTCATCTTTTGTATAATTTATTTCATTTCAATTTTGCATATTCCAAACGTAGTAAGAGAATTAATTTATTCCATTACATTCCATTTCGTTCCTATTATTTTATTCCCATTCAATTTCATTCCTGCGTAACAAACATGCCAATAAAATCTTTTTTTCATCCTTCAAAAAAATTATTCTTTTAAAATATATGTTCTCCCGTGCAATGCTAAAAGAAGAAATATAACGACAATTATTGGCATCAGTATAACTTTTGGACATTTTGTGTTGTCGGTTTTTGATTCTATCTAACGCCGGAAATGAATACTAATCTTAAATAAAATAATTTTAATAGCTAGCATTACAATAAGTTTGAAGGGTCTTTGTTTTGTAGTACATGTTATGCATATTAATTGAATGTAATCACATTATTATACGTCCCCGTGCAATGCACGGGTTATTGACTAGTATTAATCGTAGGTTGTGGTTTTATTGTAGGAATCGAAGAAATCACAATAGTTGTTTCAAAATTAAAGTTTGGCTTTTTGATTCAAAGTTTCTACAAATTAAAAGGTAAAGGGGTGTTCAACCGTATTTATTCGTGTTATCGTTTGTCTATTTTGCTAGGTCTCTTTTATTGCTAATACACATATTATGTACAGATGTGCTATTCTTTCTGTTCTTCCCGTAGTTGATGTGGAAAGTTGCTTTATGTTATGCTGCTGATGAAAAATATTTTGTTCCTTAAAATTTTGTGTTTATATTCGAAGGTTGCAGGAAAGAAAAAAAATAAATAAATAAATAAGAATACCGATAAATCCTTTCTACATGCTTTGGGCACTAGACAAAGAATAAAAAGAGTACATCAGTAACATAGTTCGAAAGTCTGTAAGAAGGAAGAAAAATAAATAAATAAATAAAGGAGCAGCAGCATTTTTTATTAAAATAAAATGATGGAAAAAAAATATGAATGTTTTGTTTTCAAGGCTGCGGTTATGCATTATGTGTTAATTGACATAGTTTCGAGAATGATTTCTGGTGTATTTGACACAGCACCGTGTAGAGACCCTCTGCGGGGAGAAACACTGGATCACCGGAAAACGACTCTTAGCTATGTGGGGTGTTGTGCTTAGTAGCCATCACTTTCTGTGCAATGTGATAAGTAGTATAAATAGAATGGTCTAAGACTAGAAGTCCTTAGGGAAGCCTTTTATGTGGAATGAACCTAGGTGGTTAGCTTAACTACGCTTAAATACATATTTGAGAGTCTAAAGATAAAACACCGTGGTCTTTGGTAAGGCACGTTTCGTTTCGCGACTTGGGACTATTACCCCTCCACAAAGGTAGCCGCCGCGTGGACCGGATAGTCTCCCACATGGGTAGCAAACCGTGCCATAGGCGAGGAGCCGAGGATATGTTGTGGTGCATTCTCACCATGCAAAGTGTCCTTAGACCTTGTGTGTAACAAACCCTTTGTTTGGTTGAGTTTTACTAGTGAGACTAGTAAAGAAGAGCGAGTCTTTATACATACATGGTAGTAATGATAACTTCGTGTTAGGACTTGTTTTAAATTTGGTGCTTCTACCCTATACTGAGTATTTATATACTCACCCCTTTATTTTTATGTATGTTTCCCACCCCGAGAAGGTGATGTAGGTTACTATGACGAAGATGTTTATTATGAGGCGTAATCTTATGGCAGCTTTTGGAAGTTTTGCTTATTGTTTTCTTTTGATGGTTCGAGAAATGAGAGGATGATACTTTCGTTTTGTTTATTAAACTTTTGATCTTTCAGCTGAACTTGTCATAATGTTTAGACTCTTTTACGTTCCTTTCAGTTAAATGTTGTTGGAAACATCATTTACTTTTCTTTAGTCAGTACGACATTGTTTGTCGTTTAAGATTTCTCCCGTGTCGTTTCATTTCCCCTTTAACTCTGATGTAATTACGTAAGGCTTACGTATATAATTGATTTAAGTATTAAATTATATACGTGCCGGGCATTCGTTTCTGGATAAGGACACGGTGTCTGGAACGGGGCGTCACAGTTGGTATCAGAGAGAAAATTCCTTAGACTCGTAAAGTTGAAAGATAAGTTCTTTGAGTTTCTTAGAGCCTTAGCTAACCAATCTTTGGTTACAGGATGGTGACCACCCGATCAAACCCTAATCCGGATGGATCTGGCAGTTCTCAAGAACTTCAGGGGTCGAGAGAAATCAGTTTTGGGCAGATTTTGCAGAGTCAGGGGGAACAACATGGTCCAGTGGGAGTAGGAGTTCAGACTACACTTGCAGCGGGGACTTTTCAGACGGCTCAACCGACAGTGTCAGTTACTCTTCTAGCTACAGGTGGCTTTTCTGTGGTATCCGAGCTTCTCACCTCTTCAGTAAGTCAGCCACAAATCTCTCAGGTTGAGATGTCCTTGCCTCAGTCCACGAGAACCCTATCACCACCACCACCCTTTGTACCTTCACCACATGTTTCTGGCTATCCACCTCAGCAGTTTGCTTACCCTCCACCCTGGTCTGTTTACCAACCACCACCGATCTCTATGCATCCAATCTACCCTCCTCAGCAGCCCTTGTATCCACCTCATACTCTTTATGAGGCAAGACTCGAGCAAGTATCCGTGTACCCACCGTTACTCAACCACAAAGACCTCACTACCAAAGAAGCGGAGTAACCGGTGAGACCAAACCCGCCTTACTACGGTTATCAGCTATACCAACAAGTTCATATTGATCAGTACCCTCAAGCACCCGCAGGTTACCCTCAAGTCACAGTAGCCTACCCTCCAGCATACCCTCCAGCTTACCAAGCCCCACCTAATATAGGTTACCGTCAGGCTTTACCGACATACGTGCCACAGGGTGAAGAAGTCATGGATGATGCAAGACTTTTTAATGAGGTTTGAAAGAACAAGGCACTTCTTTTCTACGGCAATAAGAGCCCAGTTGAATCAGAAAGTGGGTGCGCGATGCAGAAGCACTGTTCAAAGGAATGAGGATACCAGAAGCTAAGTGGGCCAACTTGGGTAAAGCTCTTTTGATGGGAGCTGCTAGAGACTGGGTCAATACGATTGAGAGATCTCTTGGCGAGATACACCATTGGCAGCAGTTCCAGAAGGAATTTTACAAGAGTACTTCCCTATAGCGAGTCAGTCGGAGCAGATGGACCAATTCTTGGACTTGAAGCAACTTGAGATGAGTGTTATGCAGTATCAGCAGAAGTTCTATGAGCTTGGAAAGTTTGTACCGGAAGTCATGAATAGTGAGAAGCTGAAGGTGTCAAGGTTTATTAAAGGGTTGAAACGGGAGCTACGGATTGGTTTGGGAGGTTACAAGCCAGACACTACGAGAGAGTTGTTGAATAGAGTAATGGAGTTTGAAAGGGTCTTGGCTCAAAATTCTGTGATCGTTGGAGAGAAGAGATCTTTCGAAAATAGTCAAGGTAATGGGGGTGCACCGCCACCGCATGCAAAGAGGACAGCAGCACCGCCTACCGCACCAGCACCGTCGTTACCTCAATGCCCGAAATGCAACAAGTATCACTCAGGAGAGTGTAGACACGGTTTTGTGGGATGTTATCAGTGGGGGAGCTCATCCCACCTTGTGAGGGAATGCCCTCAAAAAAGGAGTGCACCAGCGTCATCTTCTAGGCCTCCTTCAGGGAAAATAAGGCCAAGTGGTCCTACACGTGTTTTTGCTATAGATGCATCGGCTTATGAATCTGAAGAAGCTGTGGTCATAGGTACTTTTTAGTTTTGAGTTTCTATATTGCGTAATTGATCAATAGATCCTTGTAACTTTTGGTGTAAACTTGGTGATTACTTGAAAAGGGATTTTTTTTTTGCATAATTGTTAGGTACAATTTTTGTAAATGGTCTAGTTGTTTATGCCTTGTTTGATACTAGTGCCTCAAATACATTTGTATCTGCTAGGTTAGCAACACAATTAGGATGGTCCTATGGAAAACTAAGGAAGCCTTTGTCCATTACCACACATTTGGGAGAAACAACTAAGGTTAATCAGACAGTTCAAGGATGTAAGATCCAAGTTGGGAAGTTGAAAAGGATATAACTTCAGAGTTCCCAGTGGTTTGAGAACTTCCACGTATGTCAAGTTTCGAGGACGAAACTTTTTGTAAGGGGGGAAGAATGTAATATCAATGAAATTAATCAAGGGTAAAAGGGTAATTGGAATTATTTATTTTTAAATAAACCTATTACCTATTTTACATTAATTAAATTAATTGGATAATAAGGTATTAATGGGATTTATCCTATTTAAAACTCCTACCTTAACCCCCTCATTATGCGATTATCAGTTTCCAAAACTCTTTGTCGACTAAATTTATCAAAAAGCAGAGAAGAAGAAAAGAGAAAAGACTAGACATAATCTTTATCCTACGGGTTGACTCGTTTCTCCGTTTGTCAGATAATACATACCACGATGATCATCGCGACGAGGCTAACATTTTGGTATAAGAATCACCATAAACGAAAAGGTAAATAAAAAATCCCTCTTTTTGGAATCTAGTGTTCTTGATTATTTCTAAACAATTAGGCTTGAATAGATGCTTTAGATTAATCGTAGGTTGTGGTTTTATTGTAGGAATCGAAGAAATCACAATAGTTGTTTCAAAATTAAAGTTTGGCTTTTTGATTCAAAGTTTCTACAAATTAAAAGGTAAAGGGGTGTTCAACCGTATTTATTCGTGTTATCGTTCGTCTATTTTGCTAGGTCTCTTTTATTGCTAATACACATATTATGTACAGGTGTGCTATTCTTTCTGTTCTTCCCGTAGTTGATGTGGAAAGTTGCTTTATGTTATGCTGCTGATGAAAAATATTTTGTTCCTTAAAATTTTGTGTTTAATTCGAAGGTTGCAGGAAAGAAAAAAAAAATAAATAAATAAGAATACCGATAAATCCTTTCTACATGCTTTGGGCACTAGACAAAGAATAAAAAGAGTACATCAGTAACATAGTTCGAAAGTCTGTAAGAAGGAAGAAAAATAAATAAATAAATAAAGGAGCAGCAGCATTTTTTATTAAAAGAAAATGATGGAAAAAAAAATATGAATGTTTTGTTTTCAAGGCTGCGGTTATGCATTATGTGTTAATTGACATA
Source organism: Gentiana straminea (assembly GCA_036785695.1). Lineage (NCBI taxonomy): Eukaryota > Viridiplantae > Streptophyta > Magnoliopsida > Gentianales > Gentianaceae > Gentiana > Gentiana straminea. The sequence continues at coordinate 132,357 of JAVUPR010000340.1, forward strand.
GTTTCGAGTATGGTTTCTGGTGTATTTGGCACAGCACCGTGTAGAGACCCTCTGCGGGGAGAAACACGGGATCACCGGAAAACGACTCTTAGCTATGTGGGGTGTTGTGCTTAGTAGCCATCACTTTCTGTGCAATTTGATAAGTAGTATAAATAGAATGGTCTAAGACTAGAAGTCCTTAGGGAAGCCTTTTATGTGGAATGAACCTAGGTGGTTAGCTTAACTACGCTTAAATACATATTTGAGAGTCTAAAGATAAAACACCGTGGTCTTTGGTAAGGCACGTTTCGTTTCGCAGACTTGGGACTATTACCCCTCCACAAAGGTAGCCGCCGCGTGGACCGGGTAGTCTCCCACATGGGTAGCAAACCGTGCCATACGAGGAGCCGAGGATATGTCGTGGTGCATTCTCACTATGCAAAGTGTCCTTAGACCTTGTGTGTAACAAACCCTTTGTTTGGTTGAGTTTTACTAGTGAGACTAGTAGAGAAGAGCGAGTCTTTATACATACATGGTAGTAATGATAACTTCGTGTTAGGACTTGTTTTAAATTCGGTGCTTCTACCCTATACTGAGTATTTATATACTCACCCCTTTATTTTTATGTATGTTTCCCACCCCGAGAAGGTGATGCAGGTTACTATGACGAAGATGTTTATTATGAGGCGTAATCTTATGGCAGCTTTTGGAAGTTTTTCTTATTGTTTTCTTTTGATGGTTCGAGAAATGAGAGGATGATACTTTCGTTTTGTTCATTAAACTTTTGATCTTTCAGCTGAACTTGTCATAATGTTTAGACTCTTTTACGTTCCTTTCAGTTAAATGTTGTTGGAAACATCATTTACTTTTCTTTAGTCGGTACGACATTGTTTGTCGTTTAAGATTTCTCCCGTGTCGTTTCATTTCCGCTTTAACTCTGATGTAATTACGTAAGGCTTACGTATATAATTGATTTAAGTATTAAATTATATACGTGCCGGGCGTTCGTTTCCGGATAAGGACACGGTGTCTGGAACGGGGCGTCACATATGGAGGAACTAATTATTGATAAGAACCACAACAATCAAGCAAACGAAAAATGGCAAAAATCAGCATCGTCTACGTCATGTTTATTGCCCTATTGATTGGTGTGTTATCACTTTTCACCTCGGTGGTGAAAAGTGACCTGAACACCACACCACCAATAATAGAACAAAACTGCAATGGAAATGCGTCTGACCACCCTGATTTTCCTACTAACGTAGAGGAGGTGTTAATCAAGTTACTCAACAACACCCCTTACGCTGATAATTTTGCTCATGATGCTTACTCAAGTTTACCCCCTGATGCATCCGGTTATGCCTCATGCACCGGATTAAGCACAAGTGACTGTAAGGTTTGCCTTGAGGCTGCGTACGACTTCCTCATGAATTGCATTCCCGCTAGAGCTGGATCCTCAACACAAGATTCTTGCAGTATGTGGTACACATCTTAATTAGTAGCTAGGCGGCATCATCACCACCATCCGCGCGCCTATTGGGTTTATGTTGGACATGTGTACTGTATGTGCATCAGATTTGCATCTGATGTCGCTTCATGCATTTCGGTTACTTTTACTACTACTTCTACTTGTGTTGAGTTTTGTCGGTTTTGTTTTCAGCGTGATTGAGCAGGAATTGATGTTTCTTCTTTTGTATTTTCCTGTTCAAGTGAAATAAAGAGTTATATGCACGTTCCAGGCCTACTTATAATTTTCTTGAATGGATTGAACTAAAGAAACGATTGAACGAAGTGTGGTACACAAGAGCAATTTTGATGTTCTCCAACTCAAATTCGTCTTCAGGCTTTAGCATCTTTTGAGGTAGTACCTCCTTCTGTGATTGACTTCATGGGAACCAACGGACCTTTATTTATAATCTCCTATAATTTGTAGTCCGTTTGTTGGATGTGAGTCATCATGGATCGTTTCCATTGAATAAAACCCGAACATCAAAATACGGACATGGACGGACGCAGGATCCCGGGTGAAGGGGTGATAATCCTAGAAATTTTCCGCAATCAGGAACATCCATACTAGTGTTTTTTTATGCCCTCATTAATTAAAAAAAAAAAATACTACTATATAATCACTACAATACATTTTCCGATAAATATTGGAAAAAACATACTATATATAGTATTATCCGAACTTAACCATTCTACTCCCATTATTAACAATTTTATTGAGGAAAAAGCATTTCATATACTAGTATTATTAATTTTTAGAAGTAAAATTGTATTATTATTTGTTTAGATGTATCATTTTTGTAATGACTATGTATTTTTATTACACGATAAAAGGTTTTTTTTTCTTCAATTTATTAGATTATTATACATGATATGGGCGACTATAAATTTTAAGGGGGGCAAAAATAATACACAACATAAATATTATTGTTTTTTCCGGATTTGATGGGGGTGCGATTGCCCCATTGTTATAAGGTAAGCCCGCTCCTGAACACGGAGGTCTTACCAAGGATAAACCCTGCCTAGGGTTCATGGTGTTATTTAATAAAGCCATGTTGAAATATGATATTACAATGCAAGATTAGAATGCAATTTCAAAATGCAATACAATGCAAGTGAATGCAATTTATTAAAACGGTGTGTGAGTGTAGTGGTGTGTGAAAACACTTCATGTAGAGCTGATTTAAAAAGAAAATAAAATCTGCAAAACAAACTTCAGCCAATGTAAAATCACAGAATATATATATATATATATATATATATATATATATATATATATATATATATATATATATATATATATATATATATATGCGGGATCACTAAAATTTATACCACAGTTTGATCACTAGATAACCTGGCTCGATATCAATTGTTAGGATCTATGCGCAGGGTTATTGTAACGCCCCACTCCCGGACACCGAGCCCTTATCCGGAAATACGACGTTCGGCACATATATAAATAAAAATTAATTCATTTATACATGTAAGCCTACAATCAATACAATCAAAGCGCGCGGAAATTTAATGCTCGGGTAATAAATGTCCATAAAGATGCTAGAATAAGAAAAAGTACTAAAAGCTGAAAGTGTATCAAAACAATACAATTGAAGTCCCTCGAAGTCCAAACGAATACTATGAAATAAGAAATAGAGATGAACACACGTCATCCCAAAGTACTATGAACAAAGTATATAAAACAGTGCATCATATCATGCGTAAATGAAAGTGCATAAAAATAAATGTCAAGCTCAGAGATCCTCCTCGGGAACATACTCCTCGTAAAACTCGCAATCTGTCCGCCTTCTCACCCCCAAGCACATATAACAAAAATGCACAAGGGGTAAGTATAAAATACTCAGTAAAGAAGAGAAGTACGTTTAAGCTTAGAATATATAAGGTTGAACATTATTAGGTTTCAACTAAAAAGGCAAGACAGACTCGATTCTACGCATAAAGGTTACATCTCCCAATATGCCTAAACTGTAACTACTTAGCTTATCTTTGTTACAACATGCTATCAAGATGGAACGTGACCTATTGAAATCCTCAGGATACAATAACCCCGGAACGTATTGAAATCTTCAGGATACAATAACCGGTTCCGATAGTATGAACATACGGCGATGCCTATAGGGCCGCAGCCGATAGGACCCTCACTTTGACCGTCCGTTCACACATCACGCTATAGATCTTCGGGATCTACCCAAGACCACATGGTGTTTAATCTTTTATCTAGCAAGTTGTGTAGTAATAAGTGATTAACTAGCCGTCCTAGTTCATTTAGATAACACTCCCTCACCGACACCACTCATCATGATCAAAAGACCAACCCTAAACCTAAGTAAGTTTTAAAGGTCTTTTAATAAAATAGTAATACGTTTACAAAGGTTTAAGGTTGATTAAACAACCCTAAACGATAGTTGAAAGCCCAAAATAAACAAGGTTTGGAAGACCGGCTTCGGGTGAACGCCCGTCCGAAGGACCGACGCTCGTCCAAAGGCCCTGGACGCTCGTCCAAAATAGTGGACGCCCGTCCAGACATCCCCCTTTCAATCCTGTATCAAAATTTGCACCTCAGACGCCCGTCCAAAGCTATCAGACGCTCGTCCAAGGTGGAACCAAGGCTGGACGCCCGTCCGTAATACCGGACGCCCGTCCGACCTGGGAAATTCCAGAAACTGAAACGCGATCCTTCATCGTTTTCATCCGGTTTTCAATTAAAAACCCAATCTTTCTTGACCAAAGCCTACCCAATCAATCTACCATCCATACCAAGACATCATCTATCAAATAGGCATCAATTTAACACAACTTGGCTCACCAAAACGACAAGAAAACAACACAACTGCCACATATTCGAAAACTGAAACGTAAGGGTTTCTCCTTACCTAATGCAGCCCAGAAACTGATCCGAAACTCAGCAAAAATCTGCAGCTTTGGTATCCAAACTGGTATCAAAACGATCCTTGTTATTCCGTGATTCTCCTGCTTCAAACGGAACTACAAACGGTGAAGTATCGAACCGGGAAATAGCAAAAGTCTTCTCCTTACACCCTTTGCTCTCAAAACTCAAACTCTCTGTTTTTCTTTCAACGTAAAAGCCTGCTGCTTGTAACCTCCTTTTGGATTAAATGGGGAGTTTTTTTTTCTCTCAATAATCTCCCATTAACTACTTGCCAAAACCACCCCTAAAACAACACAATTTACAAATCGGCCCCAACTTACATATATATACATACTCGCATATATATATATATATATATATATATATATATATATATATATATATATATATATATATATATATATATATATATATATATATATATATATATATATATATATATATATTTATATATATATACATAAATAAAATACTTAAATTCCATAATGAATAAATATAATATTTCGTTCTCGCAAATTGACACGTCTCGCCTCTTTCCCGAGAATCGGAATATTACATTCCTCCCCCTTAAGAGGAGTTTCGTCCTCGAAACTTGAACATACCTGGTAAATCCAAAAACTCCGGAAATTCGTTGATCATATCACCCTCAACTTCCCAAGTTGCTTCCTCAGGTGTATGATTGCTCCACTGAACAAGAACCAACTGAACCATCTTCCTCTTAATCATCTTTTCTTTCCCGTTCGTAATCTTAATCGGCTTTTCATCATAAGCGAGGTTGTCCCGAAGTATCTCGGATCCACCGTAGACTCAACCTCTCGTCTTCGTCAAACACTTCTTCAACATCGAAACATGGAAGACGTTGTGAACTCGGACATAGACTCGGCAACCGAAGTCTATAGGCTAAAGGTCCAATCTCTCCCGAATTACAAACGGTCCAACATACCTCGGGCTCAACTTTCCTTTCGACCAAAACGCTTTACTCCTCTCATTGGTGATGCCTTCAAGTAAACACGATCACCAACCTCAAACTCAAGCGGTCTCCGTCGACATCCGCCCGACTTTTCTCGCCTATCTTGAGCTATCTCGCAGATTCTTCTTCACTAACCGAACCCTCTCTTTGGCTTGCTCAACTAACTCGGCCCGCGAAGTTGTTTCTCCCCAACGTCATCCCAAAACAAAGGCGTCCCGCATCTTCTACCATACAAAGCTTCAAACGGTGGCATGCCTATGCTCGCGTGATAACCGTTGTTGTAAGCAAACTCGCAAGCGGTAGATAATCTACCCAAGATCCGCCTACCTCCAAGACACATGCTCTAAGCATATCCTCAAGTGTCTGGATAGTCCTCTCAGACTGACCATCTGTCTGAGGATGAAACGATGTACTCAAATCCAACCGGGTACCAAAAGCCTCCTGTAAGCTCTGCCAAAACCGACTGACAAACCTCGAATCCCGATCCGAAACAATGGAGCGGGACTCACGAAGCTTCACTATATTGTCCATATATATTCCGTCATCTTTGCCAAGGGCATATTCATCTTGAAAGGCAAGAAATGAGCCGACTTGGTTAATCTATCAACGATTACCCAAATAGAATCATGTCCACCCTTCGACTTAGGCAACCCCGAAATAAAGTCCATAGTGATCTTTTCCCATTTCCACTCTGGGATATCCAATGACTTAAGCATCCCGTCTGGCTTCCTATGCTCAGCTTTCACTCTCTGACAGACGTCACACTCAGAAACAAACTTAGCAATCTCTAGCTTCATTGAGGGCCACCAAAGTCTTTCTTTCAAATCCCCGTACATCTTGGTAGAACCCGGATGCCTTTGCAAAAGCAATCTTGTGTGCCTCTTCCATAACTCTTTGTCTCAAATCTCCAACATTAGGCACACAGAGACGATCCTGATACCACATATTTCCACTCTGATCCAACACATAGCCAACTGTAGGCTTCTCTCTGCAACCCTTTTCAAATCAACCAAAACCGCATCTTCATCTTGCTTTGCTCGATCTCATCCATCAACTCGATCTAGCCAACAACGGTGCTGCAAACTGACGGTCCTCAATCTGATCAAATCTTCTAAACTGCAAATCATCAACCCCTGCTGTGATAGCCTCAATACTGGGCTCTAAAGCCACTGGTTTCCGGCTCAAAGCATCTGCTACTACATTTGCCTTTCCCGGGTGGTACTGAATGTCCAAGTCATAGTCCTTCACGAACTCTAGCCATCTCCGCTGCCTCATATTCAAATTCTCCTGAGTGAAGAAATGCCTTAAACTTTTGTGGTCGGTGAAGATTCTAGCCTTGACCCCATACAGATAGTGCCTCCAAATCTTCAATGCGAAAACCACTGCTGCCAACTCTAAGTCATGTGTAGGATAGTTCTTCTCATGTACTTTCAATTGCCCGGATGCATAGGCAATGACCTTTCCTCCTTGCATCAACACACAACCTAGACCCCGCCCGAAGCGTCGGTGTAGACATCATAATCATCAAACACCTCGGGTACCGCCAATACCGGTGCGTAGTCAACTTGCCTTTAACAACTCAAATGCTAACTCACACTCGGGTGTCCAATCAAACTTGGTGTTCTTCGTGTAAGTATGGTGAGTGGAGTAGCTATCCTTGCAAAATTCTTCACAAACTTTCGTAATAACCACCAAACCCGTAAAGCTCCCGACCTCTCGAAACCGTAGTCGGTGTAGGCCAACTCTTAATCGCCTCAATCTTGGCCGGATCAACCTGAATGCCATCACCTGAAATGACATGACCCAAAAAGCTCACTTGGTCCAACCAAAAGTCACACTTGGAAAATTTTGCATACAATCGTTCCTTCTTCAACGTTTCCAAAACAATCCGTAGATGCTCTTCATGCTCTGCCTCATCCCTAGAGAATACCAAAATATCATCAATGAAGACAATCACAAACTTATCTAGGTAAGGCATGAAGACCCACTGCATCAAATCCATAAATGCAGATGGAGCATTAGTGAGTCCAAAAGGCATGACAAGGAACTCGTAATGTCCATATCTAGTACTGAAAGCTGTCTTCGGAATATCTGCCACTTTAACCTTTAACTGATGGTAGCCTGACCGCAAATCAATCTTTGAAAACACTTTCCGACCCTGCAACTGGTTGAACAGATCATCTATCCTCGGTAGTGGATACTTATTCTTGATAGTCAGATTGTTCAAGGTCCCGTAATCAATACACATCCGCATGCCGCCGTCCTTTTTCTTCACAAACAAAACTCGGTGCTCCCCAAGGTGAAGATCTTGGGGCCGAATGATGTTCCTTTCCAACATCTCCTTGAGTTGAGCCTTCAACTCCTTCAATTCAGCCGGTGCCATCCCGTATGGTGCCTTGGCAACTGGTGCCGCCCCTGGGACTAACCGTATCTCAAACTCAATGACCCCGTCCGGCCATATTTCCGGCAACTCATCCGGAAATACCTCGGGATAATCTCTCGACTACTCTAGTATCTTCCAACTTAGGTTTCACTTGTTCCACATCCACCGCGTACAACAAGTAGCCCTCACATCCTTTCGACATGCCCCGATGGCCTTGACCGCCGAAATGATAGGATGTCTCTTCTTGCCTCGGCCCGTAAACGTTCCCCTGATAAGTCTTATCTGCTTTCCCCCGGGACTCGAAAATAACTCTCTTGGCCCTGCAATCCAAGTGAACATAATTCTTGGATAGCCAGTCTATCCCAAGAATCACATCAAAGTCTGAGAAATCCATAACCGTGAGGTCACTCTTACACTGATAAGGTCCAACCTAAACATCCACTTGTGGTATCATCTTAACCACCTTATTTACCTTGCCTAGGGGCGTAACAATCTCCATAGTATCTCTCAAAGGCTCCATAGGTAAATCTAGTTTCTTAGCAATCCTAGAGGACACAAAGGTGGTTGAAGCTCCTGTATCAAATAAGGCCCTGACTACTAGATTGCCTACTCTTATCATACCTACCATGCATTTGTCCAGTTAACTAAAGTTACAACATGTTCCAAGCATGCTATAAATAACTCAAAAGAAACAAAACAAACATAAAAGGTACCTGAGATCACATCATCCTCTGGCTCAACCTCTCTGGCATCAACAGCAAACATCTGCACCTGCTTACTCGGACCTGCTCTACTAGGCTGACCTGCCTGAGCACTGGCTACCCTGCGTGGACAATTCCTGGAGAAATGACCATGCTCGCCACAAAAGAAACAACCCGAGGTAGCCGGTGGCCTAGCCGCCGGTGGAGCGCCAACCGGTGGCCCGATGGCCGGTGGGGCACCACCCGGTGGTCTAAGCGTCGTCCGTGTGGGAAACCTCCCGAACCGCCGCTGCGGAGCCCCTCTCGCCACCGCCCGACTTGTTTCAAAGCTTCTCTTATTACCAACAACTACCGTAGCTCTCTTCCCGAAAGTCTCGACTTCCAAGGCTTTATTCGCAGCTCGCCATATTCCTGCCGTAAAGCCTAGCATGCCCGACCGAATCCCATATACCAAACCGTCCTTGTAACGGGCCATCTTTCGTTCTTCCACTTGCATCAACTCCGGATAAAACCTTCCTAACTCATTGAACCGATTTGTGTACCGGGACACCGTCACGTGATTACCTTGTTCAAGTTTCGAAATTGGCTAGCCTTTTCCGCTTGTACCGTTGCCGGAAAGTACTCGTTGTAGAACATGGCTTTGAAAGCCGCCCAATCCGTGACTTTACCGTTGCTACTCGAACCGCATCTATCCAAGACTCGGCCGAACCTAAAAGAAACCGACCGCTAACCGGGCCATCTCTCGTCTCGGGGACACCTATATTCCTACACGATTTCTCAAAACTTCGATCCATTCCTCGGCCTTTGCATGTTCCACATTCCCATAAAAATCTTGCATACGGTTTCTTCTCGCCCCCTAGTGTGCCAATCTACCGGTGGTGCCGACTCAACAACCGGCCTAACCGGTGGGTAAACCGGAGGGTAACCATAGGGTATTTGCTTCGTCTCCGAACCGGTGGCCGAAAGGCCGATAGACCGGGGGATAACCAAGGGTACACCGCGGCCGCCGCCGATAGTAATACGGAGCCTCGATGCTCACCTGGTAAGGAGGATAATCTAGTGTACCGCCGAGGATACCGCGGAGGGTACCGTGGCCGCCGAAAACCATACCGAGGGATAGCCCGCCGTGGTGCCCGTGTCACCGGTGGTGGATAGACAACCGTCATCTGCTGAAACTGCCCCGACCTGGGCTGATACGAAGAAGGCCAAAGTGACGCCGCATGGTTAACCACGGGTGGAGGAGGTGGTGGTGGAGATCCCGATGCCGAACCCGCTCCGGCTCGGGTGACGGTGTAGGCCGTGCGAGGCGGCGGTGACAACCGCGACGACCCCTAGAGGTTTCACCCCTCTCAGATGTCTGATTACCAAGAGCCAAAGTCCTCGATCTTGTGTTCCTACTCATCCTGACAACCAAGAGAACCGAGTGTTACTAAGGATCTAAAGATAATATTGAGTTAAACTCAAGGAATAGAAGCCTAAGGAACACGTATCTCTGATACCAACTGTAACGCCCCACTCCCGGACACCGAGCCCTTATCCGGAAATACGACGTTCGGCACATATATAAATAAAAATTAATTCATTTATACATGTAAGCCTACAATCAATACAATCAAAGCGCGCGGAAATTTAATGCTCGGGTAATAAATGTCCATAAAGATGCTAGAATAAGAAAAAGTACTAAAAGCTGAAAGTGTATCAAAACAATACAATTGAAGTCCCTCGAAAGTCCAAACGAATACTATGAAATAAGAAATAGAGATGAACACACGTCATCCCAAAAGTACTATGAACAAAGTATATAAAACAAGTGCATCATATCATGCGTAAATGAAAGTGCATAAAAATAAATGTCAAGCTCGAGATCCTCCTCGGGAACATACTCCTCGTAAAACTCGCAATCTCGTCCGCCTTCTCACCCCCAAGCACATATAACAAAAATGCACAAGGGGTAAGTATAAAATACTCAGTAAAGAAGAGAAGTACGTTTAAGCTTAGAATATATAAGGTTGAACATTATTAGGTTTCAACTAAAAAGGCAAGACAGACTCGATTCTACGCATAAAGGTTACATCTCCCAATATGCCTAAACTGTAACTACTTAGCTTATCTTTGTTACAACATGCTATCAAGGTGGAACGTGACCTATTGAAATCCTCAGGATACAATAACCCCGGAACGTATTGAAATCTTCAGGATACAATAACCGGTTCCGATAGTATGAACATACGGCGATGCCTATAGGCCCGCAGCCGATAGGACCTCACTTTGATCGTCCGTTCACACATCACGCTATAGATCTTCGGGATCTACCCAAGACCACATGGTGTTTAATCTTTTATCTAGCAAGTTGTGTAGTAATAAGTGATTAACTAGCCGTCCTAGTTCATTTAGATAACACTCCCTCACCGACACCACTCATCATGATCAAAAGACCAACCCTAAACCTAAGTAAGTTTTAAAGGTCTTTTAATAAAATAGTAATACGTTTACAAAGGTTTAAGGTTGATTAAACAACCCTAAACGATAGTTGAAAGCCCAAAATAAACAAGGCCGGAAGACCGGCTCCGGGTGAACGCCGTCCGAAGGACCGACGCCCGTCCAAGAAGCCCCGGACGCCCGTCCAAAATAGTGGACGCCCGTCCAACACCCCAGTTCAATCCCGTATCAACTTTGCCTTTCGACGCCCGTCCAAAGCTATCGACGCTCGTCCAAGGTGGAACCAAGGCTGGACGCCCGTCCGTAATACCGGACGCCCGTCCGACTCCGGGAATTCCGTAAAACCGAAACGCGATCCTTCATCGTTTTCATCCGGTTTTCAATTAAAAACCCAATCTTTCTTGACCAAAATCTACCCAATTAATCTACCATCCATACCAAAACATCATCTATCAAATAGGCATCAATTTAACACAACTTAGCTCACCAAAACGACAAGAAAACAACACAACTGCCACATATTCGAAAACTGAAACGTAAGGGTTTCTCCTTACCTAATGCAGCCCAGAAACTGATCCGAAACTCAGCAAAAATCTGCAGCTTTGGTTACCAAACTGGTATCAAAACGATCCTTGTTATTCCGTGATTCTCCTGCTTCAAACGGAACTACAAACGGTGAAGTATCGAACCGGGAAATAGCAAAAGTCTTCTCCTTACACCCTTTGCTCTCAAAACTCAAACTCTCTCGATTTTCTTTCAACGTAAAAAAGCTCGCCGCTTGTAACCTCCTTTTGGATTAAATGGGGAGTTTTTTTTTCCCCTCAATAATCTCCCATTAACTACTTGCCAAAACCACCCCTAAAACAACACAATTTACAAATCGCCCCAACTTACATATATATACATACTCGCATTATATATATATATATATATATATATATATATATATATATATATATATATATATATATATATACATAAATAAAATACTTAAATTCCATAATGAATAAATATAATATTTCGTTCTCGCAAATTGACACGTCCGCCCTTTCCCGAGAATCGGAATATTACATTTATGTTTACAAGTGGAGGGACTTGTTGAGATTAAAGATCTCAAGTGAGAGGTTAAATGGTGAAAGAAATTACCAGAAAGGGAGACTTTAAAGAAAGGCATGAAAAGAGTCTGACATCAAACATGGTATGTTGGAGGATAGCATCTTGGTTCTTGTTTATAACTGCAAAAGAAACCATAACGTTAGCCTTACAAACATCCTACTAAGAGACTTACACAAGAAGAAGATCAAACTTCGAGGAAACTTCTAAAACATCACAATCATAACTTATTACTCTCTTAGCCCAAACCCTAAGTCAAGGAGGTGAGGATTCCTTTTAGGTTGATGTGTATGATATTTACTCCGGATCTGAAATTATCAATTTGTACAACCCAAACAAAAAGGAATTTGAGCATGATTCAAAGAGAAAAGATTTATATACTGTAGTTTCCCAAGTGACATAAAAATATTAGAGTTTTTGAATGAGAGGGAGTTGGTCAAAAACAATTATTTCTGGCAAATGCACAAGCTGTCAGAATTTCCAGATTGGTAAACACTGACTTAAATTGCAGATTGTGGTCAAACTAAAAGGAATTGGAACTTGATTCCGAAAGGAAGGTTGTAGATAAAATCGTTTTCTGTAACATATCAAAAATTCAGGTCATTTTAAGATGTCTAACCTGTTCAAAACAGAAGAAGAAGTGAAAGTAATGCTGCAGATTTTCTGGACAGAGTGTCCGGCATTAACAAAAACATTCTGAACAATCCATAATGATTATCGAGTTGAAGTAAGAAGAGAAGTTGTAGATAAAACAGTGATCTATATTTCTGAAAATTTTCAGAATTTTTGGAGAAGGGAAAATGGGTTTACCTGAAAGGCAAACACCAAAACAAAAGGCATTCTCTCATGTTGGATTAAGCCAACCACGAGGATGATGAAAACTATGTGCCAAAGTAGAAAACCTTTAACACTAATAGTTGAAACGAGTGAGAAGCACTTGGAAAGGATAGATTTTGATAGAATTGGTGAATAACAATAATTTTGTCATTAAGAAATCTTGAGCAAATACATGGTGTTTATATAGGGAGCCACAAGGGCTATAAACGGAAATACAAAGAATAAATATAAACTATTGTCTAATATGCCCCCTCAAGCGGACGGCGCTGTGCGAAGGCCAAGCTTGGAAAGGAAGGTTGAAAAAGACAATCACGGCAAGGGCTTGGTGAGAACATCAGCCAACTGATCAGCAGCAGCCACACGAGCAACACGAACAAGGCCTCGCTCAATGAACATGCTCGCGAATGAAGTGATAATCGATAGCCACATGCTTCATGCGTGAGTGAAACACGGGATTGGCGCTTAGGCGAAGAGCACCTAAATTATCACAAAAAATCACTGGAGTAGAACGAACCGAAAAACCGAGATCCGCAAGCGATAGGTCGCCCAAGCAATTTCCGCCGCAGTGTCAGCAACACACCTGTATTCAGCTTCGGTGGAAGAGCGGGAGACCGAGGTTTGCTTCTTGGAGCTCCAAGAAATCGCATTCCTACCCAAGAAGGCTATATAACCAGAAGTAGAAGTATAGCCAGGCATGTACTCAGAAGTTGCTGACGCATAAGAACCACCTTCCTTATTGCCCGCCCAATCGGAATCAGAAAAGGCATGCAGAGCCAAAGGCGAATTCCGATATAACTGTAGACCCATAGTGGAGGTGCCAGATAGGTAACGTAACACACGCTTGACTAACATCCAATGGTATTCAGTCGGCGCATGCATGAACTGAGATAGCTTATTGACAGCGAACTGAATATCAATACGGGTAAAGCATAAACACTGTAGAGCCCCCAAAATCTGGCGATACTGAGTGGGATTAGAAAACGGTGGAGAGACAATGGGATCACCTGAAAAAGCATCAGCAGGCATAGGCGTGGAAACAGCCTTGGAGTCCTCCATATGAACCCGAGACAAGAACTCACGAGTGTACCGGTTTGCGTGAGTAGCATGCCCATAGCAGAACGAGTGACCTCAACACCCAAGAAACACGATAAGAGACCCGCATCCTTAATAGAGAACCCAGAGCCAAGCCGATCAATGATATTCGAACTCCGCGCGCAGAGCTACCGTAACAATGATGTCATCGACATATACTAAGAGCATAGTAATACCGGGTAGACGCTTGACAAACAAACAACGACGGATCGCCCACGTAATTAACAAACCCCATAGTAAGAACAAAAGTTTTGAGCTCATGGTACTGTGCACGAGGTGCCCGCTTAATGCCATAAATCGCCTTGCGAAGTTTACGTACAAACATGGGTTTTGTAGCATCCTCAAACCCAGGCGGTTGACTCATATAGACTTCTTCTGAGAGTGTCCCCTGCAGGAAGGCGTTATTGACATCAAGTTGGCGAAGGGACCAACCCAAGGAAACCGCAATACTAAGGACAAGACGAATCGTGGCGGTGCTTAACAACGAGACTAAAGGTCTCAAAATAATCCAAACCAGGGCGTTGTGTAAACCCTTTGGCAACTAACCGAGCCTTGTACTTATCAATCGAGCCATCCGGTTTCCGCTTAATTTCGAAAACCCACTTGCAGCCAACAATATTCAAATCCGAAGAAGGTGGAACTAGGGACCAGGTATCATTGCGAAGAAGTGCACTATATTCGTCAGACATCGCAACACACCACTGCGGGCACTACAAGGCCTGCTTAAGGGTAGAGGGTTCTGTTTCAAGGTAGCGATTTTGTAACTGAGCTTGGAGGTTGAAAAGCTTACGAGGTTTGTAGATTTGGTTGCGAGAACGAGTAGTCATAGGATGAGATGGTGGTGGGGGAGGAGGTGGAGGGAGGAAGAGGTAGAAGCAGGGGAGGGGTTGGGATCACTGCTGGAATCAGAGGGAGAGGAAGTAGAGGTCGGTGATGAGAGAGAGCTCTCGGGTTGGGCGATGGGGTCCTCGGGTTGAGCATCCAGGCTCTCGGGTGGAGGAGGGACCGTGGAGGAGGAGTGATGGACAGGGACGGCAGTGGGTTCATAACACTCGGAGGTAATAAAGCAAATCGGGGAGGTAGAGAAGGGTCGAGGGGAATGGTAGCAAACGGAAATATATCCTCCACAAAGCGAACATCGCGTGATGTATACATACGGGACGTAGATAAATCATAGCAAAGGTAGGCACTTTGTGTGAGGGAGTAGCCAAGAAAGATGCAGGGCTTAGAGGGTGACTCGAGTTTGTGATTGTTATAGGGTTTAAGCCAAGGATAACAGAGACAACCAAAGACTCGAAGCTTGGAGTAGTTAGGAGGATCCAAGAAGAGTTTAAGATGAGGGGAGAGCATGTCGAGGTTTTTGGTGGGCATTCGATTAATTAGATATACAGCAGCACTAACAGCATAAGACCAGTAGGTGATGGGCATGGAGGCGTGAGAAAGAAGGGTTAAGGCAGTTTCAACAATTGTAGGTGACGACGTTCAGAAATTCCGTTGTGTTGAGGTGTATATGTGGGGGAGGTGAAGTGGGAGATGCCATTGGCAGTGAGAAAGGGGCGCAGTTTTATATACTCGGTGCCATTATCAGAGTAAAGAGTTTTGATAGATGTATCTAACAGCTTTTCTATGTATTTTTTGAATTTAACAAAGGTAGAAAAAACATCGGATTTACAAGCTAATGGATATATCCACATGTATCGAGTAAAGTGGTCAACAAACAAAACATAATACTTGAAATCATCAACGGAATAAACAGGAGATGTCCAGACATCCGAATAAATAACTTCCAAAGGTTTACGAGTACATAAAGTAGAGTCTGAAAAAGGGAGCCGATGGCTCTTATTACAAAGACAGGAATCGCAATAAGTAGAAGAAACAGAAGATAATTCTAAAAAATTATTTTTGGCAAGAGTTTGAATAATAGGAAAAGCTGGATGGCCGCAGCGACGATGCCAAGTAGCAGAAGAGGCTTTGGACGCAGAGAAGGCCAAAAGAGCTTTGGAAGACCACAGATAGGATCCATCACTGACTTGGCCTTGGTGGAGGCATTTGCCCGTCTTCGAATCCTTCACCAAAAATGAATCAGATAAGAACTCAATAGAGACAGAATTATCACTGCAAAACTTTTGAACCGAAAGCAGGTTGCGAGAAGGGGAAAGGACACAAAGAACATGATTTAATTTAAAGGAGGAGAGAGAAGTAGAGCCAATGTGAGTGATAGCCAAGGAGCTACCATCACCAATGACTATACGATCCGTACCTTGATAAGGGGAGTGAAGAGAGAGCAGACTGAGCTCCTGTGTCATGTGGTGAGAGGCACCACTATCAAGCATCCATGGGGCGGCAGAGGCAGAGGTGGAAGTTTGGGCAACGTGAGCATAAGGATTGGACGGTGGAGAAGGCCGAGAGTAGGACGGGGAAGAGTGGAATAATGAGTATAGGTGGGGCAACTCGTTGCAACATGACCTTGAATACCACATAGCTGGCAGAAACCTTGATAAACTTTTGAAGTACGGGAATTTGTCTGTCGGGGCTGAATGGAGGATGGGTGAGCCAACTGAGTGGACTTGGGAGTGGGGTTAGGGGGATGAGGCATCAGCGGGGTAGAGGCCCGTGGGGCTTGGGAATAGGGGAAATAAGGTGCAGGGGCCGAAACTGGCATGGGGCGTGGTTGATGATAGGTAGGGAATGCAGTATACGCAGGGGGTGGAGAAGACTGACTTTGTGCAAGAGACACCTCATGCATTAACAATTTCTCATGCAATAGCGGCAGCGATATAGTATCATCACGTGCCTGAATAGCACTCACAAGGTTCACATAATCACTAACAAGATTTTTTAATATGATTTCAACCAGTTCGTCATCCGGCACTTTGGAGTCTAATGCAGCCAAATCATCCGCAATATTTTTAATTGCAGTAAAATATTGAGAAATCGACATCGTACCTTTAGAGATAGAATTTAGGCGCAACCGTAGAGAACGAGTACGCCCCTTACTTTGCTTCCCATATGTATTCAGGAGGGTGTCCCAAGCTTGTTTCGAATTATCTGTATGCTGAATGGATGCAATATAGTCCTTGTCGACCGAACCAAGAAGAAGATGGTGAATTAGGGCATCCTGTTGCACCCATGACAAGTGTGCCGGGTTAGAAGCTGAAGCACCGGCGGTATCAGTGAGGACGGCAGCGGGCTGAGGGGTAGCACATGTGACATACCCGATAAGACCATGACCAGTGAGCAGGGTGGTCATCTACAGCTTCCAAGCAGTGAAATTTTTGTCATTGAGTTTAATCGGCGCATTGACCGCATGATTCAAGGAGATGACAGATGGTGCAACAGAGGAGGGAGCAGCGGATATGGTGGAGGAGGAAGAATCAGCGGTTGAGGGAGAGGTGGCCATCGCAGCCTGGCGGCAGAGCCCTAGCAGCGGCGGCGATAGAGTGCCGACTGTTTTTTTTTTTTTTTTTTTGTTTTTTTTTTGTTTAGAGATCGGTAAGCTCCGATACCATGATAGAATTGGTGAATAACAATAATTTTGTCATTAAGAAATCATGAACCAATACATGGTGTTTATATAGGGAGCCAAGGGCTATAAACGGAAATACAAAGAATAAATATAAACTATTGTCTAATAGATTTGTATATGAAGTTCGTGTAGAACCCATTTCGATCAAAGCAAGGTCAAAGAATTTTGATAAACACAAACCAAGCGATAGTGAGAAGACGGAGTGGAGGATATATAGAGTTGAGTCGGACATCATTCTCTACGGGAATAGGTCAGGCCAAGGTGTAGGTTTTGACATTGAGGTGTAGAAAGAAGTGGATAGATCACAATAGGGAGTGTAAGGAATATTGAACCAAGAGGACCTCAACTTAAGGGTGTAGGCATAAGACTCTGATCCCAAAGCTTTACTTAGAGGGGTTTCACTTAATCCTAGGTGATGTGGTTTTGTTTAAAGACTTCATCCGTTGGATTGATTGCTTAACGGACTAACTTACTAGTGCTCCTTGCAGTTTTCTTATCCATTTCTCAAGAAGAAATGGTCAACTAAGTTGCTAAAGAGACTTATAGAAATTCATCTTAGACTACGATCTTAGATGTAAGATAGGAACCTTGCTCCGATACCAACTGTGGCGCCCCGTCCCGGATACCGAGTCTTTATCCGGAAAGAACGCCCGACATGCATATATTAACTTTTTAAATCGTCAAAAGTAATATATACATAAGCCTCGTAACAATTAATCAGAGTGAAAGCGGATTAAATTAAAACTAAAAGATAACTCGGAAGAGAATGTCAAACGACAACCAACGGATCACCAAGTCCCAAAATCTACGTCTAAGAAAACTGAAAAGACGAACAACGAAATAAATGTTGTTGTGACTTATTACATCCCAAATGAAACTGAAAAGATACTACAGTCTGTCTCCCAGAAACTGAGTAATAAATTGCATGAATAAAAGTATCCACATCAACATATCATCTCGAGCTCAAACATCGGCTCCATCAATTCCATCATCGTATCCATACTCATCATCGTCCTGATAACCACCTTCTCGAGGTGGGGACAAGAGAGAAAGGGGTAAGTACTTACGTACTCAGCAAGGGGTAGAAGAAACGGTTTACACACAATATATAACATATTATACATAACAAGTAAATTCTACAATCTCTGCCATATAGGTTGCATTAAAATACACTCCTCTCTGCTAGGTCTGCTAGCACCATCACTAGCAATTATCTATGTTACATTGTAATTCAAGGACACAATGCCCGAATGATGGGTATGCACCGGGACATATTCAGCATCTCATATGGCACGGATGGTTCCGTGTGGAACATTTCCCAAAACCCGAATATTGTCTGTTACGTATGAGAAATGATTCCATGCTGCGAATCATAAATGTGCCTCACCAAGAATTACAACGTTTTAGCTTTTAGACTCATCACATATGTTTATTACGTAGTTAATCTAACCACCTAAGTTCATTCCATTTAAAAGGCTTCCTAAGGACATCTAGTCCTAAACAATCTAGATTAACTACCTAGCACGTTGTAAAGGACATCAATGGATACTAAACCAATGACCCCGCAAGGTCTAAACAACCGCCTTCTGGGCTACCACCTTCTCCCCGCAGAGGGTCTCAGTTGTGGCGATTGATGCTAAGGCACCTGAAGTCGGAAGTTAGACTTTACCACATTCCAATTAAGGTCTCAAAAGACATACATACCATATTGTATCGTGTACTACACATAGAAGTATAAAATTGATATAATATATTTTTACCGTAATATATATCACCCTTATACTATAATCATCACACGTATAAAGTAATTTATCGTGTATACATCTTTAATAAATATATTAAATAAAATCATTACCGTACAATATATCCATTAAATCAATTATATTAATAACCCCCCCCCCCCCCCCCCCCCCCCCCCCCCCCCCCCCCCCTTTTTTTTTTTTGGAAAATAGTATACTTACATTCTGTTTTCTATGAAAAGGGAACCTACGGCGAAGGGTGGCAACCTGATAGTTTGCAAATCAAACATAAACGGCAGCCGGCCATATAGTACCCATCTCCAAAATATATACCGTAATAATAATAATAATAATTACTAGTGGAACATTAACATAACAGCAACCGGTCGATCAACCTCCCAGAATAATTAACTCGCACGGCACAATACCTCTCCAATTGAGCAATAACAGTTTACAATACCAACTAACAATAGCACAATAAAAACACCGATTGAAGAACACCCCTTACCGTTTTAGCAATTTGAAAGCAAATCCAAAAGCAAACCAAAAGAAAAAGCTTGAATCTTGAATCAAACTTCTCTATGAATAACCTACGATATTTAATCATTACTACGATTAGGCAACCATTCTAATCCATAAAAACACAGGTTTATCTCAAGAACAAAAACGGATCTAGATTAGGGCTAAAGGAGAAATCTTACCGAAAGGAAAAACAATTAGTATAGAAACGACCGCCTCCTCGCGGTGATCAATTTCTTCTACTATGACCCGTACCGAAAATCAACCGTTAAACCTCGAATTTGAAAAATAAAGTCCGAACTTTTTTCTTTTTCTTCTTTGTGCGTCTTCCTCTCCACCCAGGTTGTTCAGAAAATTTGTTGTGTAAAAACTAATGATTAATTTAGGTTGAAAAGTGCCACTAAAACCTAAAAAAGTGACACTATAGACCTATTGCCACACCTAAAGCTTTTGTGTCACCCGTGGCAAGCAACTATGTGGCAAAAAGTTCTTGCCACACTTTACTCCTCACCGCGGCAAAAAGTTCAAATTTATTGTCACAAAGCACCATACCGTGGCAAAAAATTAAATCTATTGCCACAATGACAAGTGCCACAAAAATAAATAATTAAATTAAATTAAATATCAGAAAAATAAATGTTTTTGCCACACTTTCGGTGCTACAAAAAATAAATGATTATTTAAAAAAAAGAACCACACCCACCCATCCACGCCCACCCCTACCCCAACCCCACCCCTACCCATCCATGCCCACCCCCACCCCACCCCCCACCTACCCCACCCTCACCCCCACCCCCACCCACACCCCACCCCTACCCTCACCCCCACCCCACCCCACCCCTACCATATAGAAAGTTGCTCCCGAGGAATGCTTGGAATTTGTAAATTTAGAACTTAACAATGTTTTGCAAAATCTGCCATTCATATAGAGCTAGGAATGTAAGAGACCCGTATCACATGCATGGTAACATACTCAACAGATCTCAAAAGAAAATAGTAGCACATAAACCAAATAAAGTGCATATATAACTCTATATAATCTTTTTATGGGTCAGTTCATGACAAAGTTGCACAGAATTCCCCAAAATCCATTCTTCTGTATTGCAGTGCATTAAACTGCATGGATAAAAAATAGTACTCGGTTGCTGAGATGAACTCTCTTGATCGATATACACACACACACAGGTTATATAGCAACAAGACCTCAAAGAGATAAATACATACGAGAGGCAAGAAAATCGAACATGCGTGTCGTTGCGTATTTCATCGAGGTCTACAAGAATACCTGATTAGAAGAATGTACAAGCATAAGAAGCAAACGAAATCATACCGTGTAGATTGTGAGTAATCGAAGTTATAATATTTTCCAGGCTTATGGTGCCGTTTTACCATGTTCCAGTTGGGTAAATTGCTCTTTCAAATAGAATTGTTCATCAACAGTCAGCCTCTTCAATAAGGCGTGCAAAAGTTTGAACGAATGAGTTAAGTTACAACAAGAGTTTTCTATGGATTAATAGGAAACTCGAAAATACTTGATTTTATAAAATACGGGATTCAGTCCGGGCCCCAAAGGGACGGCTACCACAATGCAGAAAATATGCTATATTACCAATGCTCCAAACGTCAACCTTGGTGCTATATGATCGATGTAGAACTTCGAAGCTACGTATTCAAGATCGCCAACAATGTCATTGAGTATTTCATCCGAAAACCGGTTGGATATTTTTGAATTAACATTATTTACAAACAAATGGCACAGGAAATAAAGGAAGGGACTTGATCTAAGAACTTAGAATTAACAAACCTGGCCTCACAAAACCCGACAATCCAAAGTCTATAGCATTTAGTTGTGAGGTCTCCTCTTGAGACAAACAAGAAATTCTGGCAAGGAAATGTGACATAATTAGCCAAAATGCTGTGCAAAAAATACACATTATCACATTTTATGCTTAGACATATGATATAGCAGATTGCATTCAAGTACCAACATTGAATGACATGCACAGCTGATCAAGACATTAACTAAGAAGCTATACACAAGCAGAACATTAAGACAGACTGGTCTAGACATACATACAAGTAGGACACTCAACATGTATAACAGATCAACAAGAACTCAGCTGGACAGAGCAACATGACCTGATGCAAAGACATGTACAAATAGACATTATGCTCCCATTAAATGCCTCATCATTATGAGAATTGTGATGTGGAAAAGGGAGAAAAAGTCCATGAGAACATACTCCTATGTCTTGATTTGTGGAACACATTGCTAACCTGTTCTCTAATACTTCCTCCACTCCAAAAAAATCTTGGTGATACGGCACTAGATGATTAAAGACGTGAGAAGACGCAACTATAGCACCAAGTACTGTATTCCTTAAAGACAAATGAGCAATCATCTGATCCAGAAGCCAAGCAAGCAGTTGATTTCTTTGTGCAAAATTTGACACTGCGCAAAGTGTATCTCTCTGTCAAACAACAAAATACAATGAAAATGGTAAAGTTAGCTACCATACATCGAATGAAGGCTAAAAAAGGGCCTATGCTTAGATTTGAATTTACTCTGTTTTTTCTCATGATGTTAATTTTAACCTTTGCTTCAAGAATAACATGTTGGTATAAATACAGGTTATTGGCACCATATATTTCTTCAAGTATTTTCAAAGAAGTACTAAAATTATGGATAAAGGGCTACACCACAATCGTCCTCGACGTGCCATTACTATTTGAAGCCAAGATGGACAAATGGGCTAAGCTTGTTATAGTCGTCTGGGTCGATCACAAGACACAAATCAAATGGCTCACGGCCCGAGACGAATCAACAGAAGATGATGCACTAAATAGAATAAATGCTCAAATGTCTTTGGATATGAAAAAGACAATGGCAGATATTGTTATAGATAACACAGGATCATTACAAGAATTGAATGAACATTTTGAGAAGGTATTTAGTAGCAATGATACCACTCTTTAAACGAGTCAACAATTACCGAACCTCATCATCTCTTCTCAATCTTGATGGAAATCTCAAAGCAAAATACCTTTGCTCCTCCTCCGGACCCCAAACGAGCAGAGTAGGCAACCCGCCAATCTAGCAAGTCATCCCAGCAAACATTTCCAGCTGGAAGCCAAGCTAATTTGATGATAAAGGTCCAGTCCTAAAAAGTTAAATCAAGTTGAACTGGTGACCTCCATCACTTAGATCCAATCAAAAACCTAACATAAATGAATTATGAATACAACCCCATATTAGTAGAATCATAGTGAATGCGAACTAGCTCATTCCTCTCTTCAGCATGTAATGATGTGAACCAGACCTACATGAAAGCATAAGATATCACCAAAAGCATCCCAAAAGAGATAACACATACGAATAGAACAATAAAAAAACAGAGAAACATAAGAATCCAGTACCTCTAACCATAAAAAATAAGCAAAGTACAATAAAAACAAAAGGACAACACAATTGGGACCAATAAAAGTAGCAGATGTCCACCATCACAAGATTCAACATCAAGCTCGAAATATATCATGAGACGTGAAATGTCCAATCCATGATTCTGTATATGGATAAACAGTTTCTCCTTCAAACTTTGATTTTGATGGAATATTAGTTGAACTAACCTCTATTACCTCAACTTCATGCCCCCAAACCATCGATAATTAAACAACTGGAAGTACCGGTTCTTCATGACCATCAATCCCGTTACTCTACTCAACTAAAAATAGTTCTGGCATTTCATCGAACATGTGATGACCAGCTTTTAGACATCCCGTCTAGCCGTCCTTGGGGAAGGAAACTGACCATCTCCATCAACCAACAAATTATCAGTCATCCTTCCCTCTATCTTCAAACAACGAATGAGAAGAAGAATCTTCAGGTGTTACATGCAACGAAGAAGAAAATTACAAACCTGTGGGAACTGGCTTGGTCATTTCGTCGAGGAAATTGCATGATTCAGTATCTAGTACCATCCGATCGGAAAGCTTGACTTGTTTAATCATTGCTTCTTCTGCTGAATCTAATGATTGATTTCCCTCCAACAACTCATCAACTGAGTTTTTTGCTGCTACTACTGATTTGGAATCCACATCACCCGAAAATTGGAGTTGCTCCACCGATACAGAGGCCGGTATCTCTGGTGTAGGAATCAAACGACCTAATACTTCATTTTTCATATATTCCTGGAACATTTATGTCATTAAATCCATCTAAGCTTGAATCGCAGCTTGAAACAAGTCTATTCTGGTGCTTATGGCGTAATTTTCTAAAGTGAAGCCATGAATATCTTCTTCGAGCTTTGATTTTCTACTTCATCTGGTTCTTCCATTAATCAATGTCGATCAGAAGCAGAAAATCCGAGCTTTGATTCTTTGATTTTCTAGGTTGAGGTATGAGAGATTGAATGTCTATCGGAAGCTGAAAATCTATTGACGCTATCGAAAGCCGAATCCAAAATGGATTTATCACCGTGAATGTTATACTAATTTCTTTTAGCATTTATTTATACGGAATCTTTTTGTTGCAGTTTAAAAATGGGAAAGTGAGGCAATAGCTTAAAAATATTGATCTGAATTTTTTTATTTCTCCTCAAAAAAAGGAATTTTTTTATTTATCATAAAAAAATGTAGTTTACGGAAAAAATATACCCTTTGTCGCAGAACCTTTTAAAGTGCCACAATAGAGGTATCAATAGTGGCACTTTTTATTGTGCAGCTAAAAAACTGACACAAAAACTAGTTTTTCTTGTAGTGTTACCGTTTTAGCAATTTGAAAGCAAATCCAAAAGCAAACCAAAAGAAAAAGCTTGAATCTTGAATCAAACTTCTCTATGAATAACCTACGATATTTAATCATTACTACGATTAGGCAACCATTCTAATCCATAAAAACACAGGTTTATCTCAAGAACAAAAACGGATCTAGATTAGGGCTAAAGGAGAAATCTTACCGAAAGGAAAAACAATTAGTATAGAAACGACCGCCTCCTCGCGGTGATCAATTTCTTCTACTATGACCCGTACCGAAAATCAACCGTTAAACCTCGAATTTGAAAAATAAAGTCCGAACTTTTTTCTTTTTCTTCTTTGTGCGTCTTCCTCTCCACCCAGGTTGTTCAGAAAATTTGTTGTGTAAAAACTAATGATTAATTTAGGTAATGGTTTCTTTTTATACCCATTAATTAATCATCATTAATCAAAATCCTTTTTATTAAATCTCTTTTTCTCTTTTAATTATTTTAGGTTAGGAATAAAATAGGAAAATATAAAATAAATTCCATTTTTACTCTTTTACCCTTCTTAAATTTTCAGGATATTACATCGGATTAGTCGGACCAGTGGGTCCCGAATACCGGAAGCTTTAAGAAAAAATAAGGGTTTACCATTTTCTCGTCTAATGATGAATCTTAGTTATAATATAAATGGGGTACTCTAATCTAATCAAATGAGATCAGATGAAAGTTAGTCTGCTGATTATGACATGAAAATCAGCATGACAAAGCAAGCTGAGAACTTAAGCAAGCGAGCTGACGTTTTAGAAAAACTTGGCTATGCACTCACAAAAGATGAATGCTGAGAACAATGGAAAAAGTACAACTAACGGCTATATTACTGTAGAAGTTCATTGAATGAACGGAAGTAGAATGGAAAAAATGCAGGATTGTTCAAGAATATCAATACAGTGACAAAGAAAGACGAGAGTATTTATTATCATAACTGTGTGTTTTCCGGGTTACAACTGAATGAATAAATCTCTACAATACAGCTGCGTATATATAATAGCATTATGCACCATAACCGGCCTATAACTGTCCTGAATTAACATAACTACTTCCTAACCGTTTCTGTGGTCAAATGTTTGATAAAATGCCTCAAAGAGTGTTTATCTAACACTTGGTCACTTGAACACCTTAGATATGTAGCTTCTATGTATGTCAACTCCAATACCCCCCCTCAAGCTGAAAGTACTTGAAGCTTGCACTTGAACACCTTAGACATGTAGCTTCTATGTATGTTGCTGCTGAGGATTATCAGCAGATTGCTGAGTAGGTTCTATGTACCTTGGTGCTGAGTCTGATCAGCAGACTGTTGAAGAGTGTTTCCTGATGATGGTCTGCTGCTGATGTTCATCAGCAGACTGCTAAGGAGTGTCTGCTGATGATGTCTGCTGCGGAGTGTAACATCAGCAGACTGTTGAGGAATGTTGCATCAATTCTTAGTTGGTGTGAAGATAGAATAGGTGCCTAGTTTGTGTAGCAAATAGCTGAATATTGGAGTGTCCAGTGGCTTTGTCAATAAATTAGCTAGTTGATTAGTTGTTCTTACAGGGATAAGTTTGAGAAACCCTCCTCGAACTTTAGCTCTAGTGATGTGACAATCCAGTTCAATATGCTTAGTCCTTTCATGAAAGATTGGGTTCTTGGCTATGTGTGTAGCACTGACATTATGACAAAAGAGCAGAACAGGTAATTGAACTCATATATGTATGTCTTGCATGAGGTAAACTAGCTACTGCAACATTCTCTACCTTGGCAATGCGATCTTGCATGCCATCTATTTTCTCATTCATCGCCATTAGCTGGTATAAGATCTTTTGAGAAGTATCTTCTCCAAATACGCCTTCAGGTATTTGCTCCAACTTTTCTTCAGCTTCTTCAGGTGATAGCAAAACAAAACATTTGTTGCTCGATGCATCAACTCTCATTTGTTCACTTGGCCGTAATCCATGATAGAAACTATGCATTCGTACGGCCAGAGTCATATCGTGGTGAGGGCATCTCCGTTGTGCTTCCTTAAACCTTTCCCAAGCTTCTTCAAAAGTTTCAGTGGGTTTTTGCTTAAAATTCATAATGTCTTGTCTCATCTTTGGTGACTTTCTAGGTGGGCAGTACTTGTTCATAAATTTCTGCAGCAGATTGGTCCAAGTTTGGATAGATCGTGGTGCTAGAGACAATAACCATATCTTTGCTTTGTCTTTCAGTGTGAATGGAAACAACTTTAGCTTAATGTTATCTTCAGGTACTCCTGCTGGTTTGACCGTGCTGACTATCTCCAAGAAGTTAGTGACATGTACACTAGGATCTTCTTTCGGTACTCCATGAAAGGTAGTGTAATTAGTCACCATCTGTATCACGTTTGGCTTTGGGAGAAATACCTCAGCCGCATTCTCTGGCAGAACAATCGCTGGCACAAATTGTTTAATCGTTGGCATCACATAACTCTATAGAGTTTTCCTATCTCCTTGTACCACAATTCATTCTCCGTTTCCTTTTCCGTTGACACCGTTTTGTCCATTTTGCGCCATTATGTTGTCTGTATCCTCCAAAGGTGGAATTTCCTCCTCCTTCTCACTGTGATCTCCATCGTGTGAACTCATGTCATCCACCAGTATAACATTATTCTCTTGAGCTTCCTTTCTTTTTTGTCTAGCAAATTTTTCGATCTCAGATATGAATCTCTCGAGTTTGGCTGTTGAACTTCATGTAGCGTACTGCAAGACACAAAAAGAAAATAAAAAGTTAGTGACTTGCCTCGCCGGATGTTACACACACCTGGCAGACTCAAAAATACAGACTCTGACTACTGACTTGAAACAGAACTTATAGAACCGATTCTGCCGAATCTGGGAGCCTCGATTTACCGTGGGAACCCCCAACTGATCGCGTGCAAGCACTTACTGGCAATTGGACTAGGTCTATCGTAGTAGAGTACTGGCGAGTTAAGGTCGATCCCACAAAGACTCGTAAGAACACAAATTATCAAGATTGAGCTTGTCACAAATATGCTCTACGACAACCTAAAATATAGATAAAAGTGAAATTGGTGCCACAAACTAACAATACTACGCTAGTTCACACGGAGTAAACAAGAGTTTCTAATGTATTAGCCTAATTAGGAGTGATTATTTATTCCTTCCACATATGCAATAGTCTTCCCCATTGGTAAATTTTAATGCCTTTGTCAGCTACAGGTGCAACTTCTAACCCTATATACTCCGACAATAGCAGAAAACAATCTATACGCAAGCTACCCACCTTAATTGGTCTGTAATAGCCCATACACAATAAGTTCTAGAGTTGACAGTATTGAGCGTTAACCCATACCGCTAACCCGCCTAAGCACCTATCGACACTGATTAGCACGTTCCTAGGGTCCATCTAGACTATGTCCAAATTAACATTTCACTAATAGTTCTTCATGCTAATTTACGATGACATGCAAATAGTTGATCAAACTACTAACATGTAAATTTAATCTATTGATCAACGTAGCTGGTGCCGATTATCATGAACAAGTAATTTACTAGGTATTCAGAAATCTAGCGATATAGACCTTCGCCGATCTGAAGAAAGCAACAACTATTTCATGATTTCTTCTCCAACGAATTAGATCTATACACACATGTGGTAAAATAAACTAACTAAAGCATAATTAAACTAAATAGACAATTAGCACATACTAGTCAAGTTGAACAATGAAAGATCTACATCTTGGAAAATATAGAAAATCAAACCCTCGAAGACGAGTGTAGATCTCCCTCGGATAACTTCCTAGGCGGCGACTCCGTCGTCTCTCAGACCAGAACTCATTGAATAAAATAAAGAACTTTTATTGCATAATAATTGTAAGTTTTGAGGTACAATGAACTCAAAAAGTGAACACACTAAATTTTGATGCGATGACTCTTATTTATAGTTACATAAACCGACTTAGAAACACCTAGATCTACCCCTCGTCCAAGAAAACGCGTCGTCGAAGATTCTAGACTTTCGATAAGTGGGCGGCAGCTCCTGATTTACCGGGTTTTTTTTTTTTGTCTTTTTCTCTTTGCTGACTTAGCTTGGAAGGTTCTAGAATACCCTAGGCCCAATCCTTTCTTGTAATCCCCTCCAGATTCGTCCACAATGCTCAGCCCAATAATTCATATCCTAAAAATAATCAAATAACGCATGAAATAATATCGAAATATAGAAAATAAGCGTTAAGTGCAGATTACTCGACTCACGAACCCGACATGTGATATTCAACTCAAATGGTTCATATTTATAGGTCGAAGCAACTATTTTTTAGCTCATAATGGATAGAATGTTGATGCCGTAGGATAGACTATTTTAAGCATCATCAGAACTCCAGAATTGATCACAAATCAACAATGATAGTGAAAAACCGATCAAGAATCGATCAAAAACAGAGATAGAGATGACAGTTTACTCTCAAGAAATTGAAAACTCAGAAAAGATGAAGAAAACTCTATTCATCAAAGATTGAAGGAAAAACATAGGAAAGCATGTAGAAATTCTCAAATTTCTGCTTTGATACCATGATGAAGTTTGTAGAATTACAAGCACACAAAATAAAATGCGGAATTATTATTGATCAAGTAAAAGTTACAAGTTATGTTACAATGAAGCTGATTATGGGGTATTTATAGCTTCATACACCTCATTGATCAGTCGGAAGTAAGTTACAAACGGTTATAACAAGCTATAACAGAATAACCGCTTTCTAGTTCACATCATACTGAAAGTGATCAGCAGGCTGCTGAGGCTTCCATACTGTCAGCAGGCTTCTATACTATTAGAAGGCTGCTGGTGTTTTCATATCATCAGCAGCTTGTGCACCCATCATTCCTTTCAACCTATATACTGTAACAGATATTGCCAACAACTTTCGGGCACTTTTCTTTCATGTAATAAAAGTACTACATCACTCTTTTGTTTTGCTTATATTTTATTTTATTATTCACGAGTAGTTAGTTTTATTTTCCAGTTGATTGATTATTGAACCCTCGATTTCGTATGGTTGTGAGATATTGTAAAACCCCGAAAATCCAAGAAGGATATAATCATACAAAATGGTAATTTTATTTATTTTCCTATTTATTATTAGACCTAGAAGATTTAAATAAAAAGGATTTTTAATTATTTATATTAAAGGGATATTAATTAAGGTATTTTAAGGAAATAATACCCAAAATTAAATCATTAGTCAGAACGTCAGTTTTCTGAATACTGAAAAAAGGGGTGACGCATTCTGAGAGGAAAAAGGGGAAAAACGCAATCTTCCAATCTAGGGAAGATCAGTTGAGTTTTTGTGCAGACGAGTAGAAGGTTTTGATCACCGTGAGGAGATGATCGTTTCTATACAAACGGCTTGATAAATGGTAAGACTTCTCGTTTAGCCCTAGTATTAGATCTCCTATGTTCTTGAGGACTAAACCTACGTTTTCTGTGTTTGGGACGTTGGGTAATCGTAATTCTTAATTGCTAATCATAGGTTTTTCGTACAGGCGTTTGGTGTTGAGGATTTCAAGCGTTTTACAATCTTTTGCCATCGATTTTTCTTGCAAAAGATCAAGGTCTGGGGGCGTTATAGCATGGTATTCAGAGCCGGCTATCATACGGAACTAAGTGCCACACAATGAGAGGCCATGGGGGCCACCTCAAGATTCCTATGGTAGGGATGAACTAGGACAAGTCTACTAGGACAAATCTTGGCCGAAAATCCAAGAAGGGTATAATTGTAAAAAGAGGAAATTTTATTTATTTACCTATTTATTATTAGACCAAGAATTTAATTAAAAATGATTTTTAATTAATTATATTAAAGAGATATTAATTAAGTTATTTAAAGGAAATACTACCCAAAATTAAATCATTAGTCAGAACGCCAGTATTCAGAATTCAGAAAAAAAAAGGGCGACGCATTCTGAGAGGAATAATGGGAAGAACACAATCTTCCAATACGGGGCTGATCAGTTGAGTTTTTGTGCAGACGAGAGTAGAAGGTTTTGATCACCGCAAGGAGAGGATCATTTCTATACAAACGGTAAGACTTCTTGTTTAGCCCTAGTATTAGATCTCCTACATTCTTGAGGACTAAACCTGTGTTTTCTGTGTTTGGGAAGTTGGCTAATCGTAATTCTTAATTGATAATCGTAGGTGTTTCGTAGAGGCATTTGGTGTTGAGGATTTCAACCTTTTTACAATCTTTTGCCTTCGATTTTGCTTTTAAAAGATCAAGGTCTTTGGGCATTACAGAATGGTATTTAGAGCTAACTATCATATGGAACTAAGTGCCTCACCGTATGAGGCGGTGGGGGCCACCTCTAGAATCCTATGGTAGGGATGAGCTTGGACAAGTCCACTGGGACAAATTTTCACCGAAAATCCAAGAAGGGTATAATTGTAAAAAAAGAGAAATTTCATTTATTTTCCTATTTATTGTTAGACCAAAAAGATTTAATTAAAAAGGATTTTTAATTAATTATATTAAAGGGATATTAATTAAGGTATTTAAAGGAAATAATACCCAAAATTAAATCATTAGTCAGAATGTCATTTTTCTGAATTCTGAAAAAAAAAGGGCGACACATTCTGAGAGGAAAAAGGGGAAGAACGCAATCTTCCAATCCGGGGCTGATTCGTTGAGTTTTTTTGCAGAAGATAGTAGAAGGTTTTGATCACCGTGAGGAGGGGATCGTTTCTATACAAATGGTTTGAGAAACATTAAGACTTTTCGTTTAGCCCTAGTGTTAGATCTCCTACGTTCCTGAGGACTAAACCTGCATTTTCTGTGTTTGGAAAGTTGGCTAATCGTAATTCGTAATTGATAATCATAGGCGATTCCTAGAGGCGTTTGGTGTTGAGGATTTCAAACTTTTCACAATCTTTTGCCTTCGATTTTTCTTTCAAAAAATCAAGGTAATGGGGTGTTCTTAAACGGTGTTTGTGTGTGTTTCAGCTGATAATATTGCAGGTTTTGAGGTGGAATAAGGTTGGAAACAATTGGAACAAGATACGGAATCGAAACGGATTGATTTCAAGTTTCAGCCCGTCAATGCGTGCGTATTGACAGACCAGAAACTTAGGATTTGGGGCCTGTTCGATCAATGCGTGCGCATTGAAGAGAATGCATGCGCATTGCACACAAAAACATGAACATGAAGCTCTAGAATGACTAATGCGTGCGCATTGAGAAGCAATGTGTGCGCTTTGCACCAGTAGAATGTGAAGCTAGGTTTTACCACACCGAATGCGTGCGCATTGAAGGGGAAAGCGTACGCATTCACCCAGTTATCCCTCTATGTTATTTTACAATGACTAACATCGACTTCTGGTAGCCTTGGCTCAACACCACAACTGAGACCCTCTGCGGGGAGAAGGTGGGAGCACCAGAAGGCTTTGTTTAGGCCTTGTGGGACATTGAATTAGTAGCCAATGATTCTTTTACAACGTGCTAAGTAGTGTAACTAGTAGTCTAGGACTAGAAGTCCTTAGGAAGCCTTATACGTGAATGAATCAGGTGGTTATGACTTAACTCGTAAATACATATGTGGTTGGCTAAAAGCTAAAATGTCAATATCACTGGTAAGGCATGTTTCTAAATCGAAGCATGGGATTCTTACAGCCCCCTTTGAGTTATGTCTCATGGGCCAACGTGTAATTTCCCACAAGGAGACCTAAGTCCATGCCCCTTGAGAGGTGCTTAATATGTCTCGGTGCATTCTCACCATGCACAATGTCCTTTGGTATTGGTGTAACAAACTTATGTGTGTGACGTTGTACTATGTGATCTAGTAGAGGGTGAGTGTGATCTCAAGGCAACCTATGAGGTAGAGTTTGTAGAATTTAATTGTTATATGTGATATATATGTATTTTATATATTATGTGTAGCCGTTTCTTCTACCCTTTACTAATTTCGTAAGTACTTACCCCTTCTCTTTTATTTGTCCCCACCCCGAGAAGGTGGTTATCAGGACGAGGATGAGTATTGCTATCACGGGAGGGTTACTGTTTGCATACAAGTCAGGGTGTTGCTATCACGGGAGGGTTACAGACAAGTCATGGTGTTTCTTTTACGGGAGAGCTTGAGACGAGTCAGGGGTTGACTCAAGTAAGCATAGAACCATAGGGAGACAATGATGATGAAGACTTACCGGGACAGACTTCAGGGGAGGATACCCAGTTGGTTAATGCTGCTACATCAGGTGGTATAGCCACGTTGCCTTCATCGGCAGTCACCACTACCACCATCACTATAGGCAAGATTACCATATCCTTACCACCACCACCTCCCACATCAATAGACACATCCATTATGATGTCCACACACCCGTCATCCTATATGCCACACCCCACGTTTTATCCACCCCTAAGTTAAACCCCACAGCCGACAGTTGTCCCTTCCTTTTACCAGATGTACCCCCAACCACCACAAAATTTTCCATAACAGCCACAATATTACTCCCAACCGCCACAGTACTACCCACAACATTCCCAATACTATCCACCACCACCATCACCACCACCACCATATGGCTACCCTACACAAGCTACATATCCCCCACAGACTTCTTGTCCCAAGTCATCAATGCCACAAAAAATACCGGGGCCTTACGCACTACCACACTAGCCAGGAGTTCACTTACAACACTCTCAGGCCACACCACTGGCACCACCCCTAGTATCTCAGCCGTATCATACACCTAGAGGGCTTAACCTATACCATACACCCCAAGCTCCTATCCTTTTTGTTGAGGAGGAGCGTGAGGAAGTTAGAAGTTTCATGGACGTCAAGAAAGCAGGGATAGGACACTTTGATGGGAGGACCATTACCACTAAGGCAGAAAGATGGTTGAGCATATTGGAGAGGAGTTTCAGCCAGATGAGGATATCTAGGGACAAGTGGGCCTATTTGGAAAGCTCTCTGTTGATAGGGCCAGGCCAAGAATGGGCAGACATGATAGGAAACACATGGGGCAAGATCAAAATGTTAGATAATATCATCGACTTTTAGTTGTGTTTCATAAACACATCGATCATCTAACATTTTTGTTAGTAATATCATCCGCAGCGGAAGCGATTTAAGGATCTAGATCTATAAATTACACGTAATAAAATAACTAGATCTACATCTACAAGGGGGTTGTAGAACAAAACTCTTGGATCTCAAAATCCAAGTTGAAGAACCGCAATGGAAAGAACGAAGATGTGAAGAGCACCACGATCTTCCGTACGTGTGATCCAAGCAACTCCCGGTGGAAGGAAATCCTCGTCTCGAATCCTTCCGATATGCTACCCGGAAAATCTCCAAGATTTTCCCCTTATTCCCCTTGGCCGAAAATTTTCACCTTCTCCTCTCTAAGAGGTGTAGGTCGAAATATATTGTGTGTTGTAAGGCTTGGGAGAACTCTCTTTATATAGGAGAGTAAAACTTAGCCTCCAAGGATTTAATAATTAATACAAAATCAATTATAATAATCCTATTAAATAAAAGATAATCCCATAATATTCTAGAACAAATCTAGAATAATATTTATCTTTATTTCTTTCCATAAATATTTATCCAATAAATATTTTATGCACATGTCTTATTAATACACAAGAAAATAATTTCTTGTTCCATAAAATAGACAAGGGGCAAAAATTGCATATATTGACCTAGTCAATATTAATTTTGCCATTACACAATAATTGGGCCAAGATTATGGAAAATGTCTTTTCCACATATTTAATTATTTAGCCCAACTAATTTAATAGTCCACTAAACAATTAATTCACATATCGTTTTAATAAAGTCCAACAAGAACTAAATTAATATTATTAGGATTCGACGTCCGAGAATAGCTATGCTATATTAGGAGGCACGTCGGGGACCATGGACTAATAATCAGCGGCTCCGATAAATCAAATAAATAATTATCTTACGAACAGAATAATTATATTCGATAAATCAATCACAGGAATATGCCACCATAATCCCGTGACTGCACTCCTCCGATTATGAGATTATATTTATCTCCTCACGAGAATAATAATAAGCGTCCATTGATATAATCATTACATATGGATTAATCCTCCATAGATCGTTCATTCTAAATTGGGAAGTTACCGTTAACCCTTTCTAGAACCTCTTATCCTTATTTACCATTAACCCCCTAGTGATCAATTAATTCATACAACTCACCGGTAGCTAATCGGTGTAATATGAACTCCATGGATCGATCGGTTTCTAGGATTAACAAATAAGGGAAGCGTCTATCTACTTCCATAAATGGAAGGAATGGATTCCGTATCCGTGATAACACGGACTACTCACTCAATCAAGTACAATGCCAAGATGGGGTAATTCGGACCACGGACTCGGTGTAATCCTTAACCGTCAAGTCAAACTTCATACCGATTCAAGCGTTGATCGTGATCACCTCGGGATTAAGATATATCCATAAATATGATCATCCATTGATTCGATAAGACTTCTCGATTACGGAATTATATCGTGAACTCTAATCAAATCGGTCCAGCCCTATATGATATATCTATCATATATAAATGCCCCATTAGGTTCTCTTAACCGAAAGTCCGGATAAGACAATCACACCTATTGTGTTCTGGGCGCATTAATAGCACGTTAAAGGAGAGACCCGATACTCTCGATTAACTTCACTACGGGCTAATTGTATTTTAAGTACATCTTCACTAACTCAATCCTCCCGTGTATATACCATACACTGAGTTAAGTGATTACATAAACGATATACTTTAGGGTTTTCTGTAGTGTAATTACTATTGTCACATCGGTGATTATGAGAATAATAAATATGAATAATAATATCATTTCATTTATTAAATAAAACAATTACAAAATTGTCTTTCGGGCATCACACCTAACAATCTCCCACTTGCACGAAAGCATGTGATTAATTGTTTTAGAGCACACCCTATTATTTAAAATACAACAAACTACATCTCCCACTTGCTCTAAAGCAATGGAGACTCATCCCGTATTCTAGTACCCACTAAGCATATCATAACCATTTCAGATTCCAAAGTACACTCCGAGTATGCCGTCGTAGGATAGGTCAGTGACTCGGGGAGCACCTACATCTAAATGTCATGGGTC
Organism: Gentiana straminea; assembly: GCA_036785695.1. Classification (NCBI taxonomy): domain Eukaryota; kingdom Viridiplantae; phylum Streptophyta; class Magnoliopsida; order Gentianales; family Gentianaceae; genus Gentiana; species Gentiana straminea. The sequence goes on from JAVUPR010000340.1 coordinate 167,979, forward strand.
TTAATGATTAGTCAGGTTGTCGGCTCGAGACGATCCGTAGAATCGAAACGTTACCGGTCCATCTAATCATGTGGTACTTAGTAAACACTGAGCCCGAGATCGACTTAACGATCATCCTCAATCTGACTTAAAGTCAAAATCAGTGTATCACACATATCCAAGTTCACACATGAATATGTCCGCATATTATTCCTCGTTCTCTTCAAGATACTAAAGGACATACTAAACTTGCTTTGTTAACCGCCGAATCTAAGATTCGATCAAAGTTGACGTTCAATAACCTGACCATCTCTTACTAGAAAGAGAATCTATCCCATTTCTCTTGATCCGAAGATTTAGAGAGTCATTCCTGAGGCATAGGGTAGAACTTCCTCGTTGAATGTTGCATACACAGATGCATCATCTTAACCAATAAGATGGATGGGAAACCAAGTGATCGTGATTCTAATGAATTCGACCGAGTCAAACTCTTAAGAATGTTGTCCAAATCTCTCGTTGCGAGAGAATTGTGGTATTGTCGTATTTCGACTTCGTATAACACACCCATGTTGATTCCAACTCGGTGCGGTGTTATCCTTCACAACCACTAATATATGTATATATTCACTACTGTACTAAAATTGATATCCGGTCTACAAAAGACTTATCAATATTCTGGTCAAATCCACATATTGTAGAAATATATGACTTCCAATGACCGAGAGGTTTGCTTTTTATCCACAAAGGACATAAGCCTTGACAGTCATCCAGTCATAAGTTCATAAGGCAATACCCTTTTGTTCCGAATGAATCCAGACTCCGTTTGTTTGGCAAGAAAGTCTCAGGGAATCACCCCTATTTTCTGCTTTGAACGAAATTGATACGAAATCATTAACTCTACCGAAAGAACTATGCATTCTACTCTTTTCCGTGTAGATCCAATTACTCCCACTAGGCCTGAGACGCTCAGGTGGTTCTACAAGAGCATGAACAAAACTGGAGTACCGAACTCCATTCACAGGGTTATGGCTATTAAACCAACCTCTATTATCAGAATCCTATACAGATCACAAAAGAGCCATAGGTCATCAATCGATCCTCAGACTACAAAGTCCGCAGAACCCGTAATGGGTAATGGATAAACCATACTCCCACTACATTCTGGGTGGATCGAAATTCTGATCTAGTTTAGTAGTATTTAGTGTTATCACCAACAACCGATGTTGGACGTGGTCTGATTTTAATCAGTTAGTAACTACCTTTAGTAAATGTACTTCAAGGTTTAAGGTTTTGCTGTTCATGGACTCTATCAGAAAGGATGCAACAGTATAACTGCCTCTTCCCGATTTCAAGAATCTTATAACAAACCTTTTTCTCAATGCTACAAGATATAGAACGATTGGTCACTGACCGAACGTGTTCGCGAAATTTTCAGACCTACCTTCAAGCACCGTGTGCTAATGCTTATATTTACGGAAGTGGGGTGAACCGAATCCACACCTTATCCGTAAATTCCAAAACATATTCTAGGTAGACTTCTCGGCCTTACATTTCAATGTAAACCGAAATTTCGCTTCCAATATCTTTATTGAGTTAAGCAGTGTATTGTAGCACATCTAAAACTATGTAAGGCAATTTAACGGTTTCTCACTTAGTGAGAACATGTCACAATGAGGCAGGCTAAGCATCAGTCCCGAGGACTATGAATGGCCTATTCCGAGTATAGAATACTCTATCTCTGTTGAAAACAGAGAAACCTCAAAATATTTTGGATAAACTTACCGGAGCGTTTGAATAGTTATCAGACAAGAAGTCACTACTCGGAAGCTCCTACTAGCTTGTATCTTTCATTAGACCCCGAAGGTCGTCATGAACAAGCTATGTTACTTCTTTATAACCATTGTCCTTTCCCGGTTGAAAGGAAACTTAGTCATTGAACCTTTGAGACAATCTAACCAGACTGGGAGAAAGGAATCACCCTGAGCCAGTCTTCAGGTCTTGTCTTTTAAGGACTATGCACTAACTATGGAATATGAAGAAGCGTTTATCTAAATATAGAAACCAATTGCTTTTAACAGTTCTTAAGATGTGTTTTATATACATATTTCAGCAGTTCTAAGTGGTTTTGACTTTATCAAACAAAAGTCCGAGTCTTGGATTCGTACTACAAATGGTATATTCACTTTCTATACGACAAACAAATTATCGAATATAAGGTAAATCCATCCGTTCCAACGAATCTTAAACAGAAAATAATTTTTCCGCGATATCCAAGGATTGAATCCGAGATTCATTTCCTTATATCACTCCCACTATTCTAGCTAAAATTAACTGCCCGTTGTTTACTCCTTTAATCGTTAAATGCACTGCTACCTTGTTCTTCCAAAGAACTTAGCTCGAGAAAATCGCCAAGGATTCATAGGTTGGTGATCCAAAATCACTGTCCTTATCCTATGATTTTCAGTTAATTAATTTTCGGTTCAGCCTTAAAGTTTTCTCAGTTTAGATGATTAACACTTTTAGACATATTCTCCCATTCTTGACTTTCCGTGAATGGAAACAGTCTTGAACCAGCGGTTCGTTTGAGTAGACACTACTCTTGAACCGTGGGATGTCTATTTCGAGTGTTACTCGTCGGGACTTCTCGGATTTTCTAATATACCGAAAAAAACAACAAATCATAACATTAAAGCTCCCACTAGTTTATCGGTTCCAAATACCGTCTAACGAGCAATGCTTTATTTTTATGATTTTCCGATTTTTTCGATTAGAAAATCTTTATAGTTCCAATGTTTCCGAAAAACAACAAATCAAAGAACTCCCACTAGTTCATCGATTCCAAATATCGTCCAACTAGCGACATTTCATGACTTTCCGGTTTTTCAATTAGAACGGTTACGTGTGTAGTCAGTTACACTTTTCTAATGTTCTAGAAAAACAACAAATCATAAAGCTCCCACTAGTTCATCGATTCCAAATATCGTCCAACTAGTAACACTTCATGATTTTCCGATTTTTCAATTAGAAAATTACTTGTGTAATTACTACACACTCAAAATTCACTAGAAGAATTTCAAAGTCCGAAATCACCTTTGATCAAACTAAGTTTGTCTTCCGTTTGACACGAATGACACTGGTGACATACCTATATGTCACTCTGGTTTTTAAAAGGCTTAAGAGAAAAATATCTCTTCCGAAAAATAATTGCATTATCGATTAACTAGTTCAACGTCCTAGTTACTTTCCACTTTTTAACGAAGTCAATACTAGTCAATTAATTTTTTAAGCAATTTAGTAAGGGATATAATGCTTGTAAATAAAATGACATATATTAATTCAAATTTAACACTACTATATAATTTATTTTAGGAATTGTAAACTAAAATTAAGTCTACTCTACCATTCCAAGGTTTTAACCTCGCATCTCGTGCCGCCGTAGGGTAGGTCAAAGAGATGACGGTTAAATCGAGACAATCTCATCAATAAATAACTTGTGAGAATCGAACATCCCACGAGAATCGAACATCCCTTTATTCATTGACTACCTTCCTTTTTTTAGCCTAGATATTACCAAAAATATCCTTTATGAGTGTGACCTACTATATCGGATCTCTTAGGTACGCCCCGAGTGTGCCGTCGTAGGATAGGTCAGTGACCCGACGAGTACCCAGAAATCCTATCCTTTCGGAGACCAAGCCATGAATGTTGATAGGGGTGAACACCATCCGTAGGGGGACGAAATCAAAGCGCCGCGAGGCGTCACCCTTCTCTCACTTACTTGTATCTATAGTAGAGGCCGTGGGGTTGTTGTCGCCTCCCCGCTCCCACTCAATATTTTGGAAGTGGTGGTGGGTTAACTAACCACGTCTTTTTGATGTTAACATAAAAGCACATCAAATCAAGGATTCCGAATGGTGTCGGTAACGTAGGCAAGCCTACCCGTCCTATTCGTTGGAACATATGTGATAGTCGGACGAAATCGGGTCAAGAGAGCCCCATTGAGATAAGAAGGAATCACCCCTCCGCTCTCCGGTGTAGCTTAGTCTTGCCGGACCCCCGTGCATACATCACACTAGGAGGGTTAAGTCGGTCGAGCCTAGCTCAGTTGACCACCCAACCTATAAGCGAACCGTTTTTATCCAAGATTTATTGTTCTTTTACCATCATTCAATCTCGTAGACACTACGAATCGAAAACGTGATCTCGTTTGGGCTTTAAGGCGGTTCACCGAGAACACACACCGAAAGGCTTAACGATTTCATAACCCGTCCTCGGATCTTTAATTAGTTACTAAATTAATTAATTACCACGTATTAATTAAATTTCAACTAATTACGCGAGTTTGTATACATGCCTATTTTAATTACCAAAATTAAAATTCTACATGTATGCATGGAGTGGATTTATGATATGATGCATGTCATGGCAATTCCGATTTTATATCTATTTTATGATCAAACACATAAAAAATAAATTGCGGAAAATTTAAACACCGAGATGGACCGTTGGCACCCCGTATCTAACCTATTAGAAAATAAATAACCAAACCCTAACTAGGGTTTACTACTTTCTAACATAATCTGCAGCTGTTCAAATTCTTCGATGATCGGGAAACTAAACGAACTCGGATTGTGACGAAACTTTCCAGATCTGTTCTTCATTCCTCGGGCTTCAATATGGACGGTTGGATCGGAGTTTTGACTTGTCAATTTTCTCCAGTGAGCTGCCCAACTTGCTGCTGAATCTGACTTTTACAGCAGCGCCTCAAAGACATCCCGAGGCCGATCGGGAATCGAGATGAATCTCGATCGACCTGAAATTTTTATGTCACGTCAAAAACTCCATATTTATCGATCTGACCGGTTGGATTTGTGTTTCAACGGTTCAAACTCTCCCAGAAATTCGAGGAAGTCACAGGTAGGGTTTCTGTGAATCCTGCGTTTTTCTGTTACAGCAGCTTCTTTGCAGCAATGAACGGATATCAAAACGGACTCCGATCGACGCCAAATTTTGTGGAATTGTTCAGCATCTTCCAATCTTGATACTGACGGAGGGATCGTCGTTCCAACGGCTCAATCAACGGCAAAAACGAAATAACTAAACAGCTACTAAACAGATCTATTTTCTGGAAATTAAAATTGCAATAAAAAAAAATTACATAATTTCCTATACTCATATGGACGAATTTTCATCGTTTATATGAGTTTACAATAGATCTAACGGGTAAACAAAATGCCAACCCCAATCCATCTCTTCAACCACGACATTCATAAGCATAAAAAATTAAACATATGCATCGGCCCCCAAAAAATTGGGACAAAAAAAACTACATGTTTTCCACTCCTAGATCTAATATTTTATACGTATAAATATAGATCACCTTGGTCTACGATACCACCGTTAGTAATATCATCCGCGGCGGAAGCGATTTAAGGATCTAGATCTATAAATTACACGTAATAAAATAACTAGATCTACATCTACAAGGGGTTGTAGAACATACCTCTTGGATCTCAAAATCCAAGTTGAAGAACCGCAATAGAAAGAACGAAGGTGTGAAGAGCACCACGATCTTCCGTACGTGTGATCCAAGCAACTCCCGGTGGAAGGAAATCCTCGTCTCGAATCCTTCCGATATGCTACCCGGAAAATCTCCAAGATTTTCCCCTTATTCCCCTTGGCCGAAAATTTTCACCTTCTCCTCTCTAAGAGGTGTAGGTCGAAATTTATTGTGTGTTAAAAAGCTTGGGAGAACTCTCTTTATATAGGAGAGTAAAACTTAGCCTCCAAGGATTTAATAATTAATACAAAATCAATTATAATAATCCTATTAAATAAAAGATAATCCTATAATATTCTAGAACAAATCTAGAATAATATTTATCTTTATTTCTTACCATAAATATTTATCCAATAAATATTTTATGCACATGTCTTATTAATACACAAGAAAATAATTTCTTGTTCCATAAAATAGACAAGGGGCGAAAATTGCATATATTGACCTAGTCAATATTAATTTTGCCATTACACAATAATTGGTCCAAGATTATGGAAAATGTCTTTTCCACATATTTAATTATTTTGCCCAACTAATTTAATAGTCCACTAAACAATTAATTCACATATCATTTTAATAAAGTCCAACAAGAACTAAATTAATATTATTAGGATTCGACGTCCGAGAATAGCTATGCTATATTAGGAGGCACGTCGGGGACCATGGACTAATAATCGGCGGCTCCGATAAATCAAATAAATAATTATCTTACGAACGAATAATTATATTCGATAAATCAATCACGGGAATATGCCACCATAATCCCGTGATCGCACTCCTCCGATTATGAGATTATATTTATCTCCTCACGAGAATAATAATAAGCGTCCATTGATATAATCATTACATATGGATTAATCATCCATAGATCGTTCATTCTAAATTGGGAAGTTACCGTTAACCCTTTCTAGAACCTCTTATCCTTATTTACCATTAACCCCTAGTGATCAATTAATTCATACAACTCATCGGTAGCTAATCGGTGTAATATGAACTCCATGGATCGATCGGTTTCTAGGATTAACAAATAAGGGAACTCGTCTATCTACTTCCATAAATGGAAGGAATGGATTCCGTATCCGTGATAACACGGACTACTCACTCAATCCAAGTACAATGCCAAGATGGGGTAATTCGGACCACGGACTCGTGTAATCCTTAACCGTCAAGTCAAACTTCATACCGATTCAAGCGGTTGATCGTGATCACCTCAGATTAAGATATATCCATAAATATGATCATCCATTGATTCGATAAGACTTCTCGATTACGGAATTATATCGTGAACTCTAATCAAATCGGTCCACCCCTATATGATATATCTATCATATATAAATGCCCCATTAGGTTCTCTTAACCGAAAGTCCGGATAAGACAATCACACCTATTGTGTTCGGGCGCATTAATAGCACGTTAAAGGAGAGACCCGATACTCTCGATTAACTTCACTATGGGCTAATTGTATTTTAAGTACATCTTCACTAACTCAATCCTCCCGTGTATATACCATACACTGAGTTAAGTGATTACATAAACGATATACTTTAGGGTTTTCTAGTAGTGTAATTACTATTGTCACATCGGTGATTATGAGAATAATAAATATGAATAATAATATCATTTCATTTATTAAATAAAACAATTACAAAATTGTCTTTCGGGCATCACACCTAACATCCGTAGAATCGAAACGTTACCGGTCCATCTAATCATGTGGTACTTAGTAAACACCGAAGCGGGGTTGGTAGAAAAGGCTTTTAGGCATTTCATTAGAATGCGGGAAATTGTTGAGAAAGCTAGTCCATCAATTTATGTAAGCCTTTTGAGTAATTTATCAGGTTCTTCATATTCTGGATTTGGGAAACAATTGCATTCCATGTTATTAAGTCGAGTTTTTCCAGAAATTTTACCATGGAGACTGTTGTATGTAACATTTATATATGTCAAAAATGGGTGTTTAGAGAGTGCTCAGTGGTGCTTTGATCGAATGGCAGAAAGGAATGTGCTCATCTTTATTTATAAAGCATTGATCTTTATGTAAGAGAGTATTAGCTGTGCTAGTGGAATTGAGCAATCTGTGATGGGTTTGGGTAGTAGTTAATTAATATCGGGCAAAAACACAACATTTTGATTCCTTGTTGGTGGGGTGGGGTGGGGTGTAAGTGAGGGGGTTGGGTATGACTTATTACAAAGAATCAGTAAAGAAATGGCAGGAGATCTAGCTTGATAAGGAGCACTTGTTGTGCAAGTGTGTTAATTTTGTTTTCACAATCTCAAAATAACCTTCTAAAAAAAATTCTCTCTAATTTTGAGACACTTGCACACTGTCGTATTTGTCGTGGTCGCTTCTTTTTTTCAACAATACCGTGACAAGATTTTCTGGATGATGTTCTTGAGTTATTATATAACACCCTCGACTTTGGTGTAGTAATTACATTAGATAAGTTTTGTTGTACCTTATGTCTTCTTGGAATGTAGATTGATGATTAGGTCATGATGTTACTGTTTATGTGCTTTAAAAATATGGTGCCATTGAGTTATTTAGAGCCGATGACTGTTGCAAATAATGTACGTTGTCTTTTGTGCCTTAAGAGACGTAAATTGTGGAGTGTGATTGGAGTCCTGCTTGTAGAGACCAACTTTGGCTAATATGTTGTGGAATTGCATTGTATTTTCTGTGTTATAGTTTGGAAGTCGTTACTCGGGAAGTTTTTATATTCCTAAGCATGACAACATCCTCCTTTTCAGATGAATGATCGGTCGTGGATGACGACCAGTGGCATAAGCCACCATTTTGTGGGTTGAAGGATGAGTACATTAATGGTTTGGAGGTTTTCTTGAACTTCGCTTCTAGAAATGCAAGGACACCGGGTGTAATTCGATGTCCTTGCACGAAGTGCAAGAACAAGCGTTTAAAAAAATAGATGAAGTAAAATATGAATTACTGAAATGGGGGTATATGCCGAGATATTATGTGTGGACTTCCCATGGAGAAGAAAGAGTGATCGAGCCTCCTAATTTTCATGAGGAAAATGCAACTTACAACCAACTCGACAGGGGGGGTTAACTCTTTTGTGGACATGGTGCATGATGTAGCCGGCCCATCGTTCAATGTGCCTAGACAAGAATCAATAGAACTTGAGGAGCCTAACAAAAATGCAAAAGAGTTCTTTAAATTATTGGAATCAGCAAAAAAACCAATTTGGTCAGGAAGTGAAGATTCAATATTGTCCTTAACAACCAAGCTACTAGATATGAAATCTAAGCATAATGCTTCACAGAAGTTGTTCAATAATACACTGAACATCTTTTTGCCCAACTTGCCTGATGGTCACAATGTGCCTAAAAACTTTTATGAGGCAAAGAAGCTGGTCCGGGATCTAGGTCTTCCTCATGAGCGGATAGACGTTTGTGCGAATGGATGCATGTTGTTTTGGAAGGATGATTTGCGTTTGAGAGAGTGTAAGTTTTGTCAACACCCTAGATACAAAGGTAAGGCTCGTTCCACATCCGGATGTGGCCAGGATGTGCCATTTAAAAGACTACACTACTTGCCATTGATACCACGATTACAACGGTTATTTGCATCTGAAACTACAGCGAAGTTTATGACCTGGCATGCAGAACGATCATCAGAAGAAGGAAAAATGGCACATCCATCGGACGCAGAGGCATGGAAAACCTTTGATCAACAACACAAAGAATTCTCCTCCGATGCTCGTAATGTAAGGCTTGGTTTGTGTGTTGACGGATTCCAACCCTTTGGCCAATCAGGGAAGAATTTTTCATGTTGGCCAGTTATTGTGATTGTGTACAATTTACCTCCTTGGATGTGCATGAAGAAACCATATATGTTTCTTACTTTGTTAGCACCTGGGCCAGAAAACCCGAAGCATAAGATTGACATCTATATGCAACCACTTATTGATGAGTTGAAGCTTTTGTGGTCCGTAGGCGTCGAGACATATGACATATGTAGGAAGCAAAACTTCATGATGAAAGCCGTTTTGATGTGGACAATTAGTGATTATCCAAACATATCGTGTTATCGGGGTGGAGCACCGCCGGAAAGTTGGCATGTCCTTATTGCATGGATAAAACAGGTGGATTTAGCTTGGAGAATGGGCGGAAAGTTTGTTATTTTGATTGTCATCGAAAATTCTTACCCCTTGATCACAAATACAGGAATAACAAGCGAAACTTTAGAAAGAACAAAATTGAAAAAGAGCCTCCACCATCACGTGTTACAAGTAGCTATATGTGGGAACAAGTGATGCACTTGCCAAAGATGATCGACACCGGTGGATCAGTACCAAATTTGCCCGGTAAAGGGCAGTGGCATAACTGGGTCAAGCAAAGCCCATTGTGGGAATTGCCACATTGGAAGTCAAATAGGATTCGGCACAATCTAGATCCAATGCACATCATCAAAAATGTGTTCTGCAATGTTTTTTACACCATCATGGACATCAAGGGTAAAACAAAAGATAATGCTGCGTCTAGAGAAGACTTGAAACTTCATTGTAAACGACCCGAATTGCACATTCATCCGAATGAAAATAAAAAACCACTGGCAAAATATGAGTTAGACAAGGAGCGAAAGGAAGTAGTTCTACAATGGATTAAGCGAGTTGAGGTTTCACGATGGGTACCTTGTTCTAATTTGTCTCGTTGTGTAGATCTAAAATCATTGACATTACATGGATTGAAAAGTCATGATTGCCACGTGTTCATGCTACGTCTTCTCCCAGTGGCATTCCGTGATGTCCTACCAGAGAATGTGTGGAGTGCAATAACCGAGCTGAGCATATTCTTCAAAGATCTCACATCTTCAAATCTTGTTGTGGAGAGTATTAAAAAAATAGATGAGCAAATGCCGTTTCTCATTTGTAACCTTGAACAACTATTCCCGCCAGCTTTTTTTGACATAATGGAACACCTACCGATTCATATGGCACATGAGGCACTAATGGGTGGGCCTGTGCAATATCGTTGGATGTATCCATTTGAGAGATATTTGTTTCACTTGAAACATAAGGTAAAGAACAAGAACCGGGTTGAGGGATCGATCATAAATGACTATCTTATGGAGGAGACAGCAACATTTTGCTCATATTACTTTAAACAAAATTCTACCGAAAGCGATTCACAACAACCACCGGTTCGACCATACCGAAAGAGATCAAAACAACGATTCATGGAACAAATAGAGTACAAGGCTGCACATTTGTTTGTGTTGCTTAACACACAAGTATTACAGCCGTACCAAGAGTAAGTGTAATTTCATTTGGAATTGTATATCAATCGAAAGTAGTAGTTGTGCTTAACACACAAGCATGATTTGTCTTCAATTATTTTAATATAAGGAAATTCTGGGAGGATATGGAAGCGCAACAAAGATTGAGCGATGATTCATCAAAGAATCATATACTTGAGTCCGAGTATGCTTCATGGTTTGCCACTTATGTAAGTAACACCAATTTTGAATTTACAAAATATTCCAATAGATTTATACTCACTTTGGTTTATTTAGGTTCAAGATCCAGAAAATAGAATCACTGATGCATATGTACGCGACATCTCATTTGGCCCAACAAGGGTAGTAACATCCTATGATGAATGCAATGCAAATGGGTTTGTTTTTCATACTTTAGACCATAATAGTCACAAGAGCACGTGCAATTGTGGGGTGCTTGTGAGAGGGAATCATGTCGATGGTCATGGATTGGATTACTATGGCCAATTGCTTGAAGTAATTGAATTGACTTATCATGGCTCGTCAAAGGCATCATTTGTGCTATTCAAGTGTGAATGGTTTGATCCTATTGATGCAGTTCGGAAGCACCATAAATTTAATAGTTTGGTTGACGTAAACCTTGCCCGAAAATGGCGTCGAAATAACAAAGAACCGTTTGTGTTTCCAGAGCAAGTTTGTCAAGTTTACTATTGTCCTTACCCCTCAACTAGGAGAGTACGTGATGATTGGCAAGCAGTTATTCCTATAAAGGCGCGGGGGCAGATTGATATGGACATTGTTGATACTCCATATCAGGAGGATACTTCAGAAATTGATCCTATTTTAGTTGATACAGATGAGATCACTGAACCATTAAATGACACATCCGGCCATTTGGTTGATATTGCAATGGATTCATTAAGAGGAAACAATGTGGAAGAAGAAGAAGAAGATGAAGCAATGTGGCAAGATTCAGAAACTGAGGATGACAATGATGAAGAAGACATTGATGAGGAGCTTTCGGTTGAGGATGATGATATATGACTATGATAGTTTTATTTCTTTTTGATGTGTTTCATTATCGGACATGATTTTAGTACTCTACATGAAAGCTATCGGTAAAGTTTTAGGCAATCTTATCTGCTAACATTTTTTAGTACTCTACATGAAAGTTTTATATATTCACAGTTTAGTAATATTTCGTCATTTCCTACTGTTGAAACTTAAGATTCTTTTTTGTTTTGGTATTGGAGCTTGTTAATTGTCTAAAGTGAGTTTTGCAGGTTTTGTCCTACAAGCATAAATGAATCTTAAGAGACGTAAATGTAACAACATATCAGAAATGTTCCAAGCATGTACGCAACCGTCAGAGAGACAACCTACCACGAGTAGGCCACCCACTCGTGTGGATGATAGCATTCACACCCCTCCTCCAACGATTGGCTTGGAAGATGTCACCCCTGTGACTTCACCACATATCGATGAAGCAAATGTTGCTGCAAATTCAGATTCGATACGCTCAGGTTCGATACGCTCAGATTCGATACGCTCTTCGTCCGAGCCTTCTTCCGAGCTTCCACTTTGCTGGGTCCAAGATGGGCAGTAAGTATATTATTTGATGTTTGAGTAGTATGTTTGTTCGTTTACATAGTTGGTTGTTCTTTTACTTAATTAGTGAGTTGTTTTTCGGCTTGTTGAAAACAGTTTTATGCCACATGATAAAGAGCATGTGAATGAAATTTCACGTATAATTATGTACGGTTATACCGGTATCCGGCCCACTTACAAATCCATTCCGAGAACACCAAAGATCGGTGGTGGGCGAGAATTTCGGAGTGAGTAGTTTATGTATTAAATATGTTAATTGGACATTCATACATTCCCGTAAGAACATTACTTTCAATTTTAATAGCTTATTGTTTTTTTCTTCTGTTTCAAATTGATTAACGCAGACGTCTTTTAAAGTTGAACCGCAATGTAAGAGAGCGGTTAGAAAATTGTTTAACAAAAAGGCCAGTGATTGTTTAACGAATGCATTATACACCGCACGTCAAAAGTGGTTTGGAAAACATGAATTAGTGGATTGGATTGATCAGGAAGTGATGGACAAGTTGGTTGAGTATTGGCAGTCTGAAGATTTTAAAAATCGATCAACTTTAAATAAGACAAACAGAAATCGGGTCACGTTGGATGGGCGTGGAGTGGCTAAGAGTAATGGTGGTTCAAGATCAACTTATGATACTAAACTATTTCTGGTATGTGTATCTACTTTAATAATTATTTTTGTTGCAGATCATTATTTATATTCTTAAATTTGAGCCAATTGAATAGAGTTTGATTAGGAACTGTGATTATGGCTTCTGTTGATTCGGCTCCAGACTGTGCTTGATTGTAGGCTTTTCTCTTTACAGGATAATGATTTGGAACGAGAAGTATGCAGCGCGGAGGTGTATATATACATGCACACATCCAAAATCACCAAGCTTCCTGTTGATAATATTGCAAAGCAAAGAATCGAGTCATGATTCTTCCAATCTAATTGTTCAAATAATTGTTTTGTTTGTTTTTAGTGATATAATGCATCTAATTTGTTCAAACATAAATAATTGCAGGAAACACTTAAGCGAGCGCTACCGCATTTTGTACCATACATTGGTCAGAAAAGGGTACTCATCCCGGATGAGATTAGACAAGAAGCAGATAAAGTATTAGTGGATACTTTATTAGATAGTGCCGGCGGGGAGGAAAATGGGCGTATTTCTGGTCTCGGAAATCTATCTTTACAATATAGTCAATCCTCTCGTCCACGATTTTCTACTCCTGACGTGCAGATTTTGGAGTTAACACAGCAAGTATCGGAACTTACAAATCAAAACCGTTTGTTGAATGAAAAGATCCAAGAAATGGCGGCACAAAGTGCGACAAGGGATGCAGAAATGGCAGCACGAGACACAGCAAGGGAGACAGAAATGGCAGCAGTCCGAGAGTTCATGGCCAAATTCAGTAAGTTACTAACTAAAATCATCTGACTATTTATACTTTCATTGAAGAGTAAAATCCCGATGTTGGTGATTTCCTTTTGGTAATGAATATGTGTAACGCCCCGCTCCCGGATACCGAGCCCTTATCCGGAAGAGAAACGTTCGGCGCGTATAGCATTAAATAAATCTAATATTATACGCAAGCCTCTACGTCGTCGTATCAAAATAAAGCAAACGGAAGCTAAAAGGACTCGGGCAAAAACATAAAAGCTACTATGAATAGAAAGTAACCATACTAAAGATGGATAGATAAATTACAACGACGAATAACCCAAAGACTTACAATACGAGGTCTTAAAAGTAGAAGTACAACAAATCTAAGAAAAGAAAAACAACTAGTCTAGTACAACCTCTACAAAGAAAAAGAACTAGAAGCTCCGTCAAGACTTCAAGTCTTCAAAAGCCGTCGTCTACACTTGGTCTACCTGTTCGTCTTCTCACCCCACAATGCACACAAAAATAAAATGCAAAGGAGGTAAGTACAAAGTACTTAGTAAAAGTGAGAAGCCATGACAACAATTAATATTTATAAAGGATAGATATTAAATCGATTAGTTGTTTATGTGTGACCGACTCAATCTAGGGTTCACTTCATGCCCATCGACACGTCATGACTACACGTTTCTAACTTAGCTTATCTTTGTTACATCATGAATAACAAGGGCACTACGCCTAGTAATATGATGTACTAGGACAACTGGGTGCAACCTACTTAGAGACACGCTCTAGTAGCCCCGGGAATATCTGAGTCCCGATAGTGTGATGACCGGCAGAGTGCACCAGACGCTTTATCTGGCCAATCGATTGACCGGCGTGGGTACAATCTACTTTGTCTAGTCGAGAACACATCGCGATATTGTACTATGCCTTACCAAGCATTGCATGATGTTTAAGATTTTAAACTAACACATACGTTTGATTAGATGTTTAACTAGCCACCTAAGTGTTTTCAAGTAAGCTCCCTCACATCTCCTACTCTCGTACTTAGACCACTAGACACGGACAAGTCCTAGCAATTACACAGACATCGATAAACTCTAGCTTATCGAAGCACAAGGCAAATCCAAAGCTTTCGACGGTCCCACACTTCATCTTTTAGGGAATCCATGTGGTGCCGGAACTAAACGCATCAAAAGCTAATTCGGGGCTTTGTTCATGTTCATTTAGTGTTATTGGATCAAAGGGTAACATTAAGAACTCATCTCGTAGCTTAAATCACATAAAAAGAATATAACACTTTGCTAGCCTCTATCCGGACGGATAAACGGGGTTGTCCGTACGGACAACTCTCCACGAACCCTCAATTCACAAGGCGCGTGAATTATCCGTACGGATAAGTGAAACCTCCGTACGGATAGATCGCGCCAAAAAGGTCCCGATTTTCGCACAAAAATCGGTTTTCTCGCACTCTATCGTTTTCTACACAAACCCAAACAAGTTTGCCCTCACTATAACCCTCACAACAACGAGAAAAACATAGATAAACATGCCTAACCATACCATAGCATATATGATCCTTTGATCAATGAAAAAGCATCATTCTAATCATTGAAACGTCTTAGAACATAATCTAAACCCTATAAACAATAATTGGAATCATAGGAAGAGCCTCTTACCTTAAAGGCCTGCAAAACCAACAGCAAAACGCCAAGCAGGTGCAACAACTATTGATCCTCAACCCCAAAACCTATGCAATCAACAAAAACCCTAAAAATCCTATTTTTCCTTTCAAAAACGAAACTGAAAAAGTGCCATAAACTGCAAATTACCTGGATTAACTGCCACAAAACTATTGTTAGAACAATCTACGTTCCAAGACGATCGTTTCGACTACTCATGGCTGCGAAACAGAGCTACGGATTAAAAGATACGAATTTTTCAAGAATCGAACTCTACGAATACGAAAAACTAAGGCTAAACTGAAAACTTACGAAATTGAGAGATGTTATTTTCGAAAGTTGCGTCTCCTCGCACCGATCACTTTTCTCTCCCGCGGCATCTTGAACGGATGAACGGATTGATCACACGGTTGATGCCTACAATTTCGCTTTCTCTCTCGCGTCGTCTTCTCGATGCGCCGTTCCTCTTTTATTTTTTGTCAAAATATGCGTGTGAAAATAATGAGGGAATAATTGAGATTATCTCTATTTATAGCCAATAATTAAACCCGTTATAATTAATTGCTAAATCCTTTTAATTAAATCCCTTTTAATCAAATAAATAGGATAAATAATAATTAGGTCATAGTAAATACGCCCAATGACTATTTTACCCTTTTACGAAAAGTTGGGATGTTACAATATGAAATATGCATTCTACTTTTAATCTCAATGTTGTGACTAGAATCCCCGCTAGAACAAAGCTAATGAACATTATTAGTTTTGATTAGAAATCAGCAAAATTTTCAATATAAAAAGGTCAATACATGAAGAATAATATGCAGCTCAAAAGTACAAAAACTCAAGGCCTGTTTATTGAGTCAATGTGAGTTGGATGGATGCACTCCCTGAAGCTTTATTGTTATTATTTAGATGATTTATACGAATAATTTTCTTCTGTGTCTTATCTTTAAATTTGTGGTTTGTCTATGTAAGAATGAATAACAACAATCATAGGGAATGTGAGTTGGATCAAAGGGAGATGATAGGCCCAATGAACATGAAATGTGTTTAAAAGTCAGTGTGTTAATGAAGTGTTATTCTTCTTGTTGTAAAGTGTTGGATCCCTGGAGCTTTATTGTTGTTAATCTCGATGTTTATTTGTGGTTTCATCAAACTTGTTTATTGCAAAGTGTTGTTGAGACGAGGCTAATAAAATTTTGTTATATTTGTTATTTTTTTATTTAGGCAATAGTGCAACATGAGGAGCTTCATGGTTCGTGGATTGTAGTACGTTGAACAAAAGTAGCAGTTCAAAGATGTATTCATTGAAGTTGCATTTTGAGTGGTACGATTTAGAGTGGTATATGTATGACATAAAGTTGCCTCGTTTTGAATTATGTTCAAACTAAAGTATTTTGTGATCATTTTGGACCATCTTGTTTTGATGTTTATGCACATTATTGTAGCCTTTTAATTATGGTATGTTAAAACATAATAATTATGTATTTTGTTGTTTCATTTTATTTATTTTTCGTTTTTTTAAGTTTGTCATGTAATTATGGGTTATTAACAAACAGCAAAACAAAATATAAAAAAATATAGGAAATTTGTGAGAAAGTGGTCAGAAATTACGTTGGAAGAGTACAGTAGTTTTAGTCAGAAGTTTCGTCGGTAAATTCGTAGGAAAAAAATAGTGGAATTTCGTCGAAAAAGTGTCAGAAAAACTGACGCATGTTAGTAGGAAAAATTATCGGAAGATTAGTAGGAAAAATCGACGTAATATTAGTTGGAAGTTTCGTCGGAATATTAGTCATAAATTACGTAGGAAAATTCGTAAGAAATTTCGTCGGTAATCTCGTAGCAATGTTCGTCAGAACGGTTTCCGACGCCATGTTTTACGACGCGCTACTTTTAGTCGGTATTTCGTCGGAAACCTTGGTTTCCGACTAATTTCCGACGAAATTTAGAGTCAGAAACAGGCGAATTTTTAGTAGTGAATCATCACTATCTGGTGTAAATTTGGGATCTTTAAACATTATACTTCCTTGTTGATTTTCATTTTCTATAATCTTCAGCAGCCCCATCTCTAGGAGAGATGTGTCAATCAACCCCAACAAACTTTCCACCCCAAGGATTTCAAAAGCCCATTCTTCAAAACCACTCATTGGTTCTCTTGCTGGCTTTTGTCTCTTGTTGAAAACAAATGTTCTTGCAAAGTATTTTGAAATATTTCTAAGATTACGATCTTCTTTAGGCCTCTTAGATTTATTCTCCTTCCTTTCATAGGGCATGGTTTGTTTCTTTGGAGCAGGTTTGTCAACTTGTTCACTTCCAAAAGTCTCAACAAGATGACTCAGTGTATCTTCAGCAGACATAAAAATGTCAGTAGACTCTCCAACAGGTAAGTTTGTTTCTACCACTTCCAATTTCTCTACACTGGCTTCCCCCTGAATTACATGTTCCTCAGCAGGGATATCAACTGACTTTCCTTCACCCTGAGTTGTTGCAATCTCAGTAGGGTCTTCAACAGGTTCATTAACCTCCACAGTAGGTCCAGATTCAGCAATTTTCTTTGGTTCTTCAACTTGTTGCTCAACAACCTCAGTAGCCTCCACAGTAGGCTGAACAACTTCTGTTGCTACTTCAACATCTTCTTCTGCTTCTTCTTCTCTTTGGTCTTCCAGAACTCTCATCTCTTTACATTTTCCATATCCTTTCTTCCTAAAAACTTTCTTTCTTCTTTTTGCAGGTTGTTCTTGAGTCTCAAAAAGTTCCTTTTCTGAATGCTCTTTACTAGCAGCCTTCCTTTTCCTTGAATCTTCTTTGAGTTGTTCTTTGAGTACATCAGCAACAGTCTTCTTGACAGTCTCAGTAGGCTCAGTAGGCTCAACAACAGTTTGAACCTCAGTAGACTTGGCAGTGTCTACTTATTGCCTTATCCTCTTAGGCTTTAACAATTCAGTTATCTTTTTGGTGTCATCAGCCTTTGTTTTCTTCATTGTTTTCTTTGGTGCAGCAGGTTGCACATCACTTGTAGCCTTAGTTCTTTGTTCATGCTCACCATCTCTGTCTACTTCTTGAACCTCTTCATCATCATCATCTAGACCTAGAATAGGAGTTGTAATTTCTGGTTTGTATCTGGCCTTTTTGATGTTTGAAGGAGTAACATGAGAAATCTTCAAATGATTCAGCAGGGCCTGAACCATTAACCCCAAGGGTTTTGTCTTGATGAAGAAACATGAACCCATATATCCAGCATATTTCTTCTCACTTAACCTCTTCCTTATGGTTTCTCTTTCATCTGTCATAATCTTCTTCATATATTGAATAAAGAAACCGGCCTAATCAAACTTTATACTTCTTGAGATGATTATCAACAAGTCTATTTTGGGCACAGATAAAGTATCAAGACTTCCAATAAATCCTAAAACTTTCTTTGTAATGATTTTGCTCAGCAGGTTGTACTCTACAGAGATATTTTTAACATTGATGTTCAAGGCTACTGGTGCATCAAGATTAGTTCTGATTGACTCCACAAAATCTAGCCTTTCTAATTCCATAGATTCTGGATTTATAGGGGCTCCATTCCCTGGTGCAAATCCAAAAACCTCTCTCAGCAGGTCTGAGGTTACTTAATTTTTTCTGGCCATTTACAGTTGTTGTAAATGCCTCAGTACCATCTCTAATCACCATATTCCTCTAGAAGTCACAAACATAGTGATAAGAAATCTTCTCCAATATGATATTTAGCACATTTTCCAGTCCTTCACATCTTCCGATTCTTCTTCCAAGATTGATAGCCAAATCGGTTGCATCAGTGTCAGTAACATAACCTCTAACACTTTGACTGGTTCCAAGATGAACATCTTTGTCTGCAATTGTTATGATTTAAGAAAGATGGAGAAGAAAAACTCTGTAAATCTGTGTTCACACTCTTTTTAAGAGAAAACGATCTGATCTGTATATACATTATGTGTGTATATGTCTGTATATATATAGAAAAGTAGTGGGTGAGAATCTTCAGGCAACTACTGTGCATGTGCTGTAGCATTAACACACGATTTAACTTGGAATAAATGTGATGCTGGCACGTGTCCCACTAACTGATCCCATTTAGTGTTTTAACCGTTGGCTATTGTAACGGCTGTGATAATGGATAAGATAAATATCCTTTTACTCCACTGTTGACTTTCATTAAAGTCTGACTTTTATCAGCAACGTATCATTCAGCAGACTGAGTCTTCAGTAGACTTTAGCTTCAGTAGGGTCTCTTTGAAATTACTCTGTTTATCTTCTGTTGGTTCAGCAACCTGCTGACAAAAATGCACAACTGGTCTTCATACAACATAGTTTTGTCCAAATGATAATACAAGATGAAGTTTAATACCAATGACTGATCAGACAAGTGAGCTCACCCAATAGGGCAAAGACCAATCCCCTTGGCAAATTTATTTGCTCAATTTTCCTAACTATAGGAGCACTTAGGAATTATTGATACCAATGACTAATATGCCAAGTGAGCGCACCCAACAAGGCAAAGACTAGCCCCTTGGTGAATTCCAGTGCTCTGCTGACCATTAGAATGTCAATAAAGCTTAATGATGCCAAGTTCAGTTCTTAACTTAGCAAATCTTTCAGTATCCAAAGGTTTTGTAAAGATTTCAGCAAGTTGATCTTCAGTAGGAATATAAAAAACCACCACATCTTCCTTTTCCACATTATCTCTTATAAAATGATGTCTTACATCAATGTGTTTGGTCCTTGAGTGCAAAATAGGATTTTCTATGATTGCATTTGCACTAGTATTGTCACACATTATGAGAATTTCTCTTTCTTCAATCCTATAATCCCTTAATTGCTGTCTTAACCATAGTACTTGTGCACAGCGGCTTCCAGCAGCAATGTATTCAGCTTTAGCAATGGAAGTTGATATAGAATCATGTTTCTTGCTAAACCAGGAAACAAGTCTATTTCCCATTTAGCGACAGTTCTGTGGTGCTTTTTCTATCAATCTTGCATCCAACATAATCAGAATCTGAGTAGGATATAACTTTGAAAATTCCATCTTTTGAATACCAAATCCCTACTCCCAAAGTCTCTTTTAGATACTTGAGAATCTTTTTTACTGCAGCTAAGTGACTTTCCTTAGGTTTTGATTAAAATCTTGCACACACACTTATTGGAAAGGATATATCAGGTCTGATGGCTATAAAGTACATCAGAATTCTTATCATCCTTCTGTATAAAGTTTGATAAACATCTTTACCATCTTTGTCTTCATCCAATCTGATGCTTGTACTCATAGGAGTTGATACTTTGGTGCTATTTTCCATAGCAAACTTCTTCATCAGCTCCTTGGTGTACTTTGTTTGATGAATGAAGATTCCATCTTGAATTTTGCTGACTTGTAATCCCAAGATATAGTTCATTTCACCCATCATACTCATCTGGAACTTGCTTTTCATGAGATTTTCAAACTTTTCATATAGCAATTCAATTTCACAACCAAAAATTATGTCATCCACATAAATCTGCACCAGTAGGGTGCTGTCTCCTTCTTTGATTCTGAAAATAGTCTTGTCAATGGTTCCTTTGGTAAAAGCATTGTTCACCAAGAATTGAGATAAAGTCTCATACCATGCTCTTGGCGCTTGATTTAGTCCATAATGTGCTTTGTTAAGTCTATACACTTTATCTTCTTGATCTTTGACTTCAAAACCAGGAGGTTGCTGAACATACACCTCTTCTTCCAGAATGTCATTCAAAAATGCACTATTGACATCCATCTGGTATACTTTGAAGTTCTTATATACAACATATGCCAAAAATAGTCTTATAGCTTCAAATCTTGCAACTGGGGCATATGTCTCATCAAAATCTATTCCTTCAGCTTGAGAATAGCCTTTTGCCACTAGTATGGCTTTGTTTCTAACAATGGTACCAGATTCATCCAATTTATTTCTGTATACCCATTTAGTACCAATTAAATTTGCATGATTAGGCATCTCCACTAGGGTCCAAACTTGATTTCTTTCAAACTCATTCAATTCTTCTTGCATAGAAATTATCCAATATGGATCAGAAAATGCTTCTTCAACAAATTTAGGTCCCATTTGAGATAGAAAACAAGTAAACATTGCTTCTTGTTGTCTTCTTGTCCTTACACCTTGCTGTACATTTCAAATTAATTGTTCAGCAGGGTGGTCCTTCAACCATTGTAAATCTTGATTTGCTTGAGTTATAGGAACCTCATCTTCAGTAGGGTCTGCTGTTGATTCAGTAGGGGGATCAGCAGATCCTTGAACTACATCTATTGTTGAATCAGTAGTGTTACTAGCAGGTTCTTCAGCAGGGGCTTCTTCATTTCCAGAACCAGAAACCTTTAAATCACTTAACTTCTTTAGAACATCAACACATTCTAGATTAATGACTTTTAGATTCACAGCAGGTTCTAAAACTTCATCATCTTCCATTCCAGTGAATAGGTTCATAAAAAACAACATGTATTGATTCTTCATTATCAATGTCCTTTTGTTTATCAACCTGAATGCCTTGCTGACTGAAGAATATCCCAAAAACGATTCCTTCATATGATTTTGATTGGAAAGTCTTCAGGTGCTCTTTATGATTAAGGATGAAACATTTACTCCCAAATGGATGGAAATAAGATATATTTGGTTTTCTTCCATTCCATATCTTATAAGGTGTCTTCAGCAGCTTTTTGTTCACTGAGGTTCTGTTCTATGTGTAGCATGCTGTATTGATTGCTTCAGCCCAATACCTTTCAGTTAGCAATGCTTCACAGATCATAGTCCTCTCTGATTCCTTCAAAGTCCTATTTCTTCTCTCAGCAACCCCATTTTGCTGAGGCGTACCAATAGCTGCTAATTGATGCAGCACACCATTTTGTTCACAATATTCTCTTATGACTTTGTTTAGGAACACAGTACCTTTGTCTGATCTGATCTTCACTATTGTCAAACTATTCTCATTTTGTAGTCTCTCCAAAAGTTCAGGAATCTTTTGATGTGTTTCACTTTTCTTATTCATGAAAATCACCTAAGTGTATCTTGAGTAATCATCCACAAATACTAGAGTGTACTTCTTTCCTGTTATACTTGTTGGAATTACTAGTCCCAATATATCCATATGCATCAGTTCCAACACTCTCTTGGTTGATTGTTTAGTCTTTCACTTGAAACTTGATTTTGTTTGTTTACTTTGCTGACAAGAATCACATATACCATCTTTCTTGAATGTGGTTTCAGGTAAACCAATTACAAACTTCTTTTTCACCAACTGATTGATATCATCAAAATTTAAATGATTCAACTTCTTGTTCCTTAACAATTTGAGTTTTGACTTTGTATGCACAATAAGGCATGTTTCAGGAACATCAGTAGTCCAATCTACCACATACATGCTTTGTTGTCTTCTTCCAGCCAACACAACTTGTTCTCCCATTTCACTCATGACAGTGTAGAAGCCTTTGTCAAAAGTGACTTGGTAACCCATATCACAGAATTGTCTAGTACTCAGTAGGTTGTAGTCCAAGCCTTCAACATAGGAAACATTTTTTATTGTCAATCCATTCCTCACCAGTGTTCCATACCCTCTTGTATATCCTGGTGTGTCTTTGTTTCCAAAATTGACTTTTGGACCGTCCTTTGCCACAAAATTTGTCAAACTGTGCTTACTCATTGTCATATGTCTGGAACAACCACTTTCAAATTACTAGACACCGTACAAAACAAAGTTAATATGTTTTAGGTACCCAAACCTGTTTAGGTCCACAGTGGTAAGCACAACCCTTGGAAAATTTCCATAAGGTCTTCTTTGGAAAGTGTTGCACTTTTGTTCATATATGTAGGCTACATTTCCATAGGATATAACATTTGGTTGTGTAGCATTCACATATGGTTTATGGCCTTTTGGTACAAAGTGGTGTTTGAAGTGATTTTTGTTGTTAGAAACACTAACATAACCATAAGGTTGCTGTGTGTTAAGAACAACCCTGTATTGTGGTCTCTGCTGAGGTCTGTGGTGAGACCTCTGCTAATTCAACTGCTGAGGTCTAGCCTTAGCATTATGGTTAAATATGTTATTTCTAGCAGCAGGGGCGGGAATATTCCAATCTTTATCAGTAGGGAACAATCTTCCTTCCCTCCTGAGATAAGTATCCCTTGAATGATTATATTGTTAGGTTTAATATTCTTATGCTTGGAATATTTCTGGGTTTTCCATTTTTGTGGTCCAGTAGACTTTGCAGCAGGTCTTCAATCAGTAGGTCTAGAGGGTCCAAGCAGTCCTACCTTTGGATGTACCCTTTTTGTTAGGTACTGCTGTCACTTTGGACTTCTGATTTTGCTTCTTTGAAGCTTTCTCAGCAGGTTTTACTGCCTCAGCAACCATTTGATGATTTGGATCTTGTACAGGTACAAACTTAGGACCAATTCTGGTACTAGGTTCAGTAGCCTTACTAGATCCACACTTACAGGATTATTGAGTTTCAAATCCAAGGCTTGTTCTATCACCGTAAGGCTTTCCAGATTTGAATGCAGTTGTGGAACTAGATTGTGCAACAGATTCAGTTGCAACTACTGGTTCAGCAGACTTACACTAATCTTGTTCATAATCCTTTTCCTTACCCTTGATACTTCTTAATTCAACATTTAATCTTTGAATTTTGGCTTGATGTAATTCTCTTTTAGCCTTCACAATCTCATAACCAGATTGTATTTTCCTTAGTTGATCAAGGAGGGCATCTAGAGGTTCTTCACTGTCAAAAATTTTAGGATTTGATCCATAGGTAGATTCACAATCACTTTCAGCAGGAGTATTTATACATACAGAATTGTATACCTCCTTAGGCTCATCCATGTTAGCCATTAAAGCATAGTCATCCAATTGTGCGAAGGGTGCAGCATCATCAGATTCATTTCCTTTTTCTGATTCTACTTCATATCTTGATTCATCATCAGCAACAAACCTTTCTTACCAGATCTTCTCTGCTGACCCTTGTTCTTCAGAAGGTCTGGATAGCCACGTCTAAAATGTCCCGGTTTCATGCAGTTAAAGCACAAGTAGTCAGGATCCTTCTTTTGTTTAAAATCAGGACAGTCAGGTTTGAAGTGTCCTGGTTTCTTGCAATGAAAGCACAAAAAGTCATAATACTTCTTGGATTCTTCCTTTTTCTCACTTGATTTCTTGTTGAAATTCCTTGAAGATCCCCTTCCAGATTTCATCATTTTGATCTTCTTACTCAGTAGGTCTATTTGACTTGCATCTCATCTAGAACATCATCTTTAATATTTGATGATTCGTCTTTATGTGTAGCAGCCAATGCAGTAGTCTTTGTTGCTTCTTTCTCAGCACTTGGAACAAGATCCTTGCTGAATTCATAGTCTTTAAGATTAGAAAAAAAAAATTGAAGGTGTCTTCTTCATGTAGTCTCCTGGACTCTTCTATAGCATTAACCTTCATTTCCCATACTTCTTTTGCAGGTAATGCTTTAAGAATTCTGGTGCTGTTCTCATCCTTTGTGTAAACAACATCCAGCAGGGTGAGTTCATCCATGATTGCATTGAACCTAGACTCCATATGTTCAATGGTTTCATTTGATTTCATTTTGAACTCCAGAAACTTTTGTTTGGCCACACGGATCTTGTTTTTCTTGAGAGCAGGGTGAGTTCATCCATGATTGCATCGAACCTAGACTCTATATGTTCAATGGTTTCATTTGATTTCATTTTGAACTCCTGAAACTTTTGTTTGGCCACACTGATGAGCATCAGTGCCTTCAAATATGAGTTGCAATTTGTCCCAAAGTTCCTTGGCAGTTTTGCAATATTTCACCTTCATATACATATTTCTATCTAAAGTTCTGTAAATGATGTCAATAGCAATATTTTTCAGATTTTCTCTTTTTCAATCTTCAGCACCCCACTCTCTTTTTGGCTTTAGAATAGTCTGATTTTGACCATCCACAGTTATCACTTTAGTGATCTCCAATGGTCCATCAGTCAGCACATCCATCATCTCATCATGAGTTGCAGCTAGATAAGCTAGCATACAATGTTTATACTCATCCAAACGATCTAGAGAGAACATCAACATAGTCCTAGCATACTGATTGTTATCCATGATGCAAAAACTTGAAAAAGTTTTCAAAGATTTTTCATAGGCACAACAAGTAGGATTACTCCAGAACAGAAGCAGTTCTCCGATACCAATTGTTGGTCCTTTGAAAAGGATTTTGTAAAGTTTAGAGGGGGGGGGGGTGAATAAACTTAACACTTAAAAACTTTTTGGAGTTTTACAAACTCAACATGGTTAATAGTCTGCTGACCACTCAGTAGTCTGCTGACTATTAAAGCTATTGAATTTGTTGTAGCGGAATATATTAAACTAAGCCTTGTTTCTTGTTGTGGTAAATGTGATACTAGGTATTGGATACTCAGTAGTGCAAGTAGTGTGATTCAATATCTAGTTTCAGTAGGTTGATGTGATAAGTATGCTGGTAAAGTAAATTGCAGAATGTAAATGCAGTGAAGTAAAGTAGGCAAGATTTATAGTGGTTCCAGGAGGTGTAATCCTGTCAGTCTACTCTTCTACTGTGATGTTGGAGGAAATTCACTAGAGATTCTTGAGGTTGCTGTTACAAAAATCCCCAAACTGTTTGTGGTTCACCAATGACTATGACTTCACAAACTGAACACTAGAAACAAATAGGATTGCTGCTTCAAAGTATTCCACTGGTCATTGAAGGGTAGGATTGCCTCTTCACGAGCACAACCACAAACAAGAGTTCTTGATGCTTCAAAAGTGCTTCACTGTCCTCAGCAAACTTCTTAAAAAAGAAGGGTTGAATCAAGAAAGTGATTCAGCTTTCAGCAGCTTTTGATCAGGATGAAATGATCAGCAGCTTGTAGTCTTCAAGTGTGTATACTTGATGTAACTTGATAGCAAGATACACTTGAAGAAAATTCTTGATCAGTAAATTTATAGCTCAGTGACGCTCAACAGGGTAAGATTGCACTTGATAAATTTCTTGCTCAATTACTTCGTATATTCTTGTTTTTATCTGTTTTTCATCATTTTCAATCTGAATCAGGAATCCTCTATTTATAGGTGTGAATCCTATGACTTGGGTTTGAATTTCAAATATAGCCGTTTCAAACTTGTCTCTATCTTGAATTGCTTTTACCTCTGCTGCATTGTACTGACACCGTCAGTGTAGTTTTTTGACAGTCCAGTCTATCTGCATTGACTTGTTTTTCATAGGATATTGCTTTGAATCCTTCCAACGTCTTTTTAATCTTGACCATTGATTTTCAGATTAATCCAAGGGTCGTAATTCATCTTTATCCATTTAGTCTTCCAAAAAGAAACTTGGATTAATTAGAGACTTCCATTCAACAGGCACTTGTAGTGTAAGTCTGCTGATGTCCATATCTGTCAGCTGACTTTAAGTCTGTGGTGTTTTATAAACACATTAGCTGACTGCTTCTCATCTAACTTTTTATTATGAAGTTATAGTACACCATTTTAACCTTAACCAAGTTCCAATAACCACATAACTTTTAGGGAACTTAGACCTGATACACAAGGTATATGTGATCAGTTTAGGTCATCACAGACTTCCCTAAATTCTGATCCCATATCCTTGACTTTGAATACTATGTTTGATCCCTTAGCCTTCATAACTGAGTTTGAAACCTCATCCTTCAACCATTAGTAGTTTCCTAGACACTCTACTAACCGAGACACCCTATTGACCTAGATAGGCCTATTGAACATGACAGCTAACCTCTTTACAGTGCTTCTTTGATCAAACCTATACAAAAATCAAACTCTAGTAAACCTATACATTTAATCTAAACATGTTTTAGCCTTTTCTCTATAACAGCTGGCCTGGTACTCATAATTAAAACTAGAATATGTCCAACAAGAACCACACCAGTTTCGGGCAAGGCACCACCGCCCAAGTGTTCTAAATGTAATAGGTTGCATGCCGGAGCATGTCATCTAGGCACGGGAGCTTGTTTCATCTGTGGTAACACCACACACATGGCCATGGATTTTCCATAGAGAAGGGACAATCAGAGTTCAGCACCACAACATCTAAACCCCCGTCGGGAAAGGGTAAGGCAACTAGTTCAGGCAAAGTGTTTTCGATCGATGCAGCAGTTTATGACACGGAGGAAGGTGTTGTGACATATACTATACTAGTTGGAGGTTTACCTGTATCTTCTTTATTTGACATCGGTGCTTCAAACATGTTTGTGTAAGTTAAAGTAGCCGAGCAACTTAGGATGCCCTTCGGAGATTTAAGAAAACCTCTTTCAATAATGACACCGTTAGGAGTAAATTTTAAGGTTGACAAGTTGATACCTCGTTATAAGATTCAAGTCGGTAAATACAAGTGTGAGTCAGATTTGGTAGTTCTGGACTTTTCAGGCTTTGATATAATCTTGGGTATAGACTGGTTGTCAGAGAACCACGTGCACTTAAATTGCAAGGACAAGAAAGTGACCTTTAGAGCACCAGGGAAAACCCTATCACCTATCAATAAAATGTTAAGTATTCTAAGGTACGACGTTATCCAATCATTTCGGCCTTTAGAGCAGCTAAGGTTGTACAAGAAGGATGTGATACGTTGTTGTTCTTTGAGATAGACACGGCTAAGGAGAGCCTAAAACTTAAAAATATTCCGATAGTAAACGAATATCCAGATGTGTTTCCCGAAGAGTTACTAGGAGATATGCCAGACAGGGTGATTGACTTCACTATAGACCTAGTTCCAGGAGCAAAACCAGTAGCTAAGGCACCGTACAGGTTGGCTCCAGTTGAATTATTAGAGCTGAAGGAGCAGTTGGCAGATATGTAGAGAAGAAGATAATCAGGCTTAGTTCACCACTTAGGGGAGCTCTAGTTTTGTTCGTGAAGAAGAAGGATGGTAGTATGAGCATGTGCGTAGACTACAGAGAGTTGAACAAGTTGACCATGAAGAATAAGTATCCACTTCCGAGGATAGACGACCTGTTTAACCAACTTCAAGGGAAGAAAGTCTTTTCTAAGATAGACGTGAGATAAGGTTATCACCAGTTGAAGGTTAATGAAAAGGATATCCCGAAGATGGCGTTCAGCACTAGGTATGGACATTACTCCATTTGGTCTCACGAATGCACCCTCAACATTTATGGACCTTATGCAAAGAATATTTATGCCATATCTAGACAAGTATGTGATAGTGCTCATTGACGATATTTTGATCTACTCAAGGGATAAGTATGAGCACGAGGACCACTTGAGGATAGCTCTATAGATGCTTCGAGAAACAGACTGTACGGTAAGCTCAGTAAATATGAGTTTTGGTTAGACCAAGTAAAGTTCATAGGCCATGTTATTTCAGGTGAAGAATTTAAAGTTGATCCATCAAAGATAGAGGCAGTGACTAAGTGGCCTAGACGGACTATAGTTTCAAAAATAAGGACTTTCTTAGGACTGGCAGATACCGTAGACGCTTTGTTAAGGATTTTTTGAGGATTGCTTCACCTCTCACACGGCTTACCCATAATAGTGTGAGGTACGAGTGGAGCCAAGAGTGTGAGGATGCTTTTCAAATGCTTAAGGAATGGTTGACTACGGCACCAGTGTTGACACTACCCGAGGTATTCGATAAATATGATATGTATACGGATGCTTCTGGTCAAGGTCTTGGTTGTGTTATGATGCAGAATTAATGGGAACGTGATTGCGTATGCTTCAAGGCAGTTGAGACCACATGAAAAGAATTATCATACGCATGACTTAGAGTTAGCATCAGTAGTGTTTGCCTTGAAAACAAGGACACGCTACCTGTATGGAGTAAAATCATGGATTTTCATGGACCATCATAGCCTTAAGTACTTCTTTAAGCAGCAACGTTGAACATCAGATAGAGGCGTTGGTTGGAGTATGTTAAGGACTATGACATGGAAATACAATATCACCCGGGAAAGGCAAATGTAGTAGCTGATGCCTTAAACAGGAGACCAGTTAGTGCACTTCTTGAAGTAACAGAAGTTGCAAGCCAGTTTGAAAGACTAAGTGTTCAGGATATGGGGTAACATGAACAAGTACAGTGTGTTGCACCATTGATTGTGAGGTCCGAGCTCATTGATGAGATCATGAAGAAGCAGGATGAGGTTCCAGTCATCATTGACTACAATCGAGTGGCTAGGACGAAACCAGACAGTGGGTATGGGTTAGATGCGGATTGTAATGTTTGGTTTCAGAATCGGCTTTGTGTGCCAAGTGTTGGAGATTTTAAAAAGACTGTTTTGAATGAAGCCCACAAAGTAGCCTTTGCATTTCATCCAGGGGCAAATAAGATGTAGAAAGAGCTGAAGGACTGCTATTGGTGGCCTTCTATGAAAGCAGAGATAGCCGACTTTGTGTCAAGGTGTGGCACATCTCAGAGGGTAAAGGTAGAGCACAAAGACCGTCAGGGTTACTCAGGCCCTTAAAGATTCCCGAATGGAAATGGGAGAAGATCACTATGGACTTCATTAGTGGACTACAAAATACCATGATGGGATACGATAAGATTTGGGTGATTGTACATCGGCTGACGAAATCAGCGCACTTTTTGCCTGTGAAGGAGAATATGTCGTTGAGGAAGCTAACTGATTTGTACATTAGCAACATAGTGAAGCTTCATGGAGTTCCAGTATCTATCATATCAAACATGAATATTCATTTTGTTAGCAGGTTTTTGATGAGTCTTCAGAAGTAGTTTGGGACTAAGTTAGATTTGAGTACATCGTTTCATCCCTAAACAGACAAGCAGTCAGAAAGGATGATTCAGACTCTTGAAGACATGTTGAGAGCATGTGCCTTAGAAGTAGGAAGCTCATGGGATGATTATCTTCCAGTGGCAGAGTTTGCATACAATAATAGTTACCTTGCATACATCCAGATGCCACCGTTTGAGGCTTTGTATGGAAGAAAGTGCAGAACACCAGCGTTTTGGGATGAAGTTGGGCAGAGACAGATAACAGGAATAGAGTTGATACAGCAGGCTAAAGAAAAGATCAAGGTAGTTCGTCAGAATCTAAAAGTGGCTCAAGACCTACAGAAAAGTTGGACAGATGTGAGAAGAAGACCGTTGGAGTTTGAGGTCAGTATAGAGTGTACCTCAAGGCATCACCGATGAAAGGAGTAAGAGGGCTTGGAGAGAAGGGCAAGTTGAACCACAGATATGTAGCACCTTTTGTGAGCTTAGCTAAAATGAGACCTTTAGCTTATCATTTGGAGTTGCCAAAATCTTTCTCAAGAGTCTGCAATGTGCTTCATGTGTCAGTACTCAAGAAATGTTTGACTGATGTTGATGCCGAGGCAACCAATAACC
Organism: Gentiana straminea; assembly: GCA_036785695.1. Taxonomy (NCBI): domain Eukaryota; kingdom Viridiplantae; phylum Streptophyta; class Magnoliopsida; order Gentianales; family Gentianaceae; genus Gentiana; species Gentiana straminea. Next base: position 198,790 of record JAVUPR010000340.1, read on the forward strand.
TTGAAATGGTTGAAGAAAACCTCACTTATGAAGATGAACCAGTTCGTATCTTAGAACGGAAAGTGAAGCAAGTCAAAGATGAAGATGTTCAGCTAGTGTTGGTTCACGGGAGTATTCATACACCCGAAGAGGGAACATGGGAGGAAGAAGATGACATGATCGATGAGTTTCTAGACATCAAGCATCTCCAGGTATGTTCAGTTTTGAGGATGAAAATTTTCTTAAGGGGGGAGGAATGTAATACCCCTAAAATCCAAGAAGGGTATAATTGTAAAAAAAGGAAATTTTATTTATTTTCCTATTTATTATTAGACATAGAAGATTTAATTAAAAAGGATTTTTATTTCATTATAATAAAAGTATATTAATTAAGGTATTTAAAGAAAATAATACCCAAAATTAAATAATTAGTCAGAATGTCAGTTTTCTGAATTCTGAAAAATGGGGCGACGATTTCTGAGAGGAAAAGGGGGAAGAATGCAATCTTCCAATCTGGGGCTGATCAGTTGAGTATTTGTGTAGATGATAGTAAAAGGTTTTGATCACTGCGAGGAGAGGATCGTTTCTATACAAACATCAAACGGTATGACTTCTAGTTTAGCCCTAGTATTAGATCTCCAATGTTCTTGAGGACTAAACATGTGTTTTATGTGTTTGGGAAGTTGGGTAATCATAATTCGTAACTGATAATCGTAGGTGATTTGTAGAGGCATTTGGTGTTGAGGATTTCAAGCCTTTTACAATCTTTTGCCTTCGATTTTGCTTTCAAAAGATCAAGGTAAGGGGGTGTTCTTAAACGGTGTTTGTATGTGTTTCATGCTGATAAAATTATAGGTTTTGAGGTGGAATATGGTTGGAAATGATTGGAATGAGATACGGGAAAGAAACGGACTGATTTCAAGCTTCAACCCGTCAATGCGTGCGCATCTAATGCAATGCATGCGCATTGACTAACTAGAAACTTAGGATCTGGGGCCTATTCGATCAATTCATGCGCATTGAAGAGAATGTGTGTGCATTGCACACCAAAACATGAAAATGATGCTCCAGAATGACCAATGCGTGTGCATTGCACCAGTAGTGTGAAGCTGGGTTTCAGCACGCAAAATGCGTGCGCATTGAGGGGAGATACGTATGCATTCACACAGTATCCCCTCTTGATGATATATTTTGAATGTTTGATTGGTTTGCATGCCTTTGAAGGCATTCCTTGTTATTTTACAATGTCTAACATCGACTTATGGTAGCCTTGGCTTACCACCACAATTGAGAGCCTATTCAGGGAGAAGGTAGGAGCACCGGAAGGCTTTGTTTAGGCCTTGTAAGACATTGACTTAATAGCCAATGATTCTTTTACAACGTGCTAGGTAGCGTAACTAGTTGTCTAGGACTAGAAGTCCTTAGAAAGCCTTATATGTGAATGAATCAAGTGGTTATAACTTAGCTCGTAAATACATATGTGGTTGTCTGTAAACTAAAATGTCAATATCACTGGTAAGGCACGTTTCTAAATCGAAGAATGTGATTCTTACAACCCCCTTTGAGTTATGTGTCAAGGGCCAATGTGTAATTTCCCACAAGGAGACCTAAGTCCATGCCCTTTGAGAGGTGGTTAATATGTCTCGGTGCATTCTGACCATGCACAGTTTCTTTTGGTATTGGTGTAACAAATTTATGTGTGTGAGGTTGTACTATGTGATCTAGAAAAGGGTGAGTGTGATCTCAAGACAGTCAATGTGGTAGAGTTTGTAGAATTTAATTCTTATATGTGATATATATGTATTTTATATATTATGTGTAGCCATTTCTTCTACCCTTTACTAAGTATGTAAGTACTTACCCCTTCTCTTTTATTTGTCCCCACCCCGAAAAGGTGGTTATCAGGATGAGGATGAGTACGGTGATGATGATAGAGATGTTGGAGCTGACATATTGAGAGACCCTTTTATTTAAACAGTTTTGAGAGACAATCTTTTAGTATCATTTCAGTTTCGTTTGGGATGTAATAAAGTAAGCAACATTTATTTCGTTGTTTGTCGTTTCAGTTTTCTTAAACGTAGATTTTGGGACTTGGTGATCCTTTTGATTGTCATTTGACTTTCTTTTCCGAGTAGTCCTTTAGATTTAATTTATTCTGCTTTTACTCTGATTACTTGTTACGAGGCTTATGTTATATTACTTTTGACGATTTAAAAAGTAAATATATGCATGCTGGGTGTTCTTTACGGATAAGTACTCGGTATCCGGAATGGGGCGTCACAGATATAATTGTTCTTTCATCTCGTTTGATTATTTGTATTTGTCTATTTTCTGATTTCACATATGTAGAATTGAAGTTACTTGTTTAATTGTTGGTGCGCAATAATTAAGCGATTATATTGATCAAACACCAAAATCCATCTTAGGAGGTTGTCATAAAAGATTGGACTTTTAGTGGTAAACAACAAATTGTCATCCTGTTCGTGGTCTGTAGGATTCCCTTTTGTGAAAATAGATAATACTATGGTTAAAATTAAGCCGGTTGGATTGATACCTTGTAATGTTTCTCTCTAATCTTTAAGCCTGTTATGTCACCAAACTTCGGGCAGTCGTTGGTGTTGAAATAGTAACCTAAACCCAATCGGGTTGGACCGGATCCGACCGGGTCGGGTTATTTACAGTCTATTTAATTCATGTAATAACTTCATTATGATTAATAAAAGGCACTTTTGTTATTATATATCTTGTTTATCTTCATGTTATTGAATATATATACATATATATATATATAGTAACGTCCTTAGTAATAAACTGTGATAGAGAAACCGTAATACTGATTATGGTTGATGAGATCTCTATTCACTTTAATAAGTTTGATACTTAAAATCTCTCTAGTCGTATGTACTGTCAAACGGGACATTGATGGTATGAGTAGACTAGCACGTACTGGATGTCTTCATTCTTATTGAAGATAGGGATAGATCTCGTCTATCTAAGCATAGGGACACTTGGACTGTACGTGGACGTGTATTAGAGAATGTGACTATAGACTGGCCCAGTTACATTAAGTGTCGCAGTATGTGGCAGTTGTGCAATTATCCTGAGACATGAGTCTTCATGGTATCACGGTGTGGATTGTCATGCTGTGACACTATTAAGGTTTCCCTTAGCCATGGGGCGATCATGCGGTAGTGCTCGGGTGTGATACTGAAGCATGCGTAGGATACATGTTTGTTGGTCCGGAAATTGCATATCCTATGATTAGGAATAAATATCCGAAATGAGCTTCTTAAAAAGAATGTCTAACTCTCGTGAATCTTTGCAAAGTGGGAGTAAATGAGTTATTCCGAGAGAGCATGATACCTTGTTTATAAGATACGATCGTTGAGGTACTGTCACTGGAGATACGATCGTATGGCTATTATTGCAGTGATAGGATTCTATTTACACGTTACTTGTATCATATGAAAGGTAGTAGTCATTGTTCTCGACTCTTCCAATGATTAGGGGTCACGGTGTGTTGCTATACGATATTCTGTGATCATTAGGTATGAAGAGCATTTTCGTAATTGTGCCTACGGACAACATATTCAGAAGCCTATTGGGTCACACACATAAGAACATCTAACCAGATTAAAGTGCGGTTATAGTGTTAACCAAATGAGGAAAGTTTATCTTGACTATAAAGTGTTATAGTGATTAAATCAATATGACGGTATTTATTTATTATGAATAAATAAAATACAAGATATTAATTATATTGATTAATTAAAGAATATTCCAGATGCCAATTTAATGGCTATGGGGCGCAGATGATAGTGTATTATGATACACTGGGATTGTGCAATTTAATTAATAATATTATCATATATTAATATTGGATATTAATTGATTTTTTTAAAATAGATTTAGGGTAATAAGATAAAGATATTCAATATTAGATTTGGCAATATCTTAGATTTATTTAATATAAGATATTAAATAAAAAAAGATAAATCAATCAAAGCGGTTTTCCTTATTTTATTAGGAAAAGATTTTCTCTCTCATCAATCTACTAGAAAGCTTCTCCTAATCAGATTAGGGGCGCCACTTTCACCTATAAAATAAAGGGGTTGGCTAGCTCTTTTGTATAACATAATTACTAGAGTTCATAATTCTTGTGAAAATACTGAGAGATTCTTAGAGAGGGCTTTAGAGAGAGAGAAAAGTCCGGTCTAGCAACTGGGTTTTTCTAGTAGCAGTCTGAGGAGGATTCCGGTGAGGTGCTCGTGTAGATATCAATAGAGGCCGGACAAGTGGACGGCTCACGCGCACTACTACTCTCTATTGATGGTCAAAGCGTCGATCTATTATATCAAGCAAGGTAATAACCGTCAATTACTTAACGTGTTTATTGTATTAAACGAAGTTGATCTTGGGATCGGAAATCAATTTTTTAAATTCCGCTACGTAGACTAGTTGATTTACCAACAGTGGTATCAGAGTGAGTTTTGAAATTAAGCAATAAGCAGTAATTAAATTGCATAGTAATTAATCAATAAATGCAAGATCTAGATTCGCGAAATGAGAGAGACAAAAAAAATAATCGGGTAGGGAGCTCCGCCGATCGGCGGCGGCTCCCCACCGTATAACCGCCGCTTCCGCCGGTTGGTAGTGCATGGTGGATCCCATTTTCGTTTTATGTTTTGTGATATTTATTGTTTGATATCTCCTTTGTTTAGTTGTGTCATGTGGCTAACTAATGGTTTAAATAGTTTGGGTTATTGGGATGCCACATGACATTAAATGATACTAGCCCATTCCAAACATTGTTGGAACTAGGCCTAGGCCCTTTTCAAAATATTTGATTTTGGAATAGGCCTAGGCGCCTAGGCCTAGGCCCTTTTCTAAATTTTTGTTTTGGATAGGGCCAAGGGAGATGCCTTTTGCTTTTGGAAACCAAAAGAATCCCTTTTCATTAAGAATCAAAAGGAAATAATCTAAAAGAGACCTAATTTTAATTTGGATTTAAATTTGAATAGTTTTTATTAATTAAAATTAAAATTGAAATCGGTTAAAATTAATCGTTAATTTTATTTCGATTAGAATCATTTAATTAATTAAATGTTTATTGATTATTTGATCTAATAAAAGAAGACGCAAGAAATTAAATTTTAAATTGGTCTTTTTCATAAGATATTATTGTATGGGTTAGATGTTGTAGATATAATGTGATTATATGGACCCCGACTGATCATATACTCGACCAATAGGATAGATTTGTGTGATTTTCTTTATGTTGGTTTTTCAAATTGTCTTATGCGGTTATGAAGAACGTGACCTAGTTTACTTTCTGCACTTATCCCATTCTCGTTAGCTCCCCCCATGTGCGGCAGGTGTATTTATTTATTAAATAGGATTGATGACACTCTAAATGGTACCAATATTTATACCCATATGCACCCTGAATTCTACTCAAGAGAGGATAGATAGGCTCGTTATTCCTTAGAATATGTGTTAAATGCTATGTGAGTGTTTCCAGGATCGTAATTCTGCATCTATGCTATTTTCCCCGAGGTTTTGGTATTGTTTCGTCTCGTTTTGTGTATTTTATAGGATGTACCGAATGCGGAGCATTGGAGAATGGATCTGGACCAAAAGGAATGCATTGGGATGAGTGATTGAAGTCCAAGAAGAAGCCTGCTGAAGAAAAAGAAGAGTAGAAGGCCCGGTAACCCGAGGGTTAGGCCTGGTAAACCGGTGACTTATTCAACACAAAATTCATTCTGCCACATTATCTAAGTTGGTTAGGGTTTTAGAGAGTCTTAAGTCGGCTATTATATCTATATAAAGCCGCATATACCGAAAGCTTACATACAATTCATATGATTCATACATCTTGAATAACTTTTGATTAATATTACAAATACATTATACATTATTATGCAATAAAGTTTTCTTGAGCTTTGGAGAGTTGTTTTTGTTTTCCTCCCTTCTTCCATCATCTCTATCTTGAGTAGATCGAGATAGATCTCCATTGTTGAAGGTATGAAGCTTTGAACGCTCCTTTATTGTCTTCAATATGGTAGATCTGTTCGTATTTATGTGTTTTACATAATCTGCATGTTTAACAACCCTATAATTTACTTATTTTAATCGTACTGAGCAATGTAGATCAAGAAATTAGGAAAAGCTGCCCCCCGGTAAAATGGCGGTCTATACCGGTTTACCGAGGCATATTTTAGAAAACCTAAACTGGGATTCACTACAGCTACGTTGATCGGCAGTAATAATTTAAATGAGTAATATGTCTGGCCAATCTAGTATTCGTAATTCATAAATTAACATGAAGGACCACAAGTAAAGTGTTAATTAGGACATAGTCTTGATGGACCCTAGGAACGTGCTAGTTAGTGTCGACAGCTATCTAGGCGGGTTAGCGGTATGAGGTAACTCTCAATATCTGTAGTTCTAGTTCTTTATGCATATGGGCTATTACGGAGAAATTAAGGAGGGTAGCTTGCATATAGATTGTCTACTGCCATTGTCGGAGTAGATAGGAGTAGGAATTGCACCCATAGCTGATAAATATGATAAAACGCTCATGATTAATCTAAGGAAATTATGTTGGGAAGTAAACATAACAATTAGCTAATCCAAGTTAGTAGATCGGCGAGGAGAGGGAGGGGTATACCATGTTTGTTTTCTTTTTATGTTATTGTTGGTCAATGACCGCCTATATGATGTTTCTTAATTAGGTTAGAATCGTTTATATGTATAAGTTGCATTGTCTCTGTGGGATCGACCATGACTCACATTTACTGTACTACAATTGACCTAGTATTCTTGCTAGTAATATCGACGTTAGTGACTTACACGCGATCAAGATATTTGGCGCCATTGCCGGGGACAGTGGCCAATTTCTATGTATAAACGTTTTAATTCTAATTAAGAAGTCATTTTAATTTTATTTTATTTTATTTTAGGTCTTGAGTTATTCTGTATCAATCCTGCACATGTTATACTGTCAGAATTAGAAAATTCAGGGCCGGTATCCCGAAGGTAACCTCCGAGTTACCGAGGCCTGGAAAATTGATTTCTGAACAGTTCTTGTTATTCTGTGTTACTCCCTGTTGATTTTAGTTATTAGGTCCGCAACAGTTGGGATCACACCCAGCTGAAGCGAAAGTTGCTAAACTTTTCTTTGTTTTATTTTGTCTTTTTGCAGATTGATCAGAACACTTCAGAAATTTGATCGATTCAGAGTTGAAAAAGCACAAACAAGCTGAACAATATGCCTAGAAAAATCTTGAACATCACACAAATTTCCATGTATCCCGGAACTGAAGCACGGGAGCATTATGAGACCATAAAGAAACGGTTGCCGCCACTTCTGAGCCACTGTTTCTGTCACCACTTCGAGGGCAGAGCTGATGTTTTATTTAGAGACGGGTGCCCCAATCAACATCGGTCTGTTGATGCATAGCCGTATCCATGAGCTTGCCGCCACTTATGAGCCAGAGCTGCTACCTTTACGGGCCGATGATTGATATGTTTGCTCTAGAGGCCGAGGTAAAGATGCTTGTGAGTGATGATTGGGAAGATCCTGAGCCTCAACTCAGTCCACAGTCAGTTTCAAGAGTTTAGAGACGGGTTAGAGCAGAGAGAGAGCGTACTCCGGTGCTTGGGGCACCGAGAACTCAAAGAGCCTTGCTTGAGGAGCACTCGCGAGAGATTGCGAGTCTGCATCGCAAGATGGATCGGATTATTGAGTTTCTAGGAGTTCCGCCTGCTAGCCCGCCACCTAGGACTGCCCCACATCGTAGAGCATCATCTTCAGCCACCGCCGCCTCAAGTTCTACACCACCTCCTGGTTTTGAGCCAAGGGACGACTGGGAGGGTGATTCCGATGAGGACTAGCTTTTAGGTCTTTTTATTGTTGTTTACCATTTTTTGTTTTTATTTTATTTTCCTTTCCTACTTAGATGATGTAGCAGAATATATTTTATATAATGATTTTGTCGGCTTAAACTGTTTTGGAGATTATTTATTTTCTTTTACGGCCGCATTTTCGTTATACAGTTTGTTGTCACCACTATTCTTCTTGGTTATTCTTGAGATACATAGTGCAGATTCTTCATGGAGTACTTACATGATCCCGATGGATTATATGATGATCCGATTCTTCTTTGGTTCTGCCCTTAACCGAAGCTAAGTTCCTTTTCGTTTTTCATTTCTCATCTTACACATTGGGGACAATGTTTCGATTAAGTGGGGGGTAAGGGAACGTCACTTAGCTTTTTAGCATTATATTCCATGAATTAAGTGATTGTCTTGATTCTCTTTGATGCACGATTCACCACTCAGATTTTGATTCACTTCGATAGAATTTCGAAAAATTAGAATATCTTTGATCTTTTCGAGTTAATTGACTTCATCTTTGTTTTACTTTGCACGAGTAAGAGAAAGTGTCCACTTTTGAAGTAGTGGCGTATTAAGCGCATATTCTGTTATGAGCCATCATTTTAAGCATGTATAACTCACTTCCCTTAGTGTGTAGTCGATAGCATATTGCTTTGACTAGAGTTGACCCTGGCTTTATCACGAATCATGTTTCACTTACGCTTAGAAAGGCAAAGAAATTTCGGATTCGGTAGTTTATCATGAGTGGGCCGTGAGGATAGTTAAATCAATGAGAGTTCACCCGCCAAGAATGAGAAGTGCATTGAAATATATACATCTATTTTCTCTTTGGCAATATCTTAGTCGATGGATCGTAAGACGCACAACTTTTGCATAAACCGATAAACGTGAGCCTAAGAGTAATATATGCTCAGTTATCGATCCGCCTTGCCAGCTCAATTGATTAATAAATAACATGTTTGAGACTGGTTAGTTCGACTACGGGTTGACGTAATATGAGATTGTCTGCATTTCTGAGCGGTTGTGAAAGTTATTGCACACACACATTGGCTCATGACATGAATAGTGTTTAATATGTTACTGATGGATACGAGTGGCATGATTTTGATCTTGGCTTAGTAAGGCATAGTTGTTTTTAATTAACTTGTGCATTCATCAGGGGTGTCTTTTTCTTTTCTCATTTTTTCTCGGGACGATCAAAAGCTAAGTGGGGCGTAGTTGATGACACTCTAAATGGTACCAATATTTATACCCATATGCACCCCGAATTCTGCTCAAGAGAGGATAGATAGGCTCTTTATTGCTTAGAATATGTGTTAAATGCTTTGTGAGTGTTTCCAGGATCGTAATTCTGCATCTATGCTATTTTCCCTGAGGTTTTGGTATTGTTTCGTCTCGTTTTGTGTATTTTATAAGATGTACCGAATCTGGAGCATTGAAGAATGGATCCGGACCAAAAGGAATGCATTGGGCCGAGTGATTGAAGTCCAAGAAGAAGCCTGCTGAAGAAAAAGAAGAGTAGAAGGCCCGGTAACCCAAGGGTTAGGCCCGGTAAACTGGTGACTTATTCAACATGAAATTCATTCTGCCATATTATCTAAGTCGGTTCGGGTTTTAGAGAGTCTTAAGTCGGCTATTGTATCTATATAAAGCCGCATATACTGAAAGCTTACATACAATTCATATGATTCATACATCTTCAATAACTTTTGATTAGTATTACAAATACATTATATATTATTATGCAATAAAGTTTTCTTGAGCTTTGGAGAGTTGTTTTTGGTTTCCTCCTTTCTTCCATCCGCTCTAGCTTGAGTAGATCGAGCTAGATCTCCATTGTTGAAGGTATGAAGCTTTGAACGTTCCTTTATTGTCTTCAATATGGTAGATATGTTCGTATTTATGTGTTTTACTTAATCTGCATGTTTAACAACCCCATAATTTACTTATTTTAATCGTACTGAGCAATGTAGATCCCGAAATTAGGAAAAGCCGCCCCCGGTAAACCGGCGGTCCATACCGGTTTACCGAGGCATATTTTAGAAAACCTAAACTGGGATTCACTACAGCTACATTGATCGGCAGTAATAATTAAAACGAGTAATAGGTCTGGCCAATCTAGCATTCGTAATTTGTAAATTAACATGAAGGACCGCAAGTGAAGTGTTAATTAGGACATAGTCTTGATGGACCCTAGGAACGTGCTGGTTAGTGTCGACAGCTGTCTAGGCGGGTTAGCGGTATGAGGTAACTCTAAATATCGGTAGTTCTAGTTCTTTATGCGTACGGGCTATTACGGAGCAATTAAGGTGGGTAGTTTGTGTATAGATTGTCTACTGCCATTGTCGGAGTAGATAGGAGCAAAAATTGCACCCGTAGCTGATAAATATGATAAAATGCTCACAATTAATCTATGAAAATTATGTGGGGAAGTAAACATAATGAATAGCTAATCCAAGTTAGTAGATCGATAAGGAAAGGGAGAGGTATACCATGTTTGTTTTCTTTTTTATGTTATTGTTGGTCAATGACCGCCTATATGTTGCTTCTTAATTAGGTTAGAATCGTTTATATGTATAAGTTGCATTGTCTCTGTGGGATCGACCTTGACTCACATTTACTATACTACAATTGACCTTGTATTCTTGATAGTAATATCGACGTTAGTGACTTACACGCGATCAAGATTATTATGTGATAGGTGTGAACCATGTTCTGTTCCGTTAAACGTAATTCGGGTCCATCGGACATCCACGTCCACTAAATCTACTGGCCCTCATCGGTTAACGGACAGTCAACCTCCAGATCGGCCCCACAGCACTGCTTGGCGACAAGCCGAGCCGGAGGGAGTACATTCAAAGTGTCCTAAGGCACATGGGTCTGTAAGAGATCCAAGCCCTTTACACTTATAGGAAGAGGCTGACGACATTCAGAATCATATGAAGACACAAAATGGGGTGGTCCGCATCGTGCCGACCCTACTTCGAGCTTTCCAATTGGATAAAACCCTAGTCATATCACATGTCATCTATTGTAATTAAGTCCAACAATAGTCGGTTTCTGCCCTATAAATAGGGCTCAATGTAACCCATTTAAGAGAGGCTCAATTAATTAAAAACAAGGCAAAATCTGTCCAATTTACTACTCTCTATATTTTCTATTTGGCACCACCATTTGCACCACTACACGTCACACAACTACACCGTATGCCACCACTTCACCACCGCTTTCATAGCTAGATATCCACCCATAATCCACCGCTGAACACCCCAATTAATTTTGACATTATCAGTTGGCTCCGTTACTAGGAAAGTTGAAGCTTTCCTACTCGTTTCCAGTGTATGGCTCCTCCTCAGTTACAGAGTTCCACGACGGTCCCAGGAAGCATCTTCTTCAGACCGCCCTCACAGTGTCTTCATCGAATGGATCTCTGTTCTAGCTTGTTCACGTCCGAATCTCAAACCCAACACCAAAGCAATCTTGAAATAAGGGAACCTCCCTGATTTCTTGTTTAAAATCATGAGCTTGCATTTGAATCATCACCTTCCTCATGACTTTTACACAAAGAAAACTTGTTGGAGTTGGCATTGTACGTTTCCTTGCCGGATAGAGTGGCTCACACTGAAAAGATCCGATAGTACGTGATTTTGTTGAGTTTGCTCTTGAGAAATCGATGCTCTCACCATTTTTTACATTAACAAAGTGCTTGATTCAGTTCTTTTGTTTAGTCGTTACTGTCCTATTGATTTGGTTTCAATCATTGTTTAATCCAAGTCTTCTGGGTGCGACATAAAAATAGTCTCATGTTAATAATATATTGTTCTATTTTTTTTGATTTGAGATAGAGTCACGCTGGATTCGATAGGACGTTGGAATTTTAGGGGCTTCACGCTTGAGAAATCGCAGTTGCACCCAAAAATCCTGATATCCGTACATTGTGACCGCCGTTAGACTCGCCAGGCAAGTAACTTTCGGCAGCATCCCGGCACGCCGTCCGGACGTACAGACAATGCAAGGTTGGTAGCTGTCAGAATGGTTGGGAAAAATTAGGGTACTTTTTGACATTTTGCGCAGACAGCCTATGAGCGTTGGACACATGATAGGGACAAAGGACAATACCCTGGTACCACACACCGCGGGAAAAGGACCCGCAAGGGATCCTCTACGCTAGGAAAACTTGGACCTCACACACGAAAACCCTACCGCGGGGGGGGGGGGATAATTCTCAGCAAGAAAACAGATTGAGGCCTAATGTCGATGCTAGGAGTATTTTAAATTAGAGAAGATCCAGATCCAGAGAGCACGTTGCGAACTCAGGGTCAGCCCATATCGGCCATGCCCACGGGGAAGCAGTCGATAGGACCTCAAAACAGCATGAAAATAGAAAGATGGCTCTGGAAAAAATTCCCAAGGTAGAAAATATTTCTGAGGCGAAAAATCTTGAAGCGAAAGTAGCACTAGCCTATGCAGAATATGTCAAACAGATGTATGCAGCTAAATCGCGCCTGGCCACATGTAATCTACCTCTTGTGCCGATTGATGAGCAACTCCCCACTCTGTTTGGACCCGAGGCTGTGGCTCTATCTAAGGGTCCGCCAGCGCCCCTGCGCGAACATGCGAGAATTGAGATAGAGGAGAGTGAATACTCGTTAGCGAGGCAAGGGAGAAAGCACATCTCAAAGAAGAGTTTAGAAAGAAGATGGGCCCTAGAACGGTTGGGCCACCCTGAAAAAATAACTTTACAACAGCGCTTGGGTCCTACCCGTTTCGAGAGAAACGTCGTCCCACGACGCGAGGTCAAAGGCCTCTGTGACGCACGACAGATTCTAAATGAGAAAAAAAAAGCAGAGAAAGACGTTGAATCAGTTTACTATGTGGACTCGAAGGACATCATCTAGAGAAAGATTGTTCCTGTTAAGAATGTCGAGCACATAAAGGATGAAAGAGTGTAAAGGTGGAAAGAGAGATTTTGGATCTGAAAAAAGCTAAGAAAGATGAAAAGCCTGAGCCGACTAAAGGGATCGACGTCCTTTCGGATGAGATACTAGATTCATTACCTTCTAGAGGCATCCAGCATTCGCAATACGTTTACTATAAAGGAACCACCTGCCCTCTCGAATTGATAGCCGCATTTCAGAGCCGTACGCTCCTGGCCACCAAGAATAAATATGCTTGGTGCGTTGTATTTGTTGGAAGCATGCAAGAGTGGATGGCAGCATGGCTCTGAAATCTGGTTCGAGGGTTGATCAAAATTTGGGAGAAGCTAAGGGCAATGTTTTTGAAAGAGTTTGAAACTGCCAAATGAAAAAAGAAATCTATAGAAGATCTGTATGAGGTCTGCCAATGTGAAGGATAATCATGCAAAAGCTACTAAGATAGATTCACGAGGATATATGAGCAGACAAAAAACCTACATGAGAACGGGGTTCAAAGGGGTTTCTTAAATGGGATCGCCAATGGAGCGATGAAAACACATTTTGCCATGCACCCTCCTACGAATATGTGTGACCTTTTCAATCAAGCTCGCATATTCAGTCTGACAGAGGTGGCTCCCTCACCCTCTGGAAAAGAAAAAGTCAATGCGAGTTTCAACCCTCGAAAGAGGAAAAGAGGGAAGAACACGGAGAAGACTGGAAAGATGACTGAAAGAAAGGAAGGGATCGCGACGGGGAAGTCAGGAAGCTGATCAAATTCGATGAGTCCGAGTTCACTCTGATCAATGCAAGCTTGTCTGAAATACTCTACGAAATCCATGATCGGATTGACAGACCCAGACCCTTGAGATCCGACCATAAGATGAGAGATGAGACAATATATTGTGACTTCCATGAGGATCACGGTCACGTCACCGATGAGTGTATCAACTTGAGAAGGATCATTGGCCGAATGATCAAAGATGGAGAGTTGGATAAGTATAAGAAGCATGGAGGTGGTAACAGGAACGAAAGGGGTCCTAAAAAATACCCTAATGAAATCAAAGTTATCATAAAGGAGTTCCCCAACAACAATAAATTAAAGAGTCAGATAAATGCGATCAACAGTAGGGGAAGAGGGAAACTGGTCATTTTGAATCCAAATGAGCAAGACATAACATTCACCCCGAGCGAGCTGGCAGGACCGCCCGGGACGATGGAGCTACCGATTGTGGCACCAGTTGGAATTAACGATTTTGGCATCAATCGTGTCATTTTGGACACGAAGGCCACTCGGGATATCATTTACTTGGAAACCCTAAAACAACTGAAGATAGGAACTTCAAGGCTCAAGCCCTACCTAGGAATGTTGGAAGGATTCTCGAGTGACAAACTAGCTGTTATGGTTGTCATCGACCTGGATGTTGAGATGGGCAACCACCCTCTATATTGAAAAGAAAGGGTTAATTTCCAGGTCATCGATCTGCATTCTCATTACACGGCGATCCTATGGATCCCATCCCAAAGAAACTTTTAGATGGTTGTCTTCACGCCCCACCAGAAGGCCAAATTTTACACTGACGAAGGAATCAGAATGATTGTCAGCCGTCCCAAGCTACTACTGGATCATGTGACTGAAAACTAAGGTGATTATCCAGCGAGAGGGACATATAAAAGGCCTCAGATCGAAGTGCCCGAACCGTCCTACCGATGAGCACGTGTAGATGCAGTTGGGGAGATTGGGGTTGAAGAAAAGTTTGGTAAAACATGGAAGACAGAAAAACCGCCTGTCAAGAAAATGTTGAACTCAAGGGAGTTGTCTGCGACACCCTCCAGATAAGAGATGTTGGTCCCGTAAAAAGGCTGACACAAGTTTAGAGTGAGGTGAATAAACTTCTCACCAAAAACTAGATTTTAAAACAAATTCGGTTGAGTTATAAACTTGTATGGAGTTGAGCTAACTGAGTTAGGTATAAATCAAACTGAGTTCACCGGAAGTGTATAAATTAAAGCCTTTTGATTGTTCAGTTATCAGTTTTTAAAGATGAATGCAGTGCTAATTGAGTTTCTGATGTTTGCTGAGTTTGTGATTTGATGGGATACAACTAGAATGCAGTAAATAAATACGTAAAGTAAATTAGTATTTGAGACAGAGTTTATAGAGGTTCCAGTTGGTGTAGTCCTGTCTATCCTCTCTTCTCCTATTATGTTGGAGGAAATTCACTATGATCTTGAGGTTTACAATCACAGGACACAAAGCAAATTTAAACACTGATTGTCCTTGACTAATCCCTGGCTTCACAATCTTCGAGCCTTAGACTTTAAAAGGTGGAATTGCTGTTAAGCCAAGCTTGCTCCACTGGTCCTTTGAGGGTTGGATTGCCTCTTCACCAGCACACTCACAAACACAGTCTTCTTGACTGCACCTCAACTGTCCTTCACCTTCTTGGCTTCACAGTCTAAAAACCTTTGATAAAATCAAAGTTAAGACTTGAATCAATAACTATGATTCAACTTGTGATTTGAGCTTCTTTTTCTGAATATATCTAATATCTGCCTAGTAAGCTTTGATTTCTTCAAGTGTAGATCTTGATGTTTCCTTGAATGCTTCTAAACACTTTGAAGATTTCTTTTTCTTGATCTAGCAATATAGAATAAAGCAGGAGTTCTTTTCAATTCACTTTCCCCCTTACTAAAATCTTTCTTGATATGTTTCTTCTTAGAACTCCACACCTCTTCTTGATGGAGAAGTGGTCTATTTATAGGGGTTATTCCAACGTTCAAATTATTTGAATTTGAATGTTTGTATCCAGTGGTGGTCCTGCTATTCTGTTGATAGACAATGTCCTTTCTGACAATTCTTTTATCCAATTGTATTGCTTGCTTTATAACGGTTATATTCTTCTTCAGTTTTGAATGTCTATAGCTTCAAACAGAGCCTTCGGGGTTTTTTCAGTTTCCAGCTAGTATAATTGAGTGTTTCAGCTTTAAGAGCATTAACTGAGTTTTTATTGTTCTTTAAAGTTTAGTACTCTTTCTTTATCTGATTTTATATTGACTTAATCAGAGTACACCATAACTTATAAATCATCCAAGATATCATTGTCCTTATGTATCTAAGGTCTTCATACAAGATCCATAAATTTAGTTCAGGTGATCACAAATTTTCCTGAATTCTAACTTTACAGTCTCGGCTTTAATCTTCATAAATTGAATTTGAACCCTCAGTTCTTCATTCTTTAGTAACTGAGTCTATGTCCATTAGCCTTCTCAACTGAGTTTGTCACCTCAGCCTTCAGCTTCTAGATAAGCCAATTGAGTTTGTGTCCCTCAGCTAACTTACCTTCTTCAGTTTCCGTTTGTGTACTCAATTCCTTCAATAATGTCAATTTCTTTTTCTTTGTGTAAACTCAGCAGATCAGTTCCTCATCCTTCTTCTGTTCATCATGTCAGTTTCGTGGTTTCTCAGTTCTGGACCTTAATTACAGTGCTTGTCTGATTTACTTATACAAAAATCAGACTCTATTAAATCCTAAACATTTATGTCTAGACATCTTTTTTCTTTGTACTATAACAGCTAGTTATGACACTTCATCAATCGGGTTTAAATTAACAATTGAATAAGTGATGAATCATCATCGAAACATAATTTATATTTTCAACAATTTCCCCATTTTTGATGATGTCAATACCCTCCTTAAAAGCAATGCAAAAAATAAGGACAAAGCAAAAATATCAATCAAAAAGAACATAGAAAATGATACTTTTATTGATGATGGCTGCTTGAGTTGCAAAGTAATAGAGTACAACAAATGCTATGAAAAGAGCTAAGTCTCAGCTTCTTTTCATTTCCCATTGTCAGATAACGAAGATTTCTTGTCAAATTCTTCAGCAGCTTCTCTGATTGCAATATTCGTTGGGATGTAATCAATGCAGCTGATGCAGGCACAGATTTGTCAAGGTGTTGTCAAGCTGTGTTTTCCAAAGAAATTGTTCTTAAAATAGACTATGAACTTCGACACAATTTTCTTTAGATCTTCATCGGATGTTGATTTCTCTAATACATCTTTGATAAACCCTAAATCGACTTTTCCAGCACTCTTCTCAGCATTTTCAAGAGTCCCATTTTCTTCCCATCTGATCAGTTTGTTCCAGTAATGAACAAGAACTTTATTCATTGTTAGAAAATATTCAAAAGATTGCTCTCTTGTTTAATTTTCCTTAGGGGGTAAACTCTTGAAAATACTGTACAGTTCTGAGCCCAATCCAAGTCTCTTCTCTATAGGCTTAGAAAATTTTGCAATTAGCTTCATTTCTTCATCATCCATGTCAGGTCTAGATTTCTTCAATTCATTGAGCTTCTCATCTATGCAACTAAGAACACCTGTCATACGCTCAGGATTTTCTTTTAAGATATCCAAACATTCCTCCTTATTGGCATCATCCTTCTGAATCAAACTTCTGATGAAATAATTTAGGTGTTGTTGATTGGATGCCAATATGGTCTGGGAAATGACTGAGTCCTTCATAGCATTCTCTAGCAACAGCATCATGTCATGAGCATTAGTGACAAGATTCTCGAGCCTTTCTTGATTCTCAAATTTCCTTTCTTTTGATTCAATGGTTCTTCTTATTTCGATTAGAGTGTCATGACAGTCTTTCTTGACACAATCCATTTTCTTCTCCAGATCAGTTCTTTCAGTTTTATTTTCTTCCATAGACTTCAGGACTTTTCCAAATATGTCCATATCTTCGATTTGTATTTTCACAAGCTCATTGTAATTGTACTTAATAATCTCAGCTTATGTTGGCACATCATTCTTATCATTTTAAGACTTCTTCTCAGTTTTGGCTTTCTCAAAATTTTCAACCTTTTCTGTTGGAAATAAAATTTATGTTTTGATGATGATTCATCACTTATTCAGTTATTGTCTTTAGAACCCATTGATGAAGAGTCATAACTAGCCGTTATAGTGCAAAGCAAAAAGATGTCTAGAAATCAATGTATAGGATTTAATAGAGTTTGATATTTGTATAAGTTAATCAGATAAGCACTGTAATAGTTTTAGGATCATAACTGAGAAATTGGGTAATTAATTGAAGGAAACTGAGATCCTCAAGAGATACTGGAAAACTGACATAAGAGCACACCAACAGAAACTGAAGAAGGTAAGTTTGCTGAGGGACACATACTTAATTGACTTATCTATAAGATAGAAGAACTGAGGGAACAGACTCAGTTATTGAAGACTGAAGAACTGAGGGTTCAAACTCAGTTTATGAAGACTAAGCCGAGACTGTAAAGTTAGACTTTAGGCAAGATTGTGATGACCTGAACTGACTTTGTGGAACTTGTATAAAGACCTAAGAATCATAAGGACAATGATATCTTAGATGATTGTTTGATAATGGTGAACTCTGATTTAGTCAATTATAATTAGATGAAGGATAGATTACTGAGATTTTGAAGAAGAGTAAAACCTCAGTTAATGCTCTTAAAAACTAGAAACTAACTATGTCATGTTTGAATTAGTTTTTAACTGAAGATAAGAAAAACTGAAGTCAATTCAGACCGTTACAAGATACGCAATCTTATTGGACACGCAGAAATGTCAGGAAGGGCACTGACACACAAAAAGAAAAGCAGGACCACTAACGGCTATAAGGATTCCAATTCAAATGATCTAACCGTTAGATAAACCCATATAAATAGATCACTTCTACTACAATAAGAGATGCGGAATTCAAGATTTAATCGAATCAAGAAAGTTCATACTAAGGTGGAAAGCAAATGAAAATAATTCCTGCTAAGCACTTAATTGCAAGATCAAGAAATTTCTTCATGGTGCTCACAAGCATACAAAGATAATTAAGATCAATCATTTGAAGAAAATAGAGTTGTGCATAAATTGTATGTCTAGAAGAGAAAGCTCAATCACAAATTGAATCATAGTTATTGATTCAAGTCTCAACTTTGATTTTATCAAAGGTTTTAGACTGTGAAACACCAAGAAGGTGTTAAGGATACTTGAGCTGCACTCAGGAAGACCGTGTTTGTGATGAGTTGGTTAAGAGGCAACTCAACCCTCTAAGGACCAGTGTAGCAAGCTTAGTTCAAGCAGCAATCCTACCTGTTGAAGACTGAAGCTGGAAGATTGTGAAGCTAGGGATTAATGAAAGACAATCAAGTGTCTTGAATTTACATTGTGTCTTGTAACTATAAACCTCAAGAACGGAGTGGATTTGGCCTCTGTATCACAGGGGAAGAGAGGACTAACAGGATTACACCACATGGAACCTCTATAATTCTTGTTTATTTACATTACACATTTACTTACTGCATTATAGTTATATTCATCTAGTTCACATACTCAGCAAACACTAGAAACTGAGTCAGCACATTAACTGATAATTCATATTTTACAAGGCTAAATTTAATCCGCTGCCGGTTAACTCAGCCAATGATAAGTCAGCTTTGACTTATACTCAGCTAAGTTAGCTTAACTCCGCACAAGTTTTAGTTGAACTAAATCTGGTTTAAGATTCAGTTTGTGGGAGACATTTTGGTGAAAAGTTTATTCACCCCCCCTCTAAACTTGTGTTTTCCTTCTCAAGGGACCAACAATTGGTATCGGAGCAGTTCTTCCGTTTGGAGGTGATCCAAAGATGTTACTGCTTCATTTATTCAGTTTGAAATAACTGAGTATCAGTTGTTTCTTTGACCAACCTTAGCTAATTCTCTAAATCAAATTGTTTGCTTAAACCTTTGATGTTTTTCAAAACTGCATCATGGATGCACAAAATCACTGTAGAAATTTGATAAACTATTCATTTTTAAGATTTGATGAATACAAAAATAAATTGCAGGCTCTGGTGGCTAATACTCAGGAAAAACTGATTGAAACATTCATTGAAGATCCATACTTCGCCAAGTCTGAAGAAAATAATGAGACCCTACCCATAAGCTTTGGAGGAAATGACTATGGTGAGAATGATGAAGAATTATACTATTTGGAACTAATCTGATGAACAACTCTGCTAAATCAAGCAAAGGCAAGCAAATAGTGGAATATGAAGGAGATTAAACTGAGAACATATCGGCAAACATCATGAGGCAAGTTCTTCCACTTTTAACACTCACACTGCCAAGAGAATCATAGAAATTAAGATTTCAATGAGACCTTGGACATACTCATAAACGAATTACAGGTAATTCAAAAGAATTATGAGAATGTCCAAAAGGAAAAAGATCTATTGAAAACTGATGTTCTAAGATTAACTGCCGAGATCAATCTTATCAAAGATAATAATGGAACTAAGGAGACTTGATCAACTGATGAACTAACAGAGGTAATAAATATCACAGAATCATCAGTTGATCCAATTCCTAACGTTCGGTTCAAACCTGGAAAACCATTTGGAGACAGAACTGGTTTAGGGTTTGATAGTCAGCAAAATTATAAGATCAGACCTAGTACAGTTGCACCTAAGTTTGTAGCTGCACAAAAGTCAAAAACTCAGAAAACTGACAATATTATTAGAACTGATAATTACTCAGCACAGCCTCGAACTAAAACTGAAAAAACTGAAGAAAAAAAAAGTCAGTGGCAAAAAGCAAACTGAAATATTTTACAGAAAGATCAGAGGACTGAAAAGGCAAAACTGATCGGAAATCAGTCAAAAGAACATTCAAGTCATATTCACAAAATAATGAAAATTATTCATGGAATAATAGATTCAGGGGGAAAGGAAGACTCTTCCCTACTGATGAAGACCGGAATGCACCAGTAGTTTCAAGATCTCATCAATTTCACAAGTTTGTTAGACCAAAACATAATAAACCTGTTAAAGCTGACTTTATTCAGTCAAAATATCTAGAGAGGTATGTAAAGACTAAGACTAAGATCAACAAGCCTTTACCAAAAATTAATCAAAAAGGACCAAAACAGGTATGGGTACCAAAGATCTCTCATTCTATTTTGCAGGAAAAGATCAACATCTGAAAACTGAGAAGTTGCAATTCTTAAAACTGAGTTGTACTAACAACTATGTTTTTGAATTTACTACAAGTTCTGGATAAGGACAAAACTGGACATTTACAGCCGGAGATACACCGCATCTACCATATTTACTGATACAAGCTAAAGATGACAGAACTGATGTGACCTACTTTAATCTCAACCGTCCATCTTTTCCAGTCATCATCCTTTTTCGCAATCTCAACGATCTTTGATAAGACATTTTGAATCCCACTCATATTTTTCAACCACTACTTCTACCACTTATAAATACCGTCATATTTTTCCGATTAATTCTTTACACTCAGTCTTATACTAATCATCTTTTGAATCAATCCAACTCAATCCTCAGAAATATTGGCCTCCAACCGCATTGAACCTGGAATGATCATATCAGTTGATCAATTCATTGTTAAATACACTGACCAGACCCTCACCAAGGAAATCGCGACAAAAATTCGAGAAATCAAGGGTTTGGAGCAAGTGTTCAACATTAATCTGCAAAGCGTTTGTCTGGATAGCATTGGAGATTTCTATGAATTTGGAAAGACATCCATTGAGGGAGAAGATGTTCACACCCTCACTACCACTGTTAATGGAAAGGAAATTCAAGTCACTGAGGATCTAATTGCAGATATTTTTGGCTTCGACAAATCTGGAGGTTCAACAACTGTCAAATTAAGCAAAGAACAGAAAGAAAATTTGTCGAAAATTATCGCAGTAAACTTAGATTCCCCAGTATTAGAGACTGGAAGCACAAGTCTACTCAAACCTGAATTCAACTTTCTTACCAAGATGTTGGCAAATTGCGTGATTGGAAACGCAGGAAAATTTAGCAATTTTTCCGGCACCAAACTGGATCTATTGTACGTTATTTGGTTCAAAGAAGATTTCCACTAGAAAAGGTACATTCTGGATCAACTAATGGCACACTCGTTTGATGTAACCAAGAAGAAGACTGATGTGAAGAAAGGCAGATTTTATCATAAGAAGACTCTTTCTATTTTAGTTCAAAGAATTCTTGACCACTTTAAAATTGCAAAGAAGAAGGAAACTGCAATTGTAGACGGGAAAATTGCAATCAAAGAGGAAAAACCTAGAAAGAGGAAAGCAGAGGGTTTTGAAATTGAACCAAAGAAAAAGAACAGAAGATCAAAGAAACCTCTAACTGGCACTGGGGCTCTTGAACAAGTTGATGAACTGATAGAGAGGAAGCGGAAACTGGAAGCTTCAATTCAAGCAAGGTTTGTTGAAACTGCAAAGAAAGTTTTGGAGCCTTCTCCCACAAAATCCGCCACTTCAGTTGCTGAAAGTTCAGCAAAGAAACAGAGAACTGGAGAAACCCCCACCGATCCAATCCAAACTGAGAAAGTCCTTGCTGAGAAAGAAACCTCTGTTAGAGAAGAAGTTGTTCCTACACTGCAAGACACTAAAACTCATAAGGAAGCTGACACTCAGGGGGAACATACCCTGAGAGATGAGTTTGATGATGAAGAAACTGGCAGTGTGGAAAGGCTGATTGACTTAGGGACGATGACCATGCTCAAGCTACTCTCCAAGTCTATATCCACACCGCAAAAATCAGCATCTAGAATTGAGTATGAGGAGTCATTCAAGAACATTGAAACTTCTCAACCTGATGAAAAAGATCTTACTGAAATTGAATCAAGACCTGTACAATTCATCACCCTGGATGAGCTTGTCAGTGAAACATGAATAGTTCCGGAAGACAAGAAAGTAGAAGAATCAGTTGCTGAAGAAGATGTGGAACCAACAAAAGATCAGGAAGAAGAACCAGTTGTTGAACTGCAACTTGGGTCAGCAAATGAACAAGTTATTGAGCATGTAGAAGAACTTGTTGTTGTTGAAGAGAAGTTGGAAACTGAGCCTACCATCTCAGTTCCTATAATTGAAACTGAAACTACCTTAATCCCAGTTGTTGCTAAAGGGGAAACCAACAAAACTGATCTTGAGAAAACCGAAGAAACTGAAAGAGTTGAAGCTCCTGTAGTATCTAATTCTGAAATTCCAAGAGAAAGTGAAGTAATCACAACCCCACCTGAATCATTTGTTAATGTCGGAGAATTGATAGTAGCTTATTGCAAGAGACTGCAAACTTATCAAAATTGGAAACTCAGCTCCATATCAAATCAAAGAAGCCAGTTATCAGATATGGAAATCACAGAGAAATGGGTGTTTGATATGTTCAACATCACTCATTTGCACAAACTGATCAACACTGATGATATTTTTAGCAGTTGATATGCGTTGATCAGAGACAGTTATTGGAAGAAAACTGCAACAGGAGGAAGCTCTAAGAAAGATGACAATGACGATGACGATGATGATTCACAGGGAGATCCTAATTTGCAAAGAGGAATTCTCGCATCAATTCAAGAAAAGAAAACTAGAGATGATAAGAACACTAATGACATTGAAGATACTTCTGAAGAAAGTAGTGAAGATTCAGACTATGAAACTCAGTCTGAATATGAAAATAACGAAAAGGAAGGTTATCAGTTCCCAACTAACCAAATAGTTCGTGAGATAGCAAAAGCTGAAGCTGTTAAAGTTTGTGAAGAATCTGATGATAATTTCAATGTGAAAATATCACAAGTCAGAGTGATTGACCAGTCAAGTCTGAAAGAAGTAAGGAGACAATCTGAGGAGAGGAGAAAGTCTATGGAATACAAAGAAAAACTCAAGAAGATTGTTTCTACTCCCTTTAAAGATACAAAAGTGACTGAAGCTGAAGCTGAGAAAACTGAAACGCAAAAAGCTGAAACTGGAAAAGACATTCCCACACAGGTTGATATTATCAACTTTTATCACAATGAGCTGATCCGCATTCCGAAAGATGATCTCATTTTATTTGGAAAAGTGTTACAGTCCTTGGAAGAAAGCAAGACCGAGGGGACTAACATGGAGAAAAGATTGGATAATGTCAGAAGTGACTATCAAAACACTTTGATTGAAATTCGCAAAACAACCATTGAGAATGATTCAAGAAAAGCTGAAACTACAGAGAGATGGGAAGGCATTCTCAATAACTTGGTTGACATAATGGTCTTAATGGAGAATGGAATGAAGGACTCGGTCATTGCACAGACCATATTGGCATCAAACCAGCAACATCTCAACTCCTAAATCAAGAGTCTGATCGATAAGAATGATGTCAATAAGGGGGAAAGTTTGGATATGTTAAAAGTCAATGCGTTAGATATGCCAAAAATTTTGGAGAACATTGATGCTAAACTGGTCAAAATGAAGAAAGCTAGAGAACTTTACAGATGAGGAAATGGAGCTAATTGCAAAATTTGCTGAACCAACTGAGAAAAGACTTGGTCTAGATTCTCGTCTTTACAATATTTTCAAAGACTTACCCTTGAAAGAAGGAGAGTCAAGAGAACAATCCTTATCAACTTTTCTGAATATGCAAAAGGTTATTATGCATTTTTGGCACAAACTGAGCAAATAGGAGAGGAATGGCACCCTAGAAAAAGTTGAGAAAGAGGAACCTGAATTTGTGTTGGAGCTACTGAAAACTAGCACGAGTGAAAAACTGAGACAAATTATGTTTGTGTTTGTTGTACTCTTCAAGGGCAAATTTTTCAGTAAACGCAATATGTCCAACTCATAGAACATTTATGCAAATATTCATGGAATTGAAAGCACGGCAACAAATGAAGCCATGAAGAAGTATGCTGAAGATTATGCCAATAAACTCAATGAAACTGGCAAGTGAACGGAAAAGAAGCTGACACTTAGTTTCTTTTCATGTACTGTATTTTAATAATCTGTATTGTAAATCAGTCTCTTAATAAAATATAAGTTTCTCAGTTCATCTTGTTTTTGTTTATTTTGTCTTTATCTTTTTGCATTGCTTTTAAGGAGGGTATTGACTTCATCAAAAAAAAGGAAATTGTTGGAAATAAAATTTATGTTTTGATGATGATTTATCACTTATTCAGTTATTGTCTTTAGACCCCATTGATGAAGTGTCATAACTAGCTGTTATAGTGCAAAACAAAAAGATGTCCAGAAATCAATGTATAGGATTTAATAGAGTCTGATATTTGAATAAGTTAATTAGACAAGCACTGTAATAAGTCTAGGATCAGAACTAAGAAATTGGGTAATTAACTGAAGGAAACTGAGATCCTCAAGAGATACTGGAAAACTGACATAAGAGCACACCAACAGAAACTGAAGAAGGTAAGTTCGCTGAGGGACATAGACTCAGTTGACTTATCTAGAATATAGAAGAACTGAGGGATCAGACTCAGTTATTGAAGACTGAAGAACAGAGGGTTCAAACTCAGTTTATGAAGACTAAGCCGAGACTGTAAAGTTAGACTTCAGGAAAGATTGTGATGACCTGAACTGACTTTGTGGATCTTGTATAAAGACCTAAGAATCATAAGGACAATGATATCTTAGATGATTGTTTGATAATGTTGTACTCTGATTTAGTCAATTATAATCAGATGAAGGATAGAGTACTGAGATTTTGAAGAAGAGTAAAAACTCAGTTAATGAAGTCAAATCAGATGTTAAAAACTGTAAACTGACTACGTCATGTTTGAA
Organism: Gentiana straminea; assembly: GCA_036785695.1. Taxonomy (NCBI): domain Eukaryota; kingdom Viridiplantae; phylum Streptophyta; class Magnoliopsida; order Gentianales; family Gentianaceae; genus Gentiana; species Gentiana straminea. Next base: position 224,189 of record JAVUPR010000340.1, read on the forward strand.
TTAGATTTTAACTGAAGATGAGAAAAAATGAAGTCAAATCAGACCGTTACAAGATAAGCAAACTTATTGGACACGCAAAAATGTCAGGAAGGACACAGACACACAAAAAGAAAAGCAGGACCACTAATGGCTATAAGGATTCAAATTCAAATGATCTAACCATTAGAGAAACCCCTATAAATAGATCACTTCTACTACAAGAAGAGATGTGGAATTCAAGATTTAATCGAATCAAGAAAGTTCATACTAAGGGGGAAAGAAAATCAAAATAATTCATACTAAGCACTTAATTGCAAGATCAAGAAATTTCTTCAAGTGCTCACAAGCATTCAAAGATAATCAAGATCAATCATTTGAAGAAAACAGAGCTGTGCATAACTTGTATATCTAGTAGAGAAAGCTCAAATCACAAATTGAATCATAGTTCTTGAATCAAGTCTCAACTTTGATTTTATCGAAGGTTTTAGACTGTGAAACACCAAGGAGGTGTGAAGTACAGTTCAGCCGCAGTCAGGAAGACTGTGTTTGTCATGAGCTAGTGAAGAGGCAACTCAACCCTCTAAGGACTAACGTACCAAGCTTAGTTCAAACAGAAATCCTACCTATTAAAGACTGAAGCTGGAAGATTGTGAAGATAGGGATTAGTGAAGGACAATCAAGTGTCTAGAATTTATTTTGTGTCTTGTAATTGTAAACCTCAAGAACATAGTGGATTTGGCCACCGCATCACATGAGAAGAGAGGACTAACATGATTACACCACCTGGAACCTCTATAATTCTTGTTTAATTACATTACGCATTTACTTACTGCATTATAGTTATATTCATCTAGTTCACATACTCAGCAAACACTAGAAACTGAGTCAGCACATTAACTGATAATTCAAATTTTACAAGGCTAAATTTAATCCGATGCCGGTTAACTCAGCTAATGATAAGTCAGCTTTGACTTATACTCTACTAAGTTAGCTTAACTCCGCACAAGTTTTAGTTGAACTAAATGTGGTTTAAGATTCAATTTTTGGGAGACATTTTGGTGACAAGTTTATTCACCCCCCCTATAAACTTGTGTTAGCCTTCTCAAGGGACCAACGTTTTCAGATTCAACTTCTTCAAACAATTTTCCTTAGGATGGTGTATAAATGATTTCTTTCAGCTTCTCCTTATAATCTTCAGTCTTTCTTCTTTCTTTAGATTCTCTTCTTATCACTTCCAGTTTTGAACTGTCAGTTTCTTTCACTGTGATTGTTTTAAATCAAACTCATCATCTGTTTTCTCTTTTGTTTGATCAACTTCGCTCTTGCAATTTCCAGAACTTCTCTATCAGTAGGTGATGGATAACCTTCAGGATATTCTACTTTTCCTTAAACAGACTGAGCTTTAGAATCTGAATTACTACTTCCTTCTGAAATGTCTTCGTTTGATTATCCTTCTTCGAAAGCTTTTCCTAACTCTTTCGTTTGAAGGAAGGCAAGGATCCCTTTTTGTTGGTCAGGATCTCCTTGTGAGTCATCATCATCATCATCATTGTCATCCTACTTTGATTTTGAGGTTTCACCTCCTGTAACCTTCTTCCAATATCTGTTTCTTATCAAGGAATATCCATTTCTAAAAAATTCTTGAAGATTGAATATTTGTGACAAGTGAGTGATGTCATACAGACCAAAGACCCATTTTTCTCATTTCCAATTGAACTGAACTTCCAATGTTGATATGCATCCAATCTTCTGCAACAAGGTTCAATCAGTTTTCCAATGTCAGCAATTGGATCAAGTGATGTTTCAACATCTTTAGTTTCTGTGGGGACATCCAAGGTTGATTCAGTTAGAGTCCCAACAGGTTCATCAACTCTCTCAACTTTAGTATTGCTGGATTCCCCCTCAGCAACAACTGGGATGATAGATTTTTCACTGTCAGCTTCAGGCACTATTGTAGATTTGGTGGTCTGTTCAGTTTCCAAAATCCCTTCAGCAACTTCTTCTTTTTTAGCTTCACGTGCATATTTACTTATAGGTTCAACAACTTGTTCAGGATTCTCTTTCAGTCCTGCTGCTGCTTCCTCTTCATCTATCTCAACATTTTCAGCTTCTCTTCTTTGACATTCTTCTCCAACAGGTTCATCCAAGTTAATGACTTGTTGTTGAACTGATTTACCATCATCAACTTCTCTTCTCTCATACAGAGATGCATCAAATTCCTTGATGGATTCCTAATACTCCAGTCTGGATGCAGATTTTTGCGGTGTGGACTTGGCTTTGGATAGCAGATTGAGCATGTTTGATATCTCAGGTGTAATCAGCTCTTCATCACCTTCAGTCTCTTCACCATCAACATCGGTTCTCAGAACTAGTTCCCCCTGAGTATCGGCTTCTAGTAAGGATGGAATGAGTTCATGAGTTTCTTCAATTGATTCTTTTTCAGCAACAAGTTTTGTGGGGGGTTTAATCATCAGCTTTTGTTTTCTTTGCCGTATGACTTGCTGTATCAGAAACTAAAGATTTTTCTGGTGTAAGTTCCTTGCTTTTCTCAGCATTCTTGGCTTTTTCTAATTCATCCATCTTTCCCTTTTTCTCCTTCAGTTTCTCAACTTGTTCCAATGCTTCATCCGTTATAATAACTTTCTTGGAGGACTTCTTCCTTTTCTTCTTACGTTCAGCTTCAGAACCTTCAGCTTTCCACTTTCCAATTTTTCTTTTCTCATCTTTCACTCCAATTTTTCCATCAACAATTACATTTTTTCCTCTCCTTGAAATTCCAAAGTGGTCGATGATTCTTTGAACTATAAAGGCAAGAGTCTTCTTGTAATAGAATCTTCCTTTCTTCACGCCAGTCTTCTTCTTCGGTACTTTATAAGTGACTTGTCCAGCTATTTGATCAAGAATATATCTTTTCCAATGGAAGTTGGCTTCAAACCATGTAACATATAATAGATCTATCTTCATCCCAGATAGATTACTGAAGTTACCAGCACTTCCAATTACAAATTTGGCTAGCATTTGGGTCAGATACCCTAACTTTGGTTTAAGAAAACATGTTTTCCCAGTCAATGATACACTTGAATCTTATTTAATTGCAATTAGTTTTCACAGCTTCTCTCTTTGATCCTTATTCAATTTGATGGCTGATGAATATCAAGAAATATCGAATCCAAAAATTTCTGCAGTAAGGTTCTCAGTAACCTTAATTTCCTTCTGATTGACTCTGGTGGTGTAAGTGTACACATTTTCTACTATGGCTGTTGTTCCAAACTCATAGAAGTATCCTATGCTATCTAAGCATACACTGTCCAGAGCAGTGTTGAAGTCTCCTTCAAGACCATTAATTTTCCAGATTTTCTCCACAATTTGCTTGGCAATGTATGAATTATTGTATTTTTCAAGATATTGATCAAGTGAGGTAATCAAACCGGGTTCTACTCTAGTATAAGTCATAAGGGTAGGAATTTTTTGAAAGGCTTGAAGATAGACTGAATTCTTCAAAAAAATGGATTGAACAAAACTGAGTGTAAGGATTTTGATATAGAAAGTATGAGGGTATTTATATAGGTAGTAGATGTGCGGTTAAAGGGTTTGAGTTGATTTGAAAAGTCTTGTCATAAATCACATCTAGTGTTGAGATGCGAAAAATGCAGTGAGTAATGGAGATGGACGGTTAAGATCTTCATAGGTTACGAATTTTCTTCCAACCGTTGTCAGTATTAGTAAATGCTCTTGTTACGGTGTATCTCCAGCTGTGAAAAACTATCCTTGAGTTTATCCAACCATGAGTCAGTCGTCAGTTGTTATCTTCTTCATCAGGTTTTAGAAACTCAGTTGTGAAAGATAACTTACTGACTCAATTTTTAAAAAGTCGGTTTTTACAAACTAGTTTCTTTACTGCAAAAGAAATTAAGAGCTTTTTGGTACTCATATCTGTTTGGGTCCATTCTGGTTAGCTTTTGGATTAATTCTTGAACCCTTTTAAGATGGTCCATTTTTTCCTAGAATTAATCACTTCTTCGAGGGCTTTGAATATCTTGAGAATTGAGCTCATATATCTTTCTTGAATCTTTGACTTAGTAGACATCCTGTTAGATTTGTCTGTTTTCACATAATTCTGTTCTTTTGGCTTTTCAGTCTTTTCCTTATGAATTTTGTGAAACTGAACAAGGTCTAAACTTAGAACTCTGTTGATTACCAAACCCTAAGCCTAATCTATCTCCATATGGCATTCCTGGTTTGAACTGAACTTTAGTGAATGGAACAACTGAAGAATATGTGATGTTTATTACTTCTGTTACTTCTTCAGTTAATCCAGCACCTTGAGTTCTGTTATGAGCCTTGATAAGGTTAATTTCAGCATTCAATCTTAGAACTTTAGCTTTCAACAATTCTTTTTCCTTTTTGACATTCTCATTATTATTTTGAATTTCCTTTAATTCCTTCATGAGTATGCCTAAAGTTTTATTGAAATATGCATTTCTATGATTGTTCTTGGATGTAGAAGCATTTACCTCATGACATTTTTCAGTTCTAGCTTCTTCACATTCCATTATCAGTTTTCCTTTACTTGATTCAGCATTGTCCTTGACTAGTTCAGCTCCAAAGAGTATGATTTCTTCGTCATGATGTTCTGCTGGAAAGTGATAACGCCCTAAATGGTACCAATAATTATACATTTATTCACCCCGAGTTCTGCTCAAGAGATGAAAGATAGGCTCGTTATTATATGAAATAGGTGCTAAATGCTATGTGTATGTTTCTAGGATCGTAATTCTGCATCTATGTTATTTTCCCGAAGATTTGGTACTGTTTGTCTCGTTTTATGTGTTTTATAGGATCTACCAAATCTGGAGCATTGGAGAATGGATCTGGACCAAAAGAAGCATGTTGGGCCATGTAGTTAAAGTCCAAGAAGAAGTCTACTGATGAAAAAGAAGGAAAGTCAGCCCGGTTTACCGAGGGATAGGTCCGGTAAACCGAGAGCCTTGTGAGACAAGGAATCGATTCTGCCATGTCTACTAGGTCAGTTAGGGTTTCTAAGAGCCATACGTCGGTCATTGTATCTATATAAGGCCGCATTAACAGATTATTGTCTAGGAGTTCCAAGTTTTGCATAATATATTCAATATACATTATACAATTTGATGAAATAAAGTTATTCCAAGCTTTTGAGGAGTTATTTCTGGTTTTCTCCATTTCTATACCATCTCTAGCTTGAGTAGATCGAGCTAGATCACAATTGTTGAAGGTATGAAGCTTTGAACGTTCTTTTTTGTCTTCCATATGGTAGATCTATTCGTATTTATTTGTTTTAGTTAATCTGCATGTTTAACGACCCCATGATTTACTTAGATTAATTGTAATTGAGCAATGCAGATCCAGAATTAAGAAAAGCTGACACCAGTAAACCGGTGGTCTACACTGGTTTACCGAGGATATATTTAGACAACTTAATCAGGAGGATTCACTATAAGTACGTTGACCGATAGGTTTAATTAATAGTATGTTAGATCTGGCCAATCTGCTTATTGTAATCGTAAAATTAACATGAAATACGAATAGTGAAGTGTTAATTTTGACATAGGCTTGATGGACCCTAGGAACGTGCTGATCAGTGTCGACAGCTGTCTAGGCGGGTTAGTTGTATGAGTTAGCGCTCGATATCGGCAATTCTAGTTCATTATGCATTTGGGCTATTACGGACCAATTATGGAGGGTAGCTTGCGTATAGATTGTCTACTACCATGGTTGGAGTACGTAGGGTTAGGAGTTGCACCCGTAGCTGTTAATTAAATCAATAGCTCGCTCGATTAATTTAAGGAAATTATACGGGAAGTGAACGTACAGATTAACTAATCAAAGTTTGTAGATCGGTGGGAAGAGGGGGAGAAATTCCATGTTTCTTTCATGTTTATTGTTGGTCAATGGGCACCTCTACGTCACTTCTTAATCAGGTTAGAATCGTTTATACTTAGAGTTGCATTGTCTCTGTGGGATCGACCTTGACTTGCATTTACTATACTATGATGTACTAGTACTCTTGCTTGTAATATCGACGTTAGTTACTTATAGGCAATCAAGATTTTTGGCGCCGTTACCGGGGATAATAGGAAATTTTAAGGATAAATGTTTTAATTCTGAATAAGTAATCGTTTTTATTTTATTTTATTTTCTTTCGAGTCTTGAGTCGTTCTTGATCAAACCAGCATATGTTAATCTATCAAAATAATAAATTATAGGTCCGATTTACAAAGGTTTACCCCCGTTTTACTGAGACCCAGAAAATTGAATTCTGACAGTCCCTGTTATTCTGTGTTATTCCCAGTTGATTATAGTTAGTAGGTCCGCAATAGTTGGGATGAACCCCAACTGAAGCGGGAGTGGCTAATCTTTTCTTTGTATTATTTTGTCACTTTTGCAGGAAGTATCCGGACACTTCGGAAATTCAGTCAAGAAAAAGCAATTAAGGCTAGACGAGTCAGACACAATGACTCATACTGTGTTGAACATCAAACCAATCTCTATGTACCCTAGATAAGAAGCTAGAGAGCAATACGAGACTGATAAGAAGTGAGTGGAGGAGGAGACTAAAGCACTTAAATGGGAAGTAAAAGAAAACCTGAAGGAGTATGAGACTTATCAACAAGGTACGTTTTCTATCGAGTTAATTGATCTTTTGTCCGATAACGACTCCGATGACCCAGAGGAGGATCTGGACACCATGTTCTCAGATTCTGAGGATTACCCGGACTCTAATACCGCAGAAAAGTTAGGAGACCCTAGAACATTTTGACTCCCAATTTCTATCAATGGTATATGTGTAGGTTTAGGTCTCTGTGATTCCAGTTCAAGTTGTAACATTCTACCTCCATCCCTCTACCAGAAGATTAAGCTTCCGGTCATTATGAATCAAACCTGAACTATGACCTTTGTTGATAGGACTAGAGATATGTCTGCCGGTCTACTTAGGAAGTGCACGATAAAGGCAGGAGGGTTCACTTTCCAATTGATTTCACGGTATAGACGTACCAGATGACCCAAGTGCCCCAATTTTGTTAGAAGGGTCTTTCTTAGCGACAAGCCGAGCAATCATGGACTTTGATAATGGGTATATTACTTTAAGATTGAATAATGACACAGTATCTTTCAAAATCTTAGAGCCCCTAGATAATAGGCCGGAAAGATGCAAGATGACTTATGATTCAGTAAAAGTAGAATCATGGAGATAGAGAAGAAAGGGCATAGGGAACGACAGGTTTTAGTGGAAAATGTTGAGCAGGAATTCATGAGATTATTGCTTAGAGAGCACGAAGAGAAGGACCACAAAGTGATGGATTAGAGCTTAAAGTGGAAAATGTGGAATCCTCAGGCATAAAGATTAAATCTTGAAGCAGAGGACGACCTAGCACACGAGCAAAGAGAGAGCGGCGTACGTGCTAGGAAGAGAGCTCATAAATTTTCTATGGAAAACCTTGACAAGGCACTCTCGAATGGCAATGATACACGAGAATGGAAGTGCATGATGGTTAAGACCTCAATGATGCGAGTTTGGTGAGTTAAGGCCCCAACTTTGGATTGATTGAAGGACCGAAGGTAAGTCGAGCTGACCACTTTAAACTCAGAACTATTCTTCTTGAACCCGTAGGTAGATTAGGAATGAATAAAAGTAGCTGGATGAAGGGACGAGTTTTTTGTCATCCTACCGCATTCTTAGGCTTGAAACGATGGTTGTTGGGAAGGTTTTTTTTTCTTGTTGTGGATTCTAGTGAAGTAAGTTAGGATCAAGTCGGAGATAGCAACAAAATGAGTAAGAGACTAGTCAATTTGAGGTCAGGATTGAGCAGTGAGATTAATTGAAGTGTGTAGAGAAGGCGGATACAGAAATCTGGGGAAAAGAAGCCCCAGTAAACCAAGAAATACCTCCGAATTACCGAGCTGAGATTTTCAAGTTTCTGAGTGTCTGATTGAAAAGAAATTTTTTTAGAGACACATGGAGGACACACGTTGCACCAGAAAGCTACCAAACAGCAAAAACCATCCCATTTTCCCTATTTTACACCTTTTCATCCTTTCCCACACTCCACCATAACTCCACCTCAATCCTGATGAGGGCAAAATCATCTCGGTGGCACAGCAGTATAGATCTAATGGATATCTGGCTGATTTGAAGGTGATTGAATGTAAGTTAGCCGGAGATGTACGGCGGTGATAGGAGGGAGGTGAGAGAGGTGGTGTTTCTACAGAGCTTTGGCCTACTTTTGTATCAGAATGTCTATATCTTGTTTAGGTTACACAAGCCTTCCTTTTATAGGAAGAGAAAACTTAAGAGCTAAGTAAAAGATAGAAGTCAATAAGCAGCATAGTCACTGGTCTTGTTTAATAGCTAGGTATACTAGTAAATATCTGGACTGCAAGTGGATAAAGTATCTCGGCGACGACTTCTTGGGGTCGCATAGACCACCGACTTCATTTGTCTTGCTCTTTGTTTACGACTAATTTTGTGGTTTATATCGAGTTATTCCGTAACAATATCTTCCGTGTTTTAGTGTTTTTTTTATAGAAAATCACTTGCTAAAAAGGATAAATTGGAAGAATGGGTTTAGAATCTATTGAAGTGTGAAAATCGAGCTATTTATGTGGTTTTTATCTATTTATGTACGATTTTACACTTTGCTCGTTTCTATCGCCTTGTAGGTATGCTTGCATGTTGTGAAGGGAGCTAGAACGGTGTTTGATTGAAGATTAAAGGAAGGATGAAGATGCAAGTTTGAGATTGGCATGAAGGTCTACATGGCTGAACTGGCGTCCATTGCATCCGTCCAGTGGACGGGCGTTTAAAGCACCAGACGGGCGTCCAGAAGGCTTATTCGATTCAAAGAAGAAAGGTCTCAGGTGGACGAGCGTCCACTATTCCAGACTGGCGTCCAAGAGGAGATATTTGATTCAGAGTTGTGAAAAATTCAGCAGACGAGCGTCCATTTTTGCATAGGATGGACGTCCAAGAAGACTCGGCCCGACTCGATGAATTTTGTGAAGATTGGACGGCCGTCTACCTTGCTGGACGGGCGTCCAATAGCCGACCTAACCCTAGCCGCCTTAAAAATCTATAAATAGCAGCGCATTCTAAACCCTAAAATCAGACTTTTACACACCAAAAAAAACACACAGCAGCCGCATATCCAAAAGAGAAAACAAGGAGATGAATTCTTCCATCCCAACAATCATGATAATCAACATGATTGTTGGCTAAGCATATCGCGGTGGGACAACTGAGGAAACCAATCAACAACTACACCAACTAGAGGATTTTAAGCTATATTTTTAGTGAGTTAAATTTACTATTTTTTATCAATTGAATGTTGTGATTAATTGTTTATGTTTTATTGAATCGAGAGATCGATGAAATTATATTTTTGATTGAATTTATATGAGAGTATTGATTCAAGCTTTGATCTTTTCAATTGATGCAATTAATTGTAATTCAAGAGATTGTTTATGATTAGTTGAGTAGAGTATTGGAGACAATCTCATGATCGTGTTATGCATGCTAGTTTAGTTTTGCTTGAGAGAGAAAACGAAACTCTAGAAATTGATTAAAGAGATTTAATCGAAATTGTGATTTGATCATTACTAAAAACCGTATTTTTAGCTCACAATCTAGTTGGGGTTGGTTGGTTGATTGGTGGATTCTCGTTGCCTTGCCGTTCTTTTAATTATTTGATAAACCAAATTCGTTCGTATCAACTTTTGTTGCTAAGTTTAGTTATTTTAAAAACCCTAGTTTTTGCCTGCTGTTTTCTGCATATTTTCTGTTTCCAGTACGTTATCGGACGCCCGTTCACATCAGTGGACGCCCGTCCAGTGTCGATTTTATTCTATTTTCTGTTTCTAGTCATAGTTTCTAGATTATAATTAATATAAACCTTAGTTTTAGGTAGTAATCTATGACATAATCGATATAATAAATGTACTCTAATCCGATAAACGTTCGATTCCCTTAGGACGACCCGTTAACACCTTTACTACGAGCCTTGCACTTGGGGTGTTCCGGTAATTATAAATTTAAAACTAGTTTTTACCGAACACTCTTGCTCCCTTTTTCCTCTCAAGTCTTGTGCGGACTTTTGCGGACCTTTTGTCCAAGGTCACGATCCGGCCCCTAGTCATGGTGATGCTCTAGGCGGGGTTTGATGACGGCGGCCTTGACTTGGTATCATTGGCGTCGCCAATGATGTAGTCGCGGATCCTCCGCATGTATGATGGGCCAGAGAGGCTATTTCCGGGACTAAACGGTGGCGATATATTTGCACGCATCAATGGCCCCCTACTCCAAGTCTTGATCATTTTTCAAGAAAATGTCGAGCGTGGAGTAGAACGATCTCAAGGATATTTGGTGCTTTTGCGACCTCGTCGTTTGATGCGACTTGTTAACTAAGGACCGTGCTTTTTAAAGCTAGCAGCCTTGAAGCAACTTTGGTCTTGTATTTGCGTCCTTGTCATCTGACGCAACTTGTTCACTAAGGACCTTGCTTTTTATAGCAAGCGGCCTCAGAGCAACTTTGGGCCTATATTTGCGACCTCGTCGTCTGATGCGACTTGTTCACTAAGGACCATGATTTTTAAAGCAAGCGGCCTCAAAGCAACTTTGGGCCTGTATTTGCCACCTCGTCGTCTGATGCGACTTGTTCACTAAGGACCGTGCTTTTTAAAGCAAGCGACCTCGAAGCAACTTTGGGCCTGTATTTTCGACTTCGTCGTCTGATACGACTTGTTCACTAAGGACCGTGCTTTTAAAGCAAGCAACCTCGAAGCAACTTTGGGCCTGTATTTGCAGCCTAGTCGTGGGCGAGGTTGTCTGTTTTCCAAGGATTATTGGTGCAGTTCAACAGTCAGATCGTGGCTGACGTTGGTTCCCTCGATAACCGCCACTACGTAGGTATTGACACCTCTGGTAACCGCCCGAGTAGGCACGTGGGCATTGATTAACCTCCATCATGATTGCGGTTTTTGAATTTTGGAATTCAAATTGACCGTGCAAATCTCAACCGTTGGATAGATTGATTCCAAACCACACGATCGAACGTCCGTCGCCTATATAAGGCTTGCACCCTTCATACCTCCCCACTTTTTACGCTTTTATTTTCCCCAAACTTTTCCCTCTAAGTTTTATCTCCTCTTTTTCTGGGATTGGCAAGGGTTTTTCCGGCGAAGGTTTGTAGAGAGGATTCGGTGGTGGTCGATGTGAATTAGAGGCTTCCGGCATGGATTTGAAGTTTCCGGAGTGTTCTTGTGGCTGTCCGTTTTAGCTTCTTCTCAGAAACAGGTAAATCCTTCTTCCCTTAGCTTCTTTCTTTGTTTCTATTTCCATATTTCAATCTGTTTTGGTAAATTTGATCCGTTAGTGGCAATGTGTTCTTGTCTAAGATGTTTTGGGGGTAGAAGTGGGCCTTTTAAGTTTGCGTTTGTGTTCTGGGAATGTTTTTCTGGGAGAGGAAAGGGGGGAGGTTTGGCGGTTTAGCCCAGAAAACCTCTATCTTTTTCGCTATGTTTTAATAAAATACTTGACCACCATAATCCAATACAAGCAAGAGGACTAGGTCCATCGTAGTATAGCTCTAGCGAATCAAGGTCGATCCCACAGAGAACCAATTATGGATCATTTATATACAAACAATTAATTATTCATATCAAGGACACAAAGGCGGTCTACGACCAACGAAAGACAAGAAAGATAAAGGACACGACTCGACACAACACTAATAAAGACACGTAATTAACCTCCCCAATTATCATGTTATCGTTTGGATCTAGAGATTCTATATAATTAAGCTAGACTCGACAACTATTAATCCGATTCGTATTTCTTTCATATTGGCTATGGGAGTCATCCCCTAAACTAGATCTAGCTCCGGGTAGGCCATCCAGATCACTATGCTACATCACGTGACTTTGCTTTTTCGGCCTCCATCTCATATGACTTGCACGCTTACAAAATTAGGGATGCCGATATTAACCGTATTCCTCACCTAGGCAACATTCCTTTGTTCAGGCGTACTTCCTAAGCGACCGCATCAGTCTCTATCCCATTAACAATTACCTGGACGGTCTCATGTTAATCTACGATTTACGTATAACTAGGTGCTAGCAATTCCCGATTATAACACAGTTCTAGATCTCGCAGAAAGTCCAGGAAGATCAATTCATGAGCCGACCTAGGAGCACTATATTGGTATTTCCTAATAATACGCTAATTAAAACAGATGAGCAACGTAGCCGTAGCCATACCTACTAAGATAAGAAATTCTAGGTGGACAATCACGCCATTAAGACGTGGCTAGATTGATGCGGTGAAAACCTAAATCTTAGCGTTTCTACATACGTAACGGATAAAATAGTGACTCATAAAGCAATTATATAGATCTACTAAAAACACGGTTGTCGATCATACCAAAGTCATCTATAGGTCACCGGATAACAGATCTGGGCGTGTGGATCCTTATAGACAAGGAATCCCCACTGCCTCATATCGTATCCTTAGATCTACATCGTCCGGTGAAGAACGAACAACCTCAAACGATAAACAATAATTGGGGTCTTAATTACAAAGAACTAAGAACAAATAAATAAAAGAACTTACATTATTGCAGAACTTGCATAAAAGCTGCTCTAAGGAAAACTGAGAACTTTATTTTAATCTGAGAAGTGTCTAAGATGTCTTGTGTGTATATGGCGTGTATGACTTGCCTTAATTTATTGGGGTTCAAGCTAATTAAGAGATATACTTCAAAATATCAAAACAAATAAGAGATAACTCCCGGTTGATCTCAATAAAATGATGTGCCCCCCCTCCCCCAAGTTGCGTGTCCTTCATGTTGGCGCCACTCTTTGGATTGCCTTACTCCTCTTTTCGTGCTTATCCGATCTTTGTCTTGAATTTATTTTGATTTATCTTGAGATTTAATTCCTCCATTTGTATTTATCCTCCAAAATTATCCAAATCTGCAAAATAGATATTTATCCCAAAATAAATCATATTTAAATAAAACGGATAGATATAATAAAAACGGATAAATACCGATTTATGTATTATAAATGGATAAATACCAAATTATATAATATAAATCACATAACATTAAATAATAAATATAAACATGTGATTTAATATAAAATATATATATATTATTAATCTCGATTTAAGGACAATATTGATGACTTTTACGGGTATAATTTGACCGTCATCAACTACCCCCTACTTAGGCTTTGATCGTCCCGAACAAGGCATCAATAAGTCATTCCCCAAGACAACATTTTCCATGGTCAAATCATACTTACACGAGAAACTCGAGTCAACTCATACCATTCATGCTCATAAGGTACCCGTTATTCACTACTCGCTATGAATCGAAGTGATGTGTGCATGTGCATTCAGTTTTATATATTCGTGGCAAGATTAGAGTTTATGCTAACTTCGCAATCTCAACCTACCAATATCAGCATTCCTACTTCTTAAGCCTTGCAATGGGTAAAGACATGGTGCAATAAGCAAGAGCGTCATCCATAAGGTTTTTGGACTTGAGACCGAGAAAAATACTCGAAGCCTCTTAAAAGTTGAATTTTTTCATTTTCATATTTTCAAGCATTAACACCTCTCAAGAAAGAAACTTGCTTTAAAAGTAAATTATGCATTGCAAGAATCTCCCTTTCACGGATGAGTCAATAACATGAATATTACCACAAGCGCGAGGCTACTTTGGTAATGTTACTACAAGCCCAGTGTTTAAAGCATTGTCAAAACACAGATAATTCTCAAGCTTATTACTCCACTTTGATGGCCAGAAGATAGGAATACATCAGCAGATAAATATCGACACTAAGTCTACATAACCAATCATCTACGCAATGTACACATAATTCTTCAGTTATTATAATTTGTGCGGTAAAACTCGATTCAAAGATTGAGTAATCGAATAATAAATAACTACTTGCAACAATCGGCATGAATATCCTTAAATTTACATTCACATAAGTATAAAATGATCACGTACTCATGCAACTTGGTTCCTTTCCTATCAATTCTTAGCTAGGAACTCACAATTCTAAGGGTACGAGATAAATAATATGGCATTTATTCAATTTTTTCAATTTTTCACCGTTTCATTCAATTTTCAATTATAGTACATCATAGCTAAGTCTCCTACCCCCCACTTAAACATGTCATTGTCCCAAATGACAAAGAAAAATGAGAATTTAAGAAAAAGACTTAGCTCTGAAAACGGCTCTCAAGTAGATGCAGAACATCAGAGTAATCTAAGCACGTCATGGAGAAGCACGTGAAAACCTGTTTAAGCAAACAAAACAGAAACTCCACGAAACCGTTAATAACATGTCAATGGAAATTATAAAATAATATGGCAGTAATTAGATATAAAATATCCAAAAACAAATTAAGCCACTTTATTCCATACAACCAATGAGAAGGAAAACCAAAGAGTTAAAACAACTTGTTCAGACACGAATTCTAAAAAAAGATATATATAAACGCAAAAAGAAAAATAAACAATCAAGTAAAGATTATAGTCTTCATCGAAATCCTCCACTACAAAAATATTCTTAAAACCGGGTGGAGAGGACAAAGATCAAAAAGCATTACCCCATGTACGAAAACACAAGGTTTACCGGATTGATAAGGTTTTTAATCTAGCAGAAAAGAGACACTTGGTAAGGTATAACAGATTCAATGTGACCTATTGGTAAAAGATAGGATCAGAAACTCGGCGCAGATGCTTCACGTTTGGATTGGATATCAACAACTTAGGGAGATGTAGCTTCGCCTCAAAATTACTAATAACCCAATGTATCACGTAAAAGTCATAACCGTCATCAACAAGGCCGGATCGGTGTGATAGCTTAGAACAAAACTCATCTATATGTGCCGGAAGGGTCGGAAGAATTGTGAAACTGAAATCTTCCGGTAAAAAGAGAAGTTGTATTTTGATCGAACCAAAAACTTTTAAAATCGAGCTAAGGTCAGAGCTACACTTACCCCAGCTAGGATCATGAAAACCAAAATAATAGAAGATAATCATTAAAACTTAGCAATATCTCTAATTCCGCAACACAAGGGTATTTGGTAGACAAGATGGAGGTTGAGAGTATGATGGGTTTAGAAAAAAAAAATTATATATATATATAAGGATGGTAAGAAAAAATAAAGGTTGGGTAAGAAATTGTGTTTTGGGTGGGTATTGGTTAAGGGATTGGGTTAGGGTGGGTAGTGTTTAAGGGATTAGGTACGGTGAGTATTGTTTAAGAGATTGGGTAAGGTGGGAGAGTGAAATAGATGGAAAGAAAGAGAGGGGATTAAAGAATGGTTAGAAATGTGAACTGTCGGGGCAGATTGGTGAGAGAATGGAAAAGTTTGAAGGGTGAAATGGTATAAAGGAACGGATAAGGGTAGTTGCGGAATGAATTGCACACAATTTTGGATTTTCACTCGGATCGCCATTCTAGAAAGTTTTGGAAGTTGACCAAAATTTGTTCTTGTTCGCACCAATCATTCTCTGTTACATTTTCAGTAATTATCGAGCTCTTTTAATGCTTCCATCATAAGGTTGATTGCTAAATTTCCTTTTCCTTAGCAATTTCTCGACTCTCCTAAGAAACTCTATTTCACGTGGCTTATATTGAGTAAAAAAGTTTTGCACATCCTTAGCCTAACGGCCATCGGAACACGGCAAAATAAAAAACCTCAACATATGTCACGTTACTCTTATTTGACTCAAAGAACACAAAACCTATAATCCTAAAAAAAAGAAATCCTAAGGGTTTTAAAGAAGTAGTTCTGAGTTTAAAGTCCTCTGCTCGACTTTCTAAAAATTATCCTTCTCAGTTATCCTTCTTGGATCGCTAGATGTTGACCCCTTGAGCACTATATGAGGTGGGCTCGTCGCTTTTGCGGATTAATATCCTTCCCTTGGTTGTGAGACCTAGGAAACGACATTTATCCATACCATTTATACAAAGCTCTTACCTCCGCTCTCGTTTTAGGAATTAGTGAATTCTAGGCAGATTTAGTCCTAGGGACCCATTTTACTCCTATCCTGTATAATGCTACTTCATATGCTCTCTCAAAACTCAACCTCTTCTTTAGATTGAGAATCCTTAATAACTACACAATTGTTGCTCTCATGGCCACTAGAAGCAATCTCATGCATAGGACAATGAGATTTTAACAGAACTACGAGGAACTCTTTATTCACTGCTTCCTTCAACTACTACATGTTTCCTTACACCCTCTAGATGAGACAGATTTGGGGCAGAACCTTCCACACTAATAAAATTAATCTTACAAACCAACTCCAGGCTAAGATTCATACTCAGGTTCATGTATAGGCTAACTTATGCTCAAAAGTCCAAAAGATAGTAAAACATAAGCAGAAAAGGTAGTACCTTGCCTTCAACATTATACCATGAAGAATTTGAACCTTTTAATATTTATTTTCTCGGAGCCATCTTGGTGCTTTAAAGGTATTGCTTCCATCGCTTTTCCCATCGCAGATTCGTAGCTCCACATGTTGCTGGGTTATTTTCTCAGCGCCCGTGAAAAATTACTGACTCGGATTATTGTTTCCCTGGTTTATGCAAATAGAAGAAAAACAAAATGGACCGTAGACTGATTTTAACATGGTTTGCCATGTTGCTATCAGACCTACGGATTAAACATTCGGAGATAAACAGACACGTGAAATTCCAGAAAACTGAATCAGGCTCGCTGGCGGCGAGAGGCAGTCTCGCTGGGAGCGAAACCAGCTGTTCCAGATTTTGGAATTTTTACACAGAGCAGACAACCAGAGGGACTCAAGAACATAAAAAAAAGAGACTCTAAAATAGAAAACTCGACATGAATAAAAAATTATTTATATATAAAATTGACCGTTGGTTCCCCGGCAACGGCGCCAAAAACTTGATGACGTAGATCAAGTGATAATAAAATACTTGACCACCATAAACCAATACTAGCAAGAGGACTAGGTCCATCGTAGTATAGCTATAGCGAATCAAGGTCGATCCCACAGGGAACCAATTATGGATCATTTATGTACAAACAATTAATTATTCATATCAAGGACACAAAGGCGGTCTAAGACCAACGAAAGACAAGAAAGATAAAGGACACGACTCGACACAACACAAATAAAGACACGTAATTAACCTCCCCAATTATCATGTTATCGTTTGGATCTAGAGATTCTATATAATTAAGCAAGACTCGACAACTATTAATCTGATTCGTATTTCTCTCATATTGGCTACGGGATTCATCCCCTAAACTAGATCTAGCTTCGGGTAGGCCATCCAGATCACTATGCTACATCACGTGACTTCGCTTTTTCGGCCTCCATCTCATATGACTTGCATGCTTACAAAACTAAGGATGCCGATATTAACCGTATTCCTCACCTAGGAAACATTCCTTTGTTCAGGCGTACTTCCTAAGAGATCGCATCAGTCTCTATCCCATTAACAATTACCTGGACGGTCTCATGTTAATCTACGATTTACGTATAACTAGGTGCTAGCAATTCCCGAATATAACACAGATCTAGATCTCGCTGAAAGTCCCGGAAGATCAATTCATGAGCCGACCTAGGAGCACTATATTGGTATTTCCTAATAATACGATAATTAAAACAGATGAGCAACGTAGCCGTAGCCATACCTACTAAGATAAGAAATTGTAGGTGGACAATCACACCATAAAGACGTGGCTAGATTGACGCGGCGAAAACCTAAATCTTAGTGTTTCTACATACGTAACGGATAAAACAGGGACTCATAAAGCAATTATATAGATCTACTAAAAACACGGTTGTCGATCATACCAAAGTCATCTATAGGTCACCGGATAACAGATCTGGGCGTGTGGATCCTTATAGACAAAGAATCCCCACTGCCTCATATCGTATCCTTAGATCTACATCGTCCGGTGAAGAACGAACAACCTCAAACGATAAACAATAATTGGGGGCTTAATTACAAAGAACTAAGAACAAATAAATACAAGAACTTACATTATTGCAGAACTTGCATAAAAGCTGCTGTAAGGAAAACTGAGAACTTTATTATAATCTGAGAAGTGTCTAAGGTGTCTTGTGTGTATATGGCGTGTATGACATGCCTTTATTTATAGGGGTTCAAGCTAATTAAGAGATATACTTCAAAATATCAAACCAAATCAGAGATAAGTCCCGGTTGATCTCAATAAAATGATGCGCCCCCCCAAGA
Organism: Gentiana straminea; assembly: GCA_036785695.1. NCBI lineage: Eukaryota > Viridiplantae > Streptophyta > Magnoliopsida > Gentianales > Gentianaceae > Gentiana > Gentiana straminea. The sequence continues at coordinate 242,456 of JAVUPR010000340.1, forward strand.
TGTGTGTCCTTCATGTTGGCGCCACTCTTTGGATTGCCTTACTCCTCTTTTCGTGCTTATCCAATCTTTATCTTGAATTTATTTTGATTTATCTTGAGATTTAATTCTTCCATTTGTATTTATCCTCCAAAATTATCCAAATCTGCAAAATATATATTTATCCCAAAATAAATCATATTTAAATAAAACGGATAAATATAATAAAAACGGATAAATACCGATTTATATCTTATAAATGGATAAATACCAAATTATATAATATAAATCACATAACATTAAATAATAAATATAAACATGTGATTTAATATAAAATATATTATTAATCTCGATTTAAGGACAATGTTGATGACTTTTACGGGTATAATTTCACCGTCATCAGGGGCCGAGGCCTTGTCCTTCTCACCTAGTGCTTTGAAAGTTGATCCTCTTTCGACCGTCTTTCCTCTTTGATGATTGCGAACTGTAAGGAACGAGGTTCGTATGATTTCTTTTCTCAGTCCATTGCGACCCGATGAGTGTACACTTTCCTCTATTTCGATCCCCTGGATCTGGCTCTGGCGGCCTTTATCTAGGGCCGCAGGAACGATTTCATTTCTGGGAGGATTTGGGGGTCGGATCAACATGGGGGCTTGGTCCTTTGCCACCAAGCGAGAGTTAGTCAGGTACATGGTTTCAGCATACCTCGCATACTCCCTTATTTCTATGATTTTTGGGTCTTCCTGGAAACCTGGTCTTGTTTTGGGGGTCGACCTTTGGCTTTGCTGCGACCAGCCCGGCTCCTTGCGAGCCCTTTCTAGAGCGACGATAGCCTCCTTTGACTTAGTTTTTTGATTAATGACATTCCGGGCGTTGCTAGGGGCTAGGACCCCTCTCTGCGACCCTTCAACTTCAACGGGAAGATTGTCGAGTGTTTCTCCCATGACCTCTCCGCGAGCCTGATGCTGCGTGCCCCCCTTCGTGGGGTTTTGGGCGTCAGCTGTCCTTTTCGTCCTGCCATCGTGGTTTAGATTAGCGATATTTTTGGAGAGAGATAGATAGGATGACGTAGCGTCTGGATATATATTTTTCGAAGAAAAAGTAGCGAATATTTGCATGCAATAACCCCAGAAACGTGTACGGCTATTTTTCAGAAGTTTCTTATTGATAATGGTTTTTATGGTATATGTTTTTTAGGTAGAAAATGTCACCTTCTGATGGTTTTCTTCACTAAAGGAAGGAAACAAAGGCAGTTTGGGGGTTTTCTTTGTAAGATTACCTCTTTTACGGGGTGAACTCAGACGAGGGGACACAGCCGGACATTTCCAAGCCGGCGGAAGGGAGATTTCATTGATCTGCTGCGTGTTAGCACTTTTAGATGACTCCTAGTTTCCCGGTAATGGAGCCAACTGATGAGGGTGAAATCATCTCGGTGGCACAGCGGTATGGATCTAATGGATATCTGGCTGATTTGTAGGTGATTGAATGTAAGTTAGCCGGAGATGTACGGCGGTGATAGGAGGGTGGTAAGAGAGGTGGTGTTTCTGCAGAGCTTTGGCCTGCTTTTGTATTAGAATGTCTATATCTTATTTAGGTTACACAAGCCTTCCTTTTATAGGAAGAGAAAACTTAAGAGCTAAGTAAAAGACAGAAGTCACTAAGCAGCTTAGTCACTGATCTTGCTTAATAGCTAAGTAAACTAGTAAATATCTGGACTGCAAGTGGATAAAGTCTCTCGGCGACGACTTCTTGGGGTCGCATAGACCGCCGACTTCGTTTGTCTTGCTCTTGCTTCATGTTTCCTCTCATGTCTTGTGCGGCCTTTTGCGGACCTTTTGTCCAAGGTCACGATCCGGCCCCCTAGTCATTGTGACGCTCTAGGCGGGGTTTGATGACGGCGACCTTGACTTGGTATCATTGGCGTCGCCAACGATGTAGTCGCGGATCCTCCACCTGTATGATGGACCAGAGAGGCTATTTCCGGGACTAAACGGTGGCGATATATTTGCACGCATCAAATCCCATCAATCACCCCTTCAAATCCCTCACCCTAATTACTCCACTACCCACTATCCTACCAAATCCTTCCACCTTCTATCATTTCTCCTATTTAAACCACCTTTCCTCCACCATTATCATCATTCTCATCTACTATCATCTTCTTCAATCACCAAGTTTCTCCATCTCTTTCCCTAGTAGAAAATTCGGCCATCATCACCATCATACATCCACCAAAACCAAACTTTTTTCCTTTCATTACAACAACCAAAAATCCACATTTTCCATCCCTGTTGCTGATTTGTAGTGCTGCTGCAATAGTGAAGTGCTGCAGTTCTTCATTTTCCAGTATCATAGCACATTCCCAGAAGAAAACGGGCAAAGTTAACACCGGTAAATCGAAGGCACCTGCCAGTTTACCGAGGGACATTTTTTCAGGATTCAACATCATCCTCAGTCCTTGTTGTCAACATAATGGGTCCAAAGCATAGCCGGATCGCACATCGTCCAAGCAGTCAACAGTTTCTATACGGAGATGTCAACCCCTTAGTCGACGGGTTGAGCAATTTGATTCACTTAAGATTTACGAGTCATTCAGAGGACACTAGAACGGCCAGTCTATTAGCCGTGAACGTGGCATGGATATAGAGGATTGCGGTTTGATCTTGCCACTAGCCCTAAATATGCAAGACATTTTGGATATGGCGGAGGGACCGGGCCAATTCAATGCTACGGTGGTGCGGGAATTCTATGCTTATCTTTCGCACAACCCAGGAGCTACATTTTCAATGGTCCGTGGAGTTAAGGTTGATTTTTTGATTGAGCGGATCAATGCACATTTTGGGGTTCGCAATCCACCAGTGGGCCCATACGATTACACATCCTCGACCAATGTTGAAGATCTTGAGAGGATGCAAATGATAGCCGATTACTTTGGGGTGCATAGAAGCACAACCTTATGGGAGCCCCCACCATCTTCCTGGAAAGTGAATTATCTTGGTATCGGAAGATGGTCAACCGATTTGTTTGTGCCCGCCTTCTACCGACCAAGCATACGGTCCCTGTCACAACTAAGAGGGTGGTGTTGATGTTCTATCTGGAGTAGGGATCTCCAGTCAACATTGGTCTACTAATGCATAGCCATATTCATGAGATTGCAGCTACGTCTGAGCGAGAGAAGTTGCCATATGGGCCGATTATTGACATGTTTGCTTTGAAGGACGAGGTCAAAGTTCTCATCAGTGACGATTGGGAAGACCCTGACCCGATTATCAGTTCGCAGTTGGTTCAACGAGTACTAAAAATGGTTGGTCAGAGAGCTGAAAGAGAGCGTACTCCGGTCCTCGGAGCACCCCGGACTCAGAGAGCCTTGCTGGAGGAGCACTTGAGAGAAATTGCAAGTCTGCATTGCCAGATGGATAGGATTATAGACTTATTTGGCATTCCTCCATCGACCCCACAACATAGGACTGCCCAACGTAACGGAGCATCATTTTCTGCGGCTGCTGCCTCGAGTTCTGCACCACCTCCCGGTTGTGACCCTAGAGATGACTGGGAGGATTAGTATAAGGAGGACTACTTTTTCTTTCTTTTTATTGCTGTTAATTTCCATTTTTTTATTTTATTCCATATCTAGTTGATGTAGCAGAATTTTATTAATATAATGATTTTGTTGGCTTAAATTGTTTGGAGTTATTTTCTCTTTTACTGCCGCAATTTTATTATACGATTTATTGTCACCACATTCTTCTTGGTTTGTTTGTGATACTTTGCACAGATTCTTCACGGATTACTTACCAACGCCCGATGTGTTCCACGACGATCCAATTCTTCTTCGGCTCCAACCTTAACGAAGCTAAGTTCCTTTTCGTTTTTCATTTTTCATCTTACACATTGGGGACAATGTTTCAATTAAGTGGGGGATACGAGACGTCACTTAGCTTCTTAGCATTATATTCCATGAATTACGTGATAATCTTGATTCTCTTTGATGCACTGTTCACCACATAGACTTTGACTCATTTCAACAGAATTTTGAAAAAATATATCTTTGATCTTTTCGAGTTAATTGACATCATCTTTGTTCCACGATGTACAAGTAAAAGTAAGTGACCACTTCTGAAGTACTGGCGTATTAAGCACTTATTCTATTACGAGCCACCATTTTAAGCATGTATAACTCACTTTCCATGGTGTGTTGTCGATAGCATATTGCTTTGACTAGAGTTGACCCTGGCTTTATCCTGAATTATGTTTCTCCAACGCTTATGAAGACAAAGGAATTTGGATTTAGTAGTTTATCAAGAGTGGGGCCGTGAGGATAGAAAAATCAATGAGAGTGCATTGAAATATATACATATATATTCTCTTTGGAAAAATTGAGTCGATGGAGCATAAAACGCATGACTTTTGCATAGATCGATAAACGCGAGCCTAAGAGTAATACTCGGTTCTTGATCCGTCTTGCCAGCTAATTTGATTAATAAATAACATGTTTGAGACTAGTTAGTTTGATTACGGGTTGACGTAATGTGAGATTGTCTACATTATTAAGCGGTTGTGAAACTTATTGCACACACACATTGTCTCATGATGTGAATAGTGTTTAATACGTTACTAATGGATATGAGCGGCAAGATTTTGATCTTGACTTTTTGAGGCATAGTTGTTTTTAATTAACCTGTATACTGATCAGAGTGTCGTTTTCTTTTCTCCTTTTTGCTCGGGACAATCAAAAGCTAAGTAAGGGGTAGTTGATAACAAATGGTACCAATAATTATACCATTATTCACACCAAATTCTGCTCAAGAGATGATATTAGCCTCGTTACTATATGGAATATGTGTTGAATGGTATGTGTATGTTTATAGGATCGTAATTCTGCATCGATGTTATTTTCCCAAAGATTTGGTACTGTTTTGTCTCATTTTATGTGTTTTATAGGATGTACCTAATCAGGAGCATTGGAGAACGGATCTGGACCAAAAGAAGCATGTTGTGCCAAGTAATTAAAGTCCAAGAAGAAGTCTGCTGATGACGTAGATCAAGCGATAATAAAATAATTGACCACCATAAACCAATACTAGCAAGAGGACTAGGTCCATCGTAGTATAGCTATAACGAATCAAGGTCGATCCCACAGGGAGCCAATTGTGGGTCATTTATATACAAAAAATTAATCATTCATGTCAATGACACAAAGCGGTCTACGACCAACAAGAGACAAGAAAGATAAAAGACACGACACAAACAACATAATTAACCTCCCCAATTATTATGTTATCGTTTGGATCTAGAGATTCTATATAATTAAGCTAGACTCGACAACTATTAATCCGATCCGTATTTCTTTTATATTGGCAACGGGATTCATCCCCTAAACTAGTTCTAGCTCCGGGTAGGCCTTCTAAATCACTGTGCTAAATTACGTGACTTCACTTTGTAGGCCTCCATCTCATATAACTCGCACGCTTACAAAACTAGGGATGCCGATATAAACCGTATTCCTCACCTAGGCAACATTCCTGTGGTTAGGCGTACTTCCTAAGTGATTGCATCAGTGTCTGTCCCATTAACAATAACCTGCACGGTCTCATGTTAATCTACAACGTACGTATAACTAGGTGCATGCAATTCCCAAATACAGAATAGATCTAGATCTCGCTGAAAGTCCCAGAAAATCAATTCATGAGCCGACCTAGGAGTCCTATATTGGTATTTCCAAATAATACGCTAATTAAAACAGACGAGCAACGTAGCCATAGCCATACCCACTAAGACAATAAATTCTAGGTGGACAAGCACACCATAAAGACGTGGCTAGATTGACGCGTGAAAACCTAAATCTTAGCGTTTCTACATACGTAACGGATAAAATAGAGATTCATCAAGCAATTATATAGATCTACTAGAAACACGATTGTCGATCATACCAAAGTCATCTATAGATAACCGGATAACAGATCTGGGCGTGTGGATCCTTATAGACAAGGAATCCCCACTGCCTCATATCGTAGCCTTAGATCTACATTGTTCGGTGAAGAACGAACAACCTCAAACGATAAACAACAATTGGGGGGACTCAATTACAAGGAACAAAGAACAAATAAAGACAAGAACTCACATAATTACTGCTGGAATCTTGTATAAAAACTGCTCTGAAAAACTTATAATTTGTGTTATGAGTCGATGTAAAAAGTGGCTAATGAAAGAGAGTTTATATAGGCTGTAAAACCGACTTAGAATAGCCGTCAGCCGACCTAATTTGTAAATCCTAAACCCTAACGAGATAGAAAACACGTCTGGAGGAGTAAGGGCAATTTAGCCAACTCGCTGGCAACCAGAGCAGGGCTCACTGCCAGCGCGCCTGATGATTCGCCTCGGCCTTTTTCTGCTTCGCCTGGTCCGTTCCTGGTCCGTCTTGGTGCTTTTATCCACTCCGAAGTCCAGCTAAGTTGCTTCCGAATCAAGCCCACTATAAATAAACCATAAAACAAGGCTTGTAATATCAAATAATATAATAAAATGGCTAATTGCATAATAACGAGTCGTAACTCGGTTCGGGTGTAATTTATGCACGAGACGACTAATTGTTAACCACTTAAAGCCCATTTAAGCTAGAATCGGGGGTAATAATTAGATAATTAACGGTGTAAATTGACCGTCATCTACTACCCCCCACTTAGCCTTTGATCATGCCGAGCAAACACAGAAGGCGAAAGAACCACCAAACACATAATTTACTAATTGATGGCAGGCTCATTCAAAATTCCAAAGTAAATAAAATAGAAAATATGTTTGTCAGTTAGGCATTAACCACTATTTCATCATTGAATCAACGTGTGTGAGATATAACCGTCATGCAGAGTATTTGAAATAGAGAGATTCGAATTATAATGTCCTCTAGATGCAACTTTCACCACTCAGAACTTTGTGACGCCTCCTTATCGTTAACAAATAATACAGGTGTAATACCAGATTCTGGTGAAGCGGGGCGGATTTGGAAACAAAGAAACTTTTCTCAGTTCACGTTTGTTTCTTTGCTAGGGCCGCGTTGATTCTAGGAACAGTAACTTGCAATGGCGGGTGCCTAGCAAGCAACGACCTTCAAATCTCCACGAACTTGATACCCTACTGCCTTGTTTTACAACCGTGCATCTTATGCTCCATCGGTTTAGTAGTCTCTAACCTAAATGCTCATAATTTTTTTTTTTTTATTTTTTTATTTTATAAACCAAATCCCGTTTTTTTTCATGCCCGGTTTTTCTTTCACTATCATCGATATTAGCCTTATCGGAAGTATGACAAGAAGAAGTAATCACAAAGTCAAGTAGTTCATGTTTCAACCTTCCGGAAAAAATAAATTTTCACCTAACCTTTCAGACCTAGCATTCAAGTTATACATGCTTAAAGAGGTTGATTCCACGAAAAAAATATATGTTTAATACAAAACTACTCACACAGCGTGATATGATATTTACTAAACAATTCTGAAGATAGCATGGCAAAAATAAGTTATAATTACGCTTAAGAGCTTCTTTCATTATCTATACATGCTCGGTTTTCACAAAAGGAAACGTGATTCTTGCTTAAAATTTTAATTTTTACACATTTATTATTTATTTGATATACGGAAGCTAAGTGACTTGTACCCCCCACTTAAACAATGCATTGTCCTCAATGTATAAAATAAAATAAAGAGAGGAACTTAGCTTCGGTCAAGCGCGGTAGTGGAACAAGTCGATGAACTTCAGGGCACTCTACAAAGCATGGACCGAACCAGAGATAAATCGCTGCAAAACAAATCTTCAACATAGCTCGAAACTCGTTACAGCGTTAGCCCATAAAAAGTAATAATCAAAAAGGAGCAGTAAAGGAATAAAATAACCTTAAACCGATGTTTAAGCCCTTACAATATTTATTTTATAGCATTAAAACTACTCGTGCAGACACGAATTACTAAAACGAATAAGATAAAGGATATACGGACTCAAAAAGAAAAATACTAAATAGAAAGAAAAATAAACAAGCAACTAAAGATGGTAGTCGTCATCGATATCCTCCACCACAGAAATATTCTTGAAACCGGGTGGAGAAGAAAAAGATCAAAAAACAATACCCCATGTGGAAAAACACTAGGTGGACTGGATCGACAAGGTATTCAAACCAGTGTTAAAGAGAAACTTGGTAAGGAATAACAGATCGGATGGGGCCTATTGGTTAAAGAATTAATCAGATACTGAGCGCAGAATCTTCACGTTTTGATTGGATATCAACAACTTAGGGAGATGTAGCTTCTCCTCAAAAGTACTAATTACCCAATTTGGCATGTAGAATTTCTCAACATCATCAACAAGGTCGGATCGCTGTGATTTAAAACAAAACTCATCATCTACAAATGCCGGAATGGTCAGAAAAATTGTGAGATGTAAAACTTCCGATAGAAAGATAAGTTGTATTTTGATCGTGCCAATAAATTTTAAAATCTATCTAGGGTCAGAGATACACGTACCCCAGCTAGGATCATGAAAATCAGAATGAGGAAAGATAGTCATTAAAACTTAGCAATGTGCAAATTCCGCAACAAAAGGGTATCTTGTAAACAAAATGGAGGTTGAGAGTATGATGGGTTGAGAAAAAGATATTTATAAGAATGGTAAGAAAATATAAAGGGTGGGTAAGAAATTGTGTTTTGGGTGGGTTGAAAATTGGTTAAGGAAATTTGTTGGGTAGGTAGTGTTTAAGGGATTGGGCTAGGGTGGGAGAGTGAAATAGATGGAAGAAAGAGATGGGATGATAGAATGGTTAGAAATGCGAATTGTGAGGCAGATTGGTGACAGAATAGAAAAGGTTGAAGGGTGAAAGGTATAAAGGAACTGATAAGGGTAGTTGCAGAACGAATTGCACACAACATTGGATTTTCACTCGGATCGCCATTCTAAAATGTTTTGGGAGTTGACCAAAAAGCGTTCTTGTTCGCACAAATCATTCTCTGTTACATTTTCAGTAATTCTCAAGTTCTCTTAATGCTTCCATCTTATGGCTGATTGCTAAATTTCCTTTTCTTTAGCAATTTCTCGACTCTCTTAAGAAACTCTATTTGATGTGACCTATATTAAGTAAAAAAGTTTTGCACATCGTTAGCCTAATAGCCATCGGAACACGGAAAAATAAAAAAACCTCAACATTGTCATGTTACTCTTATTTGACTCAAAGAAAACAAAACCTAAAATCCAAAAAAGAAATCCTAAGGGTTTTAGAAGTAGTTCTGAGTTTAAAGTCCTCAGCTCGACTTTCAAAAAATTATCCTTATCAGTTATCCTTCTTGGATCGCCAGATGTTGACCCCTTGAGCACTATATGAGGTGGGCTCGTCACTTTTGCGGATTAATATCCTTCCCTTGGTTGTGAGACCAAGGAAACGACATTTATCCATACTATTTATACAAAGCTCTTACCTTGGCTCTCGTTTTAGGAAATAGTGAATTCTAAGAAGATTTTGTCCTAGGGACCCATTTTAATCATATCCTCTATAATGCTGCTACATTATGCTCTCTCAAAACTCTACGTCTTCATTTGATTGAGAAGTCTTAAAACTACACAAATTGTTGATCCCGTGGCCTCTAGAAGCAATCTCATGCATAGGACAAACAGATTTTGACAGAACTACGAGGGACTCTTTATTCACTGCTTCCTTCAACTACTACATGTTTCCTTACACCCTCTAGATGAGACAGATTTGGGGCAGAACCTTGCACACTAATAAAATTAATCTAACAGACCAACTCCGGGCTAATATTCATACTCAGGTTCATGTATAGGCTAACATATGTTCAAAAAACCAAAAGATAGTAAAACATAAGCAAAAAAGGTAATACCTTGCCTTCAACATTGTTTCACGAATAATTCGAAGCTTTTAATATTTATTTTCTCGGAGCCATCTTGGTGCTTTAAAGGTGTTGCTTCCATTGCTTTTCCCATCGTAGATTCGTAGCTCCACATGTTGCCGGGTTATTTTCTCAGCGCCCACGAAAAATTACTGACTCAGATTATTGCTTCCCTGATTTCTACAAACAGAAGAAAAACAAAAACAAAACGGACCGTATACTGATTTTATCATGGTTTCCCATGCTGCTATCAGACCTATGGATTAAACATACGGGGATAAACAGACACGCGAAATTCCAGAAAACTGACCAGGCTCGCTGGCAGCGAGAGGCAGTCTCACAGGGAGCGAAAATAGCTTTTTTTTTGAGAATCTGGAATTTTTACACAGAGGGACTCAAAAACGTAAAAACAGACTCTAAAACTTAACATGAATAAAAAATTATTTATATATAAAATTGACCGTTGGTTCCCCGGCGACGGCGCAAAAAACATGATGACGTAGATCAAGTGATAATAAAATACTTGACCACCATAAACCAATACTAGCAAGAGGACTAGGTCCATCGTAGTATAGCTATAGCGAATCAAGGTCGATCCCACAGGGAACCAATTGTGGGTCATTTATATACAAACAATTAATCATTCATGTCAAGGACACATAGCGGTCTACGACCAACAAGAGACAAGAAAGATAAAAGACACGACACAAACAACGTAATTACCCTCCTCATTTATTATGTTATCGTTTGGATCTAGAGATTCTATATAATTAAGCTAGACTCAAAAACTATTAATCCGATCCGTATTTCTTTTATATTGGCTACAGGAGTCATCCCCTAAACTAGATCTAGCTCTGGGTAGGCCATCTAGATCACTATGCTACATTACGTGACTTCACTTCGTAGGCCTCCATCTCATATAACTCGCATGCTTACAAAACTAGGGATGCCGATATAAACCGTATTCCTCACCTAGGCAACATTCAGGTGGTTAGGCGTACTTCCTAAGTGATCGCATCAGTCTCTGTCTCATTAACAATTACCTGCATGGTCTCATGCTAATGTACGACATACATATAACTAGGTGCATGCAATTCCCGAATACAGAACAGATCTAGATCTCGCTGAAAGTCCCGGAAGATCTATTCATGAGCCGACCTAGGAGTCCTATATTGGTATTTCCTAATAATATGCTAATTAAAACAGACGAGCAACGTAGCCATAGCCATACCTACTCAGACAAGAAATTCTAGGTGGACAATCACACCATAAAGACGTGGCTAGATTGACGCGGCGAAAACCTAAATCTTAGCGTTTCTACATATGTAACGGATAAAATAGAGATTCATCAAGCAAATATATAGATCTACTAGAAACACGATTGTCGATCATACTAAAGTCATCTATAGATCACCGGATAACAGATTTGGGCGTGTGGATCCTTATAGACAAGGAATCCCCACTGCCTCATATCATAGCCTTAGATCTACATTGTTCGGTGAAGAACGAACAACCTCAAACGATAAACAACAATTGGGGGGACTCAATTACAAAGAACAAAGGTCAAATAAATACAAGAACTCACATAATTACTGCTGGAATCTTGTATAAAAACTGGTCTGAAAAACTTATAATTTGTGTTATGATTCGATGTAAAAAGTGGCTAATGAAAGAGAGTTTATATAGGCTGTAAAACCGACTTAGAATAGCCGTCAGCCGACCTAATTCATAAATCCTAAACCCTAACGAGATAGAAAATGCGTCTGGAGGAGCAGGGGCAATTTAGCCAACTCGCTGGCAGCCAGAGCAGAGCTCGCTGCCAGCGAGCCTGATGATTCACCTCGGCCTTTTTCTGCTTCGCCTGGTCCGTTCCTGGTCCGTCTTGGTGCTTTTATCCACTCCGAAGTCCAGCTAAGTTGATTCCGAATCAAGCCCACTATAAATAAACCATAAAACAAGGCTTGTAATATCAAATTATATAATAAAATGGCTAATTACATAATAACGAGTCGTAACTCGGTTCGGGTGTAATTTATGCATGAGACGACTAATTGTTAACCACTTAAAGCCCATTTAAGCTAGAATCAGGGGTAATAATTAGATAATTAACGGTGTAAATTGACCATCATCATCTGCTGAAGAAAAAGAGCCTTGTGAGACAAGAAATCGATTATGCCGTGTCTACTAGGTCGGTTAGGGTTTTTGAGAGTCATAAGTCAGTCACTGTATCTATATAAGGCCGCATTAACAGATTATTGTATAGTATTCCAAGTTTTGCATAATATATTCAATATACATTATACAATTTGATAAAATACATTCATTCCAAGCTTTTGAGGAGTTATTTCTGGTTTTCTCCATTTCTCTACCATCCATAGCTTGAGTAGATCGATCTAGATGACCATTGTTGAAGGTATTAAGCTTTGAACGTTCCTTTTTCTCTTCAATATGGTAGATATGTTCGTATTTATGGGTTTTATTTAATCTGCATGTTTAATGACCCTATGATTTACTTAGATTAATCGTAATAGAGCAATGTAGATCCAGAATTAAGAAAAGCTGACCCCGGTAAACTTTACCGAGGCAATTTTTAGACAACTTAATCCGGAGAATTCACTACAGCTACGTTGATCTACAGGTTTAATTAACAGTAGGTTAGATCTGGACAATCTGCTTATTGTAATTGTAAATTAACATGAAATACAAATAGTGAAGTGTTAATTTGGACATAGTCTTGATGGACACTAAGAACATGTTGATCAGTGTCGACAGCTATCTAGTCGGGTTAGCGGTATGAGTTTGCGCTCAATATCGGCGATTGTCTACTACCATGGTCGGAGTAGATAGGGTTAGGGTTAAATCAAAAGCTTGCTCCATTAATTTAAGGAAATTATGTGGGGAATTAAACGTAAAGATTAATTAATCCAAGTTAGTAGGTCGGTGGGAAGAGGGGAGAAATACCTTGTTTCTTTCATGTTTATTGTTGGTCAATGACCACCTCTATGTCACTTCTTAATTAGGTTAGAATCGTTTATACTTAGAGTTGCATTGTCTCTGTGGGATCGACCATGACTCGCATTTACTATACTATGATGTACCTAATATTCTTGCTAGTAATATTGACGTTAGTGACTTACACGCGATCAGAAACCTTATTGGTAATGTCTCTGAATTTTCTTTCCTTATAGTGACAGATGGATCCTCGAGAAATGTCTCAATCAACCTTTCTTGAGTATCAGCAATAAAGGCCTGCAATTTATACTTGTATTGATCAAATATTAAAAATGAGCAGCTAAGCATATTCCTAAAGTGATTCTGTGAGTTCATGATGTAGTTTTGAAAATAATCTTTGAAAACAATTTGATATAACAATGGATATCTTCAGAACTAAAGCTCTGCTCCGATACCAATTGTTGGATTGGTATTGTAAATAACTTAGTTACAAGATACTTATATTTAAGCCTCGAAGCAGTCAAATTTGGGTAACCTCCAAAAGGAAGATTTTCTCTGATACCAATTGTTGGTCCCATGAAAAGGCTGACACAAGTTTAAAGGGGGTGAATAAATTTGTCCCCAAAAACTAGATCTTAAAACAAATTCGGTTCAGTTATCAGTTTGTAAAGATGAATGCAGTGCCAACTCAGTTTCTGATGTTTGCTGAGTTTGTGATCTGATGGGATACAACTAGAATGCAGTAAATAAATACGTAAAGTAAATAAGTAATTGAGACAGAGTTTATAGAGGTACCAGGTGGTGTAATCATGTCAGTCCTCTCTTCTTCTGTGATGTTGGAGGAAATTCACTATCTTCTTGAGGTCTACAGTTACAAGACACAGAGAAAATTTAAACATCGATTGTCCTTGACTAATCCCTAACTTCACAATCTTAAAGCCTTAGAATTTAATAGGTGGAATTGCTGTTAAGACAAGCTTGCTGCACTGGTCCTTAAAGGGTTGGATTGCCTCTTCAGCAGCTCATCACAAACACTGTATTCCTGAGTGCACCTCGACTGTCCTTCACACCTTCTTGGTGTTTCACAGTCTAAAAACCTTTGATATAATCAAAGTTGAGACTTGAATCTATAACTACGATTCATCTTGTGATTTGAGCTTCTTTTTCTAATTGTATCTAAAATTTGCATAGTAAGCTTTGATATCTTCAAGTGTAGATCTTGATGTTTCCTTGAATGCTTATAATGTTGAAATAGTGTCCGAAGCACAATCGGGTTTGACCGGATCCGATCGGGTCGGGTCATTTACAGTCTATTTTGGTACATTTAATAACTTTATTATGATTAATAAAAGCTCTTTTGTTATTGAATATATATATATATATATAGTAACGTCCTTAGTATTAAATTGTGATAGAGAAACCATGATAGTAATTATGGTTGATGAGATCTCTAATCGCTTTAATAAGTTTGATACATATATGTCTCTAGTCGTATAAACTGTCAAACATGACATTGATGGTATGATTAGACTAGCACGTATTGGATGTCTTCTATCTTATTGAAGATATGGATAGATCTTGTCTATCTAAGTATAGTGACACTTGGACTGTACGTGGATGTGTATTAGACAATGCTTACGTTAGACTGACCCACTTACATTACGTGTCACAGTATATTGCAGTTGTGTAATTATCCTGCGACCGGAGTCTTCATGGCATCACGGTGTGGGCTGTTATGCTTTGACACTATTGAGGTTTCCCCTTGCCATGGAGCGATCATGCGGTAGTGATTGGGTGTGACATTGAAGCATGCGTAGGATACATGTTTGTTGATCCGGGAATCACGTATCCTATGATTAAGAGTGAATATCCAAAATGGCCTTCTTATTAGGAATGTCTAGCCCTCGTGAATCTTTGCAATGTGGGAGTAAATGAGTTATTCTGAAAGAGCATGATATCCAGATTATAAGATACGATCGTTGTTGTATCGACACTCGAGATACGATCATATAGAAATTATTACAGCGATAGGATTCTATTTACACTGTAACTGTTTCCCATGAAAGGTAGTAGTCATTGCTTTTGACTCTTCCGATGATTGGAGGTCACGGTGTGTCGTTGCTTTTGACTCTTCCGATGATTCCGTGATCGTTAGGTATGAAGGGCATTTTCGTAATTTGCACTTTATGTCTACGGGCAACATATTCGGAAGCCTATCGGGTCACACACATAAGAACATCTAGCCGGGTTAAAATGCAGTTATAGTGATAACCAAATAAGGAAAATTTATTTTGACTATAAAGTGTTATGGTGATTAAATTATTATGACAATATTTATTTATTATGAATAAATTAAATAAAGGATATTAATTATATTAATTAAAGAATATTCTGGATGCCAATTAATGGCTAAAGGGGCCGCAGATTGCAATTATACAAGATACACTTGGATTATGCAATTTCATTAATAAGATTACCACATATTAATATTTTATATTAATTGATTTTGGAAACATAGATTTATGGTAATAAGATAAAGATATTCAATATTAGATATTAACAATATCTTGAATTTATTTTATATAAGATATTAATTTAAAAGAGATAAATCAATCAAAGTGATTTTACATATTTTATTCGGAAAATGTTTTTCTTTCCCATCAATCTACTAGAAGCTCCTCCTAATCAGATTAGGAGGCATAAGGGGCGCACCTACTCCTATATAAGCGAGGGGTTGGCTAGCTCTTTTGTACATCACAATTCCAGGAGCTAATAGTTATTGGGGTAAATAGAGAGCTTCTTCTAGAGAGTTATAGAGAGAGAAAAAGGCGGGTCTAGCAATCAGATTTTTCTAATAGCAATCCAAGGAGGATTCTGGTGAGGAGTTCGTGTGGATATCGATAAAGGCCGGACACGTGGACGGCTCGCACACACTACTACTCTCCGTTGGTGATCAAAGTGTCGATCTTTTATATCTACCAAGGAAATCACTGTCAACTACTTAACGTGTGTACTGTATTAAATGACGTCGATCTTCGGATCGGAAATCATTTTTTTTAAAATTCCGCTGCATAGACTAGTTGATTTCCTAATAGTTGTAGCAGAGCAAGCTTTGAAATTAAGCAATAAGCACAAAATAAATTGCGTAGTAATTAATCGATAGATGCAAGATCTAGATTCGTGAAGCGATAAAACAAAAAAAATATAATTGATGGGGGGCTTGGCCGATCGGCGGCAGCCCCCACAACCGCGGCAACCGTAGGCGGCGTTGGCACCCCTTGGCTGCCGGCGTCGGCCGGTACTATCGTGGAGGTGATCGATTTGATTTTTCATTTTGTGATATTTATTGTGCATTGATATCTTCTTAGTTTTGTTGTGTTATTTGGGTAACTAATAGTTCAAATAGTTTGGGTCAGTGGGATGCCACATGGAATTAAAATAATATTGGCCTCTCCAAACCTTGTTTGGAATAGGCCTAGGTCCTTTCTAAATATTTGATTTGGAAAAAGTCCTAGGCGTAGGCCCTTTTCAAAATTTTTATTTTGAAAATGGCCAGGGGAGATGCCTTTTGGTTTTGGAAGCCAATGACATCCCTTTTGATTACGAATCAAAAAGCAAAGAAACTAAAAGTGACCTAATTTTAATTTTGATTGAAGTCATTTAATTAATTAAATGTTGATTGGTTATTTGATTTGATAAGACGCAAGTAGTTAAATGTTAATTTATCTTTTTCATAAAATAATATTGTATGGATTAGATGTGTAGATATAATATGATTATATAGACCTCGATTGATCATGAACTCGACCAATAGGATAGATGGGAATGATTTACTTTATGTTGGTTTTTCAAATTGTCCTAGGCCGTTATGAAGAACGTGACCTAGTTTACTTTCTGCATTTATCCCATTGCCGTTGGCTCCCCCCGCATGTGGCGGGTATAATTATTTATTAGATAGATTATTATGTAACAAGAATGGAGCAAGAAGTTGATGACCAAAGAAAGATAAAGATCCTATTGGCGGTTGCAGTTACCTTTAAATTGTGACCCATGAGTTCGTCAGTTTGTATTCGAAACCGCACCTAAGGAAAGTCCATGATCATACCGGTTATTTTGTGCATGGAATGGTGTATGTTTTACTTTATATTGATAAAGTAGAAATATGCACGTATAGATGAGACCACAAATAAATTGAAATTAATTAAGGGAATTAATTTAAAATTATTCCCACAACAAAAATCGAGTTAAAATTGTCTCCCAATATTATAATGACGGTGAAGAGCCCTTGTTCGGATCCAACTGATCAGCCCACGTTGGGAGTTAACCTACCTTGGGTATATCGTTCTTGTAGAGATATGAGATCTCATGAATATTTGGGTTATGACTTGACTAACAATCTTGTGGTGATTGGCCCACGTCAGGACCATAGAGATATGAATCGTCAAGGAGTTGACTAGTCAACCAATGGAAGTCGAATAAGATTCGACCGGTAAGTGTACCCACCTTTCGAAATTGACCCTGTCGATAGGCCCACATCGGGGATGGAGTCAACTAGATTGGATTCCATCCACTAAAGTAATAATAAAATTCTTGAAAACCAATTAGGAGTAGTTGGCTAGTGGAAGCAAAACCTAATTAAAATTTTAAGTGCAATTTTAGGGTTTTGTATGCATGAACTTTTACTTATACTATGTCTATTTTGTTGTTGTAGAAATGTCGAACAAATTGAACCTTTGTTTTATCATTGATAATAAACTTGACGAATCGAACTTTCTCGACTGGGAAAGGAACCTCAAAATCGTTTTGAGGCATGAAGGCATTGGCTATGTCTTAGATACACCCTTAAATAAGATCCTGAAGATGCTACAAATGAGAAGTCGGTTAAAAAGCATGCAAAACATTGTTCTGATAGTAATCAGGCTACTTGCATAATGCTTGCTTCTATGACACCAGAACTTCAGAAACATCATGAGTCCATTGATGCTCATACCATTATAGCCCACCTGAAGGAGCTTTATGCTTCTCAGTCTCACACTGAAATGTACGAGGTCTCGAAGGCGCTGTTTAGTTGCAAGATGGCTATGGGTTCTCCGGATGGGTCGCATGTGCTTAAGATGATCGGTTATATAGAGAGGCTTGAAAAGCTCGGACATAAAATGAAGCATGAATTGAGTATTTACTTGATCCTGCCATCTCTACCGGACTCTTACTCGCAGTTTGTGATGAACTATCACATGAACAAGATTGATTGCTCCCTCGTGGAGTTATTGAAAATGCTCAAAACTGTTGAAGGCACTGTTGGCATGGGTAAGCAAGTGTTGCTCGTAACTTCTTCCAAGGGTAAGAAAAAGGCCCAAAAGAAGACCAAGAAGGTGAAGAAGACTCATAAGCCACAGCGGAAGACTGCCAAAGACAAATCCAAGGAAGCTTGCTTCCATTGTTGCCAGATTGGTCATTAGAGGAGAAACTGCAAGGCTTTCTTGAGCAACAAGAAGAACAAGCATAATGATGCTTCGACTTCATGTATGTTTATGATTGAGATCAATATTGCTTCTTCTAAGTCTAACCACTGGGTATTTGATACTGGATGTGGTTCTGATATTTGTACGGATATGCAGGGACTAAGAAGGACTAGAGATCTGAGGAAAGGAGAAGTGGACCTGCGCATGGGGAATGGAGCAAACGTTAATTCCTTAGCCATAGGAGTTTATTTTATTTCATTGCCCAGTTGTCTAGTACTAGAATTAAATAACATTATTTTGTTCCTGCTCTTACGAAGAGCATTATTTCTATTTCTGCATTGGATGTTGAAGGATTACGTTTAAGAATAATGTTGATCTTTTTCACATGATGGAATATTTTGTGGTGCTAGAAAACTTGACAGTGGTCTCTACATATTAGATATGAATGTTGATATACTCAATATAAACAATAAGAAAGCAAGAACAAGTGACTTGAACGAATCCTCCTTGTGGCATTGTTGACTTGGTCATATAAATAAGAATCACATTACCAAACTCCATAAAGATGGAATGCTGGCTCAATTCGATTACGAATTATTTGATTCATGCGAAGCTTGTTTACTTGGAAAGATGACAAAGTCACCGTTTAGGGGCAAAGGGATATGATCCAATGAATTTCTTGAGCCCATACATACTGATGTCTACGGCCCAATGTTGATTCAAGCCAAATGAGGATACTCTTATGTCATAAATTTCACTGATGACCATTCTTGATATGGTTATGTATACTTAATGAAGTATAAGTCTGAAGCCTTTGAAAGGTTCAAGGAATTCAGAAGTGAAGTGGAGAAAGAACTAGGTAAAAAAATCAAGACACTTTGATCCGATCGAGGTGGAGAATACCTAGATGGAGGGTTTCAATATTACTTAAAGAAGAATGGGATTCTACCTGAATGGACTCCAACCAGGATGCCTCAAATGAATTTCGTGTCTGAGAGGAGAAATCGCACTTTGCTAGATATGGTATGATATATGATGAGCTACGCAGTTCTTTCAAAATCATTTTGGGGGTATGCTCTAAAAACAACATCCTATACAAATAACCGAGTTCCATCAAAGTCGGTGGATTCTGTACCATATGAAGTATGGGCTAAGAAGAAGCTGAATTCGGCATATCTTAAACTTTGGGGTTGTCCGACTTATGTGAAGCGGATGATGCCTGACAAATTAAGAGCCAGATCTGACAAATGATTATTTGTGGGTTATCCTAGAGAAACTAGAGGATACCAATTTTCCCATCCAAGAGAACAAAATGTGGTTGTCTCCAAGACTGGCCACTTTCTAGAGAAAGAGTTTATTCTAGAAAGGGTCAGGCCGAGTAAGATTAATCTTGAAGAAATTCAAGAATCACTTATGGACAACAGTCAGTTGATGAAAGTAGAGCAGACACCGCATACATAAGAGGTGCAAACACCTGCTCTAGAAACACAGACACCTCGAAGATCCACTAGGGAACACCGTGAACCTGAAAGGGACACTAGTGTATATCTCATGGAAGATAAGGACCCTAAAACTTATGAGTAGGTGTTGATGAGGCATGACAAAGAGAAATGGCTGGAAGCCAAGAATTCAGAAATGGAATCCATGAAAGACAACCAAGTTTGGAACATAGTTGATCAGCCTATACGATAGTTCCTATAGGATGCAAATGGGTCTTTAAGAGAAATACCGACATGGATGGTAATGTGATCACCTATAAGGCAAGGTTGGTGGCAAAGGTTATAGACAAAGACAAGAAGTTGACTTTGACGAAACATTTTCGCCAGTAGCTAGACTAAAGTCCATTAGAATTCTGCTTGCTATTGCAGCATACCATGATTATGAAATTTGGCAGATGGATGTGAAAATAGCATTCCTTAATGGGAATATGTCTGAGCAAGTGTACATAACACAACCTGAGGGTTTCACAACCGATGATGCTAGGATGGTGTGCAAGTTGAAAAGATCCATTTATGGATTGAAGCAAGCTTCTCGGAATTGGAATATTCGTTTTGATGAGACAATCAAACAGTTTGATTTCATCAAGAATGAAGACGATCCGTGTGTTTACAAGAAGGCTAGTGGGAGTGCCATCATTTTCTTAGTGCTTTATGTAGACGACATATTGCTCATAGGGAATGATATTCCTATGTTACAGTCGGTTTAAATTTGGTTATCCAGGAACTTCTTCATTAAGGACTTGGATGAATCAGTCAATATTCTAGGAATAAAGATCTATAGGGATAGATCTAAGAGGTTGCTTGGTCTGTCGCAATCCACCTACGTAGATAAGATGCTGAAGAGATTCAGTATGGAGCAGTCCAAGAGATGATTGCTGCCCATGTCACATGGGTCTATCTGTCAAAGGAAATGTCTCCTAAGACAGAGAAGGAAAGGGAACAAATGAGTAGAATCCCTTATGCCTCGGCTATTGGGTCTATCATGTACGCCATGTTGTGCACAAAACCAAATGTCTCGTACCCGCTGAGTATGACTAGTAGGTACCAGGAAAATCCATGTAATGGTCATTAGATTGCAGTCAAGAATATTCTAAAGTACATGAGATGTACTAGGGATATGTTCCTGGTTTTCAGGAATGATGATTTAGTATTACAAGGTTATACTGAAGCCAGTTTTCAAACTGACAAGGATGACTTGAAATCATAGTCTGGATTTGTTTTCACGCATAACGGCAGAGCAGTGAGCTGGAAGAGTTCCAAACATGAGACTACTGCAGATTCTACAACGGAAGTTGAGTATATAGCAGCCTCAAATGCGGCGAATGGAGCGGTTTGGATGAAGAAGTTCATTACTGAACTTGGTGTGGTTCCCTACATTGAAGGTCCAGTCCCACTATACTCTGATAACAATGGGGCAATAGCTCAGTCAAAGGAACCAAGGTCTCATAAGGTATCCAAACATGTGCTACGGCGCTATCACTCGATTAGAGGGATAGTTGATAGTAGAGATGTAAAGATAGAGGGTGTCCACATGGATGATAACATAGTTGATCCGTTAACCAATGCATTGTCATAAGCAAAGCATGATAAACATTTTCATATGCATGGGCTTAGGAATATGGGTGATTGGCTTTAGGCCAAGTGGAAGATTGGTGAAATAGTGTCCTAAACCCAATCGGGCTGCATCGGATCCGATTGGGTCGGGTAATTTATAGTCTATTTTGGTTCGTGTAATGACTTTATTATGATTAATAAAAGCACTTTTGTTATTTAATATATATATATATAGTAATGTCCTTAGTATTAAACTGTGATAGAGAAACCATGATAGTGATTATGGTTGATGAGATCTCTAATCGCTTTAGTAAGTTAGATACTTAAATGTCTCTAGTCGTATGTACTGTCCAACGGGACATTGATGGTATGATTAGACTAGCACGTATTGGATATCTTCTATCTTAATGAAGATAGGGATAGATCTCGTCTATCTAAGTGTAGTGACACTTGGACTGTATGTGGACGTGTATTAGAGAATGCGTACATTAAACTGACCCACTTATATTAAGTGTCGTAGTATGTGGCAGTTGTGTAATTATCCTGAGACCGGAGTCTTCATGGCATCACGGTGTGGATTTCCATGATTTGACACTATTGAGGTTTCCTCTCTCCATGGGGCGATAATGCGGTAGTGATTGGGAGTGATATTGAAGAATGTGTAGGATACATGTTTGTTCGTCCAGGAATCGTGTATCCTATGATTAGGAGTGAATATCCAAAATGGCCTTCTTATATGGAATGCCTAGCTCTCGTGAATCTTTGCAATGTGGGAGTAAATGAGTTATGTTGTATTGACACTCGAGATACGATCGTATGCATATTATTATAGCGATAGGATTTTATTTACACGGTAACTGTTTCACATTAAATGTAGTAGACATTGCTATTGACTTTTCCAATGATTGGGGGTCACGGTGTGTTGCTAGACGCTATCCCAGGATCGTTAGGTATGAAGGGAAATTTTGTAATTTGCCCTTGGTGTCTACGGCCAACATATTTGGAAGTCTATCGGGTCACACAAATAAGAACATCTAAAGGGTTAAAATGCAGTTATAGTGATAACCAAATAAGGAAAGTTTATCTCAACTATAAAATGTTATAGTGATTAAATTGATAAGACAGTATTTATTTATCATGAATAAATTAATTACAAGATATTAATTATATTATTTGAAAAATATTCCAGATGCCAATTAATGGTTCAAGGGGGCGCATATTGCAAGTGTACAAGATACACTTTGATTGTGCAATTTAATTAGTATGATTACCATATATTAATATTGGATATTAATTGAGTTTGGAAAAATAGATTTATGTTAATAAGATAAAGATATTCAATATTAGATATTAACAATATCTTGGATTTATTTAATATAAGTGTTGGTCCCTTAAAAAGGCTTTAGTTAAGTTTAAAGGGTGGGGGGGTGAATAAACTTAACACTTAAAACTTTGGAGTTAACAAATTTCGCAACTTCGGCAGAACCGTCGATACTTCGATAGTCGCCGAGACCTCGATAGCCCGCCGATAAACAGTAGTCTACTGACAGTTCAGTTTGCTGAATTTGTGCAGCGGAATAATATCAAAATTAAGCCTTGTTACTTGTTGTTAAATATGTTACTAAGTATTAGATACTCAGTAGTGTATGTGTGTGATTTCAGTTACTAGATTCAGCAGGTTGATATGGATAAAGACTAAGTGCAGAAAGTAAATGCAGTAAGTAAGTAGAGAGATTTTATAGTGGTTCCAGGTGATGTAATCCTGTCAGTCCACTCTTCTCCTGTGATGTTGGAGGAAATTCACTAGTGATCTTTGAGTTATCTGTTACAAAGAATCCTAGGTTGCTTGTCCTTCACCAATAACTATGGCTTCACAACCGAAAAGCGGGAACGGTAGGATTGCTTTGCTCCCGAGTCTCCCACTGGTCCTTGAAGGGTAGGATTGCCTCTTCACCGGCTCCACCACAAACCAACGGTCTTTCACACCCAACGGATGCTTCACTTTGTCTTCGGACGGAGTTCTTTATAAAGTAAAGAATGAATCAAATAAATGATTCGGTTGCGGCGGCTTGATTAGGATGATATAATCGGCGGCTTGCGGTCTTCAAGTGTGTGTGCTTGATGCAGCTTGAACACAGAATGCACTTGAAGAAAATAACTAGATCAGCAGTCTTAAGCTTAGTAAGTTCAGCAGGGTGTTTTTCAGCTCAGTATTGTTGCTTAAAGTTTATCCCAAAAATTCATCATCTTTTACTGAGTTGAAAGTCCTCTATTTATAGGTAGGAATGCATGCATGTGACTTGAATCTAAAATTCAAATGTGACCGTTCCTTGTATTTGTCCAATCTGCACTGCATTCTGTCACTATTCATAGGACTGACACTGTCAGGATTACTTTTTGACAGTGCAGTCTGTCCACCCCTTTGACTTGTATCCAATGGATAAAAATAAAGATCATCCCAACGTCTTTTTAATTTCAGCCCTTGATTTGCTTGATAGGTCGAGGTAGTTGGCTGTTCTTATCCATGTAATCTTCAAATAATCTTGAATTAATCGAGGTATATATCGGCGGGTTCATCGTCCGTCGTAATACCAATCGGTCCGTCGAACATCTTATTTTTGTCCGTAAAATAGAATGCGGTGATTACTTTTATCTAACTTTTATTTGTGAAGTTAGATTACATCATTTTAAAATATAACCAAGTTCCAAACATCATCCAACTTGTGGAACTTAGACCTTCTACACAAGCCATATGCAATCCGTTTAGGTCATCACGGACTTGCCTAAAATCGATTCCATATCCTAGACTTTAATTACTAAGTTTGATCCCTTAGCCTTCATTAAGCGAGTTTGAACCCTCGACCTTCGTCTTCGGTCTTCAAGCATGTTCCGGACCGTCATCGACCTATCTACCCTATCGACTAGACCGATCCGTCGATAAACAATCGGCGGCCTTTTACAGTGCTTGTTTGATCAAACTTATTTATGAATCAAACTCTAATAAACCTATACATTTTATCTAGACATCTTTTTGCCTTTGCACTATAACAGTTAGTATGGCACTCATCATCAAAACTAAGAAATAAGTCTAACAATAAGATATTAAATTAAAATAGATAAATCAATCAAAGTGGTTTTCCTTATTTTATTAGGAAAAAGGTTTTTCTTTCTCATCAATCTACTAGAAACTTCTCCTAATCAGATTCTGAAGCATAAGGGGCGCACCTACTCCTTCTAGAGAGTTATAGAGAGAAAAAGGTTGGTCTAGCAATCAAGGAGGATTCCGGCGAGGAGTTCGTGTGGATATCGATAGAGGCCGGACACGTGGACGGCTCGCGCACACTACTACTCTCCGTTGGCGGTCAAAGCGTCGATCTTTTACATCTACCCAGGTAATTAACGTCAACTACTTAACGTATTTATAGTATTAAACGAAGTCGATCTTGGGATCAGAAATAAATTTTTTTTTTTAAATTCCACTGCGTAGACTAGTTGCTTTCCTAACATAGAAACACTTCAAAGATTTTTTTTCTGGATCTAGCAATATAGAATAAAACAGGAGTTCTTTTCAATTCACTTTCCCACTTACCAAAATTATTCTTGATATGCTTCTTCTTAGAACTCTGCACCTCTTCTTGATGTAGTAGTGGTCAATTTATAGGGGTTATTCCAACGTTCAAATTATTTGCATTTGAATATTTGTATCCGTTGGTGGTCCTGTTATTCTGTTGATGGTCAGTGTCCTTTCTGACAATTCTTTCATCCAATTGTATTGATTTCTTTATAACGGTTAGATTCTTCTTCAGTTTTGAATGTCTTCAACTTCAAACTAATCCTTCGGGGTTTTGCCAGTTTCCACCTGGTATAATTGAGTGTTTCAGCTTTAAGAGCATTAAGTGGGTTTTTACTCTTCTTCAGAACTTAGTACTCTTTCTTTATCTGATTTTATATTGACTTACCATAACTTATACATCATCCAAGATATCATTGTCCTTGTCTATCTCAGGTCTTCATACAAGATCCATAAAGTCAGTTTGGGTCATCACGGACTTTCCTGAATTGTAACTTTACAGTCTCGGCTTTAATCTTCATAAACTTAGTTTGAACCCTCAAATATTCATTCTTCAGTAACTGAGTCTGTGTCCCTCAGCCTTCTCAACTGAGTTTGTCCCTTCAACATTCAGCTTCAAGATAATCCAACTGAATCTGTGTCCCTTAGCGAACTTACCTTCTTCAGTTTCTGTTTGTGTACTCAGTTCCTTCAATAATGTCAGTTTCTTTTTCTCTATGTAAACTCAGAAGATCAGTTCCTTATCCTTCATTTATTCATAAAGTCAATTTCTCGGTTTCTAAGTTCTGGACCTTAAACTATTACAGTGCTTGTCTGATTTGCTTATACAAATATCATACTCTATTAAATCCTATACATTTATATCTAGACATCTTTTTGCTTTGCAATATAACATCTAGTTATGACACTTCATCAATGGGGTTTACATTAACAACTGAATAAGTGATAAATCATCATTAAAACATAAATTTTATTTCCAACAAGAGACGAGTAAGATTTTACCGCCCAAGATGATTTGACTGAGATGATCATCAATGAAGAATATATAGATCAGAAAGTAAAAATTGGATATCAGAAGGGGGAACGGGAGAAAGAAAGGCTAATATCACTGCTCCAGGAGAACTTGGATGCCTTTTCCTAGGTTGTCAAGGACAAGAGAGTGGTGGAGTCCCGAATCGTGTTGCACCACCTCAATGTCGATCCACACTTCAAAACCATACAACAAAAGCCCCGCCAGTTCTTCAAAGAAAAAGAATAGGCTATCAAGATCGAAGTTCACAAGTTAGTCATGGCTGGGATCATCAGGGAACTCAAATATCCCACTTGGCTGTCAAATTTTGTGATGGCAAAAAAACACAACGGGAAATGGTGCTTGTACGTTGACTTTATAGAAATTAACAAGGCATGCCCAAAGGATCCCTATGAGCTGCCAAGGATCGACATAATGGTCGATTGGATTGCCGGATTTGAGATGTTGATTTTTCTAGATGCATACTCTGGATATCACAAAGTATAAATGGCGAATGAAGAGAAGGAGATGACAGCCTTCCGGGCCGCCGGAGGAATGTTCCATTACAAGATGATTCCGTTCGGCATGAAAAATGCAGTGTCCATATACCAGCGGATGGTTAACAAAGTTTTCAGCTCTCAGATTGGTAAGAACATGGATACATACATTGATGACATGGTCGTTAAGTAAGCCTGAAACGATCACATCGCGGACCTACAGGAAATGTTTGATAATGTCAAGGAACATTCTATGAAGCTAAATCCTCAAAGTGCACCTTTGAGGTCTAGGCTGGAAAATTTCTGGGTTTCATGGATACTCAGAGAGGCATCGAGGAAAATCCTGATAAGATACAGGCTTTTTTGAACATGAAAGAGCCTACCTGCATCAAAGAGGTACAAAGGTTAAATGGAAAGATAATTGCTTTGGGAAGGTTCGTCACAAAATCTATTGACAAGTGTTTACCTGTCTTCAAGATCCTTAAAAGAAACAAACTTTCGAATGGACTGAAAAATGCTTTCAAGCTTTCAATTCTATCAAGACATACTTAGCATGCCCGCCTCTATTAACCAGCCTGACTCTGGGAGATGAAATCTTTCTGTATTTGGCAGCTTCGAACAGGGCCATTGCCGCCGTTCTTGTCAAGGAGGACAAGACCCTCCAAAAACCCGTTTATTATGTTTAAAAATCCCCCAGTCTTGTTGAGAGCCGTTATTTCAATGTAGAGAAATTAGCTTACTCTCTTGTTGTTGCTGCCTGAAAACTAAGGGCTTATTTTTCTTCACATATGATTGTCGTGCTGACCAATAGTCCGCTTCGACAATTACTGTACAAGCCGGACCTTTCAGGCCGTTTAGTGCAATGGGCTATCAAATTGACCGAATTAGACATTTGATACAAGCCAGGAAAGCAATTAAAGCACAATCTCATGTAGATTTCATAGTTTAAACAACCTTAAATATGGAAGAACCTCCGGCCAACCTAGTTCGCTGAACGTCAACGAGTTAAACACCCCAACAGTAATCACACTGCAAAAACCAAGTCATTGTTGGCAAATGTATGTTGACGGGTCAGCGATCCGAAATGGCTGTGGAGTTGGGATAATACTCTTGGAACCAGGTTCGTCTGAAGAGATTGAAAAAGCCTTCAGGTTCAATTTCACCACCTCTAACACTCAAGCTGAATATGAAGCAGTCATAGCCGGATTGGAGCTTGCCAAAGCTATGAATGTGGAAAATTTGGAATTTTTTCGCAATTCGAAGGTAGTGGTGTGCCAAATCAATGGCACATTCGAGGCAAGGGATGAGGTACTGAAACGATACCTCGATCTTGTAAAAAGATTAAGGAGCAGTTTCAAGTATTGTGAGTTCTGAAACATACCGTGCGATTTGAATCAACGAGCGGACACTAGTCCAAGTTGATCACCAAAGATGAATTTAGCAACCCCGCAGTCAGTGACCAGTTTTAAAAGCATCAAGCTTGAGCATGTAAGGCCATAATTTTGAAAATATTCGCTCGGAGGCAAGCTTTAAGTACGGTGCCAAGCTGGAGTCGGTCGTATAAAATATTTGCTCGAGGGCTTATCAGACTGACTTCTAGCGTTAAGCTTCTCAGCGAATGGGGCCAGATTAGATTGACTTGTGTTTGTCAAGAGGACAGGCTTATGATCCTAGAAGTAGAGCTCCTACTGGCAACTTTGTTATAAAGAAAATCCAACAAACAAAAGACGAATCAGTTGCTGAACTGATTATTGAACCAGCAAAAGATCAGGTTGTTGAACCAACAACTGAAAAGGAACTTGTAGCAGAGCTGGAACTTGGAATAGAACAAGTTGCTGAAGAAGAACTTGTTACAGCTGAAGGAAATTTTGAAACTGAAACTGCCATCTCAGTTCTTTTGACTGAAACTGAAACCAGCGTGATCCCAGTTATTGCTGAGGAGGAAGCCAGCAAAACTGTTCGGTTTGAAACTGAAGAAATTGTATGAATCGAGGATCCTGTGGAATCCAATTTGGAGATTCCTAGGGGAAGTGAAGTTCTCACAACACCGTCGGAATCATCTGTTAATATTGGAGAACTGATTGTAGCTGACTGCATGCTTATTAGAATTGGAAGCTGAGTTCCATTTCTAATTAGAGAAGTCAGTTAGCTGAAATGGAAATCACAGAGAAAAGGGTGTTCAGTCTCTACAGCATCAATCATCTATCCGAACTGATCAACACTGATGAATTTTTGAAGAATGGATATGCATTGATCAGAGATAGTTACTAGAAGAGAACTGCTTCAGGGGAGAGTTCTAAGAAAGATGACAATGATGATGATGATGATTCTCAGGGAGATCCTGATTTTCAAAAAGGATGGTGCTGAGGAAGGTTCATCTGAAGAAAGTTCAGATGACAGTGAAGAAATGGACACTGACTCTGACGGTTAGTCTGAAGTACAAGAAAAAGAAGGTTATCAGTCTCCTACTGATAAAGCGTTGAGATTGCAAAAGCGACGCAAAAGCAAATTTGGCGAAAAGGACAAAGTTGAAGAAAAGAAAGCTGAATCTAAAGATGATGTACTTACACAAGCCGACACAATCAAATTTTATTTCAATGAGCTTATAAAAATTTAGAAAGATGACCTAAGTTTTTTGGAAATGTTCTGAAGGCAATGGAAGACAGCAAAACTGAACGAGAAAACATGGAGAAAATGTTAAGCAGTGTCAAATCTGACTGTCATGATACTCTTATCGCAATCAGGAAAACTACCATTGAATCTGAGGCAAGAAAAACTGAGACCCAAGAAAGATGGGAGGGCATCCTCAACAATGTAGTTGATAGACTGATCTTATTAGAAAATGCATCGAAAGACTCAGTTATTGCTCAAACCATTTTGGCAGCAAATCAGCAGCACCTAAACTCATACATTAGGAGCTTGATCAACAAAGATGATGTCACTAAGTGGGAAAGTTTGAACTTGTTAAAAGTCAATGCATCTGATATGCCTCAAGTTCTTGATTGTATTGAAGAGAAACTGGTTGAACTGAAGAAAGCAAGAGGAGAGTTCACTGATGATGAAATGGAACTCATAGCTATGTTCTCAGAACCAGCTGAGAAAAGACTAGCTCTAGACTCTCAAATGAATAACGTCTTCAAAGATCTACCGATTCAAGAGGCAGTATCAAGAGAACAAGCCTTAGAGTCTTTTCTTCATATGCAAAATTTTATTGGAACAAACTAGGTAAATGGGAGAAAGATGGCACTTTGGATAAGGCATCAGATGAAGTTGAAAAGAATGAACCAGAGTTTGTTCAGAAATTGCTGAGGACAACCACCAGTGAAAGATTAAGGAAATCTGTCTTTTTGTTTGCAGTGTTATTTAAAAGCAAATTTTTTAGCAAGCACAGTATGATAGATTCTTGGAATATATGGGTAAATATTCATGGAATTGATTGCACAACAACAAATGAGGCCATGAGGGAGTTTTCTGAAAGTTATGACAATCAGAAAAAGTGAAGTTGTCCTATGAAAGGAAATGAAGCTGTCACTTAGTTTCCTTTCATGTATTGTATTTTAATACTTAGCTTTGTAACTCGGTTTCTCTAATAAAATCTCAGTTTCTCCGTTCGCCTTGTTTTTACTTTGTTTTGTATTCTTTTTATCTTATTGTATTGCTTTTAAAGAGGGTATTGACATCATCAAAAAGGGGAAAATTGTTGAAAATAAAATTTATGTTTTGATGATGATTCATCACTTAATCAGTTATTGTTCTTAAACCCCATTGACGAAGTGTCATAACTAGATGTTATAGGGCAAAGCAAAAAGATGTCTAGAAATCATTGTATAGGATTTAATAGAGTCTGAGAGTTACATTTTTTAAGATTCTTGGAATAAACTGTTTTACAAATAATATTTTTTATACAATAATAAGGGGATTTTGTTTTATATAAGGCTTAATAAGGGGATTTCGTCATCATTAATGAGGGGAATAAAATTTGGTCATTAAATCCTTGACCCATATTAAAACTACACTTTTAGTGAGGAGATTTGTCTCCCCTTATTACATTCCCCTTATTATAACTCCGTTTTCTTGTAGTGAACAAACAAAAGGAAAAAAACAAAACATCAAATTTATGTGGTTTCCGACAATATTCCGACTAGTCCACGGGAGAAAGTGAAAATTAAAAAATGTATAACTCTTCTGAATCCTAAATACAAAGGCCAAAATAGATAAGGAATTTGAGAGTCTATCTTAATTTGGTACAAACTGGCACATCTTAAATAAATAGGCTAAAACCTATTAAATTGGTTACTAAGTTGGCTACTACCCCTGCTTTTCCCGATGTGGGAAAAAAAATTGCAATCAAAATTGGGCTTTGGCACATTAACTAACAAATCTCCATCTTGTGACAAAGGCCCACATCCTGAAATAGTAGTACTATTCTTACACCATAAATTTCAAAGTCTTCAGACTGTGTCAAAAAAAGTCCCAGCACTGCTTGAACTTAACAAATGGACAATGCTTCATAATATCTAACTCTGAACGGGATGACATAGGGAATTTGAAGTGACAATGACTATGGATCCCTATAAAACATATAAACCACCAGACTTGCAAGCTTTCTTAACAACAAGAGCACTTTTAATTGGCTTCATAACTCCACTTTCATCGATGTACCTAAATCCAAGAATCTTAAGTATGCCCAAAAAGATGAGATTTTTCTTTAAATCCCGAACGTGTATGACTTTCTTAAGTGATCTGACAACACCATCATGGGTCCTGATTCTAACCGTACAAATACCAGCAACCTTGAAAACCGTGTTATTGCCCAATGAAACAACTCTACCTTGAACTGAATCATACGTGGAAAACCAACCCCTATTGGGAAACATATGATACGTGCAACCAGAATCCAAGATTCGTTCATCTGCATACCTTAATTTATTGTCACCAATCAAGATATTGTTGGATGAAGTGCCCGCAAGACAATTTATGTAATTGTTTTTATAATTAATAAATAACAGATATATTCTCATATAAATTAGTGTATTGTCACACGTGAGAATTAAGTTTATGGTGATACACTTGAACTGTTAGTCTGTGGTGAACTTAATCAAAGTATGGGGTCTATTGATTAAACCACCATTAATGCACCCAAAACACTTTATGGTGTGACCGTCTTATCCAGACCGTCAATGTTGGTTATCGAAGTGGGGCATTATATATGATGTAGTCATATAGGACTGACCGATTTAATCTGCATTTCTCATGTAATTTTATTGAGAAACTTATTAAATCACAAGATGATCATATCTGGATTAACCTTATGTTGAGTTATGAGCCCCAGTTGCACGTAAGTTTGATTAATTTCCACAAATGCCCCTAAATGTGGTTTTTACTAAAATACCCTTGTCACTAACTGTCATGAAGTTAAAAGCTTACATCATATGCCAATCCTTCTGTTTATTTTTGTCTTTGCAGGTCTTATTAATTTTGTAGTTCATTATTAAACTATTAATCTAATTTATAAAATTAATTTATTGATTTTATGAAATAATTAATTAGTTTAATTAATTAATATACAAAATTTATGTGCCTCGGCCATTTTTTTTGTTTGCTGAAATTTTATTTAACTTGGCCCAATGTCCATTTGCCTACCCACTTCTTTTTTCTGTGTATAACCCAACCTTAAGCCCTAAATACCCGACCTCCATCCTAACCCTAATCATTTCTCAACCATTTCTGAAAATCCTCTCCTGAAAATTCTCTCCTCTCCTTCAACCTTTTTCAATTCATGTCTTCAATGCTGATTACTCGTATCCTATAAAATCTGTAAACCGTTTCATCCTCTCTCTCACTCCTCACCATCCATACTTGTCTGATCCTCGTGATGAAATACTATTTCGTAGCTACACAGAATCGTATTTTGTGAAGGCTCGTTCATAATCGGAGCAACCACATGATGATTTCATCTGGCATTCGATTGTCGAATTAAAGCGGATTTGATTCTTGGCAACGCGGATTTCAACTCTGTGAAGGCAGTTCTCCCTTTGAAACATTAAAGGTCGTATCTTTCCTTTATTTATGTTAATATCTTTTGATATTATATTGATTTGAACTGAAACTCTGCCTGATTTTGTGCTCTTGTGTCGATTGAAGGTCTAAGTATAAAATGTCTGACCTTTCATCGATTTGGTGATTTGTTACAAGCCTTTAAACACCGAATCTTTGGATTCTGATAAACCCAAAATCAAGGTTGTATCTTTTTGAGTAAATCTTCATATATCGGTTATTAATTCGATTTGAATATATTACTGCCTTGACTTACCATTTTGCCTCTTGATTTGTGGTATATGGAGTCAATAAACACATGTTCAACGTGAAGGCTGACTTCAAGAACGTTAAACTCTGAATCTTTCTTATTTCCAGTCCACTTTCAAAGTTGGGTTGAAGAGGTACCATTTAACCAACTGGTGGTTCTCCCTTGCTTTTTCTCAGCACCGATTTGGTGAATCTCAACCCAAACCGCTCGGGTAATTTGGCTTGAACCTTTTCTGTGGGCTAGATAGTTTGACCTAGGGTTTCTTTTACCCGATGATGGTATGGTTCAAGTCCTATGTTGAGGACCTCAGTCCAGTGATGCCCAACATAAGTCCTAATAGACATAGTTTAGTCTAAACCAAGTCCTAGTTGGTCTAAGTCTGGCAATAAATATTTTAAACCAAACCAGTTTTTAAAAGGTTTTTACCCATCCTTCTGAATCCTATAAATAGCCACTCATACTAAATAGAATAAGCATCAATTTTACAAAAAGCAGTACCACTTTTTCTTATCTCAAAAGTTTTTCTGGCCTTTTGTGAGTTTGAAGTCTGTGGTTAGAAATTCACACACTTGCCTGAAGTTGGTGAATTTTGCTGGAATCTCAGAGGAGTGTGTATAGCTTGAGGATTGGCTAAATCCATTCATAGGATTCTTGGATCAACTAATGTCTGTGTCTGCATTTGTGCACCTTATAGGAAGGTACTCAATTCAGATATCTTTTTTTGCTTTTTAAACTGTTCATCCTATTTTTTCAATTAAGTTGGTACTTGAGCAGTCCTTTTAATTGAGCATGTATCTGTGTGATTTAATTTGTGGGTTGTGTATTAAAATCAGGAATCACAATTGAAAGCTTGAGTCATGTTTTGGCCCTGAGAGGATTCTTTTTTTTTACTCATATTTCACTTTGATCTGATTCTGTGTAAATCTAACACTCAGAAAAATCATCTGCTTGTTGTTTTTTCCCTCCTTCAGTAACAATCTACATCTAGGCTATGCAAATAGAAGCTAGTGAATTGCTGGTATCACCAAGACTCACTGTCTTGAGCATAAGGTCAAGCTTTTTGGTTTCATTCACTTGGCTACACCTTGGACAACTGAAGTGCAAGTTAAAGTCTGCAAGTCTTGCTTGAAAGTTCACATTGCTGAGTATCAAAGTATCAGGATCTGTGTGTTAAGTGTGATAGTGCACAGCCTTGTGTATAAGGCAAACATGGACTGATATCGAGTTCTTTGAATGACTGAACCTCTATATTACATGGTAGGTTTGTCCTCCCCATTATCTGTTGGGAATATCAGTGTGCATATGCTTGAGATTTGCATCCTGAAATTATGCCCTTTTGTTGTGCCAACCTGCTGCAAATTTCTATCATCTGTGCTGCCTGAAAAACCTGTTGAGATATCTGCTTTTTATTGAACACCTTGTAATAGGATTTCTCTTGTTTTTGTCTTTGCCACAGTTTGGACCTGTTGATCATTTGTGATCAGTTACAATACTGACCTTGATAGTCGGATCGAGTTGTAACTCGGATCCGACCTTTAGTTTCGAGTCTTTGAAACCGATTGATCGATTTAGTACGGTCCCTTCTTGTTGTGCTCACTGAAATCAGTGTACTCATAATGCATTTTAAGTGCTGATAAACCTCAAAGTCAAGTGTGTTTTTGTGATCAGTCCTTAATTTGATTTTGATACGGTTCTAAAACTATAACTTATTTTACCCCAATCTTGTTTCAAGTTTTGTAAACCTTTGAACTGTAGATATTCAAATTTTGATTTTATATATATATATATATATATATATATATATATATATATATAATCTTGCTTGGTTTGGTTTGATATCAACTTTCAATAATCAATTTGGCTGAATTCACACTTGTTCATAATTGTCCTTACAACCTTTGATCACCTAGGTTATATACAATTGAATAATCTTGTTAAATAAGCTTCCGGTTTAACAAATTAGTAATTGTATATCATGTTTGCTCCTACATGTCTACTTGATTGATAAATCGAAAAAGTGCTATATTTTGTTAACACTCTATTCAACCCCCCCCCCCCCCTAGAATGTTATTCTGTGTATTATCGATCCAACAATTGGTAGCACAACTTGGTCACCTAGTGATCATAACATGATATCTCTTGGTGTGATTTATAGTTCCTTTCTATTTCTTTGATTTACCTTAGTCTTTTGCTCATATTTTTTTTTGTAATTTTTAGTTACCAAGTAAATCATTTCAACTGTGTGCTTAAGCATTGTTCATCACACACTCACATCATATTTTTAAAAAAACAAAAAACAAAAAATTGCATTGTATTTCATTCATATTTTTGCATTACATATTTGTTGCATATCATTGTATTGCATTGTAATGGCTTCCCTAAATAACTCCATAAACCTGAGGGAGGGCTTATCTTGGTAAGTCCTCCGTACTTTGACGGTTCCAGATTTATTCAGTGGAAATGCTCAATGATGATTCCTGTGCAACAAACGGACTATCAACTGTGGATTATCATACACAAAGGTCCGTTTGTTCCCACTAAAGACATCACCGAAGCCGGAGTCACTACAAAGGTTAATAAGACTGTGGACGAATTTAACATAGAGGACTATAGAAAAATGTCCTTAAATGCTAAAGCCGTCGCCATTCTTATAAACTCTTTAAGTCCCTCCGAGAACCGAGTTGTTGCCGCATGCGAGATTGCCAAAGAAATTTGGGAGGCTCTTATCAAAAGACATGAGGGCATGGGTAAGGTTAAAAAGTCCAAGATAAGTCAGCTAAATCATGAATATGAGTCTTTTCAAGCAAAACCGAATGAATCTATTATTGACATTGATAATAGATTCATGGAGATAGTCAATGCACTTAGCGCTCTTGGTAAGGACATCTCTATAGAGGATCAAAACTATAAGATACTTCACTCCCTCCCTCCTATATAGGAACCTAAGGCTACGGCCATAGAGGAAGCGAAGGATCTCTCGGTCCTCACTAAAGATGAACTTATCGGTACGCTTTTAGTATACGAACAACATCTGAACACACCCAAGAAAAAGTATCACGAGATGTCTGTTCCTGCACTGAAGGCTCGGGAAGAGTCAGAATATGAAAATGAGCAAGTGGATGATGAAAGTAAAGGTGAGAATGATGAGGAAATCGCTATGCTTGTTCGAAAGTTCATGAAAAATGACAAAAGAGGAAAATCATCCAGGAATGCTAAGTCTCAAAACAAAAGTGGCTGGAAGCAGGATATGACTTGTTTCGAATGCAACCAGAAGGGTCACATTGCCAAAGAGTGCCCTAATAAGAAAGGTGGAAAGCCCAAGCCTACATCCGGTTAAAAGAACAAAAATACTCAAAAAGGCAAAGGCAAGAAAAATGGCAAGGCAATGGCGGATACTTGGGATGCAAGCGACAAATCAAACATTGACAATAAGTCTAAAACATCTGAAAAGGCAAACTTGTGCTTTGTGGGTTTCTCACAACCCACGAACTCAAGTGACAGTGAGGTATCCGACTCTCCTCTAACTAAGGAAAAACTGCATACACTTAATGAACATTTAACTAGGGAGAACCTTACACTTACGGGTGAAAACGAAACACTAAATAATCTTAAGGTGCAACAAGACGATTATTTTGACACCTTGACCAATGAACTAGGTAAATTGAAACTTAAGCACTAAACGACCGAGATTGAGAATGAATCTTTGAAGCGAAAGGTTGCGGCATTTACGCAAGTCATCTCAGGACTTGAAGAGCAAATCACTCAGCTCAAAACGCAACCCTCAACTTCTCAGACTTCAAAAGGTGAGGACATTTGTGTGGAAGGTTCATCCGATACACAAAACTCACCCGCCTCAACCAAAGTCTAGGAGCCTAGGCCAATTGCCTTAGCACACACCACAACCGCACAACCCATCAAAAAGAAAAGATGAAATAGAAAGAAAAAGGCACACACCCCACCTAAGAACACTCGATCAACATCCGCACACACTTCACAACGTTTTTCCCCCCCATACTCAATCATAGCCTATGATCGAAGAGGTTCAAGGATCATTGCTCAACAGAACCACTTCACGCATAACAGCTATGCTCCACCTAGTTTTTACCCGTCTACACACTATGATCCACGCATACACCAGGCACCCACCTATACACATAGACTTCCCCAGTTTGACCTCTTTTGGGCCCAGATCCTATTCTGGCAAGATCAGGTCGATCGAATGCAATCGACCACATACCAACCCAATCCACGTCACTGTGAACAGCTCGAGTCCTCCCAGACAAAGAAGGCTGCTAGGAAACCAAGGGTTAAGAAGGTATGGGTTTGAATCAACTTGATTAAGCCTGATTCTAACCCTCAAGGACCCAAGAACAAAGGGTACCTATACAAACTCTTTGTATTGCAGGCTTATCTTAAAGCTAAACTATACAGAAGCAATACAAAGTGGTGCTTGGACAGTGAATGCTCTCTACATATGACTGGCAACTCCGCAATCATCTAGGATTATAAAGCTATATTTAATGGAGGGTCAGTCACTTTTGGAGACAATTCAAAAGGCAAGATCCTTGGCAAAGGATCAGTCAGTTACCCAAATTGACTTATTATTCATAATGTCTTATTAGTCAAGCATTTAGAGTACAACTTGTTAAGAATATCACAGTTAAGTGACTCAGGCCTTAAGATTGTGTTTGATGAGGATATTTGCACGATATCTGATAAATTAGGGAAAGTTGTCCTAACTGGTCTTCGTGAGCATAATCTGTACAAGATCGAACTGGACAACCTCACTAATTACCCGATAACGTGCCTCGTATCTAAACATGATGACACAAATATGGCACCATCGCTTAGGTCATGTTGGTTTCACCACTATTGAGAAACTGTGCAAACCGAATCTCATACGAGGTATACCAACATTAGATCTGGATGAGTTTGACACTTGTGAGCCGTGTATAAATGGAAAGCGTGCTAGAACTTCATTCAGATCCAAACACGAAATATCTTCCACTCGCATCCTAGAATTGTTGCACATTGATTTGATTGGTCCTAGTAGAGTAGTAAGTCTCAGTGGAAAGTCTTATGTGCTCGTCGTTGTTGATGACTATTCCAGATATACATGGACTCTATGTTTGACTCACAAGAATGATAGTGCTTAGGTATTCTCTACTCTCTTGAAGCAACTACAGAATACCTTTTATATATCTGTTGTAGCTGTCAGGAGTGACAGACGTGGTGAGTTCGTGGATACTAGTCTCATAGAATTCTGTTAGTACCGTTGTATCCATCAAGAATTCTCTACTCCTCAAACTCCCCAAAAAAAGGCGTTGTTGAGCGTAAGAACCGAACACTGCAAGAATATGCTCGAACAATGCTCAATGAGTTCAAGGTGCCTCGATTCTATGGGCTGAGGTTGTTGCTTGTGCATGTTATGTTCTTAATCGAGTGTCTATTAGACACAGATTGCACAAGACACCCTACGAAGTCCTAAGAAATCGGCCTCCGAAAGTTAACTACTTTCACGTTTTCGGATTCAAGTGTTTCGTGTTGAATGATAAAGGAAATTTGGATAAGATTGCATCTAAGTCCATCGAATGCATATTTGTTGGTTATTCCGAGACCTCATGGGCTTATAGATGCTACGATCCATTTTCTCGACGCATTCTCGAATCCATACACGTTTCATTTCATGAGTCTATTTCCTTGACTAACATGTGCTCTAGTGTGAAAGATAAGCAATTAAGTGTAGAGCAATTGGACTTGGAGGATGAGTTTGAGCTACTTCCACCTATACAAAATGACACATCGCCTGGGGCGGAAGTAGCACAAGAAGTATCTGTTGAATAAACAACACCTGTTATGGATGACATCTTAGCAAATGATTCTCCCAACGAGGAAATTATTTGCAAAAGGAGAATGCCGGTGCTCCGCAACATAGATGGGAAAAGTATCACACGCCTGATCTTCATTGGTGATCCCAATGCCGGTATAAGCACCCGAAGGTCCACTTACTATCCCTCCTCTTTGTATGCATTTGTTTCCGACGTCGAACCTAAGAAAGTTGATGAAGCCCTCTTAGATAATGAGTGGGTTATAGCAATCTAAGAAGAGCTTCATCAATTTCAAAGGCAAGATGTTTGGGAACTTGTTCCCCTACCTAAGGGTAAAACCTCGGTAGGCACAAGATGGGTCTTTAAGAACAAGTTAGATGAAAACGGTAAAGTCGTTCGGAATAAGGCTCGACTGGTGGCCCGGGGTTATACCCAACAGGAAGGCATCGATTACTATGAGACCTTCTCCCCAGTTGCTCGACTGGAAGCCATTCGACTTTTAATTACATTTGCATCTGGATTAGGAATAAATCTCCATCAAATGGACGTCAAAAGTGCATTCTTAAATGGACTTATCGATAAATAAGTGTATGTTTGACAGCCCCAGGACTTTGAGGATACACTTCATCCCGATTATGTCTTCCGTCTCAAGAAAGCACTTTACGGACTCAAACAAGTGCCTAGAGCATGGTACGATAAGTTGTCATTAGTGCTTTTAGCCAATGGCTTCATTAAGGGTGGGGTGGACAACACCTTGTTCACATAAAGAAGTCCGGCTCTGACATCTTGGTAGCCCAGGTCTATGTCGATGACATTATCTTTGGTTCTACCGACCCTGCTCTGTGCACTGAGTTTGAGATGTCAGCCATGGGAGAGTTAAGTTTCTTCCTCAGCTTACAGATCAAGCAAACACATTCCGGCACACATATAAGTCAAACTAAGTATATCAGAGATATGTTCACCAAGTTTATGTTTGACACGATGAAACCTGCTACGACTCCTATGAGCTCATCTGTCAAACTTACACTTGATGAAGATGGTGAGCCGTTTGACTCTCACTTATATCAATCTATGATCGGTTCTCTTTTAAACCTAACCGTATCGAGACCCGACATACAGTTTGCCGTAGGACTATATGCATGCTTTCGATCTAACCCTATGATATCGCATTCCAAAGCTATCAAGCAAGTTTTCTGATATCTCAGGCACACACCCATATTGAGTCTCTGGTAATCCTGAGATTCAATACTTACACTTATCACTTACAGTGTTGCCGACTATGGTGGCTGTCGTATTGAACGGAAGAGTATTAGTGGAACTTGCCAATTACTTGGGGACCGCCTCATCTGTTGGTTCTCTAAGAAGAAACCTAGCATTGCCCTTAGTACTACTGAGGCTAGTACGTAGCCTTGAGCAATTGCTGTGCTCAACTCCTCTAGATCAAACAACAGTTGTCAAACTTCGGCATGTCTGTAGATTGTGTTCCGGTTTATTGCGACAGTACCAGTGCAATAGATCTTGCACACAATCCTGTTCTGCACTCCCGAGCCAAACACATAGACATTCGTTATCATTTTATTTATGACCACATGCAAAATGGTATGATATCTATTGAGTTTGTGGCAACTGCGCATCAGGTAGCTGACATTTTCACGAAGCCTTTACCCCAAGCCTCGTTCGAGAAATTGCATGGTGACCTACATATGGGACCGTTATGATCCCTTTTGCTTAGTTTTCAAACTAAGGGGGAGAAGTACGTATGTAGGGGGAGCTGTAATCAAATGGGAGCGTATGAGGTATTTTGAAATTAATCAAAAGGGGGAGATTGTTGAGTTATGAGCCCCAGTTGCACTTAAGTTTGATTAATTTCCAAAAAAGCCACTAAATGGGGTTTTTACTAAAATACCCTTGTCACTAACTGTCATGAAGT
Source organism: Gentiana straminea (assembly GCA_036785695.1). NCBI lineage: Eukaryota > Viridiplantae > Streptophyta > Magnoliopsida > Gentianales > Gentianaceae > Gentiana > Gentiana straminea. The sequence continues at coordinate 282,924 of JAVUPR010000340.1, forward strand.
TAAAAGCTTACATCATACGGTAATCCTTCTGTTTATTTATGTCTTTGCAGGTCTTATTAATTTTTTAGTTGATTATTAAACTATTAATCTAATTTATAAAATTAATTTATTGATTTTATGAATTAATTAATTAGTTTAATTAATTAATATAAAAAATTATGTATATACATATATATGAAGTTGCCTGGGCCGTATTTTTTGTTTGCTGAAATTTTATGTAACTTGGCACAATATCCATTTGCCTACCCACTTCTTTTATATGTGTACAACCCAACCCTATGCCTCAAAAACCTGACCCCTATCCTAACCCTAATCATTTCTCAGCCGTTTCTGAAAATCCCCTCCTGAAAATCCTTTCATTCATCCATTTTCGATTCATGTCTTCAATGATGATTACTCATATCCTATAAAATCTGTAAACGGTTTCATCCCCTCTCTTACTCATCACCTTCCATACTTGTCTGATCCTCGTGATGAAATACGATTTCGTAGCTACACAGAATCGTATCCTGTGAAGGGTCGTTCAAAATTGGAGCAACCACGTGATGATTTCATCTATGGAAGGTTTCGATTTTCAAATTAATGTGGATTTGATTCTTGGCAATGCGGATTTCAACTCTGTGAAGGCAGTTCTCACTTTGCAGCATTAAAGGTTGTATCTATCCTTTATTTATGTTAATATCTTTTGATATTTTATTGATTTGCACTGAATATCTGCCTGATTTTGTGCTCTTGTGTTGATTGAAGGTCCATGTATAAAAGGTCTGACCTTTGATCCGATTTTGTGACTGTTACGAGCCATTAAACACCGATTCTTTGGATTTGTAGTAAACCCTAAATCAAGGTTGTATATTTCTAAGTAAATCTTCGTATATCTGGTTATTAATTCTGATTTGAATATATTAATGCCTTCACTTAGCATTTTGGCTCTTGATTTGCAGTATATGGAGTCAAGAAACACGTGTTCAACGTGAAGGCTGACTTCGTGAACGTTAAACTCTGAATCTGTCCCATTTCCAGTCCAGTTTCAAAGTTGGGTTGAAGAGGTGCCGTTTTAACCAACTGGTGGTTCTTCCCTGCTTTGTCTCAGCCCCGGTTTGGTGAACCTCAACCCAAACCGCTCAGGTAAATTGGCTTGAACCTACTCTATGGTCTAGATAGTTTGACCTAAGGTTTCTTTAACCCGATGATGGTCTGTTTCAAGTCATATGTTGAGGACCTCGGTCCAGTGATGCCCAACATAAGTCCTACTAGACCTTTTTTAGTCTAATCCAAGTCCTAGTTAGTCTAAGTCTGTCAATAAATACTTTATACCAAACCGGTTTTTAAAGGATTTTTACCCTTCTTCTGAATCCTATAAATAGCCACTCATACTAAACAGAATAAGCATCAGTTTTACAAAAAGAAATACCATTTTTTTCTTATCTCAAAAGTTTGTCAGACCTTTGTGATTTTGAAGTCTATGGTCAGAAATTCACACACTTGCCAGAAGTGTGGTGAATTTGGCTGGAATCTCAGAGAAGTGTGTATAGCTTGAGGATTGGCTAAAGCTATACACATGATTCTTGGATCAGCTAAGGTATGTGTCTGCATTTGTGCACCTCATGGGAAGGTACTCAATTCAGATCTCTTTTATTGCTTTTTAAACTATTCATCCTGTTTTTTCAATTAAGTTGGTTCTTGAGCAGTCCTTTTAATTTAGTCTGGGTCTATGTGATTTAATCTGTGGTTTGAGTTTTGGAATCAGGAATCATAATTGAAAGCTTGAGTCAATTTTTGGCCCTGAGTGACTCATATATCACTGTGATCTGATTCTTTGTAAATATAACACTCAGAAAAATCACCTACTTGTTGTTTTTTCCCTCCTTCAGTAACAATCTGCATCTAGGCTGTGAAAACAGAAGCTAGTGAATTGGTGGTATCACCAAGACTCACTGCCTTGAGCATAAGGTCAAGCATTTTGGTTTCACTCACTTGGCTACACCTTGGACAACTGAAGTGCAAGTTAGAGTCTGCAAGTCTTGCTTGAAAGTTCACCTTGCTGAGTATCCAAGTATCAGGATCTGGGTGTTATGTGTGATAGTGCACAGGCTTGTGTATAAGGCAAACACAAACTGATATTCTGGTTCATTGAAAGACTGAACCTCCGCATTACTTGGTAGGTTTGCCCTCCCCATTATCTGTTGGGAATCTCAGTGTTGCATATCCTTGAGATTTACATCCTGAAATTCTGCCCCTTTTCTGTGCCAACCTGCTGCAAATTTCTATCATATGTGCTGCTTGAAAAACCTGTTGAGATATGTGCTTTTTATTGAACACCTTGAAATAGGATTTCTCCTATTATTGTCTTGGCCACATTTTGGACCTGCTGATCATTAGTGATCTGTTACAATACTGACCTTGATAGTCGATCGAGTTATAACTCGATCCGACCCTCGGTCGATCTTTGAAACCGATTGATCGATCTAGTCCGGTCCCCTCTTGTTGTGCTCACCGAAATCGTGTACTCAAAATGCATTTTAAGTGCTTGATAAACCTCTAAGTCAAGTGTGTTTATCATCACTAAAATTCATCTAATATTTTCAGTCTGAGCAGTGCCCTTTTAACTGATCTAAGAATTGTTTTGTGATCAGTCCTTAATCTGTTTTTGATAAGGTTCTAAAACTATAACTTATTTTACCCCAAGTACTGTTTCAAGTTTTAAACGTTTGAACCTGTAGATATTCCAGTTTTGATCATATATATATATATATATATATATATATATATATATATATATATATATATATATATATATATTCTTGGGTTTTTTTTTGTTTTGATTACTTGTGCATCTGTTTGAACTAAATTGTTTTGGCACAAGAATAATCTTGGCTGGTTTGATATCAACTTAACTTTCAATAATCAATTTGAATGAATTTACACTTGTTCATAATCGTCCTTATAACCTTTGATCACCTAGGTTATATAAAATCGAATAATCTTGTTAAATAAGCTTCCGGTTTAACAAATTAGTAATTATATATCATGTTTGCTCCAACTTGTCTACTTGATTGATAAATCGAAAAAGTGCTATATTTTGATAACACTCTATTCAACCCCCTATTCTGCGTATTATCGATCCAACACATTAATCCTAAAGTGATTGCAAACTCCTGCTTGTCAAGATAGGGTGTGATGTGTTTGTTAAAGATTTCTAATTGGTGCGGTCCGAATCCCTTTCACGTTGCTACTATCTGGAATGTGTAACTGGGAATGTGTCTCACGGATATGGAATCCATTCCTTCCTGCTTGAAGTAGAAAGACAGTCCTCTTATTTGTTAATCCTAGAAACTGATCGATCCAGGGAGTTCGTATTGGTTATTAACTAATTGATCGCTAGTGGGTTAATGGTGAACAAGGACAAGATATAATGAAGAAGGTTTACGGAAACATTCCCGCTTCATTATGGATAGTCTATGGAGGGTTAATCTATGTGTAATGATTATATCAGTTGACACTTATCGACTCGACATATTGAGAATAAGTTATATATATAATCGATAGAGTTCAGTTTAGGCGTGATCTCTACCATCACAACAACACCAAAACTCAATCAACTTCTTATAAAACTTGAATTAAAAACAATAGGAAGATCCTCTTACTTGATCAAAGCAAACTCTCAAGAAAACTTTAAAGAAATATGCAGCACTTGTCCAAAACTCCAACAAAAACCTATTTTTGATCAACAATTATTCTACGGTTAACTTTGTTCAAGATTACTATTCAATTGGAAACTACGAATTAAACCAACCATTCTCAGAACTTGATCTATCTTGTGAAATTCTCAAATAGGCCAAAAACTAAGTGATGAGTCCATATTTTGTGGTGTTTTATGTGCTTATCTTATATCTATTTTCTCGAGAGATGCTCTGTTTCGGGTATGTTTTGGATGATTTTTAGGTTCTGGAATCTTGAGAGAGATGCTGAAGATTTTGGAACATATAGAGTGATTTTGGGAAGCTTTGTGAAAGATTGGAGAAAATAGATATTTCAGGAATCGTGAATTTCAGTTTTCACCGATGCCGGGATCCCGACTAATGAAGTGAAGACAAAGTCTATTAAAATAAACATTGGGCACAGGTTGCATCGGTCTAGTGGTGAGCTAGACTATAATTTGGTATGAATACCAGGGTTCGAATCCCGTTAGGGCAAAAAGATAAAATCAACATTTGATTTTCCCTCTTTTATTTACATTAAAATTTTCTTTTATTTTTATATATTACATACTGTTTTCAGAAAATAAAATAAAGCAAAATTGGGCTTTGTCCCAACATTAGAATTCAAAAATCTTTTACATGTAGTACGTGAGGAGAACTTAGATTAGGTTGGGAGAGTAGTATCCTTGGACGGGAGAACAGAACCTGCGCATGATGATATCGCCGGCAACTTTCTGGCACGTTTCTTTCATGTAATAAGAGTACTACATTACTCCTTTGTTTTGCTTTTATTTAATTTTTATTTATTATGAATATTTAATTTTATTTTTCATTTGATTGATTATCGAACCCTAGATTTCGAATAGTTATGAGATCTAATTGATCTTTCTCGTCGTTTGATTATTAGTATTTATCTATTTTTTGATTTTACGGATATAGGATTGAAGTTACTTGTGCACTTGTTGGCGCATGATGGAGGTCGGACCCGCACCTCTCCATGTGTCATCCCCATAATAATCCGAAAATAAAGGCAAGAAGCCAACACTTTGAAGGCCAAGCGTCCCTAATCCGAGCCGAGCTCTACTCGGCTACTCCCCGACGTCAGCAAGTCGCGGCCTAAGCATAAAAGAACTCTTGCAGCTCAGCTTGAGTCCTTCTCGGAACCAATCTCCCCCGCACTCAATAAAATCTGATAAATACGGAAGGAATCCCAAATCATAAAGGATTTGATTCTGACATTCAAACATTTCCATAATTATCTCCTAAAATCAAGGGGATAAAATCATCATTATCTTTTTCTTAGGGAACATGAAAGTAGAGTCCAAATGGACACGCTACGTACAACGCTAGGGCAAAAACCCCTCTCTATATAAGCAATCTCTAAGGAACTACGAAGACTTGATTCCAATACACTCATTTGATACATAGGCAGCTTGAGATACAGTTTCTCAAGTGCAGTCTAAACCACCACCAAACACCCACCGCTTCACATCTCTTTCTAGGGTTTCACCTTGAACAGATTGTTACTAGGAGAAAGACTACCCGTGTTAATTACCCGACGATTTCCAGAATCGTCAATTGGCACTAGAAGGAGGGCCTCTACTGGCAATTTGTTTAAGAAACGTCACAATGGCATATATGGGCCTAACACCACCCATAATCATCCAGGAAAGCAATCAGGTTAGGAGCGTCAACACCATGTCCGGAGGACCTAACAACCAGATCCTTGAAGAAGAAAAGCACACACTTGCTAATTCTCCAGTGCCTTACAAAAGGCGGCGATTTTCTAAAGAAGTAACCTATAGCGCCAGGGATCCCATCCCCCTGGAAATTAAAAATGATGGCCTTGTAATTGAGGCCGTGGTAAATAAGAATTGTAAGAAGAATTTTCATCGACACGGGAAGCATGGTCAGCGTCCTATACTACTCTACATTCCAATCGATGCGGCTAAAAGATTCTAAGATGACGCCGACAATGACTCCATTGTTCGGCTTTGCTGGGCTTCCTGTCCACCCCGAGGGAACGAATGTCCTCGCCACTACATTCGGCCGACCACCCAAGGGCCGAACTCTCTCAATAGAATATGTAGTGGTCAAGGCATCGTCCGCCTATAACATCATTAAGGGCCGACCTACCCGGATCAGCTTACAAGCAGTAATCTCACCCGCACATGACAGTTTGAGGTTTCCTACAATCGAGGGCTCCATAGAAATTAGAGGTGAGCACATACGGCTAGGAACTGCTATGCGTCTACCATAAATGAGAGAATGACGTCAACACATGTATTCATAGAGGAGTTGCTCCCAGAAAACGAGGGAACATGGTCCTCAGAAGATAAAGTAGAGGAAGTTTGCCTACGGGAAAATCAAGCGGATCTGACTGTAAAGATCGGTTCTTGGATCCCTAATCAACACATGATATAGCTCACGGACATACTAAAAGAATTCAGGGATGTATTCGCCTGGAAAATAGAAGACATGCCTGGCTTGTCCCCGGCTTTGGCTTTTCATAGACTGAATATCGATCCAAACCGGAAGTCCATTCAGAAAAAGAAGAGACATTTCGCCAAAGAACGGATTGAAGCTATTGAGAAAGAAATGGCCAAATTGCTCCAAGCCGACATCTTCCGAGAGGTGGACTATCCCGACTGGTTAGCGAATCCAGTATTGGTCAAAAAATATGATGGTAGTTGGTGGATGTGCGTGGACTTCACCGGCCTTAACCGAGCCTGCCCCAAAGACCGCAATCCGCTGTCCAAGATAGGCCGTACGGTAGATTCAACCATAGGTTTCGAGGTATTCACTTTCTTGGATGCTTACAAAGGTTACCATCAAATAGCTATGGACCCCCGAGACGTAGAAAAAACCTGAAGTTTCTATGTCAGCAAAGCACTTCACGGCCCAGAGGTCACATATTTGAATACTGAAAAGTTAGCACTCGCCTTAGTCCATGCCTCTAGGAAGTTAAGACCTTATTTTCAAGCTCATCCAATAGTTGTAATCACGGATCAGCCACTTCGGCAAATACTAGCCCGACCAGAAACTTCAGGTAAACTAGCAAAATGGGTGGTAGAATTAGCAGAGTGTGATTAGGACTTCATCCCTCGAAATGCGGTTAAATCCCAAGAGTTAGTAGACTTTTTAGCAGAAGGAACGGCTATAACCATCGACCAAGATCAATCGAGCTGCAAAGCCAAACAATGGACTTTGTACGTCGATGGAGTCTCGAGCAAAGAAGGAGCCAGAGCAGGACTCCTACTCATCAGCCCCAAGGGAGAGGAATTCCTGTACGCTCTTCGATTCAGTTTCCAGGCCACAAATGATGAAGCTAAATATTGTGGCTAGGCTAGGAGCCAAAAATCTGCAGGTCTATAGTGACTCCCAGATGGTCGTCAACCATGTGAATAGAGAATATGACGCTAGAGCCCACAAAAAAATATTTGGCTGCAGCTCACGCTCGACAGTAGACCTTTCAAACCGTTCGGATCGAATAGGTTTCCCGGTCTCAGGATAGACGATCAGGAGCTCTTTCTAAGTTAGCGTCTAACTTCATCTCCAGCAAAAAAGTACTGGTCGAACTACTGAAAGAAAGAAGCTAGGAGACCAGAGAGGTCCGACCCATCAGGCAAAAAGACACTAGGATGGACCCATCATATTGTTAGTAATAACATCCGCAACGGAAGCGATTTAAGGATCTAGATCTATGAATTACACGTAATAAAATAACTAGATCTACATCTACAAGGGGGATGTAGAACATACCTCTTGGATCTCAAAATCCAAGTTGAAGAACCTTAATAGAAAGAATCAACAAAGGTGTGAAGAGCACCACGATCTTCCGTACGTGTGATCCAAGCAACTCCCGGTGGAAGGAAATTCTCGTCTCAAATCCTCCCGATATGCTTCCCGGAAAATCTCCAAGATTTTTCCCTTCTCCCCTTGGCCGAATTATTTTTGCTCCTTCTCTCTAAGAGAAGTCAAAATTTGCATGTGTATTTAGGCTTGGGAGAACTCTCTTTATATAGGAGAGTAAACCTTGTCCTCCAAGGATTTTATTTTGAAAATAAATAAATCCAATAAATAAAAGATAATTCCATAATATTCTAGAACAAATCTAGAATAATATTTATCTTTATTTCTTACCATAAATATTTATCTAATAAATATTTTGTGCACATGTCTTATTAATACACAAGAAAACAATTTCTTGTTCCATGAAATAATGACATGGCCGAAATTTGTCATTTGTGACCTAGTCACTATGATTTTCGACTAACACACTAAATTGGGGCAAGATTATGAAAAATATCTTTTTTCACATATTTAATTATTTAGCCCAACTAATTTAATAGTTCACTAAACAATTAATTCGCATATCGTTTTAATAAAGTCCAACAAGAACTAAATTAATATTATTAGGATTCGATGTCCGAGAATAGCTATGCTATATTGGAGGCACGTCGGGGACCATGGACTAATAATCAGCGGCTCCGATAAATCAAATAAATAATTATTTTACGAACAGAATAATTATATTCGATAAATCTATCACAGGAATATGCCACCATAATCCCGTGACTGCACTCCTCCGATTATGAGATTATATTTATCTCCTCACGAGAATGATAATAAGCGTCCATTGATATAATCATTACATATGGATTAATCCTCCATAGACTGTTCATTCTAAATCGGGAAGTTACCGTTAACCCTTTTCAGAACCTTTTATCATTATTTACCATTAACCCCCTAGTGATCAATTAATTCATACAACTCACTGGTATCTAATCAGTGTACTATGAACTCGCGCGATCGATCAGTTTCTAGGATTAACAAATAAAGGAATTGTCTATCTACTTCCATAAATGGAAGGAATGGATTATGTATCTGTGATAACACAGACTACTCACTCAATCCAGTACAATGCCAAGATGGGTTAATTCAGATCACAAACTCAGTGTAATCCTTAACCGTTAAGTCAAACCTCATACGATTCAAGCGGTTGATTTGTGATCACCTCGGGATTAAGATATATCCATAAATATGATCATCGATTGATTCGATAAGACTTCTCGATTACGGAATTATATCGTTAACTCTAATCAAATCGGTCCGCCCTATATGATATATCTATCATATATAAATGCCCCACTAGGTTCTCTTAACCGAAAGTCCGGATAAGACATTCACACCTATTGTGTTTCGGGCGCATTAATAGCACGTTAAAGGAGAGACCCGATACTCTCGATTAACTTCACTACGGGCTAATTGTATTTTAAGTACATCTTCACTAACTCAATCCTCCCGTGTATATCCCATACACTGAGTTAAGTTATTACATAAACGATATACTTTAGGGTTTTCTGTCGTGTAAATGCTATTGTCACATCGGTGAATATGAGAATAATAAATATGAATAATAATATCATTTCATTTATTAAATAAAACAATTACAAAATTGTCTTTCGGGCATCACACCTAACAATCTCCCACTTGCATGAAAGCATGCGATTAATTGTTTTAGAGCACACCCTATTATTTAAAATACAACAAACTACATCTCCCACTTGCTCTAAAGCAATGGAGACCCATCCCATATTCTAGTACCCATTAAGCATATCATAACCATTGCCAGATGACAAAGTACACTCCGAGTGTTCCGTCGTAGGATAGGTCAGTGACTCGGGGAGTACCTACATCTAAATGTCATGGGTCTTAATGATTAGCCAGGTTGTCGGCTCGAGACGATCCGTAGAATCGAAACATAACCGGTCCATCTAATCATGTGGTACGTTCCCAATATGCTTTTGACCTCTAGTGATTTCAAAAATCCTTATAAGCTACCCCTTCATCGTGTGCACAATGATGTGGTATCGGCTTCCAAATCTAGAATCACTCCCAGATATGAAAAAGAAATCCTTAAGCTATATCGCCTCTCTAGCTACTACAAAAACCGCTAATCACCCAACTAGTTAAAGTCGAGTTGGCGTTGTTGGATTTCTCCAGGAAATAGCTTCAACACAAGAGTAAACACTGAGCCCGAGATCGACTTTACGATCATCCTCAATCTGACTTAAAGTCAAAATCAGTGTATCACACATATCCAAGTTCACACATGAATATGTCCGCATATTATTCCTCGTTCTCTCAAAATACTAAAGGACATACTAAACTTTCTTTGTTAACCGACGAATCTAAGATTCGATCAAAGTTGATGTTCAATAACCTGACCATCTCTTACTAGAAAGAGAATCTATCCAATTTCTCTTGATCCGAAGATTTAGAGAGTCATTCCTGAGGCATAGGGTAGAACTTCCTCGTTGAATGTTGCATACACAGATGCATCATCTTAACCAATAAGATGGATGGGAAACCAGTGACTGATTCTAATGAATTCGACCAAGTCAAACTCTTTAGAATGTTGTCCAAATCTCTGTTGCAGAGAATTGTGGCATTGTTAGATTCTGACTTCAGATAACACACCCATGTTGATTCCAACTGGTGCAGTGTTATCCTTCACAAACACTAATATATGTATATATTCACTGTTGTACTAAAATTGATATCCAGTCTACAAAAGACTTATCAATATTCTGGTCAAATCCACATATTGTAGAAATATATGACTTCCAATGACCGAGAGGTTTGCTTTTTATCCACAAAGGACATAAGCCTTGATAGTGATCCTGTCATAAGTTCATAAGGCAATACCCTTTTGTTCTGAATGAATCCAGACTCCGTTTGTTTGGCAAGAAAGTCTCAGGGAATCACCCCTATTTTTTTGCTTTTGAACGAAATCATGCAATACTAAGTGGTAAGAGAGTCCAAGGTCTGATTAACTCTCTACTTCTTAGGGAATTACCCCTAGACCACTCAATCTTTGCTCTGAAAGATAAAATTTCCTATTCATTCTACTCTTTTCCGTGTAGATCCAATTACTCCCACTAGGCCTGAGACGCTCAGGTGGTTCTACAAGAGTATGAACAGAACTAGAGTACCGAACTCCATTCACAGGGTTATGGCTATTAAACCAACCTCTATTATCAGAATCCTATACTGCTCACAAAAGATCCATAGGTCATCAATCGATCCTCAGACTACAAAGTCCGCAGAACCCGTAATGGGTAATAGATGAAACATACTCCCAATACTTACTGGGTGGATCGAAATTCTGATCTAGTTTAGTAGTATTTAGTGTTATCACAAACAACCGATGTTGGATGTGGTATGATTTTAATCAGTTAGTAACTACCTTGAGTAAACGTACTTCAAGGTTCAAGGTTTTGCTGTTCATGGACTCTATCAGAAAGGATGCAACAATATAACTGTCCCTTCCCGATTTCAAGAATCCTATATCTAACCTTTATACACAATTGGTTAAAAGATATGTCACGAATGGTCATTGACCGAACGTATGCGCAAAATTCCCAGTCTTACCTTCAAGCACCGTGTGCTAAATGCTTATATTTATGGAAGTGGGGTGAACCGAATCCACACCTTATCCATAAATTCCAAAGCATATTCGAAGGATGCCAGGTTCTTAGATCTAAATGAGTTAGATCTATGCGCAGCGGATGGATCACGATTTATATGACACAATTCATAATTAAAGGACTTAAGTACTACAAAGGGGTTAAAGATTATGTTACCAATAACGGGAAGAGTCGCCTTGATCTTCCGATATGTTCTCCAAACGGCGGTTGGTGGACACCCTTCTTGATAAACGAACCTCCTTGATATGCAACACCAAGAAAAACTCCAAGTTTTTCTTCAGCCAGAAACCCAAGACAAGAAACAAATTTCTCTCTTTATTCTAGTGTGGGGGGCGAAATTTTGCACACCCTTTTGTCTTGGAAGAACTCTCTTTATATAGGAGAGTAAATCCTTGGCCTCCAAGTTTCTAATTAATTAAATAAATAATTAAAAAGAAATCACAATAAAGGATAATTCCATTTATAAAAGATTGTGATTAATCAATCAATCAATTACAAATCAATTATCTTTTATTAATTAATTATTTAACAAGTAAATAATTAATCACACAAGAAAATCAATTCTTGCATTTTATCTCAAAGAGGCGCCACACACCTAGGTTTTTTGGCCCACATAAAATGTCTTTTATGTGTATTATATTATTTAGCCCAACTAAATAATATCCATGCATATCAATTAATTAGCCCGACCAATTAATTATCACCGAGGCCCAAATAACAAGATTATTAGTCCGAATTACGAAGCCACATCGGGGACCATGGACCTATAACCGTAGCTCCAATAATTAATTATTCATCGAACGAATAAGTACATTAATTATTAATTCCGGGATTACGCCACCATAAACCCGAAAGCGAACTCTACCGATTATAGATGTATACTTATACTCAACCCATAGAGTGAATAAGCGTCCATTGATATAATCACTACATACGGATTAACCCTCCATAGATCGTCCATTCGAGTGGGAAGTCTCCGTGAACCCGACTCGAATATCTTATCCTTATTTACCATCAACCCCCGATGATCAATTAGCACACATATCGACTAGTAGCTAATTAGTCAAATGTGAACTCCCGGGATCGATCATTTTCTTAGGGCTAACAAACAAGGGGTTTGTCTCTCTACTTCCCACGGGAAGGAATGGATTCCATGTCCGTGAAAATCGAACTACTCACTCGTGGAGATAGTGCCAATGAGAAGTGGCTTGGAACACATATTAAAGTGAACCGTAACTAACACATCAAACACTACCCCGGGACAAGCAACACCACGTGATCACCTCGGGATTAAGGTTGATACATATATGATCATCTAATGATTTAATAAGATTCCTCGATTACGGAATTATATCGAGAAATTCGGATTAAATCGGTCCGATCTATATGAATGCCATCATATATAAATGCCCCACGTAGGTACCCTCTACCGATAGCCCGGATAAGTCTATCACACCCTAAGGTGTTCTGGGCGCATTATTGGTGTTTTAATCAAGAGACCCTAAACTCTGATTAAGTTCACCACGGACTAACAGTTTAAGTATATCACCACTAACTCAATCCTCACGTCCATGCCATGCACTGAGTTAAGCGGTTACATACTGATATACTTAGGGTTTGCAGCAGTGTATTACTTACAAGCACAAAGCAAGTAATAAGGTGAGATAAATTCTGTCATCCATTAAAAACAATTACACAAATTGTCTTTTGGGCACTACACCTAACAATCTCCCACTTGCACGAAATGACAAGACACGATTGTTTTTAGAGCACACCCTTTTTCATCTTATTCACAACACTCTCCCACTTGCTCTAAAAGCAGATGAGACATATCCATCAATGCCGTACCCTCCAAGCACTCGACTTGGTACACTCATTAGCTAGGTTGTCGACTCGAGACGATCTTTAGGATTGAAACGTAGCCGGTCCTTCCAATCAGGCGGTACTCTCTCTCAATATGCTTTTGACTTCTTGTGACCGAGAAGATCCTTCTAAGCTATCTCTTCACTTGTTTTCACGATGAAGTGATATCGGCTTATCGGACCGGAATTACTCCCAGACCAAAAGGGAAATTCTAAGCACTATGAATAAACACCGAGCCCGAGATCAACTTAATGATCATCCTTAATCGACTACAAGTCGAATCAGTGTAGTCAACCATATTCAAGTTTGCACCTGAATATACAAGCATATTATTCCTCGTTCTTCAAAGATACTTGAGGACGTACTAAAATGCTTTTCAATGCACGAATCCGAGATTCGACTACTATGACTTGTGATAACCTGACTTGCCGTTATCCAAGAGAGACTCTATCCCATTTTCTCTTTATCCGGAGATTTAGAGAATCATTCCTGAGATGTAAGGTAGGACTACTCTCATTGAATGTTGCATACGTATATGCATGATCATCTTAACCAATAAGACGGATGGGATAGCCAATGACTCATTCTTGTGAATTTGACGGAATCAAATTCTTAGAATATAGTCCAATTCTCTCATCCAGAGAATCTTGGCGTGTCAGTTTCCGACTTCAGATAGCACACCCATGTTGTTTCCAACCGTTTTAGTGTTATCATTTATGAACACTAATACTACTACTACATTACCAATATTGATATCCAGTCTACGAAAAAACTTATCAATATTTTGGTCAAGTCCACATATTTTAAAACATGTGACTTTTAAATGACCGAGAGGTTCTCTTAAATCCACAAAGGATATAAGCCATGGCAGGCCTCCTACCAAAGGTTCTTTCTGAATGAATTAAGATATCGTTTGTCTTGCAAAAAAAGGTCTTAGGGAATCACCCCTATCTTCTGCTTTGTAACGAATCCGTTATTCATTCTCAGCTAAAACCCTTATGTTCTGAATGAATTCAGATTCCGTTGTTCGGCAAGAAAGTCTCAGGGAATCACCCCTATTTTCTGCTTTCTAATGAAATCTAGCAAGACGGAGTGGTGAGAGAGTTCAAGGTCTGGTTAACTCTCTACTTGTCAGGGAATCACCCCTATACCACTCAACTTTGCGCTGAAAGTTTAAACTTTCCTATTCATTCGACTCTTTTCTATGTAGATCCAATTGCTCCCACTGGGCCTGAGACACTCAGGTGGTTCTACAAGAGGCTGAACAGAACTGGAGTACCAAAACTCCATTTACAGGGTTAAGGCTGACAAAACAACCTCTATGATCAGAATCCTATACAGCCCACTAAGAGCCATAGGTTATCAATCACCCCAGTAGACCGTAAAGTCCACAAAACTACAATGGGTCAATGGTTAAACCATACTCCCACTGCGTGGTGGATTGACATCCTGATCTTGTAGTATTTATCAGTGTAATCACCAACAACCGATGTTGGACGTGGTCTGATTAAATCAGATAGTAACTACCTTTGGGTAACCGTACTCCAAGGTTTAAGGTTGTTACTTATAGATTCTATCAGAAGGCTTGTGACAGTTCAACCGTCACTTTCTGATCTCTAGAATCTTATAATCAACCTTCACTCGTCTCATTAAGATATTTCACGAACAGTCACAATCTGAACGTATGCGCAAAATCTCCAGTCCTACCTTCAAGCATTAAATGCTAAATGCCTACATTTATGGAAGTGGTGTGAACCGATTTCACTCATTATCCATAAATTCACTGGCATCTTCTAGGTAGACTTCTCGGTTTACATTATAATGTTAACCGTTATTTTGCAACCAATTATCTTAATCGAGTTTAATAGTGTATTGTAGCACATTAATAACTATATCAGGCAAGTCTATGGTTTCTTCCTCAGTGAGAAACATTCCACTAGGAGGCAGGCCGAGCATCAGTCCCAAGACTATGCGATAGCCTATTTCTGAGCATGGAATACTCTATTCTCTGCTAAAATCAGAGACTCCTCCTCGTATTCTTTCGATAAACCAACCAGTGTTTTGAGTAGTTATCAGACAGAATGTCACCACTCAAAATCTCCCACTAGCTTGTATCTCTCACTAGACCCCGAAGGTCACTGTGAACAAGCTATGTTACCTCTTCAAATCTATTACCCTCTCCCAATTGAAAGGAAACTTAGTCATTGTTCCTTTGAGATAGTGTTCCTAGACTGGGAGATAGGAATCACCCTTAGCCAGTCGTCGGGTCTTATCTCTAGGATATATGCACTAATTAATAGATATTGAATGGTCGTTTATCTTAATACGGAAACCTTTTACCTTTAATAGTTTTAGATGTGTTACACATACCTATTCCGCTTTTCTTAGTGGTTCTGTCTTTATCAAACAAAAGTCCGAGTCTCAGATTCGTACTACAAATGTCATCTTCACTTTATATGAGGCAACAATATATCGAGTTGAATGTGAATCCATTTGTTTCAACGAATCGTAAACGAGAAAAATAAATTTTTCTCGTGATATTCAAGGATAGAATCCGAAATTCATTTCCTTATATCACTCCCACTATTGTATTTGAAATTACGCCCGTTGTTACTCTATTAATCGTTAATGCACGCCTTCCTTGTTCTTCCAAAGAACTAAGCTACCGAGTCAAGTTACTCGGTTAAGAAAGTCGCTAAGGATTCATTGGTTAGTGATCTGAAATCACTTTCCTTATCCTATACTTTCTTTAATTAATATTTCGGTTTAGCCTTAAAACTTTAGTTAAGATGATTAACACTTATAGACATTCTTTCCCATTCTTAACTTTCCTTAAAAGGAAATAGTCTTGAACTAGCGAGTTCGTTTGAGTAGACACTACTCGTGAAGCGTGGGATGTCTAATGAAAGTGTTACCCAGTGGGACTGATTTTCTAATAAATTAGAAAAAAACATAATATAAAAGCTCCCACTAGTTTATCAGTTCCAAATACCGTCTAACTAGCGACACTTTAATTTATGATTCTCTAATTTTTCTATCAGAAAATTTCTCGTGTAGACACTACACAATTCACTAGAAGAATTTTATCGTCCCAATCATCTTTCAAACTAACTACGGTTGTCTCTCGTTACGCACGAGTGACGAGCGTGTGACATGTCTATTTACGTCACTTAAGTTTTGAAGGCTTCAAGAGAAATATCTCTTCCGAAAAATTAATCGCATGTGAGATTAATAAATACAACGTTCTAGTTACTTACCACTTTTTAACGAAGTCATTACTAGTCAATTTTACACTAGCAGTCTAGCACCTTAGAGAGATATATATTACAGTTGTAAATAAAATTGACAGAAAATAAATCCAAATCATACACTACTAAAATTTTAGGAACATAAACTAAGTACTTATAGTCTATCCTACCGTTCCAATCGAACATCTCATTTGTGATCGTCAATCACCTTTCCTTTTTTTTAGCCAAGGTACTACCAAAAATACCCTTTATGAGTGTGACCTACTGTCTCAGATTTTTAGGTAGACCCCGAGTGTGCCGCCTTAGGGTCGGTCGGTGACCCGACGAGTACCCAAAATCCTATCCTTTCGGAGACCAAGCCTTGAATTTTGATAGCGGTGAAGGCCTTCCTTAGGGAGGCCGGTCCCGAGCCGGCACGAGGCGTCACCATTCTCTCACGTTGCTTGTGTCAACGGTAGAGGCCGTGGGGTCGGTGTCGCCTCTCCCGCTCCCACTCAATATTTTGAAAAAGTGGTGGGTTTACTGATCACGTTTTTGGACTTGATGTTACATTAAGGAACAATAAATCATAGGCCCGAATGTTGTCGGTTATGTGGGCTAGCCCACCCGACCTATTCGTTAGAACATATGTGGCCGTCGGACGGGTCAAGGCTAGGAGAGGTCCGTTGAGCCGTAGTGGCTCTTCGGATGACTCAGTATTGCCAGACCCCCGTGCAAACGCCACACGTGGAGGGTGAAGTCGATTGAGCCGTAGCTACTGTTGACCACCCAACCGTGGTTAAACCACTTTCGAACTGTTTGCCCGTGATTATCCAATCCTTAAACATCAAACTTTCACGTAGACACTACGGAACAAAAACGTAATCTCGTCTTAGGTAAGGTGGAATTCACCGAGAATCCAACACCTTAACCACGAGGTTTCGGGATTTTACTCCTTATGCTTTCGCAGAGTGGGATTCACCGAGAATCCATCACCCAACCTCGACGATTGAAAAAACCCGTGTTCCTCGGTTTTTACCCTAATTAGTTTGTAATTAATATCAAACAATTAATTAAAATCGTGTGTTTTATACATGCCTAACTAATTCCTCGAATTAATTTCTACATGTATACATATGGAGTGGAATTCATGATATGATGCATGTCATGGCAATTTCCGGTTCTACTCATACAATCTACACATGTATACTAGTGCGGAAAATAAACACCGAGATGGACCGTTGGCACCCCCGTAACTAATCTATTCGAAAATAAATTAAAACCCTAATCTGCAGCTGTTGAGAATCTTCGACGATCGGCATATCAAACGAACTTGGATCGGGACGAAATTTCCAGATCTGATCTTCATTCTTCGGACTTCAAGATGGACGGTCGGATCGGAGCTTTCACTTGTCAATCTTCCTCAGTGAGCCGCCCAACTTTCTGCTGAAACAGACTCTTACAGCAGCGCATCATATACTTCCCGAGGCCGATCAGGGATCAAGATGAATCCCGATCGTCCTGAAACTTTTATCTCACGTCCTAAACTCCATGATATGCGATCTGACCGGTGGGATTTTAATTTGAACGGTCCAATTGTTCCCAGAAAATCGAAGAAGTCACAGTTAGGGTTTCTGTGAATCCTGCGTTTTTCTGTTACAGTAGCCACTTCGCAGCAACGAACGGATACCCAAACGGATTCTGATCGACACCAAAATTTGTGGGATTGTTCATCAACTTCTAATCTTAATTCTGACCGGAGGTATCTTCGTTTTAACGGCTCAAACAACGGAAAAAACAAAAACACTATACAGCTGCTAAACAGATCTATTTACAGGAAATTAAACTTGCAATAATAAATAAATTACATAATTTCCTATACTCATATGAACGAATTTTCATCGTTTATATGAGTTTACAATAGATTTAACGGGAAAACGGTGTCAACCCCAATCCATCTCTTCAACCATAGCAATTTAAAAATTATTAATGCATAATAATAAGTAAAATATCACCTACATGCAATTCCACTCCTTTAAATCGTTTAACTACGATTATGACTATATAAATCATGGAACCTGGCTCCGATACCACATGAAGCATGCAGGTTCTTAGATCTAAACGAGTTAGATCTATGCGCAGCGGATGGATCACGATTTATATGACACAATTCGTAATTAAAGGACTTAAGTACTACAAGGGGTTTAAGATTATGTTACCAATAACGGGAAGAGTCGTCTTGATCTTCCGATATGTTCTCCAAACGGCGGTTGGTGGACAACCAGAAACCCAAGACAAGAAACAAATTTCTCTCTTTATTCTAGTGTGGGGGGCGAAATTTTGCACACCCTTTTGTCTTGGAAGAACTCTCTTTATATAGGAGAGTAAATCCTTGGCCTCCAAGTTTCTAATTAATTAAATAAATAATTAAAAAGAAATCACAATAAAGGATAATTCCATTTATAAAAGATTGTGATTAATCAATCAATCAATTACAAATCAATTATCTTTTATTAATTAATTATTTAACAAGTAAATAATTAATCACACAAGAAAATCAATTCTTGCATTTTATCTCAAAGAGGCGCCACACACCTAGGTTTTTTGGCCCACATAAAATGTCTTTTATGTGTATTATATTATTTAGCCCAACTAAATAATATCCATGCATATCAATTAATTAGCCCAGCCAATTAATTATCACTGAGGCCCAAATAACAAGATTATTAGTCCGAATTACAGAAGCCACATCGGGGACCATGGACCTATAACCAGTAGCTCCAATAATTAATTATTCATCGAACGAATAAGTACATTAATTATTAATTCCGGGATTACGCCACCATAAACCCGAAACCGAACTCTACCGATTATAGATGTATACTTATACTCAACCCATAGAGTGAATAAGCGTCCATTGATATAATCACTACATACGGATTAACCCTCCATAGATCGTCCATTACGAGTGGGAAGTCTCCGTGAACCCGACTCGAATATCTTATCCTTATTTACCATCAACCCCCGATGATCAATTAGCACACATATCTGACTAGTAGCTAATTAGTCAAATGTGAACTCCCGGGATCGATCATTTTCTTAGGGCTAACAAACAAGGGGACTGTCTCTCTACTTCCCGCAGGAAGGAATGGATTCCATGTCTGTGAAAATCAGAACTACTCACTCATCTGGAGATAGTGCCAATGAGAAGTGGCTTGGAACACATATTAAAGTGAACCGTAACTAACACATCAAACACTACCCCGGGACAAGCAAAGCACCACCGTGATCACCTCGGGATTAAGGTTGATCCATATATGATCATCTAATGATTTAATAAGATTCCTCGATTACGGAATTATATCGAGAAATTCAGATTAAATCGGTCCAGTCCTATATGAATGCCCCACGTAGGTACCCTCTACCGATAGCCCGGATAAGTCTATCACACCCTAAGGTGTTCTGGGCGCATTATTGGTGTTTTAATCAAGAGACCCTAAACTCTGATTATGTTCACCACGGACTAACAGTTTAAGTATATCACCACTAACTCAATCCTCACGTGCATGCCATGCACCGAGTTAAGCGGTTACATATGCCGATATACTTAGGGTTTGCGCGAAGTGTATTACTTACAAGCACAAAGCAAGTAATAAGGTGAGATAAATTCTGTCATCCATTAAAAACAATTACACAAATTGTCTTTCGGGCCCTACACCTAACATATTCTAGGTAGACTTCCCGGTCTTACATTTCAATGTAAACCGTTGTTTCGCTTCCAATATCTTTATTGAGTTAAGCAGTGTATTGTAGCACATCTAAAACTATGTAAGGCAATTTAACGTTTTCTCACTTAGTGAGAACATGTCACAATGAGGCAGGCTGAGCATCAGTCTTGAGGACTATGAATGGCCTATTCCGAGTATAGAATACTCTATCTCTGTTGAAAATAGAGAAACCTCAAAATATTTTGGATAAACTTACCGGAGTGTTTGAATAGTTATCAGACAAGAATTCACTACTCGGATGCTCCTACTAGCTTGAATTTTTCATCAGACCCGAAGGTCGTCATGAACAAGCTATGTTACTTCTTTATAACCATTATCCTTTCCTGATTGGAAGGAAACTTAGTCATTGAACCTTTGAGACAATACAACCAGACTGGGAGAAAGGAATCACCCTGAGCCAGTCTTCAGGTCTTGTCTTTTAGGGACTATGCACTAACTATCGAATATGAAGAAGCGTTTATCTAAATATAGAAACCAATTGCTTTTAATAGTTCTTAAGATGTGTTTTATATACATATTTCAGCAGTTGTAAGTGGTTTTGACTTTATCAAACAAAAGTCCAAGTCTTGGATTCGTACTACAAATGGTATATTCACTTTCTATAAGACAAACAAATTATCGAATAGAAGGTAAATCCATTCGTTCCAACGAATCTTAAACAGAAAATAATTATTCTGCGATATCCAATGATTGAATCCGAGATTCATTTCCTTATATCACTCCCACTATTCTAGCTAAAATTAATTGCCCGTTGTTTACTCTTTTAATCGTTAAGTGCACTGCTACCTTGTTCTTCCAAAGAACTTAGCTCGAGAAAATCGCCAAGGATTCATAGGTTGGTGATCTAAAATCACTGTCCTTATCCTATGATTTTCAGTTAATTAATTTTCGGTTCAGCCTTAAAGTTTTCTCAGTTTAGATGACTAACACTTTTAGACATATTCTCTCATTCTTGACTTTCCGTGAATGGAAACAGTCTTGAACCAGTGGTTCGTTTGAGTAGACACTACTCTTGAACTGTGGGATGTCTATTTCGAGTGTTACTCGTCGGGACTTCTCGGATTTTTTAATATACCAGAAAAAACAACAAATCATAACATTAAAGCTCCAACTAGTTTATCGGTTCCAAATACCGTCTAACGAGCAATGCTTTATTTTTTTTTTATGATTTTCCGATTTTTCGATTAAAAAATATTTCGTACATAGTTCCAATGTTTCCAGAAAAAACAACAAATCATAGAACTCCCACTAGTTCATCGATTACAAATATCGTCCAACTAGCGACATTTCATGACTTCCCGGTTTTTCAATTAGAACGGTTACGTGCGTAGTCAGTTACACTTTTCTAATGTTCTAGAAAAACAACAAATCATAAAGCTCCCACTAGTTCATCGATTCCAAATTTCGTCCAACTAGTAACACTTCATGATTTTCCGATTTTTCAATTAGAAAATTACTCGTGTAATCACTACACACTCAAAATTCACTAGAAGAATTTCAAAGTCTGAAATCACCTTTGATCAAACTAAGTTTGTCTTCCGTTTGACACGAATGACACTAGTGACATACCTATATGTCACTCTGGTTTTTAAAAGGCGTAAGAGAAAATATCTCTTTCGAAAAATAATTTTATTATAGATTAACTAGTTCAACGTCCTAGTTACTTTCCACTTTTTAACAAAGTCAATACTAGTCAATTATTAATTTTTAAGCAATTTAGTAAGGGATATAATGCTGTAAATAAAATGACATATATTAATTCAAGTTTAACACTCCTATATAAGTTTATTTAAGGAATTGTAAACTAAAATTAAGTCTACTCTACCATTCCAAGGTTTTAACCTCGCATCTCAGTGCCGCCTTAGGGTAGGTCAAAGAGATGACGGTTAAATCGAGACAATCTCATCAATGAATAACTTGTGAGAATCGAACATCCCACGAGAATCGAATATCCCTTTATTCATTGACTACCTTCCTTTTTTAGCCTAGATATTATCAAGAATATCCTTTATGAGTGTGATCTACTATATCGGATCTCTTAGGTACGCCCCGAGTGTGCCGTCTTAGGATAGGTCAGTGACCCGACGAGTACCCGGAAATCCTATCCTTTCGGAGACCAAGCCATGAATGTTGACAGGGGTGAACACCATCCTTAGGCGGACGAAATCAAAGCGCCGCGATGCGTCACCCTTCTCTCACTTACTTGTATCTATAGTAGAGGCCTAGGGTTGGTTGTCGCCTCCCCCGCTCCCACTCAATATTTTGGAAGTGGTGGTGGGTTAACTAACCATGTCTTTTTGATGTTAACATAAAAGTACATCAAATAAAGGATTCCGAATGGTGTCGGTAACGGAGGCAAGCCTACCCGTCCTATTTGTTGGAACATATGTGACAGTCGGACGAAGTCGGGTCAAGAGAGCCCCATTGAGATAAGAAGAAATCACCCATCCGCTCGCCGGTGTAGCTTAGTCTTGCCGGACCCCCGAGCATACATCACACTAGGAGGGTTAAGTCGGTCGAGCCTAGCTCAGTTGACCACCCAACCTATAGGTGAACCGTTTTTATCCAAAATTTATTGTTCTTTTACCATCATTCAATCTCGTAGACACTACGAATCGATAACGTGGTCTCGTTTGGGCTTTTAAGGTGGTTCACCGAGAACACACACCGAAAAGGCTTAACGATTTCATAACCCGTCCTCGGATCTTTAATTAGTTACTAAATTAATCAATTACCACGTATTAATTAAATTTCAACTAATTACGCGAGTTTGTATACATGCCTATTTTAATTACCAAAATTAAAATTCTACATGTATGCATGGAGTGAATTTGTGATATGATGCATGTCATGGAAATTCCGATTTTATATCTATTTTATGATCAAAGACTTAAAAAATAAATTACGGAAAATTTGAACACCGAGATGGATCGTTGGTACCCCGACTAACCTATTTTCTAAGGAAAAGTAAACTAATTCTAAGTCTTCAAATCTCGATCGTCGATCTTGATCTTGAAACTTCTGGATCTCGAACCTTCGATCTCGACACGAACCATGAACGACGAGGAAAGGAGGCCATAATATACCAATATATTTAAATTATATCTATATTATCAAATTGTTTTATATAAAAAAAACATTTTTTTTTATTAATGAGGCACTCGGCCAAAGTTAAAAAAAACTTTTTTTTTTTTGTTTTTGTTACAGCATGTCGGCAAAACTCATCAAAAAAAAAATAGGATTTTTTTTTTTTTTTTTTCTTCACGGCTGTTATATATATATATATATATATATATATATATATATATATATATATATATATATATATATATTTTTTTTTTGTAATTTTTTTTTTTTTTTGGTCAAACCTTGCGGCCAATTCTAATGCATTAGGTTACAAGGAAAAAAAAATTGCTGCCTCCAAAAAAAAAAATTGCCGACGATGGGAAAGGAAAAAAAAAAAGTAATTAAACAATTCGGCCTCATCCCGTTTTTATCTTCTTGATGATCTTCAACACCATGATCTTCGTCGTCTTGAACCCGGATCAAAATTAAAATTACAAAGAAGCCATCTTTACAATTTTCGAGTTGTATAAAATTAAATTACAAGTCCTATGCTCAAGTGATACTAATCAAAAGAACTACAAAATAGATCTACGGGTAAACAATACCAACCCCAATGCATCTCTTCAAACCACAACAATCGCAACATAAAAAATAAAAACAAAATTTCGGCCCCTATCAAAAAATTGGGACAAAAAATCTACATGTTTACCACTCCTAAATCTAATATTTTATACGTATAAATATAGATCACCAGGCGACTGATACCACTGTTAGTAATACCATCCGCAACGGAAGCGATTTAAGGATCTAGATCTGTGGATCACACGTAATAAAATAACTAGATCTACATCTACAAGGGGTTGTAGAACATACCTCTTGGATCTCAAAATCCAAGTTGAAGAACCGCAATAGAAAGAATAAACAAAGGTGTGAAGAGCACCACGATCTTCCGTACGTGTGATCCAAGCAACTCCCGGTGGAAGGAAATTCTCGTCTCAAATCCTCCCGATATGCTACCCGGAAAATCTCCAAGATTTTTCCCTTCTCCCCTTGGCCGAATTATTTTTGCTCCTTCTCTCTAAGAGAAGTCGAAATTTGCATGTGTATTGAGGCTTGGGAGAACTCTTTTTATATATGAGAGTAAACCTTGTCCTCCAAGGATTTTATTTTGCAAATAAATAAATCCAATAAATAAAAGATAATTCCATAATATTCTAGAACAAATCTAGAATAATATTTATCTTTATTTCTTACCATAAATATTTGTCTAATAAATAATTTGTGCACATGTCTTATTAATACACAAGAAAAGAATTTCTTGTTCCATAAAATAATGACATGGCCGAAAATTGTCATTTGTGACCTAGTCACTATGATTTTCGACTAACACACTAAATTGGGGCAAGATTATGAAAAATGTCTTTTTTCACATATTTAATTATTTAGCCCGACTAATTTAATAGTTCACTAAACAATTAATTCACATATCGTTTTAATAAAGTCCAACAAGAACTAAATTAATATTATTATGATTCGACGTCCGAGAATAGCTATGCTATATTGGAGGCACGTCGGGGACCATGGATCTAGATTTATTTTTTTTTGATAACCTAACCTTATGCTGTAACAAAAAAAAATAATAATTCTGCCGTGAAGAAAGTAGAAAAAAAATCTTTTTTTTTATTAATTTTGGCCGAGGACCTGTTGTAATAAACAAAAAGGAAAGATTTTTTTTTATTAAAACAATTTAATAACATAGATATATTTTTTTAATATATTTGTATATTACGGCTTCCTCCCTCGTCGATCTAGGTTCGTGTCAAAATCGAAGCTTTGAGATCTGGAAGTTTCAAGATCCAGATCGAAGATCGAAATTTGAAGACATAGAATTAGTTTTACTTTTCCTTAGAATTTTTATTCCACTCTCAGTGTTAGGAATGGACGCTTATAATCATTCTCGTGAGGAGATAAATATAATCTCATAATTGGAGGAGTGCAGTCACGGGATTATGGTGGCATGTTCCTGTGATTGATTTATCGAATATAATTATTCTGTTCGTAAGATAATTAATTATTTGATTTATCGGAGCCGCCGATTATTAGTCCATGGTCCCCGACGTGCCTCCAATATAGCATAGCTATTCTCGGACGTCGAATACTAATAATATTAATTTAGTTCTTGTTAGAATTTAATTAAAACGATATGTGAATTAATTGTTTAGTGGACTATTAAACTAGTTGGGCTAAATAATTAAATATGTGAAAAATACATTTTTCATAATCTTGGTAAAATTAGTGTTATGGCCGAAATTATTATTGACTAGGTCAAGAATGATGAATTTCGACCCAAGCATTGTTTTATGGAACAAGAAAATGTTTTCTTGTGAATTAATAAGACATGTGCACAAAATATTTATCGGATAAATATTTATGGTAAGAAATAAAGATAAAGATTATTCTAGATTTGTTCTTGGATATTCTAGGATTATCTTTTATTTATTGGATTTATTTATTTGCAAAATAAAATCCTTGGAGGACAAGGATTACTCTCCTATATAAAGAGAGTTCTCCCAAGCCTTACACACTAGTTAATTTCGACTTCTACCTCTTAGAGAGGAGAAGGAAAATTTCGGCCAAGGGGTATAAGGGGGAAATCTTGGAGGTTTTCCGGGTAGCATATCGGAAGGATTCGAGACGAAGATTTCCTTCCACCGGGAGTTGCTCGGATCACACGTGCTGAAGATCGTGGTGCTCTTCACACCATCTTTTGTTTTTTCCTATTGCGGTTCTTCTACTTGGATTTTGAGATCCAAGAGGTATGTTCTACAACCCCCTTGTAGAGTAGATCTAGTTATTTTATTACGTGTAAATTATAGATCTAGATCCTTAAATCGCTTCCGTTGTGGATGGTATTACTAACACATATCCTACCTTAATACCGGGATACTTCCCGAGGACAAAACTCAGGCCAGAAAAATGAAATTTAGAGTGACCAGGTATTCCCTTTTTAATAATATACTCTGTAGGAAATCCTTCAAAGCACCAGGGCTTAGGTGCACGTCAGAGGATGAAGGGAACTATCTGCTCTAAGAAATTCACTTGGGGATAGGTGGAAACCATGCCGGATCTTGGACGCTGGCTCGGAAATGTCGCATGTTCGGCTATTACTGGCCGACTATGCAGCAAGATGCCGAGGATCTCGTTCGTAGATGTAAATCATGCCAAGTACACGATAAAGTACCACACCAAGCTTCTCAATAAATGGTCCCAATAGTGTCACCGTGGCCCTTTGATCAGGGGGGACTCGACCTGATCGGACCTCTACCTCGTGCTCCAGGGAACCTCAGGTTTCTATTTGTTGCAATGGATTACTTCACCAAAGGGGTAGAGGCCTAAGCCTTCACCATAATTACGACTAAAGCCGTCCAGAAATTCCTGTAGAATAACATAGTGTGCCGGTATGGAATACCCAAGACGTTAATTTAATAACAGAGGAATCCAATCATGGTGTGCTGAGCTAGGGATATTGATGATGGTTAAAATAGTCTATCATACGGCATCAATATTCTATCCATTATGAGCTAAAAATAGTTGTTTCGACCTATAAATATGAACAAATTGAGTTGAATAGCATATGTCGGGTTCGTGAGTCGAGAAATCTGCACTTACCGTTTATTTTCCCTATTTCGATATCATTTCGTGTATTGTTTGATGATTTTCAGGATACGAAATATTGGGTTAAGCATGATGGACGAATCTAGAGTGGACTGAACGAAAAGAATGGGCCTAGGGTATTCCAGAAGCATCCAAGTTAAGTCGGCTGAAGAAAAAGGATGAAAATACCCTCGGTAACCTGAGAGGCGGTGCCGACTTACCGAGGGTCGAGATCCTTCCGAAACGCGTTTTCTTGGACGAGGGGTCGAACTAGTAGTTCCTAAGTCGGTTTAGATAGCTATAAATAAGAGGCCTCGCCTCAGAACTAAATGTAACAGTCTAGTGTACAATTTTCGAGACATATATTATGCAATAAAAATTATTTGTTCCCTATTTCATTTATTTTATGAGTTCTGGTCAGAGAGACGACGGAGTCGCCGCCTAGGGAGAGATCTGAGAGAGAACTACGCTCGTCTTCGAGGGTATGATTTTATGTCTTTTCCAAGATGTAGATATATCATCGTTATATTCGACTAATATGTTTTAATTGCTTATTTAGTTTAATTATGTAGTAGTTAGTTTATTTGACCCCATGTGTTATAGATCTGATTCGTTGGTGAAGAAATCATGAGATAGTAGTTGCGTTCTTCAGATCTACGACGGTCTATATCGCTAGATCTAAATACTTAGTAAATTACTAATTCATGATAATAGGCGCCAGCTACGTTGATCAATAGATTTAATTTACATGATTTTAGCCTGATCAACTATTTGCATGTTATTGTAAATGAACATGAAGGACTGTTAGTGAAGTGTTAATTAGGACATTATCTTGATGGACCCTAGGAACGTGCTGGTCAATGTCGACAGCTGTCTAGGCGGTTTTGCGGTAGGAGTTAGCACTCAATATCGACAGCTCTAGTTCTTTATGCATACGGGCTATTACGGACCAATTAAGGAGGGTAGCTTGCATAAAGATTGTCTACTGCCATTGTCGGAGTAGATAGGGTTAGGAGTTGTACCCGTAGCTGAACAATGATTAAATTCACCAATAGGGAGGACTGTTCCATGTGTGGGGGAATAACTAATTACTCATAAATGAACTACTACATTAAAAACCCTAGTTTGCTTCATTGAATTTGTATAATCTTGCTAGTTGATTGTTACCAAATTTACTACTATCTATATTATAGTTGGTCGTAGACCGTTATCGTGACAAGC
This sequence comes from Gentiana straminea, assembly GCA_036785695.1. NCBI lineage: Eukaryota > Viridiplantae > Streptophyta > Magnoliopsida > Gentianales > Gentianaceae > Gentiana > Gentiana straminea. The sequence goes on from JAVUPR010000340.1 coordinate 310,934, forward strand.
TCAATCTTGATAATTAGACGTTCTTACGAGTCTCTGTGGGATCGACCTTGATTTGCCAGTACTCTACTACAATAGACCTAGTCCTATTGCTAGTAAATTCCTTGCACGCGATCAAGATTTTTGGCGCCGTTGCCTGGGACTCGTGTCAAGAATACTTTTCATTTAAGATTGAGTTTTTTGTATATAGTTGAGTCTGTTTAATTGAGTCTGTTTTATCGTATGTTTATGCTAGAGTCATATAGAGTCAGTCCTGTTAAAATCTGGAAAAAATGTACGACCGGTTTACCGAGGGTCTGTCCCAATAAACCGTGGGTCCCAATTTTGCCAGATTCGTTTATGTTAGTTCAGAGTCAAGTCAGTAGTCAGATTCTGTATTTTTTAGTCTGCCAGGCGTGTGTAATAGCCGCCAAGGCAAGTCACTAACTTTTTATTTTCTTTTTGTGTCTTGTATTACGTTACACAAAGTTCAGCAACCAAACTCGAGACATTCATACCGGAGATTGAAAAGTTTACTAGACAAAAGAGAAAGGAAACTCGAGAGAGATATGTTAGGCTGGAGGACGACGTGAGTACGCACGAAGGAGATCACATCGAGAGGTAAGAAGAGATTTCACCTTTGGAAGATACATAATTCAACATGGCACAGAACGGACAGAATGGAGCAGGAGTTGTGGTACAAGAAGATAGGAGAAATCTACAGAGTTATGCAATGCCAATGATTGAGCAATTTGTACCTGCAATTGTTCAGCCGGATGATGCCGCTGAGGTATTTCACCCTAAACCGAATGTTATAAAATGGTGACTAACTACACTACCTTTCATGGAGTAATGAATGAAGATCCTAGTGTACAGATCACCAACTTTCTGGAGATAGTCAGCATAGTCAAGCCAGCAGGAGTGCCGGAAGATAATATCAAGTTGAAATTGTTTCCATTCACTTTAAAAGACAAAGCAAAGATATGGTTATTGTCTCTAGCACCAGGATCGATCCAAACTTGGACCGATCTGTTGCAGAAATTCATGAATAAGTACTGGCTGTTGGATGTAATATCGCCGGATGGATCAAAGATCCACCCGATTACGCACCGGAAGGTACAAGATCTAGATCCAAACAATCAAAATACATGAATAATAAATCTAACCTACGAGGGGGTTAGATTACCAACCTTTTTATGGTGCAAAATGCCAAGAACAAGGTCTATCCAATCCGAGCTAGTTGAGAGCCTAGTTGAGAAGCAAAATTCTTCCAACATGTGTCTCCAAGCAGCACCAGGTGGATGGTGTTTCAAGCCGCCGGACCTTCTCGATATGCTACCTTAGAAAACCCAAAGTTTTCCTAAAACTCAAACCCTAAGTACAATGGCCGAAATCTCCAAGCCAAGTACTTGCACATTTTGTGTCGAAATTATGTGATATGTTTAAGGCTTTGGAGAACTCTCTTTATATAGGAGAGTAATCTTTATCCTCCAAGGACTTAACAATTAAAAGATAATTATTAATTTAATCCTTAGTTTAAATAAAAGATAAATATATAATATATATATCCCAAACAAATTAGGATAAATAAATATATTATCCAATATTCCATGATTTATCATTTAACAAATAAATAATTAGATCATATATCAAATAATTATCCAAGAAAACTAATTTCTTTCTAATTATTTAATATTCACAAAATGCGCCCCAAACCCTAGATAAATAGGTCCACACGCATTTTACACATATTTGGGCCGAGTCCACGAAAAATATATTTTCCATGTATTTAATTATCTAGTCCAACTAAACAATTAATCCACATATCTATTAAACAGTCCAATCCAACTATTTAAATATAATTGAGGTGAAACGACGAGAAAACGTATATGCTATATTAGGAGCCACGTCGGGGACCATGGACCCATATTCAGTAGCTACAATAAATTAAATAAAATTATTCGTCAGACCGAACAATTATATTCAATCTATTAATTCCGGGATTACACCACCATAAACCCGAAACTGAACTCTGCTGAATATAGATATAAACTTACACTCATATTTGAGTCGATAAGCATCCACTAATATAATCATTACATACGGATAAATCCTCCATAGACTGTTCGTTACGATTCGGGATATTTCCGTAACCCTTCTCCAAACCTCTTATCCTTATTTACCATTAACCCCCTAGTGACCAAATAGTTCATAACTAATATAATATGAATTGCGCGCATCAGTCAGTTTCTAGGATTAACAAACAAGGGAACTGTCTGTCTACTTCCCGAGGGGAGGAATGGATTCAATATATGTGATAGCACATACTACTCACTCATCCTAAAATAGAGCCAACGAGAAGTGTTGGACCATATACTTCGAAGTGATCCTAACTAACACATCAAATTCTACACTAGTCTAAGCATTCGTCTGTGATCACCTCAGGATTGAGATTAATCCATATATGATCATCTTGTGATTCGATAAGACTTCTCGATCACGGAATTATATCGAGAACTCAAATCAAATCGGTCCAGCCCTCTATGATTATCATCATATATAAATGCCCCACTAGGTACCTTATTACCGACAGTCCGGATAAGACTGTCACACCTAAAGTGTTCTGGGTGCATTATTAGCAAATTAATCTTGAGACCCGTACTCAGATTAATAAACACTATGGACTAAGTTAATTTTAAGTACATCTCACTAACTCAATCCTTTTGTGTATCGCCATACACTGAGTTATGTGATTACATAAACTAGGTACTTAGGGTTTTCGGTAGTGTCTTAATTATAAGCATACATGCATATAATAAGATGAATTATTAATTCTGTCCTAAAACAATTATATAATTGTCTTTTGGGCACTACACCTAACAATCTCCCACTTGCACGAAAGGCAAGTGGATTAATTGTTTTAGAGCACTCCCTTTATATCTGTATCTACAACATTCTCCCACTTGCTCAAAACAAGTGAGGCATATCCCCAAGATTCATACCCTCAAAGCATATCTTAGTAATTCATCCTTCCAAACACGACCGCAGTGTGCCGCCGTATGGTAGTTAAGTGACCCGGCGCGTACTTAGAATCCGAATACCATGTGACTTGGTACACTGATCAGGTAGGTTGGCGGCTTTAGTCAATCTTTAGGATCAAAATGTCGCCTTTCCATCTAATCTGGTGGTACCATTTCAATATGCTTATGACCTCTAGTGATTGCAAAATCCTTATGAGCTACCTCTCCATTGTTTTCACAATGAGGTGGTATTGGCTTACTGGATAATACTTTATCACATGAGTAAACACTGAGACCGAGATCGATTTAACGATCATCCTCAATCTGACCTAAAGCCAGAATCAGTGTTATCACTTATATTCTAGTTTGCACCTGAATATACTAGCATATTATTCCTCATTCTTCCGAAGAGACTTGAGGATTCACTAAACATCCCATTTAGTATTCATTCGCAGTTTTAGACAAGCATTCTTGAGAGGTTGGGTAGACTACATCGTTGAATGTTGCATTCCTCTATGCAAGAACATCTTAAACATTGAGATGGATGAATGGGATTGCCAATTTCTTATTTTCTAGAATTTGAGTGAGTCAAATTCTTTAGAAAATAGCCCGATGGCATGTAAGCTTCTGACTTCAGATAGCACACCCATGTTGTTTCCAACAGTTTCAGTGTTACCATTCACAGACACTAATCTACATACTACTTTACTAATATTGATGCCCAGTCTACGAAAGACTTATCAACATGCTGGTCAAGTCCACAAATTAAAATATATATATGACTTTGAAATGACCTAGAGGTTTTCTTTAATCCCCAAAGGATATAAGCTATGGAAGGCATCCTGCCAAAGTTTCTTTCTGAATAAATTAATATACCGTTAGTCTCGGAAAAAGGTCTTAGGGAATCACCCCTATTTTCCGCTTTGTAACGAATTTGTCATTTGTTTTTAGCTAAAACCCTTCTGTTCTGAATGAGTTCAGATTCCGTTGTTCGGCAATGAAGTCTTAGGGAATCACTCCTATTTCCCGCTTTCTGACGAAATCAAGCAAGACTGAGTGGTAAGAGAGATCACGGTCTGGTTAAATCTCTACCTTTTAGGGAATCACCCCTAAGAAAGTTAAACTTTCCTATTCATTCGAATCTTCTCCGTGTAGTTCCAATTACTCCCACTGGGCCTGAGATACTCAGGTGGTTCAACAACAGTTTCAACAGAACTGGAGTATCAAACTCCATTCACAGGATTATGGCTTTTAAACCAACCTCTATGATCAGGATCCTATACATCCCATGAAGGACTATATGTCATCAATCTACCCTATAGACCGTAAGGTCCCGCAATGGGTAATGGACGAACCATACTCCCACTGCGTTGGGGGTGGATTGATATACTGATCTAGTTTAGTAGTTTTTATTAGTGTTATCACCAACTGCCGGTGTTGGATGTGGACTGAACAAATCAGTTAGTAACATCTTGAGTACAAATACTTCAAGATCCAAAGCTATGATTTATAGACTCTATCAGACCGAGTTTGACAGTATAACCGTCATTCTCTGATTTTACGAGTTTTATAATCAATCTTTACTCAATGTATTAAGATATTTCACGCTCTGAACGTGTACGCAAAATTTCCAGTCCTACCTTCAAGCACTAAGTGCTAAATGTCTATATTTGCGGAAGTGGGGTGAACCAAATTCACTCTGTATCCACAAATGTGTAGGCATCTTCTAGATAGACTTCTCGGTTCCACATGATAATGTAAGCCGATTTTATTGCAACTAATATCTTAAATGAGTTAAGTAGTGTATCGTAGCACATCAATAACTATATAATGCAAATTTGTGATGTATCCCAAAAGTGAAAACATTCCACTAGGAGGCAAGCCGAGCATCAGTCCCAAAGACTACACAATAACCTATTTCTGAGTATGGAATACTCTATCTCTGGTGAAATCAGAGATTTCCTCCAAATATTTTGGATAAACTTACTGGAGTCTCGAATAGTTGTCTGACAAGATGTCACTACTTCAAAAGCTCCCACTAGCTTGTACCTTTCATATGACCCCGAAGGTCGATATGAACAAGCTATGTAACTTCTTTAAATCGATTACCCTTTCCCGATTGAAAGGCAACTTAGGCATTGTTCCTTTGAGACAGGGTTCCTTTGACTGGGAGATAGGAATCACCCTAAGCCAGTCTGCAGATCTTGTCATTATGGAATATGCACTAATTAATAGTATATAAAGAAGTTTTTATCTAAATACGGAAACCATTTGCGTTTATATTGTTTAAGATGTGTTACATATACTTATTCAGCATTTCTTAGTGGTTCTGACTTTATCAAACAAATGTTCGAGTCTTGGGTTTGTGCTAAGAATGTTATTTTTATCGTCAGTAAGACAAACAAATTTTCCTATTGAAAATGAATACGTTCGTTCCAATGAATCTGAAAACAAAAAATGAATTTTCTGTGATACTCAAGAATTGAATCCGAGATTCATTTCCTTATATCACTCCCACTAGTCTATCTGAAATAACTGCCTATTGTCTATTTTATTTATCATTTAATGCAAAGCTACCTAGTTCTTCCAAAGAACTTAGCTTTTGAGAAAATTGCTAAGGATGCATTGGTCAGTGATCCGAAATCACTTTCCTTATCCTCTAATTTCCAATTTATTAATTTTTGGTTTAGCCTTAAAACTACTTAGTATAGATGACTAACACATATAAACAATCTTTCCTATTCTCGACTTTCCTTAAATGGAAACAGTCTTGAACTAGCAGTTCGTTTGAGTAGACACTACTCTTGAACTGTGGGATGTCTAATGATAGTGTCACTAGCTTGGACTATTCGATTTTTCTAATCGACAAATCATAAGAGCAAAGCTCCCACTAGTTTATCGGTTCCAAATACCGTCTAACTAACGACTCTTTGTATTTATGGTTTTCAAAGATTAGAACATCACCTAGAACTAAGCTCCCACTAGTTTATCAGTTCCAAATAATGTCTAACTAGAAATGTTGTGTTCATGATGTTTCAAAGATTATAACATCTCCAGAACTAATCTCCCACTAGTTTATCAGTTCCAAATACTGTCTAACTAGTAACACTTTATTCTCGTTTTTCCAATGAATGGAAAAACTCTTGTGCAGTCTATTACACATTTTTAATGATTCAGAAAAAAACAATCATGAGACTAAGCCTCCCACTAGTTCATCGGTTCCAAATACCGTCTAACCAGCAAACGCCTTACGTATGATTTTCCAATTTTTCAATTAGAATTTTTTGCCGTGTAAATACACCTTTTAAAATTCACTAAATGAATTTATCTGATAGTCATATATCATCTTTTGTAAACTAAGTATGGTCGTCTCTCGTTCAACACGAGTGACATCCGTGACATACCTATACTATGTCACTTAAGTTTTTAAAGGCTCAAGGGAGAAATCTCTTTCGAATAATTAATTGCATTCTTTTGATAATTACAACGTACTTGTTACTTCCACATTTTTTTAATGAAGTCCTATTACTAACAGTTTAGTAGCCTAGAGATTAAAGTTGTAAAATAAACATGACAGAAAGTTAAATTCAAAAAATAAATTTTCACTACTAGATTTTTATTTTAGGAATAATAAACTTGTTAAAAGTCTATCTACCATTCCAAGGATTTAATCTCACACCTCAGTGCCACCGCAGGGTCAGTCCAAGAGGCGACGATCAAACTGAGACAATCTCTCTCAATGAATAAACCTTGAGAATCAAACATCTCACGGGAATCAGACATCCCTGTCTTTAATCATTGATTACCTTCCTTTTTTTAGCCTAGATATTTTGAAAATATCCATAAAGAGTATGACCTACTATATCAGATCTCAAAGTACGCCCTGAGTGTGCCGCCGCAGGGTCGGTCAGTGACTCAACGAGTACCCGAAATCCGATCCTTTCGGAAACTAAGCTTTGATTTTTGATATGGGTGAACACCACCCGTAAGGGGCCAGAATCAAAGCGGCTCGAGGCGTCACCTTTCTCTCACATGCTTGCATTTATAGTAGAGGACGTGGGGTTGGTTGTCGCCTTCCCCGCTCCCACTCAATAATATGAAAAAGTGGTGGGTTTACTAATTACAGTTTCGGTCTTGACAATAAGAAACAATATATCAAAGTACTCCGAACAGGGTCGGTTAAGTAGGCAAGCCTACGCCGTCTTATTCGTTGGAACATATGTGACTGTCGGTCGGATCCGGCAAGAGAAGCCCTGTTTAGCCCAAAGGCTTATCGGATATGCTAAGTCTTGTCGAACCCCCATGCAAACGTCACACATGGAGGGGAGTCAATCGAGCCATAGCTCGGTTGAACTCGCCCAACAATGGTTAGACCATTTCCGAACCCATGTACTAAGATTTTCCGATTTCTATGTTGTCAACCAAAACGTAATCTCGTTTCTGTTTAAGGTAGGTTCACCGAAAACTCAACGAATTATCTAAGTGGGATTCACCGAGAGTCCATCACTAAAATCGTAACGATTGACAAAACCCGGTTCCTCGGTTTTAATAATCAGTTACTTAATTAATTAACTACCACATATTAATTAAAAAAAGCTTTTTAACTAATTATACGAGTTATACATGCCTAATTTATTCGAAATAAACTAGCTACATGTATGCATTGGAGTGGAATCATGATATGATGCATGTCATGGCAATTTTCCGGTTTCTATCACATAATTTCGATCATACACGAAAAAATAAACGGAAAAATTAAACACCGAGATGGACCGTTGGTACCCCCGACTAACCTATTTTCTAAGGAAAAGTAAAACTAATCTAATCTTCGAGTCTTGATCTTCAAATCTTGATCTCGAACCGCCGGATCACGAACCACGAACACCCGAGAGGAGAAAGGCTTTTTAAATTAAATAAATCCAATTTATTATAATTATAAAAACCCTAAAAAAAATTCCCTTTTTTTTATTATTGCGGCTGAATTAAAAAAAATCCAGATTTTGTTTTTTTTTTAATTGCTACCATAAGTCGACAGATAAAATAATAAACAGGATATACAAAAAAAAATTAGTACAGCCGCATGCAAATTACCTTAGCCGCATGCTAGGTTATAAGAAAACAGGTTTTAGCGGCGACAGTAAGCGCCGCTACAGGTGCTGCTGCCGCCAATTTTAAAAAAAACAGAGGCTGTTGCAACGTTTTCAGCGCTGCTAAAGGTGCTGGACAGCCTTAAAATTAGGGTTCTTGGCCGTTTCTCCTCGTTCATACCTTGGGTTTCGCCTTGATCTTCATCTTTTCTTCAAGATCTTCATATTTCGAGCCTGGAACAACATAAAATTACAACAAAAAACTACCTTTTTACAAAAATTTCGAGTGCATAAATTATATTACAAGTTATGCTCAATTGATTCTAATCAAAAGAGCTAAAAAAAATAGATTGTTGGAAATAAAATTTATGTTTTGATGATGATTCATCACTTATTCAGTCATTGTTTTAGACCCCATTGATGAAGTGTCATAATTATCTGTTATAGTGCAAAGCAAAAAGATGTCTAGATATCAATGTATAGGATTTAATAGAGTCTGATATTTGTATAAGTTAAATCAGACAAGCACTGTAATATTTCTAGGTCGAGGAACTGAGATAACGAGAAACTGGAAATTAGTTAAACTGGAAAACAGAGCACACCAATATGACCTGAAGAAGATAAGTTCGCGGAGGGACATAGACTCAGTTGGCTTATTTAGATGATTGAAGAACTGAGGGTTCAAACTCAGATGATGAAGAACTGAGGGTCACAGACTCAGTTATCGAAGACAGGAGAACTGAGGGTTCAAACTCAGTTTATGAAGACTACATCGAGACTGTAAAGTTAGAGTTCAGGCAAGATTGTAATGACCTGAACTGACTTTATGGATCTTATATAGGGAAGCTAAGACACATAAGGACAATGATGTCTTTGCTGATTAATTCTTTGGTGTACTTTGGTTAGATCAATAATAATCAGATGAAAGGAAGAGTACTGAGTTGTTGAAGAAGAGTAAAAACTCAGTTAAAGCTCTTAGAAACTGAGAACTGACAAATCTTCTCAGTAAATCAGTTTTTGAACTAAGGTTTAACTAAACCGAAGAAGAATCCAAACATTACAATATAAGAATCATGATTGGAGGATAATCTATCTATTCTGACAAGTAACGTACAAGCAGGAAAGCAGGACCACTAATGGCTACAAGGATTCGAATTCAATCTGACCGTTAGATAAACCCCTATAAATAGACCGCTTCTATCATAAGAAGAAAGGGGGTGGAGGGAATTCTAATAATCAATCAAGTTAATAAAGCTCATATCAAGGGGGGAAAGTAAATCAAGAGAATTCTAAAAATCACTTAATTGCAAGATCAAGAAATTTCTTCAAGTGTTCATTAGCATTCAAGCATATCAAGATCTATCATTTGAAGAAATCAGAGCTGTTCACAAACTGTCATTATCTAGAGGAAAAGCTCATATCACATTTGAATCATAGTCATTGATTCAAGTCTCAACTTTGAATCTATCAAAGGTTCTAGACTGTGAAACACCAAGAAGTTGTGAAAGACATTTGAGTGCAGTCAGGAAGACTGTGTTTGTGATGAGCTGGTGAAGAGGCAATTCAACCCTCCAAGGACCGGTGTTTCAAACAGTTGAAGAGCAGCCATTCTACCTGTTCTACAAGTGTTTAGATAGTGAAGCTAGGGATTAGTCAAGGACTATCAGTTTAGAATTTTTTGTAACCAGGCCACCTCAAGAAGTTCTAGTGGAATTTTCCTCCGCATCACAGGGGAAGAGAGGACTGACAGGATTACACCACCTGGAACCTCTATAATTCTTGTTTACTTACTTTATGCATTTATTTACTTACTTAGCATTTATTTACAGCATTCTGAGAATTGATTGTTATACACCTCATAGCTCACAAACTGATATTCACCAGAATTCAGTTTAGCACACTCAGCTTTCATATAAAATAACAAGATCATGAAAAAGCTAGAATTATATCCACTGCCGGTTGACTCAGTTTTGCTTAAGTCAGTTTGACTTAAACTCAGTTGAGTTAGCTTAACTCCGCACAAGTTTTTAACTGAACCTTAATTTGTTTTAAATCAAGTTTTTGGAGACAAGTTTATTCACCCCCCCTCTAAACTTGTGTTAGCCTTTCCGAGGGACCAACAATTGGTATCGGAGCAGTTCTTCCTTTTTGAAGTGATCCAAAAACATCTTTCAAACCAGTTGTTGAAAACCCCTTACTATATTAATTATAAAAGCATTTCATTGAAATTAAATGGATACATCTTGAATTAGAAGTTGGCTGAATAACCCCATGACTGACTATTTGCAGAATGTTGTTTCTGAATTTCAGGATCAAGTATTTGAAAGACTCAGCACTACGAGCTCACATACAAATCCAGAACCTCTTTTTAGTAATGATGTGGATATTGACTTTAACACATATGATGATGAATCTAGAGGATTTCCATCCCTAAGTGATCTCTCATAGAAGCAGAAAAGGAGTTACTACGAGTAGCTGATTACATTGAAGAAAAACTGACTGAAACCATCATTGAAGATCCATCCATCGCAAAAGCCAAAGATATTGTTGAGGTTCTACCCATGAGCTATGGAGGTGAAAGTGATGAGGAAATCATACTGCTAGGGGCAGCACAGGCAAATATCAATGATGAAAGGAAACAAGTTCTAAATGATGAAGATTCCTCAAATAAGAATTTATCTATCAAACACCAGGAGGTAATTGCATCTACATCTAGCACTCACATTGCCAAAAACAATCAGAAAAATGAAGATTTCAATGAAACCTTGGACATACTTATAAAGGAATTGGAGGTAATTCAAAAGAATTATAAGAATTTCAAAAAGGAGAAAAATTTATTGAAAGCTGAAGTTTCGAGATTGAATGGTGAGAACAATTTAATCAAGGCTAATAATGGAACCAAGGTAATTCGACCAACTGATGAACTAACAGAAGTAATAAACATCACATAATCATTAGCTGATCCAATCTCTAGTGTTCAGTTCAAACCTGGAAAACCATTTGGAGACAGATCTGGTTTAGGGTTTGTTAATCAGCAAAATTCTATGTTCAGACCAAGTTCAGTTGCAATGAAATTTGTGACTGCACAACAGTCAGGAACTCAGAAAACTGAGAAAGTTATTAGAACTGTCACAAACTCAGCACATCCAAATACACTAACTGACAGAACTGAAAAATCAGTTGGTAAAGAGCACCAAACCAACAGATTTTACAGGATGGCTCAGAAGGCTGAAAAAGGTAAAACTGATCAGAGATCAGTAAGAAAAATCTTCAAATCATAACCATCTAAGAATGAAGATCATTCTTGGAATAATAGACTCAGAGAGAAAGGGAGACTGTTTCCCACTGATGAAGACTGGAGTGAACCATCACATCAGTTCCACAAACTGAACAAACCAAAAACCATTAGGACAAAACAGCAAAAGCTTGTGAAAACTGACTTTACTCAGTCAAAATATCAAGAGAGGTATAAAGTCAAAAATAAAATCATATCATCTAAAACTAATCAGTTAGGACCCAAACAGATATGGGTACCGAAAATCCCTCATTTTGTTTTGCAGGAGAAAATCACTAACTGAGAACTGGAAAGCTGTGATTCACAAAACTGAATTGTATTCACAACTGAGTTTTTGAATTCAGTATAAGTACAAAACTGAACGTGTACAGCTGGAGATACACCGCATCTACTATATTTACTACCTTCTAGCTACGGATGTCAGGAAAAGACGTGATCTTTTCTAATCTCAACCGTCCATCTTTTCCACTCATCTTCATTTTCGCAGTCTCAAAACATTTATGACAAGACGTTTTGAGTCCCACTCAATTCTTAACTACCTTTGCTGACATTTATAAATAACCTAGAATTTTTCTCTATAATTCCTTACGCTCGAATTTTGAATCTGTTTCTTTATGTTCTAAATCCCCAAGTTTTCCAATTCTCAATAAAATCCAGAAAACAATGACTTCTACTCATATTGAACATGGAATGATCATCTCACTTGATCAATTTATTGCCAAGTTTACTGATCAAACTCAAGCCAAAGTAATTGCAACAAAAATACAGCAAATCAAAGGATTGGATGTTGTATTCAACATCAATCTGAAGAGTGTCTGTCTGGAGAGCATTGGTGACTTCTATGAATTTGGAAGTATAGCTCTAGAAGGAGAGGGCACACACACTTTTACCATATCTGTCAATGGTAAACAAATCAAAGTTACTGAAGACCTAATTACAGAGATTTTTGGGTTCGACAAATCTGGCGGAACGACAGCCACCAAATTAACAAAAAAACAGAAGGAGAAATTATGGAAAGATATAGCAATTGATGCAGAATCCACAATTTCACAGACGGGGAGCACAAGCTTACTCAAACTAGAATTCAATTTTCTCACCAAGATGTTAGCAAATTGCATAATTGGAAATGCAAGAAATTTTAGCAATCTCTCTGGAGCAAAATTGGATTTATTATATGTGATTTGGTTTGGAGAAAGTTTCAATTGGCTAAGATATATTTTTGATAAATTAGTGGCACAATCAATTGACACACCCAAAAGGAAGACCGATGTCAAGAAAGGCCGATTCTATCACAAGAAGACTCTTGCACTGGTGGTCCAAAGAATTCTCGATGACTTTGGATTTGCAAAGAGAAAAGAAACATCAGTTGCCAATGGGAAGATTGTTGTTAAAGAAGAAAGATCGGGAAAAAGAAAAGCTGAAGGTCCTGTGAGTGAACCTTAAAAGAAGAAAAGCAGGAAGTCGAAGAAAGTTGTAACTGGAGATGAAGCCTTGGAACAAGTTGAAGAATTAAGGAAAATGAGGAAAAAGTTAGAAGATTCAGAAAAAGACAAATCTGATCTTGTTACTGAGAAATCAGTAGAAGTGTCACCAACAAAAGTCACTACTTCAGTTGCGGAAGGATCAGCACAAAAAGACAGAACTGAAGTGACTCTCACCGAATTTGTTTCAGCATTTTTAACTGAAGTTTTACCAATTCAAGAACTAGTTACACATCCACAAGAAATTGAAATGACAAAGGAAACTGAAGCTGTCAGCAGAGAACAAAATGTTGAAGCTGACTTACGGAAGGAAGCTGACACTCAGGGGGAACAGACCCTGAGAGTTGAACACGACGATGAAGGATCTGACAGTGAAGAAAGATTAATTGACAAAGCAACTATGGACATGCTTTTGTTGCTTTCAAAATCTAGATCCACACCTCAAAAATCTGATTCCAGATTAGAATTTGAGGAATCACTCAAAGAATTTTAAGCTTCTCACTCTGAGGAAAAAGGAGCTGAAGTAGAATCAAGATCGACTATAGTCATCCACTTGGATGAGCTGGTCAATGAAGAAAACTCCATGAATCCACAGTGAAAGAAGTTCCAGTTACTGAATTGGAACTTAAGCCTGCTGGAGAACAAGTTGCTGAGAAACTTGTTAGTGACAAAGAATTGGGAACTGAGCCGATAATCTCAGGTCCAACTATTGAAAAATATTCTTCAGTCATCCCAGTTACTGCTGTGGGAGGAACTAGCAAAACCGACCCAATGCAAACTGAAGATGTGAGAACTGGAGATATTCTAGAAGTTGACCAGGAGATCTCAAGAGGATCTGAGGAGATTATCACTCAATCTAAGTCCTCACCTGATCATGGAAAACTAATGGTAGCTGATTATGAGCGATTACGCAAATACCAAATCTAGAAATTCAATTATATCGCCAATCAAATGAGTCAGCTAGTAGAAATGAAAGTTACTAAAATGGGTATTTGATCTTTACAAAATTACCAATCTATCAGATGTGATCAATACCGATGAATTCTAAAATCTTGGATATGCACTAATCAGAAATAGTTATTGGAAGGAAGCCACAGCTGGTGGAAGTTCCAAAAAGAATGATGATGATAATGATTCACAGGAAGACCCAATGTACAGAAAGGGATTCTCGCCTCTTTAAGAAGACTGAAACCGATCAGAATACTGATGATGATTCTAGTAATTCTGAAGAAAGCAGTGGAAGTTCTATCTCTAGAACTATATCTGATGAACAAGAAGAAAAATGAGGTTATCAATCTCCTACTGATAAATCTATGCTGGAAATAGCAAAAACTGTAGCAAACATGGCTGGAGAAGGATCAGATGAATTCAATGAACAAATTTCACCGGCAAGAAATGTTGATCAATCAAGTCTGGAAGAAATTAGAAAACATTCTGAAGAAAGGAGAAGATTGGTAGAATACAAAGAAAAACTGAAGCATGTTGTTCCACCTATGAAGCATGCTAAATCAACTGAGGCTGAGACAAGAAAAGCCAATGAACAACAAGTTGGAAGCTCAAAAGACATACCAACTCAGGTTGATCTCATTAAATTCTATCATAATGAGATAATCAGAAATCATAAGGACTATAACAGTTTGTTTGGAAAAGTTCTAAATTCCTTAGAGGCTAGCAAAAATGAAAGAAGCGCACTGGAAAAGAAGATGGATATCGTCACTAGCAACTGTCAAGACACTCTAATTGAGCTACGAAAAACAACCATTTCAAATGATGCAAGAAGAGATGAAACCCAAGACAGATGGGAAGGAATTCTCAATAATCCGGTTGACAGAATGACTATAATGGAAAATGGCATGAAGGACTCAGTTGTAGCTCAAACCATTTTGGCATCAACTCGACAGAACCTGAACAATTAAATCAAAAGCCTGATTGATAAAGATGATGTCAATAAGGGGGAAAGTTTGGACATCTTAAAAGTCCAAGCAACTGAGATGCCATAAGTCCTTGCAAACATTGATGACAAAAGAATTGGCTTGGATTCTCGTCTCTACAGCTTATTCAAAAACCTACCAGCCAGAGAAGGAGAATCAAGACGAGAATCTCTAGAAACATTCCTACATGTGCAAGAGATTCTCGTGCACTACTGGAACAAACTTAAGAAATGGGAAAATGATGGTGTTCTAGACAAAGAATCAGATAAGGTTGAAAAGACTGAACCTGAATTTGTTCAGAAGTTACTAAAATCAGCCACCAGTGAAAGACTGAGGACATCTATTTTCACTTTTGCAATTCTTTTCAAAAGCAAATTCTTCGGCAAGCACAATTTATCTGAATCATGGAACATATGGGCAAGCATCCATGGAATCGAAAGCACTACAACAAATGATGCTATGAGGAATATTGATGAAGCTTATGACAATCAATTGAGTTTAACTATTAAGTAAAAAGAAGCTGTTTCTTAGTTCTTTTTATTATGTTGTATTCTATTACCAGCCTTGTAACTCAGATATCAATAAATTCTCAATTTCTCAGTTCATTGTGTTAGTCACTATATCTTGTTTTATCTTTTTGCATTGCTTTTAAGGAGGGTATTGACATCATCAAAAAGGGGGAAATTGTTGGAAATAAAATTTATGTTTTGATGATGATTCATCACTTATTCAGTCATTGTTTTAGACCCCTTTGATGAAGTGTCATAACTAGTTGATATAGTGCAAAGCAAAAAGATGTCTAGATATCAATGTATAGGATTTAATAGAGTCTGATATTTGTATAAGTTAAATCAGACAAGCACAGTAATATTTCTAGGTCGAGGAACTGAAATAACGAGAAGCTAGAAATTAGTTAAACTGGAAAACAGAGCACACCAATATGAACTGAAGAAGATAAGTTCGCTAAGGGACACAGACTCGGTTGGCTTAGTTAGAAGATTGAAGAACTGAGGGTTCAAACTCAGTTGATGAAGAACTGAGGGTCACAGACTCAGTTATCGAAGACAGAAGAACTGAGGGTTCAAACTCAGTTAATGAAGACAATGTCGAGACTGTAAAGTTAGACTTCAGGCAAGATTGTGATGACCTGAACTGACTTTATGGATCTTATATGGGGAAGCTAAGACACATAAGGACAATGATGTCTTTGCTGATTAATTCTTTGGTGTACTCTGGTTAGATCAATAATAATAAGATGAAAGGAAGAGTACTGAGTTGTTGAAGAAGAGTAAAAACTCAGTTAAAGCTCTTAGAAACTGAGAACTGACTAATGTTTTCAGTAAATCAGTTTTTGAACAAAGGTTTAACTAAACTGAAGAAGAATCCAACCGTTACAATATTAGAGTCATGATTGGAGGATAATCTATCCGTTCTGGCAAGTAACTTACAAGCAAGAAAGCATGACCACTAACGGCTACAAGGATTCGAATTCAATCTGGCCGTTAGATAAACCCCTATAAATAGACCGCTTCTATCATAAGATGAAAGGGATGTGGAGGGAATTATAATAATCAATCAAGTTAATAAAGCTCAT
This sequence comes from Gentiana straminea, assembly GCA_036785695.1. Lineage (NCBI taxonomy): Eukaryota > Viridiplantae > Streptophyta > Magnoliopsida > Gentianales > Gentianaceae > Gentiana > Gentiana straminea. The sequence goes on from JAVUPR010000340.1 coordinate 327,318, forward strand.
ATCAAGGGGGAAAGTAAATTAAGAGAATTCTATAAATCGCTTAATTGCAAGATCAAGAAATTTCTTCAAATGTTCATTAGCATTCAAGCATATCAAGATCTATCATTTGAAGAAATCAGAGTTGTTCACAAACCGTTGATGACGTAGATCAAGTGAAATTAAAATACTTGACCACCATAAACCAATACTAGCAAGAGGACTAGGTCCATCGTAGTATAGCTATAGCGAATCAAGGTCGATCCCACAGGGAACCAATTGTGGGTCATTTATATACAAACAATTAACTATTCATATCAAGGACACAAAGGCGGTCTACGACCAACAAAAGACAAGAAAGGTAAAGGACATGACTCGACACAACACAAATAAAGACACGTAATTAACCTCCCCAATTATCATGTTATCGTTTGGATCTAGAGATTCTATATAATTAAGCTAGACTCGACAACTATTAATCCGATTCGTATCTCTTTTATATTGGATACGGGAGTCATCCCCTAAACTAGATCTAGCTCCGGGTAGGCCATCCAGATCACTATGCTACATCACGTGACTTCGCTTTTTCGGCCTCCATCTCATATGACTCGCACGCTTACAAAACTAGGGATGCCGATATTAACCGTATTCCTCACCTAGGCAACATTCCTTTGTTCAGGCGTACTTCCTAAGCGATCGCATCAGTCTCCGTCCCATTAACACTAACTTTTAGGTATCATGTTAATCTACGATGTACGTATAACTAGGTGTGCACAATTCCCTAATACAGAACAGATCTAGATCTCGCTGAAAGTCCCGGAAAATCAATTCATGAGCCGACCTAGGAGTCCTATATTGGTATTTTCTAATCATACGCTAATTAAAACAAACGAGCAATGTAGCCATAGCCATACCTACTAAGATAAGAAATTCTAATTGGACAATCACACCATAATGACGTGGCTAGATTGACGCGGTGAAAAACTAAATCTTAGCGTTTCTACATACGTAACGGATAAAATAGAAACTCATAAAGCAATTATATAGATCTACTAAAAACACGGTTGTCAATCATACCAAAGTCATATATAGGTCACCGGATAACAGATCTGGGCGTTTGGATCCTTATTAACAAGGAATCCCCACTGCCTCATATCGTATCCTTAGATCTACATCGTTCGGTGAAGAACGAACAATCTCAAACGATAACCAGTAATTGGGGGCTTAATTACAAAGAACTAAGAACAAATAAATACAAGAACTTACATTATTGCAGATCTTGCATAAAAACTGCTCTAAGAAAAACTGAAGATTTTATTATAAACTAAGAAGTGTAAAAAATGTATTGTGTAAAGAAGTGTGTTTTTGGCGTGTATAACATGCCTTTATTTATAGGGGTTCAAGCTAATTAAGAGATATACATCAAAATATCAAAACAAATAAGAGATAACTCCCGGCCGATCTCCAAAAGATGAAGTGCGCCCCCCCTCATGCATAACCTCAAAGTTGGCTCCATCTTGGAGCCTTTTGTCATTCTTTACTCCTCTTCTTGTGCTTATCCGATATTTATCTTGAATTTCCTTTGATTTATCTTGAGATTTAATTCTTCTATTTGTATTTATCCTCCAAAATTATCCAAATCTGCAAAATAGATATTTATCCCAAAATAAATCATATTTAAATAAAATGGATAAATATAATAAAAACGGATAAATACCGATTTATAAATAAAAACATATAAATACCAATAAAAAATGGATAAATACCAAATTATATTTTATAAATCACAAAACATTAAATAATCCATATAAACATGTGATTTAATATAAAATATATATTATTAATCTCGTTTTACGGATAATGTTGATGACTTTTACGGGTATAATTTGACCGTCATCAACTACCCCCCACTCAGACTTTGATCGTCCCGAACAAAGCATCAATAAGTCATTTGCCAAGAAAACAATCGCCATGGTCAAATCATACTTACGCGAGAAGCTCGAGTCAACTCATACCAGTGGTGCTCATAAGATATCCATTATTCACTACTCTCTATGAACCGAAGTGATGTGTGCATGTGCATTCAGTTTTATATAATCGAAGCAAGATTAGAGTTTATGCTAACTTCGTAATCTCAACCTACCAATGTTGGGGAGATTTTGCATCATAAAAACAAAAGAAAATTTATAAAACCTATACTACCATGCAAAACTACCTCCTAACCGGCCGAATACCGGGTAGTTGCTAGTAAAGTTGGATAAGTACGGGTATCGATCCTCAGGGAAAAGGGCTATTGAATCTAGCTTATTAATTCTTCTTTATTAACCTAAACCTAAACTAAAACGGAAAATAAACTGGACAGAGGATTGTTAATCCAAAGCCAGGAAGGATAAAAGCGATAAAAACATACATAAAACTACATCTACGAAAGCGGTAAATCTATCTACTGAACAACCATAAACAAACCATGATCAACCTCTTCCCAACAACCATCACCTCACCGAAAGAAATAAGATTAACACATATTCATTCACAAGTTATCTTGGATTATTATCTTATCTAAAGAAGCGTTTCCTCTTCCGATTTATCACGCCACTAATTAGTTTACCTTCCGGTCTTAACTAATATCGATACGAATCAAAGATATGGATGAAATCCTAATCTAACAACATTATCCCTCAACTTCCTTTTGTTGGAATAATTATTGTAAATCTCCCTCACGAGAATCTAGTGAATCTATTAACTTCCGTTATCTAAATTCGATTAACATACGGCATCTCAAAACATGAAAAAGAACAAGTTAACTCACCAAATAAACACATGAAAAATCTCATCTTTCCGGTGATAATGATACTCAATATCTCCCTAGGATAATTTCGCAACGAATTAATTCAAATTGTGGTTCTCTCGTAAACCTAGATAATTAATCTACGAACTTCCGTTATGTATAGATTAAAAATCCAAACTTTCCTACGGTGACCTAATCTACACCGACTTCCGTCTTACGGTAGCATCGACAAACAATCATATCTCTCGATATAAATTGAATCATAACAATTAAACATAGGAAATAAAACAATCTGAATTAAACTTACAAAAGCATCCAGAAAAAAGAATCAAAGTTGCTGCTGCGTACAGGAAGCTTCACAGCTATGTCCATGGCTGTTTCACAGCTTTATTCATAAAAAAAAAAAAAAAGTTCGAAACACGGAATTAAAAAGCACTAATCTAACCACCGGCCGACCAAGCAAGGAGCTTGGCCGGCCGGCCTGCTCCTCTCAATTCGGATTTTTAGGGTTCCAAAGGCTGGGGGCTGCGTGTATAATGTAAGAATTAGGGCTGAATTAAAGCTGTGATATTTATAGGAAAAGAATAAGTCGGCTGCTGTTGTGTTTAGGTCGGTTGCTACAAGAACATGGCCGGACGCTCGTCTCGTTGAGGAGAACGCTCGTCCATGGAGTGAAGGCGAGGTTGGACGTCCGTTTATGCTCAGTCTGAAGTCTCTGCACTGAATTTAAGCTTTGGACGCTAGTTTGCAGTCATGGACGCTGGTTCACAATTCTGCTGTGCATGGAATATTTATTGGAATAAAACTTCTAAAATCCATATCTTGAGTTGTAGACCTCCAAAAATTATGATCCGAATGTCATAAAAAAGCTCTCGGAAAACTCTACAACTTTCATTAAGGACTCTTCTTCAGAAAACGCCTTTTTGCTTAGCCCGTCGTATTACGAGTATTTTTCGGGATTTTCTACTTGAATTCAGCATCATTATCCAAACTTGTAACGCTCATATCTCGGGCCTCGTAAGTCGGAATGAAGTGATTCAAAATCCTGTAGAATCCTCTCTTCAAGCCCTACAAATCTTCTCTTGAGGTCGAGAGTCAAATCAGTTTATATCATATCAAGAACTGCATCGGAAGTTTGGCTGCTTGAAAGCTTCATTCCAAGCTTTATCTCCATCTTTATCCTCTTCCAAGTCAAAAACATGTATCTACATTGCATCCAAACACCACAAAAACGTAACAATATCCAAAACCATATAAAACAATCAAATAATCGTATAAATTGATACGTTTTCATATTTAACTCTTTAAATCACCATTCACTCAATATTTCACTATAAACCTCGAATTCTATGAAAATCATACGTATATGGGGGAAATTGAGGTGAAATATATCCTTAAAAACACTACAATTTGACCCTTAACAACACCCCCACACTTAAACCTTGCTCGTCCCGAGCAAAACAAAACAAGAACATACCATCAAGAATCCACATAACCTGACACGAGATATAGTCAAAATCATGACAAGCTAGTATTCAGCAAATCGACCTCACTCGGTGATGTGTGTGCAGAACCTACTAAACTTCCACCGATCCTCTCTTGATATAATACATCAAGCACTAACAGTTATCCGGTCAACTAAACGAAAACTTCATTCTATCTACAGCACTTTCCTAACAAAAACTAATTACCAAGAACATAGTAACTAACTCACAACTAAATTCCTTTGCTTAGTACCAAGAAAATACCTTTCGGGTCTCTACTGGGTTTAGATCAACTTGACTTAGAATTCCAAAAAAGCGTATATTTTATATTTCCTATCGTCGCGTCTCAAAAGTATAACACACTCCCCTACATTAGAGGCAGTCACCCTGAGATCACTCGAACCCATACTGTCCAAGGTAAACCACACTCCCCATTTGGGGCAGTATCCAAATGGACTCGAGGTGATAGATATAAACAAAATTCCCGCAAAGAAATTTTATTCATTTATTATTTATAGATATATATATTTTTATATTTTTCAAACTCTTTGGAAACTCTCGGTCAAATATATTTCTAACACATTCAAGACTCTTAAAGTTTTCAAAACACTAAGGTACTGAGATTCTAAGCGTGAGTATAGCACAAGTTCTTAACTTTCATTAATGCTAAATAAGTGTTATACGTATCAAGAATTAACTTTCCTTTAACTAACCGGAAACTATTCTATATTTGGCTCTTCATCTAATAGGTTCGTGAAATGAAGTTCAAGTGAGTATCGACTTACTAAACCTATTCTCAGAACATGATATGACTACTGATAACAACTAAAGGGTGCCAGATTATAAAACTAGCATGCAATTGAAATGTTACTCGGGACTAAACAAAAAATTTTGGAAAATTAAGCACTTTTCATAGGAATACTACAGTATAAGCAAATGAATGTAGATACACATAACCAACTATTCCCTCCCCCACACTTAAATTACAACATGTCCTCATGTTGTGCAGAAAAGAAATAAAAGGTAAGAGTACTTAGCTGATTGGATTTCGAAAGTGGCAGTTCTGGAAGTGTCATTTGTCCAAATCCGAAATGCCCGACGAACTCGATAGGACCGTGGACCATCCACCGGAAAAGCGATATCGTCTAAAGGTCACAAACGCTATCGAATCTATCCCGCACACTTGACAAACATGAAATACCTCGGGGATAGGGGGAAGATAACATATAAAGCAGAGGAAAAGAAAGGTTATAGAGATTTTTCAAAATTAAGCTCAAAATAAAGATGGAAAATATACATGAAATATTACACAACAGTAGGCTAGGTGCAACTACATGAAAATATACTACAATGCAGCCTACTTGATATGCAATCCTAAAAATAAAAAATAAATAAATAAAAATGAATTCTGACAAGCTCAGGCTGAGCGGGTTTCGAGGACAACCCTACAGTGACTACGGCCTATGCAGAAACTAAATTAAAGAAAACGAGGTAGTATTACGGAAACCGACAGTTAACTACGCTCAAGAAAAAGAAAAATAGAAAAACAATGCAACTAGATGATATGCAACTAAATGATATGCAATTATATGATATGCAAAAATAAAAGAAAATAAAAAGAAAGAAAACTAGCCCACTAATTTGCAACACGACATGTATAAAATAAACGTCTACCAAATAATGACAGGTTACGATAAACGACAGTTCTGTTCATTACATGCAATGTAGACACGCCTTAAGACTCATCAAAGGTGATAGCATTATGGAAACCAACAATTAGCTATACTAAACAGATATAACTCATATGGAGAAAGGACGTAGCATACGGAAAACCGACAGTAGCTACCCATATGAACTATAAAAACAAAGGAAGCACGTAAGTCTTAAAAGCTTAAAAGATTCATCGGAGCGGTATGTAGCATACGGGAACCGACATTAGCTACTAATTAACCATAAGAACAGTTATAGCTTACGAGAACCGACAGTCACTATAACATGCCTAGATGAATCATATATAAGGAATTGATCAATTATCTAACATGGATTCATAGATGGAAAGGTAAAAACATATAAGTTCGGGGCATCTATGTAAAAATCAATTAGCCACGAAGCTCGAATGAAAAATCCACATCAAATAAAAGCATTGAAAATAAAATCAAGAAATTTAGAACCCGGAGTGAACCCCGGACGAACGTTCACTTAGCGTTCGAACCGGACGGGCGTTCCACCTTGCAGACGCTCGTCTGCCTTGAAAACCGACCGGACGGGCGTTCAGAAAGTATAGACGCTCGTCTGGTCCTCTAAATCGAACGGGTTGAAAATATTTGAACGGACGAGCGTCCAATACTTCCCAACGCTCGTTCACTGCAGATGAAGAACCGGACGGGCGTCCAACAGAACGACGCTCGTCCATACAACAAGAATGCACAGACGGCGGGAAAAACACAGCAAAACCCTAAATACTTATGAACACAACACAAGCAACACGAGATCACAAAGACACGGCGGCCTTATCAAATTAAGCACGGGGGTTAGACTAGGTAACACATAAACATATAAACTTCACGTAAAACAAGTTGAGTAAAAAACTTTTGCACATTCTTAACCTAACGGTCATCGAAACACGGCAAAATAAAAACTCTCAACTTGGTATACGCTACTTTTATTAAAAACAAAAATAAAACGTAACAAAATCGAGAACTAACAAAACTAGATTCAACATGACACCTATTCCCCGGCAACGGCGCCACTTTTGTTGGGGAGATTTTGCATCATAAAAACAAAAGAAAATTTATAAAACCTATACTACCATGCAAAACTACCTCCTAACCGGCCGAATACCGGGTAGTTACTAGTAAAGTTGGATAAGTACGGGTATCGATCCTCAGGGAAAAGGGCTATTGAATCTAGCTTATTAATTCTTCTTTATTAACCTAAACCTAAACTAAAACGGAAAATAAACTGGACAGAGGATTGTTAATCCAAAGCCAGGAAGGATAAAAGCGATAAAAACATACATAAAACTACATCTACGAAAGCGGTAAATCTATCTACTGAACAACCATAAACAAACCATGATCAACCTCTTCCCAACAACCATCACCTCACCGAAAGAAATAAGATTAACACATATTCATTCACAAGTTATCTTGGATTATTATCTTATCTAAAGAAGCGTTTCCTCTTCCGATTTATCACGCCACTAATTAGTTTACCTTCCGGTCTTAACTAATATCGATACGAATCAAAGATATGGATGAAATCCTAATCTAACAACATTATCCCTCAACTTCCGTTTGTTGGAATAATTATTGTCAATCTCCCTCACGATAATCTAGTGAATCTATTAACTTCCGTTATCTAAATTCGATTAACATACGGCATCTCAAAACATGAAAAAGAACAAGTTAACTCACCAAATAAACACATGAAAAATCTCATCTTTCCGGTGATAATGATACTCAATATCTCCCTAGGATAATTTCGCAACGAATTAATTCAAATTGTGGTTCTCTCGTAAACCTAGATAATTAATCTACGAACTTCCGTTATGTATAGATTAAAAATCCAAACTTTCCTACGGTGACCTAATCTACACCGACTTCCGTCATACGGTAGCATCGACAAACAAACATATCTCTCGATATAAATTGAATCATAACAATTAAACATAGGAAATAAAACAATCTGAATTAAACTTACAAAAGCATCCAGAAAAAAGAATCAAAGTTGTTGCTGCGTACAGGAAGCTTCACAGCTATGTCCATGGCTGTTTCACAGCTTTATTCATAAAAAAAAAAAAGATCGAAACACGGAATTAAAAAGCACTAATCTAACCACCGGCCGACCAAGCAAGGAGCTTGGCCGGCCGGCCTGCTCCTCTCAGTTCGGATTTTTAGGGTTCCAAGGGCTGGGGGCTGCGTGTATAATGTAAGAATTAGGGCTGAATTAAAGCTGTGATATTTATAGGAAAAGAATAAGTCGGCTGCTGTTGTGTTTAGGTCGGTTGCTACAGGAACATGGCCGGACGCTCGTCTGTTGAGGAGAACGCTCGTCCATGGAGTGAACTGAGGTTGGACGTCCGTTTATGCTCAGTCTGAAGTCTCTGCACTGAATTTAAGCTTTGGACGCTAGTTTGCAGTCATGGACGCTGGTTCACAATTCGCTTTGTGCATGGAATATTTATTGGAATAAAACTTCTAAAATCCATATCTTGAGTTGTAGACCTCCAAAAATTATGATCCGAATGTAATAAAAAAGCTCTCGGAAAACTCTACAACTTTCATTAAGGACTCTTCTTCGAAAACGCCTTTTTGCTTAGCCCGTCGTATTACGAGTATTTTTCGGGATTTTCTACTTGAATTCAGCATCATTATCCAAACTTGTAACGCTCATATCTCGGGCCTCGTAAGTCGGAATGAAGTGATTCAAAATCCTGTAGAATCCTCTCTTCAAGCCCTACAAATCTTCTCTTGAGGTCGAGAGTCAAATCAGTTTATATCATATCAAGAACTGCATCGGAAGTTCGGCTGCTTGAAAGCTTCATTCCAAGCTTTATCTCCATCTTTATCCTCTTCCAAGTCAAAAACATGTATCTACATTGCATCCAAACACCACAAAAACGTAACAATATCCAAAACCATATAAAACAATCAAATAATCGTATAAATTGATACGTTTTCATATTTAACTCTTTAAATCACCATTCACTCAATATTTCACTATAAACCTCGAATTCTATGAAAATCATACGTATATGGGGGAAATTGAGGTGAAATATATCCTTAAAAACACTACAATTTGACCCTTAACAACCAACATCAGCATTCCCTCTTCTTAAGCCTCGCAATGGGTAAAGACATGGTGCAATAAGCAAGAGCGTCATCCATAAGGTTTTTGGACTTGGAGACCGAGAATTCACTCAAAGCCTCTTAAAAATTTGAATTTTTTCTCATTTTCATATTTTCAAGCATTAACACCTCTCAATAAAGAAACTTGCTTTAAAAGTAAAGTATGCATTGCAAGAATCCCTCTCTCACGGATTAGTGGAAGCATTGAATATTACCACAAGCGCGAGGCTACTTTGGTAATGTTACTACGATGGCCAGAAGATAGGAATACATCAGCAGATAAATATTGACACTAAGTCTGCATAACCAATCATCTACGCAATGTACACATAATTCTTCAGTGATTATGATTCGTGCGATAAACTCGATTCAAAGATTGAGTAATTGAATAATAAATAACTACTTGCAAAAATCGGCATGAATATCCTTAAATTTACATTCACAAAAGTATAAAATGATCACGTACTCATGCAACTTGGTTCCTTTCCTATCAATTCTTAGCTAGGAACTCACAATTCTAAGGGTACGAGATAAATAATATGGTATTTATTCAATTTTTTCAAAATTTTTTTTACCGTTTCATTCAATTTTCAATTATGACATATCATAGCTAAGTCTCCTACCCCCCACTTAAACATGGCATTGTCCCCAATGACAAATAAAAATGAGAATTTAAGAAAAATACTTAGCTCTGGAAACGGCTCTCAAGTAGATGCAGAACATCGGAGTACTCTAAGCACCTCGTGGAGAAGCAAGTGAAAACCTGTTTAAGAAAACCAAACAGAAACTCCACGAAACCGTTAATAACATGTCAATGGAAGTTATAAAATAATGTGGCAGTAATTAGATATAAAATATCCAAAACAATTTAAGCCACTTTATTTCATACAACCAATGACAAGGAAAACCAAAGAGTTAAAACTACTCGTTCAGACGCAAAAAGAAAAATACTAAATAGAAAGAAATATAAACAAGCAATTAAAGATTGTAATCTTCATCTATAATCCCCACCGCTAATATTCTTAAAACCGGGTGGAGAAGACAAAGATCAAAAAGCATCACCCCATGTGGGAGAACATGAGGCGGATTGGATCAACTATTCAATCCAGAGAAACCTGGTAAGGTATAACAGATTCAGTGTGACCTATTGGCTAAAGAATAAATACTTAGCGCAGACGCTTCACATTTTCATTGGGTATCAACAACCTAGGGAGATGCAGCTTCTCCTTGAAATTACTAATAACCCAATGTTTCACGTAAAAGTCATAACCGTCATCAACAAGGTCGGATCGGTGTGATATTTTAGAACAGAACTCATCATCTTGACCGGAATAGGCGTAAAAGTGTGAAATGTAAAACTTCCGGTAGAAAGATAAGTTGTATTTTGATCGAACCAAAAACTTTTAATATCGAGCTAGGGTCAGAGCTACACTTTCCCCAGCTAGGATCATGAAAACCAAAATGATAAAAGATAATCATTAAAACTTAGCAATATTCAAATTCCGCAACACAATGGTATTTTGTAAACAAAATGGAGGTTTAGAGTGTGTTGGGTTTAGAAAAAGATATACATAAAGAAGGTAAGAAAAGATAAAGGGTGGGTAAGAAATTGTGTGTTGGGTGGGTAATGGTTAAGGGATTGGGTTGGGGTAGGAGAGTGAAATAGATGGAAAGAAAGAGAGGGGATGAAAGAATGGTTAGAAATGTGAACTGTGAGGCAGAATGGTGAGAGAATAGAAAGGTTGAAGGGTGAAAAGGTACAAAGGAAAGGATAAGGATAGTTGCAGAACGAATTGCACACAACTTTGGATTTTCACTCGGATCGCCATTCTAAAAAAGTTTTGGGAGTTGACCAAAAAGCGTTCTTGCTCGCACCAATCATTCTCTGTTACATTTTCAGTAATTCTCAAGTTCTCTCAATGCTTCCATCTTAAGGTTGATTGCTAAATTTCATTTTCTTTAGCGATTTCTCGACTCTCCTAAGAAACTCTAATTCACGTGGCCTATATTGAGTAAAAAGGTTTTGCACATCCTTAGCCTAATGGCCATCAGAACACGGCAAAATAAAAAAAACCTCAACATATGTCACGTTACTCTTATTTGACTTAAAGAAAACAAAACCTAAAATCCTACAAAGAAATCCTAAGGGTTTTAAAGAAGTAGTTCTGAGTTTAAAGTCCTCGGCTCGACTTTCCAAAATTATCCTTGTCAGTTATCCTTCTTGGATCGCTAGATGTTGACCCCTTGAGCACTATAAGAGGTGGGCTCGTCGCTTTTGCGGATTAATACCCTTCCCTTGGTTGTGAGACCTAGGAAACGAAATCTATCCATACCAAAGCTCCTACCTCGGCTCTCGTTTTAGGAATGAGTGAATTCTAAGGAGATTTAGTCCTAGGGACCCATTTTAATCACATCCTCTATAATACTGCTTCATTATGCTCTCTCAAAACTCAACGTCTTCTTTAGATTGAGAATTGTTAAAAACTACACAAATTGTTGCTCACATGGCCAGTAGAAGAAATCTTATGTATAGAACAATGAGATTTTGACAGAATTACGAGGAACTCTTTATTCACTGCTTCTATATAACTACTACATGTTTCCTTACACCCTCTAGATGAGAAGATTTGGGGCAGAACCTTCCACACTAATAAAATAATTCTTACAAACCAACTCCAGGCTAAGATTCATACTCAGGTTCATGTATAGGCTAACTTATGCTCATAAGACCAAAAGATAGTAAATCATAAGCAAAAAGGGTGTACCTTGCCTTCAACATTGTACCACGAATAATTCGAACCTTTTAATATTTATTTTCTCGGAGCCATATTGGTGTTTTAAAGGTATTGTTTCCATCTCTTTTCCCATTGCAGATTCGTAGCTCCACATGTTGTTGGGTTATTTCCTCAGCGCCCACGAAAAATTACTGACTAAGATTATTGCTTCCCTGGTTTCTGCAAACAGAAAAAGAACGAACCGTAGACTGATTTTAACATGGTTTCTCATGCTGCTATCAGACTTACGGATTAAACATACGGAGATAAACAGACACGTGAAATTCTAGAGAACTGACCAGGCTTGCTGATAGCGAGAAGCAGTCTCGCTGGGAGCAAAACCAGTTTTTCCAGATTCTGGAATTTTTACACAGAGCAGACAACCAGAGGGACTCAAAAACGTAAAAACAGACTCTAAAAGAGAAAACTTCATATGAATAAAAAATTATTTATATATAAAATTGACCGTTGGGTCCCCGGCAACGGCGCCAAAAACTTGATGACGTAGATCAAGTGAAATTAAAATACTTGACCACCATAAACCAATACTAGCAAGAGGACTAGGTCCATCGTAGTATAGCTATAGCGAATCAAGGTCGATCCCACAGGGAACCAATTGTGGGTCATTTATATACAAACAATTAATTATTCATATCAAGGACACAAAGGCGGTCTACGACCAACAAAAGACAAGAAAGGTAAAGGACACGACTCGACACAACACAAATAAAGACACGTAATTAACCTCCCCAATTATCATGTTATCGTTTGGATCTAGAGATTCTATATAATTAAGCTAGACTCGACAACTATTAATCCGATTCGTAACTCTTTTATATTGGCTACGGGAGTCATCCCCTAAACTAGATCTAGCTCCGGGTAGGCCATCCGGATCACTATGCTACATCACGTGACTTCGCTTTTTCGGCCTCCATCTCATATGACTCGCACGCTTACAAAACTAGGGATGCCGATATTAACCGTATTCCTCACCTAGACAACATTCCTTTGTTCAGGCGTACTTCCTAAGCGATCGCATCAGTCTCCGTACCATTAACACTAACTTTTAGGTATCATGTTAATCTACGATGTACGTATAACTTGGTGTGCACAATTCCCTAATACAGAACAGATCTAGATCTCGCTGAAAGTCCCGGAAGATCAATTCATGAGCCGACCTAGGAGTCCTATATTGGTATTTCCTAATCATACGCTAATTAAAACAGCCGAGCAACGTAGCCGTAGCCATACCTACTAAGATAAGAAATTCTAATTAGACAATCACACCATAAAGACGTGGCTAGATTGACGCGGTGAAAAACTAAATCTTAGCGTTTCTACATACGTAATGGATAAAATAGAAACTCTTAAAGCAATTATATAGATCTACTAAAAACACGGTTGTCAATCATACCAAAGTCATCTATAGGTCACCGGATAACAGATCTGGGCGTTTGGATCCTTATAGACAAGGAATCCCCACTGCCTCATATCGTATCCTTAGATCTACATCGTTCGGTGAAGAACGAACAACCTCAAACGATAACCAATAATTGGGGGCTTAATTACAAAGAACTAAGAACAAATAAATACAAGAACTTACATTATTGCAGATCTTGCATAAAAACTGCTCTAAGAAAAACTGAAGATTTTATTATAAACTGAGAAGTGTAAAAAATGTATTGTGTAAAGAAGTGTGTTTTTGGCGTGTATAACATGCCTTTATTTATAGGGGTTCAAGCTATTTAAGAGATATACATCAAAATATCAAAACAAATAAGAGATAACTCCCGGCCGATCTCCAAAAGATGAAGTGCGCCCCCCCTCATGCATATCCTCAAAGTTGGCGCCATCTTGGAGCCTTTTGTCATGCTTTACTCCTCTTCTTGTGCTTATCCGATATTTATCTTGAATTTCCTTTGATTTATCTTGAGATTTAATTCTTCTATTTGTATTTATCCTCCAAAATTATCCAAATATGCAATATAGATATTTATCCCAAAATAAATCATATTTAAATAAAACGGATAAATATAATAAAAACGGATAAATACCGATTTATAAATAAAAACATATAAATACCAATAAAAAATGGATAAATACCAAATTATATTTTATAAATCATAAAACATTAAATAATCCATATAAACATGTGATTTAATATAAAATATATATTATTAATCTCGTTTTACGGATAATGTTGATGACTTTTACGGGTATAATTTGACCGTCATCAATCGTCTTTATCTAGAGGAAAAGCTCATATCACAATTGAATCATAGTCATTGATTCAAGTCTCAACTTTGAATCTATCAAAGGTTCAAGACTGTGAAACACCAAGAATGTGTGAAGGACAGTTGAGTGCATTCAGGAAGACTGTGTTTGTGATGAGCTGGTGAAGAGGCAATTCAACCCTCCTAGGACCAGTGTTTCAAACAGTTGAAGAGCATCCATTCTACCTGTTCTACAAGTGTTTAGATAGTGAAGCTAGGGATTAGTCAAGGACTATCAGTTTAGAACTTTTTGTAACCGGGCCACCTCAAGATGTTCTAGTGGAATTTTCCTCTGCATCACAGGGAAGAGAGGACTGGAAAGATTACACCACATGTAACCTCTATAATTCTTGTTTACTTACTTTACGCATTTATTTACTTACTTAGCATTTATTTACAGCATTCTGAGAATTGATTGTTATACACCTCACTGCTCACAAACTGATAATCACCAGAATTCAGTTTAACACACTCAGCATTCATAAAAAATAACAAGATCAAGAAAAAGGCTAGAATTATATCCGCTGCTGGTTGACTCAGTTTTGCTTAAGTCAGTTTGACTTAAATTCAGTTGACTTAGCTTAACTCCGCACAAGTTTTTAACTGAACCTTAATTTGTTTTAAATCAAGTTTTTGGTGACAAGTTTATTCACCCCCCTCTAAACTTGTGTTAGCCTTTCCGAGGGACCAACATAGATCTACGGGTAAACAGTACCAATCCCAATCCATCTCTTCAACCACGACAATCACAAAGCATCATCATCAAATTTTTTCATATCAATAAAAAAAAATTAAAATGAAAACAAGCAATCTACACATGCTATTTCCACTCCTAGATCTAAAATTCACATACTTTGATTGATAGATCAAAGGCTCTGCTACCACTTGTTGGATGTAATATCACCGAATGGATCAAAGATCCACCCGATTACGCAGCGGAAGGTACAAGATCTAGATCCAAACAATCAAAATACATGAATAATAAATCTAGCCTACGAGCGGGTTAGATTACCAACGTGTGTCTCCAAGCACCACCAGGTGGATCGTGTTTCAAGCCGCCGGACCTCCTCGATATGCTACCTTAGAAAAATCCGAAGTTTTCCTAAAACTCAAACCCTAAGTACAATGTTCGAAATCTCCAAGCCATGTACTTGCACTTTTTGTGTCGAAATTATGTGATCTGTTTAAGGCTTGAGAGAACTCTCTTTATATAGGAGAGTAATCATTGTCCTCCAAGGATTTAATAATTAAAAGATAATTATTAAATTAATCCTTAATTTAAATAAATGATAAATATAATATATATCCCAAACAAATTAGGATAAAGAAATATATTATCCAATATTCCATGATTTATCATTTAACAAATAAATAATTAAATCAAATATCAAATAATTATCCAAGAAAACTAATTTCTTTCTAATTATTTAATACTCAAAAAATGTGCCCAAAACCCTAGATAAATAGGTCCACACGCATTTTACACATATTTGGGCTGAGTCCACGAAAAATATCATTTCCATGTATTTAATTATCTAGTCCAACTAAACAATTAATCCACATATCTATTAGACAGTCCAATCCAACTATTTAATTATAATTGAGGTGAAACGACGAGAAAACGTATATGCTATATTAGGAGCCACGTCGGGACCATGGACCCATATTCAGTAGCTATAATAAATTAAATAAAATTATTCGTCAGACCGAATAATTATATTCAATCTATTAATTCCGGGATTACACCACCATAAACCCGAAACTGAACTCTACTGTATATAGATATAAACTTACACTCATCTTTGAGTCGATAAGCGTCCACTTATATAATCATTACATACGGATAAATCCTCCATAGATTGTTCGTTACGATTTGGGATATTTCCGTAAACCCTTCTCGAAACCTCTTATCCTTATTTACCATTAACCCCCTAGTGACCAAATAGTTCATAACTAATATAATATGAACCGCGCGCATCAGTCAGTTTCTAGGATTAACAAACAAGGGAACTGTCTGTCTACTTCCCGAGGGAAGGAATGGATTTCATATCTGTGATTGCACAGACTACTCACTCATCCTAAAATAGAGCCAACGAGAAGTGTTGGACCACATACTTCGAAGTAATCCTTACTAACACATCAACCTCTACCCTAGTCTAAGCAGTCGTCTATGATCACCTCAGGATTGAGATTAATCCATATATGATCATCTTGTGATTCGATAAGACTTCACGATCACGGAATTATATTGAAAACTCAAATCAAATCGGTCCAGCCCTATATGATTATCATCATATATAAATGCCCCACTAGGTACCCTATTACCGATAGTCCGGATAAGACTGTCACACCTAAAGTGTTCTCGGCGCATTATTAGCAAATTAATCTTGAGACCCGTACTCAGATTAATAAACGCTACGGACTAAGTTAATTTTAAGTACATCTCACTAACTCAATCCTCTTGTCTATAGCCATACACTGAGTTATGTGATTACATAAACGAGGTACTTAGGGTTTTCCGTAGTGTCTTAATTATAAGCATACATGCGTATAATAAGATGAATTATTAATTCTGTCCTAAAACAATTATATAATTGTCTTTCGGGCACTACACCTAACAATACCCACTTGGGAAGTCACTGCAGATGAGACAAGAGATTATGAACTTCAAGAAAAAATCCCACTGAAACCTTTGAAGAAGCTTGGGAAAGATTTAAGGAAGCACAAAGGAGATGCCATCATCATGATATCACTTTGCCCGTACGAATGCATAGTTTCTATCACGGATTGCGGCCATGTTAACAAATGAGAGTTGATGCATCGATCAACGGATGTTTTGCATTGCTATCACCGGAAGAAGCTTAAGAGAAGTTGGATAAAATTGCACTAACAAGTCAATGGGGATCACATCAAGTTGAAACGGCCAAAGTAGCTGAAGGCGTATTTGGAGAAGATACTTCTCAAAAGATCTTATATCAGCTAATGGCGATGAATGGAAAGATAGATGGCATGCAAGATCGCATAGCCAATTTTGAGAAAGTTCAAGATATTGAAACAACCAACATTGAGGACGTGAACTATATAGGGAGGCAAGGAAATCCTTATGGGGGCGGATATCGCCCTGGTTCTCATGACCACCCTATTTTTAGACTAAGTGACCCTGCTGGGGGTTTTCGACAAAGTGATTCAAATGGTGGAGAGAGACCGAGACAAACTGGTGGATTCATGCCTAAATTCAATAAGTCCGGTGGTTAGGAAGCATCCATGGATAAAATAAGTTCAACTGTGACCGACACGGTCAACCAACTTACGAAATCCATGACTGAACTGAATACAATCTTCACCACTTATTGTCAGAAGAATGATACAAGACTTACCAATCAAGAAGCCTTAGTGCAGAATCTATTGCACCAAGTGGGGCAGATTGCAAAACAAGTGTCAGCCCGTCCTCCGGGAGGATTGCCAATTAATACTAGAAAAATCCGAAGGATGTGAATGCAATCATGACGAAGCAGAAAGGAACTTCCTGGACAAGTTATACAACCTATCCAGGTAAAATCAGAAAGCAGTCAGTAGCAGAATGCAGCAGAATCCGGAGAAAAAAAGGGACGGTAACCCGGGACAATGCTCCGCTAAACCGGGAGTCTGAAAATTCAGCAGACAAGCAGGCAGAGTAGCAGCAGTCAGCAGATAAGTCTTCATGAACTGTAACTATTAATCCTACTACTTTACCATGTCCCCCTAGGAAATATATGCCGAATAATGATGATACGCGTTATAAAAAGTTTATAGAGATGTTTAAAAAGTTGCAGGTAAATATACATTTTGTAGAAGCTCTGGCCGGAATGCCAGAGTATGTAAAATTCTTGAAAGAAGCAATTTCTACCAAAAGAAAGTTATTGGACCTTGAGACTATATTCCTTAACGAGGAATGCTCGGAAGTTCTGCAACACAAACTGCCTCCTAAGTGTAAAGATCCTGGGATCTTCTTCATACCATGCACAATTGGAGAAGTATGCCTAAATAAAGCATTATGTGATCTTGGAGCCAGTGTCAATCTAATGCCACTCTCCATCTTTCATAAATTAGGCATGAAGGAGTTGAATGAGACATCTATAACCCTTCAATTAGCAGGTAGGTCTATGAAGTAACCATGTGGAGTGGTGGAGGATGTTTTGGTGAAAGTTGACATGTTTGTATTCCCTGTAGACTTTGTGGTTCTAGACATGGAAGCTAACCATGATGTTCCATTGATCTTAGGAAGACCTTTCCTAGCTACGAGTAAAACCTTGATAGATGCTCATAAGGGTGAGCTGATTCTGAGAGTGAATGTGGACAAAGTAGTGTTCAATGTGATGAATTCAATGAGATATGCTCAAGATGAAGGAGAAGCATGTTACATGCTAGATGCCATAGATGAACTTGTGATGGAATTATATCAGCAAGTGGCACTAGACCCTGAAGTAGAGGAGACTTTGCTCCTAAAGGAAGAGGAAATCTATGAGGAAACCTGGCCTGGGTGTAGTGAAGGTCAAGTGCGAGCAATAGAGCCTAAATCCTCTGTGGATTTAGGAGGAACCATTCATAGACCTTCATGGCATAAGTTCTTTGACTTACAGTTGACTGGTAAGTTGTTAAGATCGTCGTTTGAAGATCCACCAAGGAACTTAACGTTAAAACCTTTTCCATCTCACTTGAAGTATGTGTATTTACAAGATGATACTCTCCCCCTTATAATTTCAGCATCATTATCACCTTTAGAGGAGGAGAAACTTTTAAGAGTACTGAGACAGCATAAGGGAGCGTTTGGGTGGACGATTGCCGATATTAGATGAATAAGCCCATCGGTGTGCATGCATAAGATCTCTGTAGACCCTTAAAAGAAAGCGGTAGCACAACCTCAAAGGAGGTTGACACCACAACTGAAGGATGTTTTTAAGGAAGAGATCATTAAGATGTTGGAAATGGGAATCATTTTCCCAATTGCAGACAGTGAATGGGTAAGCCCATGTGGTGCCCAAGAAAGGAGGATTCACTGTCAACCTAATGAGTTTGATGAGTTAATCCTTATGAGACTAATTACTGGAAATCAAGTTTGCAGAGACTTCAGGAAACTGAATGATGCAACTCATAAATATCATTTTCCCCTACCATTCATTGATCATATGTTAGAAAGATTAAGCGGTCATGCGTTTTATTGTTTCTTAGATGGATATTCTGGTTATTATCAGATCCTTATTGCCCCTGAGGACTGAGAGAAAACAACTTTCACATATCCCTATGGAACTTTTGCGTACAATCGCATGCCCTTTGGGTTATGTAATGCACCAGCAACATTCAAAGGTGCATGATGTCATTATTTGCGGACATGGTGGAAGATTTTCTAGAGATTTTCATGGATGATTTCTTTGTATTTGGAGATAGCTTTGATAAATGCTTGGACAATTTGAGTAAGGTGCTAAAGATATGTGAAGAGACCAACCTTGTACTTAATTGGAAAAAATGCCATTTCATGGTTACAAAAGGAATAGTGTTGGGTCATAGGATTTCAAAGAAGGGAATGGAAGTTGATAGAGCAAAGATAGAGGTGATAGAGCAAAGATAGAGGTTTATTAAGGACTTCTCTAAAGTTTCTAAATCATTGACAGAATTACTTACAAAGGATGTACCTTTAGTATGTGGAGAAGAATGCAAGAAAGCATTCAACACATTAAAGTAAATGCTTATATCCGCCCCAATTCTGGTAGCACCAGATTGGAACAAACCTTTTGAGCTTATGTGTGATGCAAGCGACACGGCAGTGGGAGCAGCTCTAGGACAAAGGGAGGATAAAATATTAAGCCTATTTATTACGCCAGTCGTACCCTTAACAGTGCCCAGAGGAATTATATGACTACGGAGAAGGAACTCTTAGCTGTCATATTTGCACTTGACAAGTTTCAAACTTATTTAATAGGATCGAAAGTCACTGTATTCACTGACCATGCATCTTTGAAATACCTTCTAACCAAGCAAGACTCCAAGCCCAGACTGTCAAGATGGATTCTACTCTTACAAGAATTTGATGTTGAGATTAAAGATAAAAAGGGATCTGAGAACCAGGTGGTTGATCACCTGTCAAGATTAACTTTGCTGGAAGAAAAGCAACTGACTGAGATCAAGGAAATTTTTCCTGATGAACAACTGTTTTCCGTCTCAGTGGTAGCTCGAGTGGGCATGGTATACCCTTTGTTTGCTAACATTGTCAATTACTTAATAGGAAAGTACCTATCACCAGAATTCAATAATACGGATAAGAAGAAGTTTTTCACATATCTGAAGTATTATCATTGGGATGATCCCTACCTATACAAATTGTGCCCTGATGCCATTCTTAGGAGATGCGTCCATGAAGATGAGATTCCAAGTAATTTGCACATGTGTCATGCTAGAGAAGCTGGAGGTCACTATGCACCAGACAAGACAGCAGCAAAGGTACTGCAGTGTGGATTCTATTGGCCGAAGATTCATAAATCCGCTTACGAGTTTACAAGATCCTGTCATTCCTGTCAAATGACTAATAATATTTCTAAGTGAAACGAGATGCCACTGCAGAGTATCTTAGAAGTGGAAGTATTCGATGTTTAGGGAATTGATTTTGTTGGGCCATTCACATCGTCAGAATCAAATCGTTACATCCTGGTAGCAGTCGATTATGTTTCCAAATGGGTGGAAGCGGTAGCTTCATCTACTAATGATGCCAGGGTTGTCCTGAGGTTTCTTAAGAAAAACATTTTGACGAGGTTTGGAGTGCCTAGAGCCATAATTAGTGACAGAGGGAGTCATTTCTACAATAGGTTGTTTCAGAAATCGATGATGAGATATGGGGTTAGACATAAGATTGCAGCAGCATATCACCCCCAGACGAGTGGACAAGTAGAAGTCATAAGGAAAGATTGGTCTTTGAAATTAGATTACGCTCTTTGGGCGTACAAAATAGCTTATAGGACCACGATTGGGATGTCACCATATATGATAGTGTTTGGAAAATCATGTCATTTACCGGTAGAACTCGAGCACCTAACACTGTGGGCTACGAGGTTTCTGAACATGGATGAGGATTTAGCCGGTGAGAAGAGAATGCTAGAGTTGAATAGATTGGAGGAGTTTAGACTTCAAGCATATGAGAATGCAATGATTTATAAGGAAAGAATGAAACGCCTGCATGATAAGAAGATTCTGAACCGCACGTTTCAAGTTGGAGATAAAGTGCTGGTGTACAACTCGTGTCTTCATCTTTTTCCAGGTAAGCTGAAGCCTAGATGGTATGGACCACATGTAGTCACGAAAGTCTACAATTCAGGTGCATGTGAAGTTAGACATGAACACTCTGGGCAAACTTTCACAGTTAACGGCCACAGGCTGAAACATTACATAGAGCACAAGTATAACCCTGAATTGGAAGTCTTTACGCTGGAAGAGCCAGAATATGAATGAAGGATCCCAATTAGTACATTCGAGCTGACGAGTATAAACTCAAAACTATTTCTAAACCCTTATTTATTGCTTTTGTTTATTTTATTTTGAGTCAATAAAGTCGCATGACAATCGCAAGGTTCTTTTCATCACATATATCTTCAGTCACCTGGCTAGAGATACATGTGGTTTTTTCCTTCACGATTCTCATGTGATACCCTCATAAAAGTTTTCGCGTCTTGCTTAGGCCGATAACAGAATAAAGTGGGTTAAACTGATTTTGCGCATTCCTCCGGTATGCACAATTACCGCCACCTTATTTTATTATTGCCCTTCGCATGTTACTCACAGTTTTCAGAAGCATTTAAAAACATGGAAGAGGAATAACCTAAGAGCGAATGATTCTGCTCCAAGATTCATTTTGACTCAGCCGCAATTTCCAGAGCTAAGTACCTATTCTTTTCTTTATTATCAGTCATTGGGGACAATGTCTATAATAAGTGGGGGGTAGGCGTCTTAGCTGAGTAGTCGAAAAAGGGAGTGATTTTGAAATTTTCACAATGTTTTTAGCTTGCTTATTGCATGTTTTCGAGTAAGAAATCGGTAGAAAAGGAGCCCAAGTTCAATTTGAAGTGAGCTATAGCATATTCAATTTAGTATGGAAGAATGAGCATATGTTATGTTGCATGGAGTAGTAACTTATTAATTCTTATTCTATCATTGCAATCAATATTTGAGCATATAATCTGAGTGAGAAGTTTTTAAGATTAGATGACGAGTTTTTTTAACCGGGAATCATTATTTGTCTGTCTATATACTTTAACAAATTGTTGTAAGACAAGGGAAGCAACTTGGATGACGAAAGGTGACCGGGACAACGGACTTGTGAGAGAAAGAGAAAAAAGTGAGGAAATCTGCCAGAAAAAAAGAATATGAAAAGAAAATGAAAAAACGGAAAGGGATATGCAATAAAGGCAGGAAGGGAAGCGAACTCGTGTAAAAAGGGCACGACCCTCTGTTGGACTTATTTTTATGTTTTGATGATGAGTGTCAGACTAGCTGTTATAGTACAAAGGCAAAAAGATGTCTAGATCAAATGTATAGGTTTATTAGAGTTTGATCATTGTATAGGTTTGATCAAACAAGCACTGTAAAGGTCAGCTGACTTGTTTCAGCAGACTGGTCTATATCAGTAGGGTAGATAGGTCAGTAGACTAGTCAGGAACCTGCTGAAGACTGAAGGCTGAGGGCTCAAACTCAGTTATAGAAGGCTAAGGGATCAAACTTAGTAATTTATGTCAAGGATATGGAATCAGAATTTAGGCAAGTCTGTGATGACCTAAACAGATTACATATACCTTGTGTACAAGGTCTAAGTTCCATAAGTTGGATGATGTTTGGAACTTGCTTATAATTAAAAAGGTGTAATCTGACTTCACAAATAAAAGTTAGATAAAAGAAATCAACTGCATTAACTTTATTACACAGAAAATTTCTGTTCAGCAGACTGATAGGTATTACAGCAGACTGATGAACCTGCTGATAATATACCTCGGTTAACTCAAGATTACATTGGAAGATTACATGGATAAGGATAGCCAACTGCCTCTGATTTATCAAACAAATCAAGGGCTGAGATTAAAAGAACGTTGGGATGATTCATGATTTTATCCAATGGTTATAAGTCAAAGGGTGGACTGACTGCACTGTCAAAAAGGAATTCTGACAGTGTCAGTCATATGAATGGTGACAGAAAGCAAGTCAAATGGGACAAAAACCAGGAACAGTTATATTTGAATTTCAAATACAAGTCACATGCATTCCTACCTATAAATAGAGGACTTTCAACTCAGAAAAAGATTGATTGATTATGACTGAAAAAATTTAAGAGAAAAATATAAGAGACTATTCTGAGCTGAAAAACACCTTGCTGAACATACTGAACTTAAAGCTACTGATCCAGAAAGATTCTTCAAGTGTATTCTGTATTCAAGCTACATCAAGTATACACACTTGAAGACTGCAAGCTGCTGATTATATCATCCTAATCAAGCTGCTGCAACTGAATCATTCATTTGATTCAATCTTTATTTTATAAAGAACCTGCTGAAAACAGTGAAGCACAGTTGTGTGAAAGACTGTTGTTTGTGGTGGAGCTGGTGAAGAGGCAATCCTACCCTTCAAGGACCAGTGGAAGACTCAGGAGCAGCAATCCTACCTGTTCCCAGTTTTCAGTTTGTGAAGCCATAGTCATTGGTGAAGGACAAGCAACCTTAGGAATCTTTGTAACTGCAACATCAAAGATCTCTAGTGAATTACCTCCAACATCACATGAGAAGAGTGGACTGACAGGATTACACCACCCGGAACCACTATAAAATCTCGCCTACTTACTTTCAAAGCATTTACATTACGCACTTAGTTTATTATACACATCAATCAAGCGAGTCTAGCAAGCGAAATCACACACATACACTGCGAGTATCTAATACTTAGTATCATATTTAACAACAAGTACTAAGGCTTAATTTTGATATAATTCCATTGCACAAATTCAAGATGGCGAACCGTCGTAGACTATCGTTTATCGGCGGGCTACGAAGTTTGCCGAATTTGTTAACTCCAAAGTTTTAAGTGTTAAGTTTATTCACCCCCTCTAAACTTAACCAAAGCCTTTTCAAGGGACCAACAATTGGTATACGAGCGATTGCTTCGTTCGAAGAAATCCTACTTGTTGTGCTTGTGAAAATACTTTGAAACTTTTTCAAGTTACTGATTTTCAAAAACTTGCATCATGGATAACACCCAGTATGCTAGAACTATGCTGACATGTTCTCTTGATAGATTTGATGAATATAAACGTCGAATGCAGGCTTACCTTGCTGCAACTCATGATAAGATGATGGATGTACTAACTGATGGACCACTGTAGATTACCAAGGCATTAACAGTGTGTGATACTATAGAGTACATTCCTAAACCAAAAAGAGAATGGAATGCAGAAGATAGAAACAGAGCAAACCTCAACAATATTGCTATTGATATCATTTATAGAACCTTGGATAGCAATATGTACATGAAAGTTAAAGATTGCAAAACTGCAAAGGAAATTTGGGACCAGATGCAGTTGATCTATGAAGGCACTGATGCAATAAAGGAGAACAAAATCAGTGTGGTCAAAAAGAGGTTTCAAAAGTTCAATATGCTACCAAATGAAACCATTGAGCAAATGGAATCAAGATTTAATGCTATCCTGGATGAACTTACCCTGCTGAGTGTAAGTTATTCAAAAGAGGAAATAAACACAAAAATCTTGGAAGCACTACTGCTAAAGATGTTTGGAAAATGAAGGTGACCGCAATAGAAGAAATGAGAAAGCCGCATGAAGAAGACACATTCAAGTTATTTTCCAGATCTTAAGGCTTATGAATTTAGCAAAAAGATTGTACCGAGACTCGAAAAAGAAGAGCCAAAGACCCATCGCATTGGTGCTTCACATCGGAAGAAACATCGGAGGACAAGATGATCCATTGGATGAGATGCGGGGATCGATTGCTCTACCGAGCAAGAAAATCGGGATGATGAAGACTGGAAAGGCCCCTTCAAGAAATTTCACAAAAAGGCCTACTGAAAGGAAGAAAGAAGAATCAAAGAAAGACAATGTCTATCTATGCTTTCATTGCAAGAAACCAGGACACTTCAAACCTGACTGTCCTGAGTTAAAACAAAGTAAGGAACCTGATTATCTTTGCTTCAACTGCAAGAAGCCTGAACATTTTAGACCTGATTGTCCAGATCTACCGAAGACCAAGAGTCAACAAAGAAGACATGGCAAGAAGGCTATGGTTGCTGAAGATGAATCAGGGTATGAAGTAGAATATGAAAAGGGAAATGAATCAGATGATACAGCATTGGTTGCTGATATGAAAGATTATGCTTTGATGGCCAATATGGATGAAAGTGAGGAGGTATACATCACTGTATCAATAAACACTCATGCTGGAAGTGATTGTGAATCAACTTGTGGTTCAAACCCTAGAAACTCTTACAATGAAGAAAATTTGGATGCCATCCTCAATCAATTGAGGAAAATACAATCTGGTTATGAGATTATGAAGGCTGAAAAAGAAGCTCTTCAAGTAGATGTTGAAAGATTGAATGCTGAATTAAGTGTTCTCAAAGGTAAGGAAAAAGATGTTGAATAGAATCAGTATAAGCCTGCTGAACATCCAGTAGCCTCTGAATCTGCTGATCTATCTTGTTCCTCCACTGCATACAAATCTGGAAAGCCTTATGGTGATAGAATAGGGCTTGGATTTGGAACTCAACAATCCAAAAAGAGTGGATCCAATAGGGCTACTGAACCTAGTGCCAGAATTGGTCCTAAGTTTGTACCTGCACAAGATCCAACTCAAAGTAAGGTTACTGAGGCAGAAAAACCTACTGAGAATACTTCAAGAAAGCAAAATCAGAAGTCAAAGAAGTCAATAGCTCCTAACAAAAAGAACAAACCCAAAAATAGGACTGCTGGACCTTCTAGACCTACTGATAGCAGACCTGCTACCAAGTCTGCTGCAAAAAGGTAAAGGTCAGAAATATTCAAAGGATAAGAATCCAAAATCTAAAAATGTTAATCATTCAAGGGATACTTATCTCGGGGGAAAGGTAGACTGTTCCCTACCGATGATGATTGGAATATTCACGTACTCGCCGATAGAAACAACCAAGTATAACCATGCTGCTAGGGTAAAACCTAAGCAATGGAATCAGCAAAGGACTCAGCAGAGGACTTATAAAAGGCCTTAGCAGGGACCTCAGTAGACTCCATACTACAGGGCTGTTCCTAATAGACAGCAAACAAATGGTTATACTAATGCTTCTAACAACAAGAGTCACTTCAAACAGCATTATAAATCAAAAGGCCAGAAAACATATGTGAATCCGACACAACCAACTGTTAGAACTTATGGATGTGTGGAATACATGTATGAACCAAAGTATGACACTTTTAGGAGAAGACCTTATGGAAACTTACCAAGAGTCATGCTTACTACTGACCACTATGGACCCAAACATGTTTGGGTACCTAAAATGTATTAACTTTGTTTTATAGGGTGTCTGGTACTTTGACAGTGGATGTTCCAGACATATGACAAAGAACAAGCACTGTTTGTCAAATTTTGTGGCAAAGGATGGTCCAAGGGTGAATTTTGGCAACAAGAATACACCTGGATATACAAGAGGATATGGCACACTTGTGAGAAATGGGTGACAATCAAGAATGTTGCATATGTGCAAGGATTTGGACTACAACTTGCCGAGCTTTGGACAATTCTCGTGACATGGGATACAAGGTCACTTTTGACAAAAACAACCGTATTGTCATTAGTGAAAGAGGTGATCAAGTTGTACTTGTGGTAGAAGACAACAAAACATGTATGTTGTGGATTGGTCTCTACCGCAGTTCCATAAACTCGCCGATTGTGCATACCAAATCGAACTCAATTGGTTATGGCACAAGAAGTTGAATCATTGGAACTTTGATGATATCAATCAGTTGGTGAAGAAGAAGCTGGTGATTGGTTTACCTGAGATCACATTCAAAAAGGATGCTATATGTGATGCATTTCAGCAAGGTAAACAGATAAAGTCAAGCTTCAAGTCAAAAACTAAACAACCAACTAATAGAGTGTTGGAGCTGATGCATATGGATCTATTTGGACCAATAACTCCAACAAGTGTAACAGGAAAGAAATACACCTTAGTGGTTGTGGATGATTATTCAAGGTACACTTGGGTGATATTTATGAACAAGAAAAGTGAAACACTCAAAAGCATGCCTAATCTTTTAAAGAGATTACAAAATTAGAAAATTTTGACAGTAGTAAAAATAAGATCCGATCAGGGTACTGAATTTCTCAACAAAGTTATAAGAGAATATTGTGAACAGAATGGTGTACTACATCAACTTGCTGCTGCTGGTACACCTCAGCAAAATGGGGTTGCTGAAAGAAGAAACAGAACTTTAAAGGAAGCAGGAAGGACAATGATTTGTGAAGCATTACTACCTGAGAGGTATTGGGCTGAAGCAGTTAATACAGCATGCTATACACAAAACAGAACCTCAGTGAACAAGAAGCGGTGAAGACACCTTATGAGATTTGGAATGGAAGAAAACCAAATATATCCTATTTCCATCCATTTGGAAGCAAATGTTTTATCTTAAATCACAAGGTACATTTGAACACATTCCAACCTAACTCAGATGAAGGAATTTTCTTGGGATATTCTTCAGTCAGCAAGGCATTCAGGGTACTGAACAAGAGGTCACTGAAACATGAAGAAACAATCCATGTTGTGTTTGATGAACCTAAGTTCACTGGTATGGAAGATGAAGATTGTGAACCTGCTGAGACTCAACAAGTCACTGATCCTGATTGTGTTGAAGTTTTGGAAAGATTCAATGACTTAAAAGTTTCTGATACTGCCCCTGCTGAACACCCTATTGGCAATATTACTGATGCAACAACTGAAGCAGTTCAAGGATCTGCTGAACCCCCTGTTGTTGAAGAAGCTACAGCAGACCCTACTGAAGATGAGGTTCCTGATAATCAAACTAACTAGAATCCACAATGGTTAAGGAATCACCCTGCTGAACAAGTTATTGGCAATGTACGGCAAGGTGTAAGGACTAGAAGACAGCTGGAAGCTATGTTTACTTGTTTTCTATCTCAAATGGAACCAAAAGTTGTTGAAGAAGCAATTTCGATCCAGATTGGATAATTGCTATGCAAGAAGAATTGAATGAATTTGAAAGAAATCAAGTTCGGACACTAGTTGAAAGGCCAAGTCATGCAAACATCATTGGTACTAAGTGGGTATACAGAAATAAACTTGATGAATCTGGTACCATTGTGAGAAATAAGGCCGACTAGTTGCAAAAGGCTATTCTCAAGCGAAGGAATAGATTTTGATGAAACTTATGCACTGTTGCAAGATTGGAAGCTATCGATTATTCTGGCACATGCTACATATAAGAACTTCAACGTATATCAAATGGATGTCAAAAGTGCATTTTTGAATGGCATCCTAGAGGAGGAAGTGTATGTACAGCAACCTCCTGGGTTTGAAGTTAAAGATCAAGAAGATAAAGTGTATAGACTCAACAAAGCACTTTATGGATTGAAACAGGCACCAAGAGCTTGGTATGAAACTCTATCTCAATTCTTGGTGGACAATGGTTTTACAAAAGGCACCATTGATAAAACTCTTTTCAGAATCAGTGAAGGGGACAGCACCCTGCTGGTCCAGATTTATGTTGATGACATAATCTTTGGTTCTGAAAATGAACTGTTATGTGAAAAGTTTGCAAATCTAATGAAGAGCAAATTCCAAATGAGTATGATGGGAGAAATGAACTACTTTTTGGGATTTCAAGTTAAACAGATGAAAGATGGAATCTTCATTCATCAAACCAAGTATACCAAGGAATTGTTGAAGAAGTTTGGTATGGAAAACAAGCACCAAGATATCAACTCCAATGAGTACAAATATCGATTTGATGAAGATAAAGAAGGCAAAGATGTTGATCGACTTTATACGAAGGATGATAGGCGATCTACCGTATCGTATCTCATCGCAGCAGACTCGATATATCCTTTGCTGTAGGTGTTTGTGCAAGATTTCAATCTAAACCTAAAGAAAGTCACTTAGGTGCAGTCAAAAGAGTTCTCAAGTACCTAAAGGAGACTTTAGGAGTAGGGATATGGTATTCCAAGGATGGAGGCTTCAAAGTTATATCCTACTCAGATTCTGATTATGCTGGATGCAAGATTGATAGAAAAAGCACTACAGGAACCTGTCGGTTAATGGGAAGTAGACTGGTCTCCTGGTTCAACAAGAAACAGAATTCAATATCAACTTCCACTGCTGAAGCTGAATACATTGCTGCTGGAAGTTTCTGTGCACAAGTACTATGGTTAAGACAACAATTAAGGGATTATGGGATTGATGAAAAAAAATTCCAATTATGTGTGACAACACAAGTGCAATTGCAATCACTGAAAATCCTGTTTTGCACTCAAGAACCAAACATCTTGATGTGAGACATCATTTTATAAGAGATCATGTTGAGAAGAAAGATGTGGTGGTTCTATATATCCCTACTGAAAATCAACTTGTTGATATTTTCACTAAACCACTTGATAGTGAAAGGTTTGCTAAACTAAGGACTGAACATGGAATTATAAAAGTTGACTGATAATCAGCAATGTACTGGAATTCACTAAGGGGATTAGTCTTTGCTATGTTGGGTGAGCTCACTTAGCAGATTAGTCATTGGTATCAACAATTCCATGTACTTATGTTTGGACAATTGAGCAAATGAGGTTGCCAAGGGGATTGGTCTTTGTCATGTTGGGTGAGCTCACTTGACAGATCAGTCATTGGTATTAAACTTCATTTTGTATTATCAATTGATCAAAACAAGAAGAAATCAAGGATCAGCAGAGTCACTTTGTCAGCAGCCTACCGAAGCATCTTTATCAGCAGACTGCTGAGCCAACCCTGCTGAGGACAACCCTGCTGAATGGAATGTTACACAGTCAAACTTTATTAAAGTCAAAGAGCAATTTGCGGGATATTTATTCTATCCTTTATAACCACGATTACACGATCCAACGGTTACAATACGTTTTGGAAAGTAATGGGCCACGTGTCAAGCTAGCATTCACTCAAATTAATCATGGTTAACATCAATGTACGTGTTCTGACAGTTACAACCACCCTCTATCTATATAAACAGACCTACATACTGAAGATACTCTCTACTTGCAAAATCTGCTTTATCACTGCATATTTACACTGTGTGAACACAGATTTACAAAACTTTCTCCTTCATCTTTTTATTGTAACAATGGCGGAAAAGATTGATGTTCAAATAGAATCAAGCCAAAGTGTGAGAGGTTTTGTTGTTGATGCTACAAAACTGAATTAGCTATCAACATTGGTCAAAGAATAAGAAGATATGCCGGATTGGAGAATGTATTGAACATTAGATTGAAAACAATCTCATATACAAACGTTGTCAGTTTTTGGAAGAACATTCAAATAAAGGAAGGAACTGAAGCATTCAAAACAGTTGTGAATGCACAAGAAATAGAAGTTTCCTCAAGTCTTCTGAGGGAAATTTTTGGTTTTGAAGAAACAGTAGATGGTCCAACAAATCCTGAGGCAATGGGATTTTCCAAGATGGAGTTTGTTGATAAAATCAAGACAAATAAAGACACCAAATCAATTCCAGGCATTAATTGTAGACACATTGGGAATGAGTACAACCTGCTGAGCAAACTCACTTTGCAAAGAATATATTAGGTTTGGTTGGAAGTATGGATACTCTATCAGGACCCAAGATAGAGCTGATGATGATCATTTGCAGAAGCATGAAGTTTGATTGGGCTGGATATTTTATTCATTACATGAAGAAAGTAGCCAAGGAAGAAAGAGAAGGGAAAAGGAAATTCAAGGCCTTACCCTTAGGATTGATGGTTCGACCCCGCCGAATCATTTGGAGATTACGATGTTGCACTCCGAGAAGATCAATCAGTCCAGATACAAGAAAGAGATTGATTATGCTATCCCTGGTCTGGATGATGATGAAGAAGATGTTGCAGAGGCTGCTGATAATGATAGTGATGGAGATGTGATGCTGGTGGTGAGCAGGTCAAGCAAACTGTAAAGAAATCTGTTAAACCAGCTACACCAAAGAAGACGCGTGAGAAAAGAAAGGCTGCAGATGCAAAGAAGATTACTGAGATCTTAAAGCCTAAGAAAACAAAGAAGCAAACAGCACAGACTGTTAAGTTTGCTGAGGGTCCAGCTGAAGAAGAGATTACTGACCCTGCTGTAGCTGCAAGAAAAACTGTTGTTGAAATCTTGAGGGAACAACAGAAAGAAGTCAGTAGAAAAAGGAAGTCTACTGTAATTGAAGTAGAAGATGAGCCACTTTCCAAGAGGATGAAAGAGATTGTTCATAAAAAGAAACATGGAAAGGGGAAACAATTGAAAATCTTAGAGGGTCAAAGGGCACAAGAAGAAGAAGAAACAAAGAAGAAGAAGAAGTAGAAGTAGTAGGAGAGGCTATTGATGCCGAACCAATAACTATTATCAAGCCTGCGAGGATGCACAAAGTTGTTGTTGAGCAATCGTGGAAGAATCACGAGCGATCGTCGCACGCACCGAGCCTATTTGTAGAATCGGTTAAATCTACTGGAGAGGCCCAAGTTGTTGTTGAGCAACTTGTGGAAGAACCACAACAAATCACTGAACCTGCCTCTGCTGTGGAAGTTGAAGAATTGGTTGAAGATCCTGCAAATGTTGCAAGAAGTCAGGGGGTAGATCAGTCTGCTGCTAACCCTGCTGATGAGCATGTAAGTCAGGAGGAACCAAGTGTTGTACAGATGGAAGTAGTAGGTACAAATATACATCCTCAACAACCTACTGACTTTGAAGCATCTATTGAAGAGACAATGAATCTACTTGTGGGAACTTTTGGAGGTCAGCAAGCTACTGAACCTGCCACTAGAAAGCCATATATGCCATATGAGAAGGCATCTAAGAAGGAAAAAGTAGATCCTAACTTCAAAAAGGTGTAAAACTATTTTCAGTGGAAGTTTGGATTCTACAAGGAACAGAAACCAGCTGCTGATCCAATGAGTGGATTTGAAGAATGGGCATTTGATCAGCTGGGTGTGGACAGCCTGTTGGACTTGATAGACACAAGCATGCTGCAATCTAGGCTGATAGATCTTTTGGATGAATGAAAGAAAAGTGGAGCAATTATGTTCAGAGATCCAAAGTACACACCAAACAGTGATTCATCAGATTCTGATGATGATCCCCCCATGTTCCCTGAGGAGACCAGTGGAGTGGCTAGAGAAACATCAATTGAAGCCACTGGTCAAGGAGCCACTGATGGCAAAGAAGCTAAACCCACTGAGACTGGTAAGTCTGCTGAGGGCCAGGAGATGGAGAGATGGATGAGGATCTGCAGGATCTCACCATGGATGATCTGGAGGCACTGATCAATGATGGAATAAGTGGTGTTGCAAATAGGTTGGTTAGTGAATCTTCTACTTTACTTGATGAAGAACCTATTGCACAATCTGAAGATCAACAGAGTGCTGATTTGGATGATGAGAGGGTTACTCTCCACAGTGAACCTAGTGTCAGCTCAGAGGAATCTATTCAATATCAAAACTGGGTTGACACTGAAGGCACCCTGTCCAACACTGCAAACCTACTGAGAAGAATTTGTGATATTGGGGAATTTCAAAAAGAAAACATGGATATATTCCCTGATCAAGTTGTTGTGGCATTTATTGCACCAGTTCAAAGAGTTGAAGAGGAGGTACAAGTTGCTGAGGACCAAACATCACATGGACACAGGTTGGAACAGGAGGTACAGGCTGTTGGGTTACAAACCGCACCTGGACAAAGGTTGGAACCAAATTTGGGTTTGGAGGAAACCCCTGCTGTCTCAGTAGAGACTGCTGTAGTGGAGGCTACTGGAGACAAAGCCGCTATTGGGAAAGATGGTCAACAGACTGCTGTTAATGAGGGAGAGCAGCTGTTGGACTATGACTTTAGTGATGAGGAGTTCCAAATGCCTGAAGAAGAAGATTTTGCTATTGATCCCCCACAGGCATTTGTACCTATTTTTGAAGAACCAGCTCTTGATCCTATCTTGGAAGAATATCAAGGACCTAACCCTGCTGGATTAGATAAGAGTTGGGCAATGGTTGTGATAAATCAGAGGCCACAATATAATGTGGAAGAGCCTGCTGATGGTACTGATGGAAGAATGACTGGAGATTGCCTGAGGAGGTCTTGAATGAGTTAAGGACTGTGAGGAATGACATGCAACAGTTAACAACTCTACTGGATAGACAAGAACAGAGATTTGAAGAACTGATGAAACTGGTGAATGACAACAGACAATCTACCGAACCAGTTGCTTCAAATTTCACATATACTCAAAATGTTGTTAATGATATGATGCTAGATGTGAGGGGAATCAAGGTAGGAAACACAGCAGAAGAAAAGTTTCTGAAAAATCAACTTGGAACCATCCACCAGAAACTTGACAAACTTGCTGAGGCACCTCAGCCTGCTGAGGCTGCTGGAACATCTCAACCTGCTCGATTGGATCCTAAGCTCACTAAGAGGATAAATCTACTGGAGCAGACTTTGAAATCAAGGATTACGGCAGTTGATACAAGAACTGAGATTATGGAAGGACAACTGAGTAATCTGATTATCACACAGGAGAGTGTTCATGATCTTTTGTCCCGTTTTGTTGATGATGTCACTAAGGGGGAAGAGGGCCAAACAGCAGTAGCAAAAGAGGCTGCAAGGATTTTTGCTAAGAAGAAATGGGAGAATGAGATAAATGCATTCAGGGAACCTGCACCTGGCAGAGTTCAACTTACTGATGATCTCCTCAAACAATACAAGAATGAATACTATAACAGAAGGAAACCTTACCATGACAAGGGATTTCATGAAGTTTTAAACTCATTCTTGGGATTGAAGTTTTGGGAAGCAAGAGTTAAAGCTTTGAGGGCATGTTTTAGAGGTGGAAGAGGTGGTAGAAGTGGTAGAGGTGAAAGGAGCTTGCCTATCACAAAAGCTAAAGACTCTCTGAATGAATTTAAAGAACTTTACATGAGAATGGGATTCAGAGTCAATCAGATCAATCTCCTTCTACCAGAAGCTTTGGAAATGGTGGAAAGAAGTCAATTCATATATTGATTTCACTCTAATTGAAAATAAATGGATGACAGAAATGATAGAAGAAATCAGAGCCTACTAAGAACAAGTGGAGAAGGCTAGACAGGATAGAGAAAGAAGACAGTAGATCAGCATACTTATCATATTTTATCTTTGATGCATCTAGACTGTAATAACTGTGAACAAATGATTATAATGAGAATTGACTGGAAATTTTTTCTGTTTTTGTTTTAATCTTTTTGCTTTGTTGTTAGGTGAGGGTAGTGGCATCATCACCAAAAAGGGAGAAATTGTTGGACTTATTTTTATGTTTTGATGATGAGTTCCAGACTAGATGTTATAGTGCAAAGGCAAAAAGATGTCTAGATCAAATGTATAGGTTTATTAGAGTTTGATCATTGTATAGGTTTGATCAAACAAGCGCTGTAAAGGTCAGCTGACTTGTTTCAACGAGATCGGTCTATATCGATAGGGTAGATAGGTCGGTAGACTAGTCGGGAACCCGCCGAAGGCGAAGGGCCGAGGGCTCAAACTCAGTTATAGAAGGCTAAGGGATCAAACTTAGTAATTTAAGTCAAGGATATGGAATCAGAATTTAGGCAAGTCTGTGATGACATAAACATATTACATATACCTTGTGTGCAAGGTCTAAGTTCCATAAGTTGGATGATGTTTTGAACTTGCTTATAATTAAAAAGGTGTAATGTAACTTCACAAATAAAAGTTAGATAAAAGAAATCAGCTGCATTAACTTTATTACACATAAAATTTATGTTCAGTAGACTGATAGGTATTACAGCAGACTGATGAACCTGCTGATAATATTCCTCGGTTAATTCAAGATTACATTGGAAGATTACATGGATAAGGACAGCCAACTACCTCTGATTTATCAAACAAATCAAAGGCTGAGATTAAAAGAACGTTGGGATGATTCAGGATTTTATCCATTGGTTATAAGTCAAAGGGTGGACAGACTGCACTGTCAAAAAGGAATTATGACAGTGTCAGTCCTATGAATGGTGACAGAAAGCAAGTCAAATGGGACAAAAACCAGGAACGGTTATATTTGAATTTCAAATACAAGTCATATGCATTCCTACCTACAAATAGAGGACTTTCAACTCAGAAAAAGATTGATTGATGATGACTGAAAAACTTTAAGAGAAAAAATATAACAGACTATTCTGAGCTGAAAAACACCCTGCTGAACTTAATGAACTTAAAGCTACTGATCCAGAAAGATTCTTCAAGTGTATTTTGTATTCAAGCTACATCAAGTATACACACTTGAAGACTGCAAGCTGCTGATTATATCATCCTAATCAAGCTGCTGCAACTGAATCATTCATTTGATTCAATCTTTATTTTATAAAGAACTCCGCTTCGAAGACAAGTGAAGCACGGTTGTGTGAAAGACTCGTTGTTTGTGGTGGAGCTGGTGAAGAGGCAATCCTACCCTTCAAGGACCAGTGGAAGACTCAGGAGCAGCAATCCTACCTGTTCCCAGTTTTCAGTTTGTGAAGCCATAGTCATTGGTGAAGGACAAGCAACCTTAGGAATCTTTGTAAGCGCAACATCAAAGATCTCTAGTGAATTACCTCCAACATCACGGGAGAAGAGTGGTGACAGGATTACACCACCCGGAACCACTATAAAATCTCGCCTACTTACTTTCGGCATTTACATTCGCACTTAGTTTATTATACACATCAATCAGCGAGTCTAGCAATCGAAATCACACACATACGATCGAGTATCTAATACTTAGTATCATATTTAACAACAAGTAATAAGGCTTAATTTTGCTATAATTCCATTTGCAAAAATTCGACCGAACCGTCGTAGACTATCGTTTATCGCCAGGCTGCGAGGTATCGACAGACTATCGAACTTCAAAGCAGTCGCCGAATTTGCTGAATTTGTTAACTCCAAAGTTTTAAGTGTTAAGTTTATTCACCCCCCTCTAAACTTAACCAAAGCCTTTTCAAGGGACCAACACCCTCGCATCAAAAGAAACAAACGAGGACTTAAGAGCGATGCTCAGTCCCCGAGTCCGCCCGAACCAATTACGGTACCATGTTGTGTAACCAAGTCTGAAAGCAAGATGCGTTAGTGTATACGTAAGCAAGTTAAGATTGTGTGGTTAGTACAACTTTATTCTTCTCACGAACGCCTTATCACGACTGATTCATCACACGACACATTGATGCGTGGTAAGTAGTGATTAATGGGGAGCTTATTGATTGTGGCTTGATGTATGTTTCTTCCAGAAATCTTTATTGAATATGTGGTAGTTAAAGGGGACGCGCCTTGTGTAACGCCCCGCTCCCGGATAACGAGCCCTTATCCGGAAGGGAAACGTTCGGCGCGTATAGCATTAAATAAATCTAATATTATACGCAAGCCTCTACGTCGTCGTATCAAATGAAAGCAAACGGAAGCTAAAAAGACTCGGGTAAAACATAAAAGCTACTATGAATGGAAATTAACCATGCTAAAGATGGATAGTTAAGATTACAATGATTAAAAACCCAAAGACTTATACAATACGATGCCTTAAAAGTAGAAGTACAACAAATCTAAGAGAAGAAATACAACCAGTCTGTTACAACCTTTACAAAGAAAATAATCTAGAAGCTTCGTCAAGACTTTAAGTCTTCAAAAGCCGTCGTCTACACTTGATCAACCTGTTCGTCTTCTCACCCCACAATGCATACAAAAGAAAATGCAAAGGAGGTAAGTACATAGTACTTAGTAAAAGTGAGAAGCTACGACAACAATTAAGATTTATAAAGAAAAGATATTTAATCGATTAGTTAGTTATCTTTGTGTGACCGACTCAATCTGGGGTTCATTCCATGTCCATCAACATGAATTGACTAAACGTCTCTACTTAACTTATCTATGTTACAACCGCACTCAAGGGCACTGCGCATATCCAAGCTGGGGATATTCTTGGCAACATATTAGTGGATCACACCAATATCCACGAAGTCTAGAAAAGGTAGACTCTGATAGTACGCACATCTCAGCGGAGTCCCTCCGTACTTAGGGTTTTTTTGACCTACGGAGTTCTTCCACCTTCAGAGGTAGGCATACATCGCGATATAGACTGGTGCCTATCCAAGATAGACATGTTGTTTAATCTTTTACTAGTCAAGTACGTATTTATTAAAATGATTAACTAACCACCTAAGTGTTTTCAATTAAACTCCCTCACAAATACTACTCTCTTCCTAGACCACTAAACATGGACAAGGCCTAGCAATTACACAGACATTGATGAATACTAATTCATCAAAGCACAAGCCTATCATGCTCTTCCAACAGATCCGAACTTCAACTCCCTTTAAGAGTACATTCGGTGTTTTAACTGAATGAATCAGAAGCTCAATTCAGGCTTGTTTAGGTTTAAACAATGTTAACATATCATGAATAAGGAATTTAAAATAGAGAAAACACGATTATAAGGCCGAAACCAATCTGAAATGCTAAAATAGTAAAAACAAGGTAAAACAGCCCAAACGCCCGTCCGACATCCAATGGACGCCCGTCCGTACCCAAACGCCTGTCCACTAAAACCCAAAAGCCCGTCTGCCAAAAACAGCTACATCCTGAATCAAAAATCTAACCTCAAACGCCCGTTTGAGCCACTAGGGTCTCAGATGCCCGTCTGCCTAATGCAGACGCCCGTATGCCTGAGTTTTTCCCAAAACGCTAAAATAATCACAACTCGATTTCTGAATCATTTCTAACCTAATTAACATCGAATTAAACATAGTAAAACACAGAAAATTATATCTAATCATATCATAGCATCGATGATCATTGATCAACGAAAAGACACATCTTTCTATCATCTAAACACCCTAAACCCCGATCTAAACCTTATAAACGATAATTGGAATCATAGGAAGAGCCTCTTACCTTATTTTCCAGCAAAACCACAAGCAACACACCAAGCAGCGGCAACAACTGTTGATCCTCAACCCCAAAACCTATGTGATCAACAAGAAACCCTAAAATCCTATTTCTTTGCAGAAAATGAAAGTGAAAAATCCTGTAAAACCGAAGATTACCCGGGTTTACTCTTTGTGAAACTATTTTTAGATTAATCTACGCTTCAAGACAATCGTTTCGACTACTCATGGCTGCGAAACAGCGCTACGGATCACAAGATACGAATTTTTCAAGAATCGAACTCTACGAATACCGAAAACTAGGGCTAAACTGAAAACTTACGAAATCGAGAGATGTTATTTTCCAAAGTTGCGTCTCCTCACGCTGATCACTTTTCTCTCCTACGGCGTCTTGAACAGATGAACGGATTGATCACACGGTTCTTCCTTTTATTTCGTTTTCTGCTTCTACGTTGCTCTTCTTCAGCGCCGTTCCATCCTCTCTTTTTTTCAGGAATATGCGTGTGTAGGTTATGAGAAATAATTGGGATTATTTCTTTTTATAGCCATTTAATCAAATTCATTAATTAAATAACTAAATCCTTTTAATCAAATCCTTTTTAATTAAATAAATAGGATAAATAATTATTAGGTCATAGTAAATACACCCAATGACTATTTTACCCTTTTATGAAAAGTCGGGATGTTACACCTTGATACTCTGCTCGTGGACGTGCAGATGGCTAGTGGAGGGTAGTTGATGACGGTTAAAATAGTATATCCTACGGCATCAATATTCTATCCATTATGAGCTAAAAATAGTTGTTTCAACCTATAAATACGAACAAATTGAGTAGAATAGCATATGTCGGGTTCGTGAGTCGAGAAATCTGCACTTAGCATTTATTTTCCCTATTTCGATATTATTTCGTGTATTATTTGATGATTTTCAGGATACGAAATATTAGGCTGAGCATGATGGACGAATCTGGAGTGGTTTGAACGAAAAGAATGGGTGTAACGCCCCGTTCCCGGACACCGAGTCCTTATCCGGAAACCGAAATGTTTGGCATGCATAATATTAAATAAATAATATTACATGTAAGCCTCTACTACGTCGTATCAAATAAAAAACAAACGGAAGCTCAAAAGACTCGGGTAATTTGTTTCAAACAACCAAGAATAGAAATACTAAAGATAGAATAAAATGAAATACTTATTACATCGGAAAACCAAACGAATCCAAAAGTACGAATCTCAAAAAAACTAAAAGGAAACTACAAGTTCCAACAATACTCCAGGACTGGGAAATAAACGTAAATAAAAGAATAATAAACAAGGTCTTCAACTCCGGCGTCCTCAAACGTCGTCATCAAAGTCCTACTCGAAATCTTCACTAACCTGTTCGTCTTCTCTCCCCCAAACACATAAATAAACATGCATTTGAGGTAAGTACATTTGTACAAAGTAAGAAGAAGAAGCTACAATTCAATTAAGTTTATTATTAAAGATATTATCATAGTGAGACCGACTCAATTTAGGGTTCACTTCATGCCCATCGACACGTCTTGACTATATGTTTCTAACTTAGCTTATCTTTGTTACATCATTACTCAAGGAAACTGCGCATGGCGTTCATCAGCCTGATGATATACTTGCTAACTAACGGTGATTAGCACCGATTAGCTCCGGGGTCTCCCCGGTATGCGTATACGTCCGATGAATTTCCTCCACTACCCTTCAGCCGTTTAAGGCCAGTAGCATTGTTCACCTTTTATGAACATATCACATCGCCGATATGAAAGAGTGCCTAACCGAGAATAAATGACGTTTTAGCTTTTATCTACACGTATGTAATTATTAATGAGAATTAACTAACCACCAAAGTGTTTTCTGAATAAAACTCACCTTAACCACTCTACTCCATCACTTAGACATCTAGACATCACATCTTAACAATTACACAGACATTGATGAACTCTAGTTCATCAAAGCACAAGTCCTTTCATGCCCTTCCGACGGATCCGAACTTCAACTCCCTTTAAGAGTACATTCGGTGTTTTAACTGAACAAATCAGAAGTTCAATCGAAGCTTGTTCATGTTTAATTAATGTTAACATATCATGATTAAGGGTTTAAAACAGTGAAAACACGATTATGAAGCCGAAAACCAAGCTGAAACGCTAAAACAGTAAAAACAAGGTCAAACAGGTCAAACGCCCGTTTGACATCCTATGAACGCCCGTTCAACATCGAACGCCCGTCCACTAACCCCAAACGCCGGTCCGTCAAAAAAATCTACATCCTGAATCAAAATTCCAACCTCAAACGCCCGTCTGCCCTGTGCAAACGCCCATTTGAGCTGCTATTATCGCAAAAGCCCGTTTCCCTAGTGCAAACGCCCGTTTGCCTGGGTTTTTCCCAAAACACTGAAATCTTCAAAACACGATTTCTAAACCATTTCTAACCTAATTAACATCGAAAATAACCCAGAAAAACACATAACAACTTATCTAATCATACCATAGCATCTAGGATCATTGACTAACAAAAAAACACAACTTCTTAGATCGAAACGTCTTAAATCTTGATCTAAACCTCAATAACGATAATTGAAATCGTAGGAAGAGCCTCTTACCTTTTAGTAAGCTTATTCCAACTCCAAGAACTCAGAAAAACAGCAGCAAACACTGATCTTTTCTGCAGAAAAACATGTGATAAATCCAAACTTAGATTAGATTCGTTCACACGCTTCTAAACGATAAAACTACGAATTGATGAGTTTGAATCCATCAAACACGAACAAGAACAAAACTAGGGCTTAATCATACCTTATCAAAGCTTCAACTTTTTGATGTAAAAACGTTGCTCTCTTCACAATGATTCCGGTGCTCGACTCTGATCTGAAAACCATTATGAATTGACTTAGCAACTGATTGAAAATCCCTCAGCCCTAATCTTGCTCTCACACACGCAGAAGACAAGTTTGGAGGTGGAAAAATCTGATTTCTAGTAGGTTATAAGAGTTGTGGGGATTTATTTTCCTTAAATAACAAATCCCAAGATAATAGAAAATCTTATTATTTTCCTTAATCATAAAAATCAGATTTTCCTCCATAAATATATACATATATATCTCGATATATATATATATATATATATATATATATATATATATATATATATATATATATATATATATATATATATAATTTATCAAATACATAAACTCCAAATAAAAGGAACCGAACCCAATATTTTGTTTTTGTAAAATGACACGTCTGCCCTTTCCCGAAAATCGGAATATTACATTCTTCCCCCCTTAAAGGAGTTTCGTCCGCAAAACTTAGAACATACCTGGTAAGTCCATAAAATTTGGAAACTCCCTGATCATATCGTCCTCAACTTCCCAAGTAGCTTCATCCGGTGAATGGTTGCTCCAAAGGAATCAACCGTCTCTTAATCATCTTTTCTTTCCGGTCCAAAATCCTAATCGGTGTCTCATCATACGAAAGATTATCTTGAAGAATCTCCGGATCAACTGTAGTCTCAACATCTATCTTGGTCAAACACTTCTTCAACATTGAGACATGGAACACGTTGTGGACTCTCGACATCGATTCCGGTAACTTGAGTTTATAAGCCAAAGGTCCAATTCTTTCCAGATTCTCAAAAGGTCCAACATACCTTGGGCCTAGCTTTCCCCTCTGTCCAAAATGTTTCACTCCCTTCATTGGTGAAGCTCATAGGTAAACTCTTTCACCAACCTCAAACTCAAGAGGTCTCCTTCTAACATCTGGCCCAACTCTTCGTCTGTCTTGAGCTGCCTTCAAATTCTTCTTGACCAACTGAACCCTTTCTTTAGCTTGCTCAACCAATTCCGGCCCGGTGATTTGTCTTTCCCTGACTTCATCCCAAAACAGCGGCGTTCTACATCTTTTTCCATACAAAGCTTCAAACGGCGGCATGCCTATACTTGCATGATAACTGTTGTTGTAGGCAAATTCCGCCACAGGTAGGTAATCATCCCATGATCCGCCTACTTCCAAAACACAAGCTCTCAACATATCTTCAAGTGTTTGGATAGTCCTCTCAGATTGTCCATCTGTCTGAGGATGAAAGGCCATACTCAACTCCAACTTGGTTCCAAAAGCTACTTGTAAACTTTTCCAAAACCGACTGACAAACCTCGAATCACGATCTGAAACTATCGAGATAGGTACTCCGTGTAATTTCACTATATTATCCAAGTATAGTGTGGTCATCTTCTTCAAGGGCATATCAACCTTATACGGTAAGAAATGAGCGGATTTGGTCAATCTATCCACAATCACCCAAATCGCATCATGACCGCCTCTTGTCTTAGGTAAACCGGTGATGAAATCCATTGTGATCTTATCCCATTTCCAT
Source organism: Gentiana straminea (assembly GCA_036785695.1). Classification (NCBI taxonomy): domain Eukaryota; kingdom Viridiplantae; phylum Streptophyta; class Magnoliopsida; order Gentianales; family Gentianaceae; genus Gentiana; species Gentiana straminea. The sequence continues at coordinate 370,019 of JAVUPR010000340.1, forward strand.
TCGGGGATATCCAATGGCTTAAGCATTCCTCCTGGTCTTCTATGCTCTGCCTTCACCTTCTGACAAGTGTCACATTATGCAACGAACTTGGCTATCTCCAGTTTCATCGAGGGCCACCAAAACTTTTCCTTCAAGTCTATGTACATCTTAGTAGCTCCTGGATGAACCGTAAAAGCAATCTTATGTGCCTCTTCCATAACTCTCTACCTCAAATCAGCAACATTAGGCACACACAGACGATCCTAGTACCAAAGATTTCCACTCTTATCTAACACATAACCCACTGTAGGCTTTTCCCTTGCAACTCGCTTCAAATCAACCAAAATTGGGTCTTCATCTTGCTTTTCCCGAATATCATCCATCAATTCTGATCTCGCTAAAAACGGTGCCATAAACTGTCGGTCTTCAATTTGATCAAAGCTTCGGATTCTCAGCCAAACTAGCCTCTCTGCAACAACTTCAACACTTGAGACCGCAAATTGATGCGTGGTGAGTAGTGATTAATGGGGAGCTTATGGATTGTGGCTTGATGTATGTTTCTTCCAGAAATCTTTATTGAATATGTGGTAGTTAATGGGGACGCGCCTTGTGTAACGCCCCGCTCCCGGATACCGAGCCCTTATCCGGAAGAGAAACGTTCGGCGCGTATAGCATTAAATAAATCTAATATTATACGCAAGCCTCTACGTCGTCGTATCAAATAAAAGCAAACGGAAGCTAAAAAGACTCGGGTAAAACATAAAAGCTACTATGAATGGAAATTAACCATGCTAAAGATGGATAGTTAAGATTACAATGATTAAAAACCCAAAGACTTATACAATACGATGCCTTAAAAGTAGAAGTACAACAAATCTAAGAGAAGAAATACAACCAGTCTAATACAACCTTTACAAAGAAAATAATCTAGAAGCTTCGTCAAGACTTTAAGTCTTCAAAAGCCGTCGTCTACACTTGATCAACTTTGTTCGTCTTCTCACCCCACAATGCATACAAAAGAAAATGCAAAGGAGGTAAGTACATAGTACTTAGTAAAAGTGAGAAGCTACGACAACAATTAAGATTTATAAAGAAAAGATATTTAATCATTTAGTTAGTTATCTTTGTGTGACCGACTCAATGCGGGGTTCATTCCATGTCCATCAACATGAATTGACTAAACGTCTCTACTTAACTTATCTATGTTACAACCGCACTCAAGGGCACTGCGCATATCCAAGCTGGGGATATTCTTGGCAACATATTAGTGGATCACACCAATATCAACGAAGTCTAGAAAAGGTAGACTCTGATAGTACGCACATCTCAGCGGAGTCCCTCCGTACTTAGGGTTTTTTTGACCTACGGAGTTCTTCCACCTTCAGAGGTAGGCATACATCGCGATATAGACTGGTGCCTATCCAAGAGAGACATGTTGTTTAATCTTTTACTAGTCAAGTACGTATTTATTAAAATGATTAACTAACCACCTAAGTGTTTTCAATTAAACTCCCTCACAAATACTACTCTCTTCCTAGACCACTAGACACGGACAAGGCCTATCAATTACACAGACATTGATGAATACTAATTCATCAAAGCACAAGCCTATCATGCTCTTCCAACGGATCCAAACTTCAACTCCCTTTAAGAGTACATTCGGTGTTTTAACTGAATGAATCAGAAGCTCAATTCAGGCTTGTTTAGGTTTAAACAATGTTAACATATCATGAATAAGGAATTTAAAATAGAGAAAACACGATTATAATGCCAAAACCAATCTGAAATGCTAAAATAGTAAAAACAAGGTAAAACGGCCCAAACGCCCGTCCGACATCCTATGGACGCCCGTCCGTACCCAAACGCCCGTCCACTAAACCCCAAACGCCTGTCTGCCAAAAACAGCTACATCCTGAATCAAAAATCTAACCTCAAACGCCCGTCTGCCTTGTGCAAACGCCCGTTTGAGCCACTAGGGTCTCAGACGCCCGTCTGCCTAATGCAGACGCCTGTATGCTTGGGTTTTTCCCAAAACGCTAAAATTATCACAACTCGATTTCTGAATCGTTTCTAACCTAATTAACATCGAATTAAACATAGTAAAACATAGAAAATTATATCTAATCATATCATAGCATCGATGATCATTGATCAACGAAAAGACACATCTTTCTATCATCTAAACACCCTAAAACCCGATCTAAACCTTATAAACGATAATTGGAATCATAGGAAGAGCCTCTTACCTTATTTTCCAGAAAAACCACAAGCAACACACCAAGCAGCTGCAACAACTGTTGATCCTCAACCCCAAAACCTATGTGATCAACAAGAAACCCTAAAATCCTATTTCTTTGTAGAAAACGAAACTGAAAAATCCTGTAAAGCTGAAGATTACCTGGGTTTACTGCTGTGAAACTATTTTTAGATTAATCTACGCTTCAAGACAATCATTTCGACTACTCATGGCTGCGAAATAGAGCTACGGATCACAAGATACGAATTTTTCAAGAATCGAACTCTACGAATACCGAAAACTAGGCTAAACTGAAAACTTACGAAATCGAGAGATGTTATTTTCCAAAGTTGCGTCTCCTCGCGCTGATCACTTTTCTCTCCTGCGGCGTCTTGATCAAATGAACGGATTGATCACACGGTTCTTCCTTTTATTTCGTTTTCTGCTTCTGCGTTGCTCTTCTTCAGCGCCGTTCCATCCTCTATTTTTTTCAGAAATATGCGTGTGTAGGTTATGAGAAATTATTGGAATTATTTCTTTTTATAGCCATTTAATCAAATTCATTAATTAAATAACTAAATCCTTTTAATCAAATCCAATTTAATTAAATAAATAGGATAAATAATTATTAGGTCATAGTAAATACACCCAATGACTATTTTACCCTTTTATGAAAAGTCGGGATGTTACACCTTGATACTCTGCTCGCGGACGTGCAGATGGCTAGTGGAGGGTAGTTGATGACGGTTAAAATAGTATATCCTACGGCATCAATATTCTATCCATTATGAGCTAAAAATAGTTGTTTCAACCTATAAATACGAACAAATTGAGTAGAATAGCATATGTCGGGTTCGTGAGTCGAGAAATCTGTACTTAGCGTTTATTTTCCCTATTTCGATATTATTTCGTGTATTATTTGATGATTTTCAGGATACGAAATATTAGGCTGAGCATGATGGACGAATCTGGAGTGGACTGAACGAAAAGAATGGGTGTAACGCCCCGTTCCCGGACACCGAGTCCTTACCCGGAAACCGAAATGTTTGGCATGCATAATATTAAATAAATAATATTACATGTAAGCCTCTACTACGTCGTATCAAATAAAAAACAAACGGAAGCTCAAAAGACTCGGGTAATTTGTTTCAAACAACCAAGAATAGAAATACTAAAGATAGAATAAAATGTAATACTTATTACATCGGAAAACCAAACGAATCCAAAAGTACGAATCTCAAAAAAACTAAAAGGAAACTACAAGTTCCAACAATACTCCAGGACTGGGAAATAAACGTAAATAAAAGAATAATAAACAAGGTCTTCAACTCCGGCGTCCTCAAACGTCTTCATCAAAGTCCTCCTCGAAATCTTCACTAACCTGTTCGTCTTCTCTCCCCCAAACACATAAATAAACATGCATTTTAGGTAAGAACATTTGTACAAAGTAAGAAGAAGAAGCTACAATTCAGTTAAGGTTATTATTAAAGATATTATCATAGTGAGACCAACTCAATTTAGGGTTCACTTCATGCCCATCGACACGTCTTGACTATATGTTTCTAACTTAGCTTATCTTTGTTACATCATTACTCAAGGAAACTGCGCATGGCGTTCATCACCCTGAAGATATACTTGCTAACTAACGGTGATTAGCACCGATTAGCTCCGGGGTCTCCCGGTATGCGTATACGTCCGATGAATTTCCTCCACTACCCTTCAGCCGTTTAAGGCCAGTAGCATTGTTCACCTTTTATGAACATATCACATCGCCAATATGAAAGAGTGCCTAACCGAGAATAAATGACGTTTTAGCTTTTATCTACACGTATGTAATTATTAATGAGAATTAACTAACCACCTAAGTGTTTTCTAGAATAAAACTCACCTTAACCACTCTACTCCCTCACTTAGACAGCTAGACATCACATCTTAACAATTACACAGACATTGATGAACTCTAGTTCATCAAAGCACAAGTCCTTTCATGCCCTTCCGACGGATCCGAACTTCAACTCCCTTTAAGAGTACATTCGGTGTTTTAACTGAACAAATCAGAAGTTCAATCGAAGCTTGTTCATGTTTAATTAATGTTAACATATCATGATTAAGGGTTTAAAACAGTGAAAACACGATTATGAAGCCGAAAACCAAGCTGAAACGCTAAAACAGTAAAAACAAGGTCAAACGCCCGTTTGACATCCTATGAACGCCCGTTCGACATCGAACGCCCGTCCACTAACCCCAAACGCCCGTCCTTCAAAAAAAGCTACATCCTGAATCAAAATTCCAACCTCAAACGCCCGTCTGGCCTGTGCAAACGCCCATTTGAGCTGCTATTATCGCAAACGCCCGTTTCCCTAGTGCAAACGCCCGTTTGCCTGGGTTTTTCCCAAAACACTGAAATCTTCAAAACACGATTTCTAAACCGTTTCTAACCTAATTAACATCGAAAATAACCCAAAAAAACACATAACAACTTATCTAATCATACCATAGCATCTAGGATCATTGACTAACAAAAAAACACATCTTTCTTACATCTAAACGTCTTAAATCTTGATCTAAACCTCAATAATGATAATTGAAATCGTAGGAAGAGCCTCTTACCTTTTAGCAAGCTTATTCCAACTCCAAGAACTCAGAAAAACAGCAGCAAACACTGATCTTTTCTGCAGAAAAACATGTGATAAATCCAAACTTAGATTAGATTCGTTCACACGCTTCTAAACGATAAAACTACGAATTGATGAGTTTGAATCCATCAAACTCGAACAAGAACAAAACTAGGGCTTAATCATACCTTATCAAAGATTCAACTTTTTGATGTCAAAACGTTGCTCTCTTCACAACGATTCCGGTGCTCGACTCTGATCTGAAAACCATTATGAATTGACTTAGCAACTGATTGAAAATCCCTCAGCCCTAATCTTGCTCTCACACACGCAGAAGACAAGTTTGGAGGTGGAAAAATCTGATTTCTAGTAGGTTATAAGAGTTGTGGGAATTTATTTTCCTTAAATAACAAATCCCAAAATAATAGAAAATCTTATTATTTTCCTTAATCATAAAAATCAGATTTTCCTCCATAAATATATACATATATATCTCGATATATATATATATATATATATATATATATATATATATATATATATATATATATATATATATATATATATATATATATATATATATATATAATTTATCAAATACATAAACTCCGAATAAAAGGAACCGAACCCAATATTTCGTTTTTGTAAAATGACACGTCTGCCCTTTCCCGAAAATCGGAATATTACATTCTTCCCCCCTTAAAGGAGTTTCGTCCGCGAAACATAGAACATACCTGGTAAGTCCATAAAATCTGGAAACTCGCTGATCATATCGTCCTCAACTTCCCAAGTAGCTTCATCCGGTGAATGGTTGCTCCATTGCACCAGAACCAAAGGAATCAACCGTCTCTTAATCATCTTTTCTTTCCGGTCCAAAATCCTAATCGGTGTCTCATCATACGAAAGATTATCTTGAAGAATCTCCGGATCAACTGTAGTCTCAACATCTATCTTGGTCAAACACTTCTTCAACATTGAGACATGGAACACGTTGTGGACGCTCGACATCGATTCTGGTAACTTGAGTTTATAAGCCAAAGGTCCAATTCTTTCCAGATTCTCAAAAGGTCCAACATACCTTGGGCTTAGCTTTCCCCTCTGTCCAAAACGTTTCACTCCCTTCATTGGTGAAGCTCGTAGGTAAACTCTTTCACCAACCTCAAACTCAAGAGGTCTCCTTCTAACATCTGCCCAACTCTTCTGTCTGTCTTGAGCTGCCTTCAAATTCTTCTTGACCAACTGAACCCTTTCTTTAGCTTGCTCAACCAATTCCGGCCCGGTGATTTGTCTTTCCCTGACTTCATCCCAAAACAGCGGCGTTCTACATCTTTTTCCATACAAAGCTTCAAACGGCGGCATGCCTATACTTGCATGATAACTGTTGTTGTAGGTAAATTCCGCCACAGGTAGGTAATCATCCCATGATCCGCCTACTTCCAAAACACAAGCTCTCAACATATCTTCAAGTGTTTGGATAGTCCTCTCAGATTGTCCATCTGTCTGAGGATGAAAGGCCATACTCAACTCCAACTTGGTTCCAAAAGCTACTTGTAAACTTTTCCAAAACCGACTGACAAACCTCGAATCACGATCTGAAACTATCGAGATAGGTACTCCGTGTAATTTCACTATATTATCCAAGTATAGTGTGGTCATCTTCTTCAAGGGCATATCAACCTTATACGGTAAGAAATGAGCGGATTTGGTCAATCTATCCACAATCACCCAAATCGCATCATGACCGCCTCTTGTCTTAGGTAAACCGGTGATGAAATCCATTATGATCTTATCCCATTTCCATTCGGGGATATCCAATGGCTTAAGCAATCCTCCTGGTCTTCTATGCTCTGCCTTCACCTTCTAACAAGTGTCACATTCTGCAACGAACTTGGCTATCTCCAGTTTCATCGAGGGCCACCAAAACTTTTCCTTCAAGTCTATGTACATCTTAGTAGCTCCTGGATGAACCGTAAAATCAATCTTATGTGCCTCTTCCATAACTCTCTACCTCAAATCAGCAACATTAGGCACACACAGACGATCCTGGTACCAAAGATTTCCACTCTTATCTAACACATAACCCACTGTAGGCTTTTCCCTTGCAACTCGCTTCAAATCAACCAAATCTGGGTCTTCATCTTGCTTTTCCCGAATATCATCCATCAATTCTGATCTCGCTAAAAACGGTGCCATAAACTGTCGGTCTTCAATTTGATCAAAGCTTCGGATTCTCAGCCCAACTAGCCTCTCTGCAACAACTTCAACACTTGAGACCGCAAACACTGGTTTCCTACTCAAAGCATCGGCTACTACATTTGCTTTACCCGGATGGTACTGAATGTCTAGGTGTAATTCTTTACAAACTCTAACCATCTCATTTGTCTCATATTCAGATTCTCTTGGGTAAAGAAATACTTCAAGCTCTTGTGATCGGTGAAGATCCTGGCCTTAACTCCATACAAGTAGTGTAACACCCCGGTTCCCAATCCCGTCGGCCGCCGGTATTGGTCACTGTAGTGCCACTCATCACGACACACAGTCGTGGCGGTAACATTCAACATTCCACAACAGAAAGAAAATAAACATTCACCATTCATTATTTTGAGAGAAAGTATTAAAGTGAGTACAAATATCCTGAAGTAAATGAAATTATGCGGAACGTCAAAATCTTTAAAATTGAAAATTTCAAATAATGTAGACGACATGTGACTGCGACTACGTGGCTCTCAAACCCCGCGACATCCCAGCAACAAGCAAACATCCATAGGAATACCTGCTAAGAATCTGCTCCCCATAAATGGATCATAGCAGGGTCAAACGAAAGTACAAACCGTCAACTACAAAGTTGAGTAAGAATAAATCTAGTGTACATAAGGTAAATCCAACCCAGGAAGGTTACCCCCAATTTATGCAGGACCCAACAAATCAATAAAACTTACGACCAACCATAACGGACACCATACTTCACAACTAACCACCTAAAGGTCCCGAATGTGCACATCCCTCAAAAGGGTAAAGCCCTAGAGAGGAGGATCCTAGAGGTCACCCAATGTTACCATAACTAGGTGGACCACCACGTACTGGGGTGCAAGGAAACCTTCCCGGGTTCCCGGCTTCGGGTGCTACCCTATCCGGCCCGACCACACCACTGTCTGCAGCTCCCAAGTACACTAAGGACACCGAAGTCGTAAGGAAAACTTCCTGGGTTCCCGGCTTCGGGTGCTACCCTATCCGGCCCAACCACTACGGGTCTACGAACTTCGATGCCCAAAATCCGAATCTCACCAAGACACCAAAATTCTTAACTCACCAAAGCATAACCCACTGAACATGTTCGTAAGACTAGCCAACAACCCACAACGAAGGAAACAATATAGACTGGACGCCCGTTTGGAAGGCCGGACGCCCGTCCAAAGACTCTACTGGACGCCCGTCCAAACCATCGGACGCCCGTCCAACACATCAGAGTTAGATCCTGAATGTAAAACAACCCCTCAGACGCCCGTCTAGGTAACCCAGACGCCCGTCTAGGTAACCCAGACGCCCGTCCCCTTAACCCAGACGCCCGTCCCCTAAGAACTGTTACATCCTGAATCAAATTTAACACCCCAGACGCCCGTCCGAAATGTACCCGGGCAGACGCCCGTCCGCATGAATCAGACGCTCGTCCAACCTGGGTTTCGACTAGAACCCTAACAGCTCTCTACGCGATTTCTGAGCCGTTTCTCCACAACACAGCAGCAAAACAACACTTTAAGCCCAGAAACTCCATACAAAAGCATCATATCAACTATAGGTTTCAACCAATGCAAGAACACACCACTATCCATACACAACAAAGCCAAGTATCCAAACGGAGCTCAAAACATAGAAATATTCTTACCGGTTAAGCTGTGTTTCTTGAGAACCCTCTGCTATCGAGCTAAAATCGCTCCTCCACGAAGTCCGAATCTATAAAAAGAAAACAACGATCACCGATGACGAATTCCTAAACACCAAGGAGAGATTTTTTTTCCTCTCCTTCTTCCTTACAAGGGGGTCGGCGGCAAGGGGGTTTTTGGCTGAAAATTTCAGTTTTTGGGGAAAATAAGGGAGAAAAGGAGTGAAAATCCTTTTATTAAGTGATTAAAACTCCTTATTAAAACTCCTTTTTAATTATTACTAAATCTCTCCGTACAATTAATACATCCCATAATTTCCCAAATAACTAGATCTTTTACTAATTAATTAGGAAGTCAAAATTTCGGGATATTACATCCTTCCCCCCTTAAGACAAAACTTCGTCCTCGAAGTTCAGGTTCGTACCGGGCGTTGATCCACCCCCCTTAAGACACCCTTCGTCCCCGAAGATAAGCGAAAGGATTAAACGTACAAGACTTGAGAATTGCATACCTTAAGAGAACAAATGTGGGTACTTTTGTCGCATAGCATCCTCAGCTTCCCATGTCGCCTCCTCGGTGGCGTGGTTAGACCATAAGACCTTGACGATGCTAACTTCACGTCCTCTTGTTTTCCGTACCTTGGTATCTAATATCTGCACCGGTACCTCCTCGTAAGTCAAGGACTGATCTAACTCAACCACCTCCGGTTCGATCACGTGAGAAGGATCACTCACGTACTTGTGCAATTGAGATACATGAAACACGTTATGCACTTTATCTAACGCCGGTGGCAAAGCTAGTCGATATGCCACTTCACCTATGCGGTCCAAGACCTCATATGGCCCCACATACTTGGGACTCAACTTCCCCTTTTTGCCAAAACGCTTTACTCCTCTGGGTGGTGATACTCGTAGCAATACTTTATCGCCCACGGCGAACTCAATATCCCGGCGGTGTAAGTCTGCATAACTCTTCTGCCTATCCTGGGTAGCCCTCATCTTTTCTCGGATTGTCTGCACCTGCTTGACCGTATCTTCCATCATCTGCGGTCCCAAAACCACTGCCTCGGACGAATCGTCCCAACAAACCGGGCTCTTGCACTTCCTACCATAAAGTGCCTCAAAAGGTGCCATCTTAATACTGGCATGGTAGCTGTTGTTGTATGAAAATTCGATAAGATCGAGCTTTTCCTCCCAAGAGCCTTTGAATTCTAACACACATGCCCTCCTCGCATGTCTTCCAAGGTTTGTATGGTCCTCTCCGTCCGACCATCGGTAGCGGGGGTGAAAAGATGTACTCATTCGTAGCTCCGTCCCCAAGGCTGTCTGTAGCTCCTGCCAAAACCGAGATATGAATCTCGCATCTCTATCTGACATAATGCTGCTGGGTATACCATGTAGTCTCACAATATTTCTCCGGTACGCCATAGCCAACTCCGTCTTACTCCAAGTGTCTTTCATCGGAATGAAATGCGCCGCTTTGGTCAGTCTATCCACAACGACCCAAATCATGTTATTCCCTTTAGGGCTCCTCGGTAATCCGCATACAAAATCCATAGAGATGGAATCCCACTTCCAACCGGCACGCCCAACGGCCGCAAGATGCCCTGTGGCCGTCGATGTTCAATCTTGACCTTCGACAAGTCAAGCACTTTGACATAAATTCTCGCTACCTCGCATTTCATATTGGGCCACCAAAAGGTTTTTCGAAGGTCCTTATACGGTTTGTCTCCTCCCGGATGAACTGAATAAGGCGTACTATGGGCTTCACTCAAGATCCGCCTCTTGAGTTCTTCGTCGGCTGGTACACACCACCGACCCTTAAACCGGATACTACCATCCTCGTGTAACGTAAAATCAGCCGCTCCATCTGTACCAATCTTGGCCTTCTTTGCCTCAATTACTTTGTCGCCCACTTGTCTCACCCGGATTTCAGCATACAACTCGGGTTGCAAGACAAAGTCGCTTTTATCTCCGCCTTTCTGGATGACACAAATATCCATACGGTCCAACTCTTCTCGCAATCTGATCCGTGCTACCTCCTCGCACAAGGAATGAATCGACTTCCGACTCAAAGCATCCGCCACTACATTGGCCTTCCCCTTGTGGTATTGAATTTCCATGTCATAATCTTTAATTAACTCCAACCAACGCCTCGACGCATATTGAGCTCCTTCGTGTGAATATGTACTTCGGACTCTTGTGATACGAAAACACCTTGAAAGTTATTCCATACAAATAGTGTCGCCATATCTTCAATGCGAAAACCACAGCTTCCAACTCTAAGTCGTGAGTCGGGTAGTTACTCTCATATGGTTTCAGCTGCCTCGATGCATACGCAATCACTCGCTTCCGTTGCATCAGTACGCAACCCAGACCATTCTTCGACGCATCGGTATAAACCTCAATGTCCTCATTACCCTCTGGTAGTGCTAAAATAGGAGCTGTAGTCAACCGTTCCTTAAGCGGTTGGAACGCCTCCTCACATTTTTCATCCCACTTAAACCGGTTCTCTTTCTTCATTAATGCAGTCATCGGCCTCGCAATCTTGGAAAAGTCTTTTACAAATCTTCGGTAATATCCAGCCAAACCCAAGAAGCTTCGAATTTCCGCAACATTCTTAGGTGTTAGCCATCTCGTCACTGCCTCTATCTTGCTCGGATCAACGGATACACCGTCTTTCGAGATAACATGCCCCAAGAATGCCACTCGTTCCAACCAGAATTCACATTTCGACAATTTCGCGTACAGTTGCTTCTCCCGTAAAATCTGCAATACGAGCCTCAGGTGCTCAGCATGTTCTTACTTAGTCTTAGAGTAGACCAGGATGTCGTCAATAAAGACTACTACAAACCGGTCCAAGTAGGGTCCGAATACACGGTTCATCGATCCATGAAAATCGCTTGGTGCGTTGGTCAATCCGAAAGGCATGACCGTGAACTCATAATGTCCGTACACGGTACGAAATGCGGTCTTTGGGATATCCGCATTTGCTACCCCGAGTGGTGATACCCACGATCGCAAATCAATCTTCGAGAAAATACCGCCCCGTAGTTGATCGAACAAGTCAACGATCCTCGGTAACGGATACTTGTTCTTCACTGTGACGTTGTTCAGCTCCCGGTAATCAATACACAGCCGCATACTACCATCCTTCTTCTTCACAAACAACACCGGTGCTCCCCACGGTGACACACTCGGTCGGATGTACCCCTTATCGAGCAGTTCCTCCAATTGTACCGTTAGTTCTGCTAATTCTTTAGGTGCCGTACGATAGGGTGCTTTCGATATCGGTCTGGTCCCGGGCACCAACTCCACTGCAAACTCTACCTCCCTCTGGGGTGGCATGCCTGGTATCTCATCAGGGAATACATCCCCAAAATCACGGACTACATCAATGTCCTCTAGTTTAGGATCCCCCCGTGCTTACATCATGTACGTGACACATAAACAACGGGTACCCTTTCTCGACGAGGGATCTCAAAGTCATCACCGGAATAATCTTCACATTAGGTTTATTCACAAATCCCTTGTAAGATACCCGCACCCCTTTAGGACCTCTCAAAGTCACCTTCTTCTGCTCACAGTCAATTTTGGATTTATGCCGGTTCAACCAATCCATACCCAAAATAACGTCGAAGTTCTCGAGAGGGAACTCGATCAAGTCAACCGACAAGTTGACTCCCAAAATCACTAATGGTACATCTCTATACAACTTAGAACATGGTACTAACTCTCCTGACGGTTGCATAAACTCACTATTAATCACCTCGAAGGTAGTTAGACCCAACCTCAAGACATGCGAACCCGCTATAAAGGAACATGATGCACCCGAATCAAAAAGTACGTAGGATAAAAATGAGTTAACCAGAAAATTACCCGTCACCACGTGGTTGCTCTGATCGGCCTCCTCCCTGCCAAGCGCGAATAATTTCCCGTCGATTTACTCCGCCTCCCCGGATCGTGCCGGCCGACCCCGATGGTCGGTTCCCGTTCCCACCGGTGGCCGGAGGTGTACCCCCTTGTCGGCTCGTGCGGGGGTACTACTCGTCGTTGGCTACCCCTACTCACGTTTCCGTGTTACCCCTTGGGGCTCCACCCATGTTGCTTCCCGTAACCAATGCCGACCCGGCAGGTGTTTGGGCCGCAAAACACTCAAATCGTCTATGTCCAAACTTCCCGCAATTGTGGCACTGAACTGGTGCACCTGAACAATCGGTACCCGGATGATTTCCCTGACACCGCATGCAGTGATAACTTCGTGGCCGACTAAACCCCTGAGAGTTACCTCTCGCCGGGCCGACCACCGCCGCTCTCGGTAACGTGGGAATTTGCCGAAAAGGAGGGTCGTCGAGGGTTCCCGTAATTACTACGCTTTTGCGCCCCCGATTATCCTCGAAACACTCTTCCTCTTGTTGGTAGCATATGCCGCTTTAACCTCTCTCTCGAATTCTTTCAATGTTACATGCTACTTCACACATCTCTTTTAAGCTCGTGAAGCCCCTACTAGCCCCCATACGATCCCGGATCGCCAAATCTAAGTATTGCTCAAACTTCACCATCTTGGCCTCTTCGGTCGGCACTAGCTCGATGCATAAACCGCCAAGTCGACAAACTTCTCGTAATATTCTTGAACCGTCATATCCCCCTCGTCGGAGATTATCGAACTCAACCCGCAGCCTCTTTCCTCTTAGATTCGGGAAAGAATTCACGCCTCGGCTCCCGCTTAAACTCGGTCCGTTCGGTGGTACCACTACCGTTTCCCCTTGCTCATTTTCGATCCGGGCCAACCGATCTTTGTTAGCACCCCACCACAAATCGATCCCGTCAACCAAGTAGAAAGCGACTTGGTCGACCTTTAGTTCCTCTGGGCAGCCGAGAGTGGCGAAGATCTTCTCAAACTCTCTAATCCACCGCTCGAGTCCCTTAGGATCTCCCTTACCATCGTACTGACTAGGCCTCTCGCCGACTCACGGCCCTAGTCATGCCAGTGGTTGACCCCTGAGAACGATCCTCTGTCAGCTTGTTGACCGCCTGAATCAGGTCTTGATTCATCTTGACCAGCTGATCAATCAGCTGGTCCCTCTCATTTCCATTCCTAGGAGGCATAGCTAAACTACAAAAGTAAACAATCATACATTCAATTATTACCTATATCATGCCACAGAATATTTCACATACAATAGAACTTACCGTACCTTCCCCACATAGAACTCAATACCTACCCCACACATCCTCACTGTGCTTATTTTAGTAAATTTATTCTTAAGGTTCATTTTAGGTGGTGGTCCTGGAGTCGAACGTCTCTGATACCACTTTGTAACACCCCGGTTCCCAATCCCGTCGGCCGCCGGTATTGGTCACTGTAGTGCCACTCATCACGACACACAGTCGTGGCGGTAACATTCAACATTCCACAACAGAAAGAAAATAAACATTCACCATTCATTATTTTGAGAGAAAGTATTAAAGTGAGTACAAATATCCTGAAGTAAATGAAATTATGCGGAACGTCAAAATCTTTAAAATTGAAAATTTCAAATAATGTAGACGACATGTGACTGCGACTACGTGGCTCTCAAACCCCGCGACATCCTAGCAACAAGAAAACATCCATAGGAATACCTGCTAAGAATCTGCTCCCCATAAATGGATCATAGCAAGGTCAAACGAAAGTACAAACCGTCAACTACAAAGTTGAGTAAGAATAAATCTAGTGTACATAAGGTAAATCCAACCCAGGAAGGGTACCCCCAATTTATGCAGGACCCAACAAATCAATAAAAGTTACGACCAACCATAACGGACACCATACTTCACAACTAACCACCTAAAGGTCCCGAATGTGCACATCCCTCAAAAGGGTAAAGCCCTAGAGAGGAGGATCCTAGAGGTCACCCAATGTTACCATAACTAGGTGGACCACCACGTACTGGGGTGCAAGGAAACCTTCCCGGGTACCCGGCTTCCGGTGCTACCCTATCCGGCCCGACCACACCACTGTCTGCAACTCCCCAAGTACACTAAGGACACTGAAGTCGTAAGGAAACCTTCCTGGATTCCCGGCTTCGGGTGCTACCCTATCCGGCCCAACCACTACGGGTCTACGAACTTCGATGCCCAAAATCCGAATCTCACCAAGACACCAAAATTCTTAACTCACCAAAGCATAACCCACTGAACATGTTCGTAAGACTAGCCAACAACCCACAACGAAGGAAACAATATAGACTGGACGCCCGTTTGGAAGGCCGGACACCCGTCCAAAGACTCTACTGGACGCCCGTCCAAACCATCGGACGCCCGTCCAACACATCAGAGTTAGATCCTGAATGTAAAACAACCCCTCAGACGCCCGTCCAGGTAACCCAGACGCCCGTCCAGGTAACCCGCACGCCCGTCCCCTTAACCCGTACGCCCGTCCCCTAAGAACTCGTTACATCCCGAATCAAATTTAACACCCGGACGCCCGTCCGGCTAATCCGACGCCCGTCCGAAATGTACCCCGGGCGACGCCCGTCCGCATGAATCGACGCTCGTCCAACCTGGGTTTCGACTAGAACCCTAACAGCTCTCTACGCGATTTCTTATCCGTTTCTCCACAACACAGAAGCAAAACAACACTTTAAGCCCAGAAACTCCATACAAAAGCATCATATCAACTATAGGTTTCAACCAATGCAAGAACACGCCACTATCCATACACAACAAAGCCAAGTATCCAAACGGAGCTCAAAACATAGAAATATTCTTACCGGTTAAGCTGTGTTTCTTGAGAACCCTCTACTATCGAGCTAAAATCGCTCCTCCACGAAGTCCGAATCTATAAAAAGAAAACAGCGATCACCGATGACGAATTCCTAAACACCAAGGAGAGATTTTTTTTTCTCTCCTTCTTCCTTACAAGGGGGTCGGCGGCAAGGGGGTTTTGGGCTGAAAATTTCTGTTTTTGGGGAAAATAAGGGAGAAAAGGAGTGAAAATCCTTTTATTAAGTGATTAAAACTCCTTATTAAAACTCCTTTTTAATTATTACTAAATCTCTCCGTACAATTAATAAATCCCATAATTTCCCAAATAACTAGATCTTTTACTCATTAATTAGGAAGTCAAAATTTCGGGATATTACAAGTAGTGCCTCCAAATCTTCAAGGCAAACACTACTGCTGCTAACTCCAAGTCGTGGGTTGGGTGATTCTTCTCATGCACCTTCAACTGTCTAGATGCATAAGCAATTACTTTCCCTCCTTGCATCAACACACAACCTAAACCTTGTCCCGAAGCATCTGTGTAAACATCATAATTATCAAAGATCTCCGGAACTGCCAAAACTGGGGTTGCAGTCAACTTCGTCTTCAATGTCTGAAAAGCCTCTTCACACTCACTGGTCCACTTGAACTTTACATTCTTTTGAGTGAGCCGGGTAAGTGATGTAGCTATCTTTGAGAAATCCTGAACAAACTTTCTATAGTAGCTAGCCAAACCGAGAAAACTTCTAACCTCTGAAACTGTAGTCGGTCTGGACCACTTCTCAACTACTTCAAACTTCACGGGATCAACCTTAATGCCATCTCCAGAAATGACATGACCCAAGAAACTAACTTGATCCAACCAAAAGTCGCACTTGGAGAACTTAGCATACAACTGGTTCCTCGTCAAAGTCTCCAACACTATCCTTAAGTGTCATTCATGTTCTTTCTCATCCTTAGAGTACACTATAATGTCATCTATGAACACTATCACAAACTTATCCAAGTATGGCATGAAAGCACGCTGCATTAAGTCCATAAATGCAGATGGAGCATTAGTGAGTCCAAAAGGCATGACTAAGAACTCATAATGTCCATACCTCGTACTGAATGCCGTCTTCGGTATATCCGCTACCTTGATCTTCAACTGGTGATACCCTGGACTAAGATCAATCTTAGAAAATACTCTCTTGCCTTGCAATTGATTAAACAAATCATCAATCCTTGGCAAAGGGTACTTATTCTTGATGGTAAGATTGTTCAACGCTCTGTAATCTATGCACATCCTCATGCTACCATCTTTCTTCTTAACAAACAACACTGGGGCTCCCCAAGGTGAAGTACTAGGCTGAATTATATTCCTCTCAAGCATATCCTTAAGCTGAGCCTTCAACTCCTTCAATTCAGCCGGTGCCATTCTATAGGGTGCCTTAGCAACTGGTGCCGCTCCGGGTATCAACTTGATCTCAAACTCGATCTCTCTATCCGTTATTTTTCCCGGTAACTCTTCCAGAAACACTTCAGGATAGTCACTTACTATAGGGGTTTCCTCTAACTCAGGCTTTACTTGTTCCACATCCACTGCGTACAACAAGTAGCCTTCACAACCTTTCCGACAAGCTCTTATAGCATTAACCGCCGAAATTATAGGGTGATGCTTCTTACTAGGCTTGTAAACATTTCCTTGGTAGGTCTTATTGGATTTCCCTGGTATCTTGAAGGTCACTCTCTTTTCTCTACAATCCAAGTGAACATAATTCTCGGATAGCCAATCTATTCCAAGAATCACATCAAAATCCCAAAAGTCTAGAACCGTAAAGTCACTCTTACGACGATACGTTCCAACTCGAACATCTACTTGCGGCATCAACTTGGTTACCTTAGTCACTCTTCCTAAAGGTGTTGTTATCTTCAAAGTGTTCCTTAAAGGTTCCATTGGTAAGTTAAGCTTCTTAGCAACTTTAGGAGACACAAAAGAATTAGACGCTCCCGTATTAAACAACGCCGTAACTGCTAAGTTGCCTAATATTATTGTACCTAGGATGTGAATTCATTTATTTAAATACAATACAACATGATTTAAATCGTGCTATAAAGTACTCTAATAAATTACAATAAACAATAAAGGTACCTGATATAACATTGTTGTCTGGTTCAGTCATCTCAGTATCCACCACAAACACTCGAGGGCGACTTGGGCCGCCTTTCCCATTGCCTTGCCTCTGATTACTTGTAGGACCCATTGTTGGACAGTTCTTAGCAAAATGTCCCATATCTCTGCAATGATAACAACCCTTTATATGAACTCGGCACTCACCCGAGTGATTCCGATTGCACTTAGGGCAAAGTGGTGCTCCGGCTAGAGGTTTACTCACTGTAGGGGTTGTCGTCTTCTTGAAATTCTATTGTGGTGCTCCCTGGTTATTACCCTGGCTTGTTCCAAAGTTTCTCTTATTCCCAATAAAAATTGTAGCCTTCTTCCTGAAGGTCTCAACTTCCAAGGCTTTATTCAACATCTCAGCCATATTCTTAGCTGTGAAACCCAACATACCTGACTGTATCTGGTAGGCTAAGCCTTCCTTGTAAAGAGCCATCTTTCTTTCTTCTACTTTCATCAACGCAGGGTAGAATCTCCCCAACTCGTTAAACTTGTTGGTGTACTGTGATACCGTCATATAATTACCCTGCTTCAGCTTCAAAAACTGACTTGCCATGTCTGTCTGCACTGTTTCTGGGAAATACTC
Source organism: Gentiana straminea (assembly GCA_036785695.1). Lineage (NCBI taxonomy): Eukaryota > Viridiplantae > Streptophyta > Magnoliopsida > Gentianales > Gentianaceae > Gentiana > Gentiana straminea. The sequence goes on from JAVUPR010000340.1 coordinate 388,220, forward strand.
ATTATAGAACATGGCCTTAAAGCCTTCCCAACATGTTACCGTTCCATTACTGCTCTGTATGGCATCGATCGAAGCTTCAGCTGCACCTAAAAGGAAACTAACCGCCAACTGGGCCATCTCAGATTCAGGAACATGTATATTCCTGCAAGCCTTTTCGAAGCCTCTTAACCATTCTTCGGCCTTTGAATGTTCCACATTCCTATAGAAATCCGGAACCCTGTTTCTTCTCAACCTCATATACCAGTCAATCGGTGGTGCTTGCTCAAGTGCCGTCCTAACTGGTGGGGCTTGTGGATAAACTGGAGGGTATCCATAGGGTATCTCTTACTGGTAAGTCTATTGCTGGTAGAAACCGTAAGGTGGATAACCAAAGCCTTGCTGGTGATCAAAACGGGGTGATGGAGGTATAGTAGGTCGAGGAGTGTGACCTACTGGAGGAGGGTAGAAAGGTTGATACTGTTGGTGAGAAGACACTAGTGGATGAGGGTAGCTCACTGGTGGTGGATAAATGCTGGTTGCTGGGGATACGTTGACAGGTAGAATGTCTCCTACCACAGTGACACGGATAGGAGCTTCTCCAGGCTCTCCATAAATGTAGTTGTACCTTGGTTGAAATCGTGGTGCAGTGTTCCGAATTGGCCATGGTTACAAGTTCCTCTGAGAATCTAGTGTAGGGGTCGCAGTATGAGGGGGTGGAGTGGGGCTCGGATGAGGTGAAGGATTCCGCCTCACAAAACCGCCTCCAACGACTGGTATCGGACTCTCTCGTCGGACTCTCTCCGGTTCTAGTGAACACCATCCTGATGATCAAAGAAAACCAGAACGTTACTAAAAGATCTAAATAAAACCAACTGTAACGCCCCGTTGATGACAAAAAGTTGTTCTCTTCACAACGATTCCGGTGCTCGACTCTGATCTGAAAACCGTTATGAATTGACTTAGCAACTGATTGAAAATCCCTCAACCTTAATCTTGCTCACACAAACGCAGAAGACAAGTTTGGAGGTGGAAAAATCTGATTTCTAGTAGGTTATAAGAGTTGTGGGGATTTATTTTCCTTAAATAACAAATCCCAAAATAATAGAAAATCTTATTATTTTCCTTAATCATAAAAATCAGATTTTCCTCCTTAAATATATATATATATATATATATATATATATATATATATATATATATATATATATATATATAATTTATCAAATACTTAAACTCCGAATAAAAGGACCCGAACCCAATATTTCGTTTTCGCAAAATGACAAGTCTGCCCTTTCCCGAAAATCGGAATATGACAATGGGCCTAGGGTATTCCAGAAGCATCCAAGTTAAGCCGGCTGAAGAAAAAGGACGAAAATATCCTCGGCAACCTAAGAGGCGGTGCCGACTTACCGAGGATCGAGATCCTTCCGAAACGTGGTTTCTTGGATGAGGGGTCAAACTAGTAGTTCCTAAGTTGGTTTAGAGAGCTTTAAATAAGAGGCCTCGCCTCAGAACTAAATGTAACAGTCTAGTGTACAATTTTTGAGACAAATATTATGCAATAAAAGTTCTTTGTTCTCTATTTTATTTATTTTATGAGTTCTGGTCGGAGTGACGACGGAGTCGCCGCCTAGGGAGAGATCCGAGGGAGATCTACGCTCGTCTTCGAGGGTATGATTTTCTGTCTTTTCCATGATGTAGATCTATCGTCGTTATATTCGACTAGTATGTTTTAATTGATTATTTAGTTTAATTATGTTGTAGTTAGTTTATTTTACCCCATGTGTCATAGATCTGATTCGTTGGTGAAGAAATCATGAGATAGTAGTTGTGTTCTTCATATCTGCGACGGTCTATATCGATAGATCTGAATACCTAGTAAATTACTAATTCATGATAATCGGCGCCATCTACGTTGATCGATAGATTTAATTTACATGTTTTTAGCCTGATCAACTATTTGCATGTAATCATAAATTAACATGAAGGACTGTTAGTGAAGTGTTAATTAGGACATTATCTTGATGGACCCTAGGAACGTGCTGGTCAATGTCGACAGCTGTCTAGGCGGGTTTCCGGTATGAGTTAGCGCTCAATATCGATAGCTCTAGTTCTTTATGCATATGGGCTATTACGGACCAATTAAGGAGGGTAGCTTGCGTATAGATTGTCTACTGCAATTGTCGGAGTAGATAGGGTTAGGAGTTGTACCCATAGCTGAACAATGAATAAATTCACCAATGGGGAGGACTGTTGCATGTGTGGGGGAATAACTAATTACTCATGATTGAACTAATACATTAGAAACTCTAGTTTGCTTCATTGAACTTGCATAATCTTGCTAGTTGATTGTTACCAAATTTACTACTATCAATATTATAGTTGGTCATAGACCGTTATCATGACAAGCTCAATCTTGATAATTAGACGTTCTTACGAGTCTCTGTGGGATCGACCTTGATTTGCCAGTACTCTACTACGATAGACCTAGTCCTATAACTAGTAAGTGCCTTGCACGCGATCAGATATCCTAGCACTTGACATTAGTTGGTCACCCACAAGCAAACGGGCAGGTTGAACAGACCAACCGACAAATCAAAGTTGGCCTGAATAAGAGACTTGAAGAAGAATGAGAGAATTGGGTAGAAGACCTACCCAACATCATGTGGGCGTATAGGACCACATCGAACTCGGCAACAGGAGAAGCACCCTTCTCCTTAGCATACGGAAGTGAATCAGTCATACCTGCTGAGGTCGGGCTACCCTCACCTAGAGCCGAGCTGTACACAGAGGCAGATCGGGAAACCGAGATCAGGCATTCGAAAGACGATCTAGAAGAAATCCGAGATATGGCCTTCATCAGAATGGCCAAGTATAAACAAAAAATCTCCTAATATTACAACAACAAAGTAAAACACTCTTACTTTAGAGAATGGGACATGGTACTCAAAAGAAACGAGGTCAGCAGACAGGCCCACGGAGGAACCTCGACCCGAACTGGGAACGCCCCTACAAAGTAGTCAATGTGCACGGAAAGGGCGCATATCAGTTATCCGACTCCAATGGAAAGACCATCCCTAGGATTTTTCATGCTAACAACCTGCGAAAGTTCTATCCCTAAAACAGGTTACAAGAACACCATCTTTCGTTATGTCAATTTCATTTAGCTACGGCTTTAAACTGTATTGCTCCCACCATGTTAAGACTAAAGTATTTTTTATACAAATGTTTGCAATGCTTTTTTTGATATTTCAAACACAAGCCCCGACACATTAGAATCGGCCAACACGCGAGAGGTCAAACTGACCAGGCCCGGCTCACCGTAAACTAAAAATGAGAAGTCGGTCTAACTTGACCCTGCTCGTTTAAACACACTAACGCGAGAAGTCAGTCCGACCTGGCCCGGCTCGCTGTAAACTAGAAAAGAGAAGTCAGTCTAACCTGACCCCACTCATTTAAACACATTAATGCGAGAAGTCAGTCCGACCTGACCCGGCTCGCTGTAAACTAAAAATGAGAAGTCAGTCTAACTTGACCCTGCTCGTTTAAACACACTAACGTGAGAAGTCAGTCCGACCTAGCCCGGCTCGCCGTAAACTTATAAATGAGAAGTCGGTCTAACCTGACCCTGCTCGTTTCAATACCTTAATATGAGAATTCATTCCGACCCGGCCCAGACCGCGGCAAACTTAATACGAGAAGTCAGCATGATGCTGCCATCTCAGATCACTGAAAACCTGCACGAGGTTAGTATACTCACAGGTTAACTAGCTATCTGATCGAGTTTAGGCCGACGAAGGTCCGAGCTACATACGCTAGACTCAGCATGTGTATAAACAACAGACTAACACAAGTAAGCCATCCAAACCATTGGTTAGTGTATAGCATACTGGGGGTGCAATGATACCTCAGCAATAGGGAAGTGCCTCACCATTAAGTAATTAAAAGAAATTACTCAAAATATGGCTTTCATTAGTAAACGGTGAAAGTTACAAAACATTTACAACCAAAATTTCAAACGACAAATAACACAGTTCATACATGAAATGTCTAGGCATTAGGGGTCTGATCTTGTCATGGACCGGGGGCCAAAATCGAGGGTTCACCTCCGGCAGGAGGTAGGCATGAGACTCCGATAGCAGGGTACTTAGCCGCGAGATCTACCCCTTTCTGGAACTCCTTCACTCGAATGGAATACATCGTGCCGCGCCAGGGGTATACAAATCCTGGTGGGTCAGACTGTCAATAAGAAGCTCAGGAAAATGGGTTTTACAGTCATCTACTCCCAACACATAGCTAGCCCTCATGGTAGGGCCCAGCACATGCGTCAGAGACCCAATAAAGTCAAGAGAGGCCTTGTAGTCTCGGATAGCTTGAGTAGAAGCCTCTCTTAGCCGAGCAGGAAAGGCTCGAACACCTATATCCAGAATAGAGAGTTCACCTTGGATCACGATATGTTCATCCAACTCGGCCTCCCTCTCCAAGTGCTCATCCATGAACTCTTGGAGATGTGTGGCATATTCTGAACTCAAGTTCCCTTATCTTCTCATCTTTGGACTTCAGATCAGAAGTCCTTTTCTCACGCTCAACTAAGGAACGTGCGAGTCGGCAAAAGGCACACGCAGTATACGGTAAGAATCATTTAGTAAGGATAGACACAAAAAGCATAAAAGAATGGAACTCGCGTATCTCATAGCCTAGAAAGCCTCGAGCAGCTCCGAATTGGACATTTGAGAAATCTTTTGCGCCAGAGCAGCTGAAGAAGGCAAGGAACTAGGGCCGGACTTGGCCTCCTCTCCCCTTCACTTCTCCTCAGGTGTTCATCCTGAAGCATCCTGAACTCCTGTATGGAGAGACGCCTTATCCGCACCTCTTTTATCGAGAAAATCAATTACTAGCCACGACCCGTGCTTGGTCCTGTTCCTTTTTTTGAGTCTCTCATTGGCATCGATCTACTCCGACCTATGGCGAAAGGACCTTCGGATAAGAGGCGTCTCCGGCTCCTCCGGCTTCTTATCATCATGTACTAAAGGAGCCTCTGAAGAAGAAACCTCGATGATAGGAATGTCCGACCCTCTTCCAGGAGAATGAAGCCTCATCAAGGCATGTTCCTCTAGCTCAGATAGTAAATGAGCTGTGTTGGCATCAAGAGAGGACCCCATGGTCCAAGCCATGGGATCACAGCCAGCATGATCCCTGTCCACGGCCACTCCTTTCTCAGTTTGATGCTCCAGCTCCCTCCTATGGGCAGGGGCTTGAAGACCGGCTAGGATCCTCACAGTAAGTAGGAAAGTCCGAAAATTACTAATACTAATTGGAAAACCAAATGAATAAAAAAAATAGAAATAGTTACAGACATCCCGACTGTCGCTTTCTAAGGGAACATGGGGGTCGGGGCCTGCCTCTGCCAATTGAGCGGAAATAATCAGCTCAGAAGAAAGCTCATGAAACCTCATAACAATCCTAGCATTCCGAACCGCGCCTACGGAGGTAGAATCTAGAATTGTCGGACACTCGTCCTTTGGCAGAGAACTTGTCTTCCAGCGCCCCAACCAAGATCTCCCTCCGTCTCTAACATAGAAAAAGCGACCTCGCCATTCTTTATACGTCAGGACGTCAGCAAGGATTTCCTTTACACCTGACCGATGGGGAAAGTAGTACCATCCTTTAAGTCCCGTACTATGTGCAATGTGATAAAAAAAAAACCAGAATAGGCCTACCGAGAAATGGAATCCAACAACCCAGCAGAAAATGACAAACCCTATCACACTCCTAATCCCTGAGGGAGCAACTTGAGTTGTACCTATCCTATAATGCCGCAACACAGACGAGTGCGTTGGACACAAAGGTAACCTCACGCCGGCATTTAGCTGGGCCTCATAGATCATAAAGTACCCATCCAGGGGGCCCGACGCATACATACATGGGTCGACAGGAAGCAAGGGTGCAAATTACTCTAGATTTACATCATATTCATGACAGATGTACTCCATACTGTTCTGAGTCAGAACTGAACCTACGCCATGTCCACCCATGATATCCTGAGTATCCTACTGAGCCTTAAGCCTCCGAAGGGAGGCATGCACTCGACGAAGGACGGGAAGAAGAAGCGAAGACACCGGTTGTGAAGGGACCCATGGAATTTCTTCAAAAACCACCGGCCTAGTCCAAGACTCCCTTATGATATTTTCGGTCCTAGGAAAAAGTTGTTCCTCTCCAGATGAATCGGAAGAAGGTGATCCCATCATTAACCAATAGCACCGGAAAAAGAAGAAATGGAGGTTGCGACGGATCTCTGCACCGGAATAACGCAGCCACGAAAAGATGATGGGTGAAATGAAGGTCGACATGACTGATTATAAACCCTTCAATCTTGCCTTTGAAACCATTCCAATTAAAACGAGTGGGCAATGACACCTCGAATCCCATAACAGTTATAACTGCATCATAACGATAGCCTTGCCACTCGACACCCAAACTTCAAAAAACTATAAGTGTGGATGACCGCCGAGCCACAATTTGGGTAATTCCAAGCTGACCTCAAGAGATCAGTTGGATCTGGTGGGCTTGTGACAGAGGTCGGACCCACACCTCGCCGCGTGTCATCCCCACAATAATCTGACAATAAAGGCAAGAAACCAACACTTTGAAGGCCAAGCGTCCCTAATCCGAGCAGAGCTCTACACGGCTACTCCCCGACCTCGGCAAGTTGGCCTAAGAATAAAAGAACTCTTGCAGCTCAGCTTGAGTCCTTCTCGGAACCAATCTCCCATGCTCTCATTAAAATCAGATAAATACATAAGGAGTCACAAATCATAAAGGCTTTGATTCTGACATTCAAATATGTCCATAATTATCTCACAAAATCAAGGGGATAAAATCATCATTATCTCTTTCTTAGGGAACTCGAAAGAAGAGTCCAACATGGACATGCTACGCGCAACGCTAGGGCACAAGCCCCTCTCTATATAAGCAATCTTTAAGGAACTATGAAGACTTGATTCCAATACACACATTGGATACGTAGGCAGCTTGAGATACAGTTTCTCAAGTGCAGTCTAAAGCACCATCAAACACCCACCGCTTCACATCTTTTTCTAGGGTTCCACCTTGAACAAATTGTCACTAGGAGAAAGACGGCCCGTGTTAATTTCCTGACGATTTCAAGCATCGTCGTGCGCGATAATTAAGAGAATATTTTGATCTAGCACCAAAATCCATCTTAGGCTGTTGCCAAAAAAGATTGCACTTTTAGTGGTAAACAACATATTATCTGCCGGTTCGTAGCCTGTAGGATTCCTTGTTTTGAAAATATATAATACTATGGTTAAAATTAAGCCGGTTGGACTAATACCGAGTAATTGGGTCTCTCTAATATTTAATGTTGTTATGCCACCAAACTTCGGGCAGCCGTTGCGGGGTGTGCCATAATTAGGGTGTAATTAGTGGCGGTTGTCCTAATTAATGAATTTAGGAGGGATTGCTTGATTCACGGTAGTGGTCAACTATAACCATTTTATTAATAATTGAACGAGTTATCCTTGAATGGTTGATCAATCGTTGGAACTGAGGGAAAATAATTAGTTACCTGGAGTTCTTCTTCATTTATTTTTTCATTATTTTATTTTCATTTTTCTTCTTAGGAAATTAGATAAAAGAAAATCCGAAATATATTTTATTTTATAAATTTTTGGAGAAATAGATCCACCGTTCCATGTGGGTTCGACCCCCTACTTCCACTATACTAGCTATAAAGGTAGTAAGTGATTTATCTTTGGCAGCTTGACGACCCACCAAATTTTGGCTCCGTTGCCGAAGAACGGTGCTAAGTGATTTATTTCTTTTGAAATTTTGTATATTGTTTTGTTTTGTGTTTGCTTTTTTGGTGAGCATGTCATGTTACATCTTTGGGAATTCCATGGCTCCTTATGATCCTCATGGTTATCGAGTGGATTGTCTATATGATGAGAGAAATTGTCATGGTGCTACAACCCGGGTAGTTGATATTCTTACGCGAATGCTTACGATCTGAGACAGAGTGACCAATCGAGTTTCACCTATGAGAGTTCTTATTTGCCTCAGGACTATTCAAGGTATAATCGGTGCCAACCATGTTATCTGCAAAACCCCCCAATAAACCTCAGCATATCCATTCGGATTCATATATGATTGGTAATGATATTGTTGAATTAATTGAAGCTACCAACTTCATGATTGAACGAGAAATAAGACGATATAAGAAAATGGTGCCACTGAGTTCACCACTCATTTCTACGGTGAAAGGATTAGTTGATTATTTTATAGATTCCGTGGATTATTACATTGACAATCTGTGGAAACGAGGTGATGACCATAGTAGGTGGATGGCTGAGGAGATGTTAGACAGGGGAGTGGTAACTTTGTCACAAGAACAGAGTTTGTTATGACGCTCCTGAATTGAAGACGAATATGATGTCAATATTACAAAGGTTGTAACTGAAGGACCAAATGTGAATGATAAGATGGTGGTAGACTTGACTCTTAGTGAAGAGGAAGTTCATCCCATTGCACTACAGCTCCCGAACAGTCTGATGCTCAGGAAGTGAAGTGTGAAAAAATTAATCAATGTTCTGGGAGGTTTGGGGGTGAAGAGATTGGTCATATGGAAGATACCATTTGGAAACTATTCAGTTTGGGCAACCACATATGGAAAAGGACATTCAAGTAATCCATGATAGCTCTCTCTGTTTTAAAGAAGCCTCTTTCCCACAGCATTTCATTATCATAAACACGGATGAGGAACCTCCTAATCCGGTTTTCATTATGTTGGGAAGGTACTTCATCAAAGAACCATGCAGGAAAACTATTCCATTTGACAATGGATAGCCTAGATAAGTATGTCTAGCCAAAGACTTTAAAGAAAGGCGCTTGTTGGAATGCAACCCAATTAAAATAAATTTGTTAGTTTTATTTTGTTATCAAAATTGGGCTTTGGCCCATTAACTAACAAATCTCCACCTTGTGACAAAGGCCCACATCCTGAAATAGTAATACTACTCTTTCTCCATAAACTTCAAAGTCTTAAGACTATGTCAAATAAGTCCAAGCACTACTTGAACTTAACAAATTGACGACGCTTTGTAATATCTAACTCTGAATGGGATGACATAAGGATTGCAAAAGTGCCAATGATTGTGGATCCCTGCAAAACATATAAACCGCCAGACCCGCAAGCTTTCATAACAATAAGACCACCTTTAATCAACTTCAGAACTCCACCATCAGCGGTATACCTAAATCCAAGAATCTCGAGTTGTTAGGAACATTTTATTATGTTTTGATGATAGCCATACCAGCTGTTATAGCAAGCTTGAAATAAGCTAGAAGTTCTCTGTATAAGTCTTTACTTAGAGTATGACATGTTGTATAAGTTGAGTCAGACAAGTATTGTACTAGTTGGTAGGACGGCAAAGTAAAAACAGATTTTCGGCAGAGTAAAGCCAGCCAAGTATCAACAGAGAAGCAATGAAGACATATGGTCTGACTTATAACCAAGGAAGTCTGTGATGACCTTGGATAAGTCTAAGTTATGTTTCAGTGAAGTACAAAGATTCTCCTTATACTTAAGTACTGAAGGAAACAGTGAATAGGCAGGGTAAACTGACTTTCGGCTGAGTGAAGACAAAATAGTGAAGGAAGACCTAAACGGCAAAGCCAAATGGATCACTTGACCGTTCAGAGAACGGCTGAGTAAACCTTACTCGATCAAATTATTGAAATATGAAGAAGATACATAATATCAAGCATTAAATGCACAATCAATAAAAGATCAATCAAGGACAAATTTTATGGTAAATGTTTGAAGAAAAATCCGATCACTAAAATCAAGGAGAATGCAATTAATGGGGAATCGAGAATAAAATCAAGGATTATTCCCCTCATTAATATAGCCAACGGATGGAAATTCAAATCAAGAATAATCAAGGCTATAAATAGAAGACATTGACAGAAAGAAAAAAAAAGTGAACGATCAAAAAATCTGAGCAGAAACTCTGTCAAAGTGAAAAATCTTCTATCTGTGCTAAAAGGAAATATCCAGTGATCAACTCAAATCTAAGAGCTACAAATCAAACATCAAGCATTGAGATTGATCAACAAGTTGGTGAATTCAATTCACATAAATCAAGCAACCGAATCGAGCCATCCGAGAGGGAGTTGTGTTTGTGATAGGCTATTTGAAGGATTTGATCCCAAGGAGCGATGAAAGAGACCGAGTCACCGATTTCGTTGCAAGGAGTGATAGTCTTGTAGATTGTGAAGCTTGTGAAGTCAAGGACAATCGTACTATTGTATACGTGAAAAAAATAGTGAATTCCTCCAATCATCACGGGAGAAGAGTGGATTAAGGGATTACACCACCCCGAACCACTATAAGCCTTGTGTCAATTTACTTTTCGCAATTTACCTTACTGCATTCATTTAATTGCTTACATTATATCACATATTATTGATTGCTTAAACTACCTTGAAATAACTTAGTAAGAAGGGACTTATCTGCTGCCCAAAAAGATTTTGAAACTCCACTATAGTCATTCACCCCCCTCCCCCCCATCTGACTATAGTTTTACCCTTCTCTAGGACCAACAATTGGTAGCAGAGTAGTGTTCCTAGTATCAGAACCTATTCAGATCTAATTTCTGGTAACAAGGAGATCATATATTTTCAAAGTAGTTTTCAAATCTGTACTTTCTAGATATACACATATATATCTCTTATTTGTACTTATAGATTCCTCAAACTTTATGTCAAAATTACATGTTTTTAATGTTAACAATTTTGATGAATATAAAATAAGAATGTTGTCCCATCTTGCAGCAACTCATGAGGACATGCTAGATATAATCAATGAAGGCCCAATCATGATCATGACTGTGGTAGCCACATGAGCAGATCAAGGAAAAGAAGTGGACAAACCTAAGAAGGATTGAACAAAGAATGACAGGAGAAGAGAAAATCTAGACTTTGTTGCAAAAGATATGATTTTGAAAACCCTAGATAGCAACATGTTCATGAGAATCAAAGATTGCAAGACAATAAAGGAGATGTGGGACAAGCTAGCACTGATAAATGAAGGATCTGAGGCAGTCAAAGAAAACAAACTATCTGTTGCAAAACAGAAATTTGAGAATTTCAAAATGAAGGCTGGTGAATCCATTGATCAAATGGACAACAGATTCTCAAGCATCGTCAGTGAATTGCAACATCTTGGACACACATACCCCCAGAAAGAAGTGTGTTTAAGGATCTTGAGAGGCTTGCCTGAAAGATGGAAGATCATAACATCAGTAATCAGAGGAACAACAAATCTTCCAAACACTGACACCTTGACTCTGATGTCCCAACTAAAAGCTCATGAATTCGAATTGAATGGTGAAGATGGTGCTCCGGCAGAGACACAAAGAACCAGTACACTGATAGCACCCCAGCATAGTAACCTTGTTGATTGTATCGGCAAAGAGTCACTAGAACTTAAAGAACATGTAGCTTTATTGGTTAAATGGTTTGACAGGTTTAGCCAAAAGAAGCCATTCAAAGGGAACTCATCATCAAACAAGAGGTCAAGCTCAAACAAAGATATGAAGAAAAGAGATGATGAGTACAGATGCTTCAACTGCAACAAGAAAGGACACTTCAAGGCTGATTGCCCCGAAGAAAACAATAAAAATGAGGAAAAGAAGAAGTACAAGACATCTGAGAAGAGGAAAGGTAAGAAAGCACTCAAGGCTGAATCCAGCAGTGAAAAGAATGAAGAATCATCTGATAATGACTCAGATAATAGTGATGAAGAAGACAGCTCAGACAATGAAAAAGCATGTCTATGTCTCATGACCAAAGAATTAGATGATGATGAAGGTGATAGCTCAGATATTGAGAAACAAGTCTATGTCTAATGGACAAAGAATCTGATGAAACTGAGGTAAAATCTAGCTCTTACTATTTATCAAATCCATCCACATCTAACACTGCACAATCTTCTATTCTCCCATTAGATCCAGCATCCCTAGTCCAAAATCTCATGACTAAATTTGATGAAATTGAGATGAATCATGAAATTCTAGAAAAGGAATGTAAGGATATAAGAAAAGAAAATAAAAAATTGAAGGAACAACTGGACAAATTGAAAGCTGAACTAGCTACTAAGGAGATAGACTCACCTAATCAAAAAGCAGCATATGATAACTCATCCACTGCGAATAGATCAGCTGAGAAAATCCATCCAGCAGCTAAAAACACCACTGCACCACCAAAAGCACCATCTTACAAACCTCCAAGAAGGTTTGGATACAGATCTAGTCTTGGCTACAACAATCAGGATAAGATTAGAAACAATGGTCAACACAATTCTGAATCCAGGACCAACATTGGACCAAAATTTAGAAAAGGAAAGACCATAGTTTCAACCACTCATCCTGCACCGGTGAAGTCAAAACCTAGTTCAGTAAAACAGCAAAGTAAACCATCATTCCAGTCCACCAAAAACAAAGACCTACTGAAAGGTAAAGGAAGACTTTACCCTTCAGAGGATGATTGGAATGTTGCACCTCCAAAATACAAGAAGAAACCATACCATGATGTGCATCATGTGTTTAAGAAAGATCAATCAAGGTATGCTCCTAGACACATGAAGCAGCATAGGTTTCCTACTGCATATTGGAAGGTAAATAAGGATGCAAATGCACCAAAAAGTAGAGAAAAGTATCAGAATACCTTCAGTAGAAATATTAGAAGCTATTCTGCCATGCCTTATACATATGAAGTTGATGGCTTCAATTATCCAAAAAGAAGATCATTTGGATATACACTTGGATTAGAAGGCATGACTGCTAACAGGTATGGACCCAAACAGTGTTGGGTACCTAAACATAATTAATTTCTTTTGTAGGATGTCTGGTACATAGACAGTGGATGTTCCAGACACATGACAGGGAACAAAGGATGGCTCACTGACTTCAAAGCTTTTGATGGACCCAAAGTCACATTTGGAGTCAAAGAAAACCCTGGCAAGATTAAGGGGGAAGGCACAATGCTCAAGAACAATTTCAGAATTCAAAATGTGGCATATGTTAAGGGACGTAATTTCAATCTGATGAGCATCAGTCAATTCTATGACAAAGGCTACAATGTGCACTTCAACAAGGAAGGTTGCAAAGTGATTCACAGCCAAACCAATACAGTAGTTCTTGCAGGGAGAAGAAAAGATAACATGTATGTGGTGGATTGGAAAACAGCTAAAGCAGAAACATGCATGTTTGTCAAAAATAAACAATCAATTAACTGGATTTGGCATAGAAGATTAAATCACATGAATTTCAAAACCATCAACAAATTATCAAAGAACAAGTTAGTTGAAGGTCTGCCAGAGATCACATTCAAGAAAGAAAGTCTATGTGATGCATGTCAGAAATGGAAACAAATCAAAAGTTCCTTCAAGTCAAAGCCCTATCAATCAACAACAAGAAATTTACATCTGTTACGTATGGACCTATTTGGACCGGTCACACCAGTAAGTGTAAGTGGTAAGAAATACACTCTAGTAGTGGTTGATGACTTCTCCAAATTCACCTAGACCATCTTCAGGAACAAGAAGAGAGAGACACTCAAGAAGATGCCAGATCTACTAAGAAGAATTCAAAATGAGAAAGAACTAAAGGTTATCAAGATCAGATCAGATAGAGGCACGGAGTTTCTAAATGAAGTAATCAGAACTTATTGTGAAGAAAATGGAGTATTACATCGACTATCTGCAGCATGAACTCCACAACAAAATGGTGTAGCAGAAAGAAGAAACAGAACTCTCAAAGAAGCAGTCAGAACAATGATTGCAGAAGCATGCCTACAAAGAGATTTTGGGCTGAAGCAGCAAACACATCATGCTATACACAAAATAGATCAATCATCAACAAACATCATGGAATGACTCCATATGAGATATGGAATGGAAGAAAACCTAACATTTCACACTTACACATGTTTGGATCTAAATGTTTTGTTTTAAACAGGAATCAGCTGCACACCTTTGATGAAAAACCTGATATTGAAATCTTTATGGGATTCTCAGACACCAGCAAGGCATTCAGAGTACTCAACAAAATAACATTGGTGATTAAAGAATCAATACATGTAGTATTTGATGAACCAAACACAAATGGTGAATCAAGATAAAGAAGAAGAAGCAACACAAAGGGAAGCATATACAAGTACAACCATACCAGCTACCATTCTGAATCATCATCTTGAAAATCAAAATGAGCCACAAGTCATCACAACAGAAGAAGCACCAGAACTTGAAGCTCATGCAGAACCTGAAGTTGCAGAAGCACCAAGTGAAGAACAACTTCAACCTGGCCTAAATTGGCTAAGAGATCATCCTGAAGAACAAGTCATTGGAGACATTCACACTGGAGTTAGAACAAGAAGACAACTGGAGCATATGATAACATGCTTTCTATCACAAGTGGAACCCAAGACTATAGATGATGCAATCCAAGATGCAGACTGGATTACAGCCATGCAAGAAGAACTAAATGAATTTGAAAGAAATAAAGTCTGGGAACTTGTTGACAGACCAGACACAGCCAACATCATTGGAACAAAATGGGTATTCAGAAACAAGATGGATGAACAAGGAACATGATGGATGAACAAAGCAAGGCTAGTTGCAAAAGGCTACTCTCAAGCAGAAGGAATAGATTATGATGAAACATTTACACCAGTGGCAAGACTGGAGGCAATCAGACTCTTTCTACCTTTTGCTGCACACAAAAACTTCAAGGTCTATCAAATGGATGTCAAGAGTGCATTTCTGAATGGAATTTTGGAAGAAGAAGTATATGTGGAACAACCTCCTGGTTTTCAACTCAAATGAAAAGAAGACAAAGTATACAAGCTCAAGAAAGCTCTTTATGGACTCAAACAGGCACCCAGAGCTTGGTATGAAACACTATCACAATTTTTGATCAAGAATGGATTCAACAAGGGAACTATAGATAAGACTCTATTCAAATTAGAGGAAGGAACAAGCACATTTCTAGTACAAATCTATGTTGATGACATCATCTTTGGATCAGAGGATGAAAAGCTGTGTGAGAAATTTGCAAACCTGATGAAAAGCAAATTTCAGATGAGCATGATGGGTGAATTAAATTACGTTCTTGGTCTTCAAGTAAAGCAAATGAATGATGGTATTTTCATTAATCAAGCCAAGTATACAAAAGACTTAATACACAAATATGGTATGGACACAAGTGGCACAGCAGACACACCAATGTGTGCAAGAGTCATTCTTGGAAAAGATGAAGTTGGAAAAGATGTTGATCAAAAAATGTATAGAGGAATCATTGGATCCCTACTCTATCTAACTTCAAGTAGACCTGATATAGCATTTGTTGTAGGAGTATGTGCAACGTTTCAAGCTCAACCAAAAGTATCACATCTTCTAGCAGCCAAAAGAATAATCAAATACCTGAAAAACACTATTAATGTTGGAATTTGGTATCCAAAAGATGGAGGATTCAAGTTGATGTCATACTCAGACTCGGTCTATGCTGGATGCAAGATAGATAGAAAAATCACCTCTGGAACATGCCAAATGCTAGGCACCAGGCTAGTCTCTTGGTTCAGTAAAAAGCAAAACTCTATATCTACATCAACTGCTAAAGCAGAATATATAGCAGCAGGTAGTTGTTGTGCACAAGTACTTTGGATTAGACAACAGCTAATGGATTATGGAGTGGAGGAAAAGACTATCCCAATCATGTGTGACAACACAAGTTCCATATCTATCATGTTGCATTCAAGAACAAAGCACATTGATGTGAGACATCATTTTATCAGAGATCATGTTGAAAAAGGAGATGTCATCCTAAAATACAATCCCACTGAAGATCAATTGGCTGACATATTCACTAAACCACTCAGTCATGAAAGATTTAACATGTTAAGAACTGAGTTGGGAATGATTGAAATTGACTAAGTACCAAAGAGCGGCTAACTGGAGTAATCAGCCATGTGACTTCATCTGTTGTTTAAACCTTTGCCTTTACAGGAGATGTAGCAGGTAAGGCACTGGTACTCGGCGAAGTTAACTTCACTGATTGTTAGGAATGGTAAAGTAAAGCAGCTCAGTGAAAAATTTACTAAATCGGCTAAGTGACCAGCCAAGGCACTCCACCGAAATGAAGATTGGAGTCATGGGCAAATTATAGTGTGAAAAAAATCAACTTTTATACACGTGGAGAATAAAGAAGTTATGGAGGATTAATCTGTAGACGATTACACACGTGGAGATCAAATTACAATCGTGGAGGTAACCATCTTATTTTCGAATTACAAACGCCTCGATTCCTGGGATTTATCATTTCTTACCTCAATACACTCGAATATCATGATTTATATACACAAAATCACGCCATTATGTCATAAAACCCTTCCACATTCAAACCACATTCACACTACCCAAATTACACTATATAAACCATACTTAGAGATTTTTCAGAAACCTTTACACTCTATTGCAAGCTACAAACCTTACTTCTTACTGCAAAATCAAATCTTTTTCTCAAATCTCAAAGAAATGGCTTCATCTTCTACAATCTCTCCTACTGAAAAATTCTATGAAAAATCAATCATCACTGGATCGTTTTTCAAACCTGAACACTGTTAGGAAATCTACGCGGGAACGCAGCGGAATTCAAAATTTTATTTCCTATCGACCCAAGATCGACTTCGTTTAAGCAATAAACAAATAAGTAGTAGACGGTGGTTACCTTGGTTGATCTAAAAGATCGACGCTTTGACCGTCTAAGGAGAGTAGTTCAGCATGGAGCCGCCCAAGTGTTCGGCCTCTACCGCCAGTCCACACGAACAGCCCGCCGGAATCCCACCATGGATTGCCATTGGAAAGCTCCGGTTGCTAGACCGGACTTTTTCCTCCCTCACAAACTCACTATAGGAAGCCCCCTCTTTCTTACACAAGAACTATGAGTTCTTGCAATTTTTCACAAGAACAATTGCTCTTGGAAGAATGGTGTACAAAAGAGCTTGGCAAGCCCTCTTATTTATACTAGAGAGAGGCGCCCCTATTGCTTGGAGAGGAGGAGAAGAAAAATCTCTTTCCAATAAAATAAGGAAAAACAATTAATGTGATTGATTTATCTCTTTTAATTTAATATCTTATATTAAATGAATCCATAATTTATAATTCTCCAATATCTTATATTGAATGTAAATTATATTATTACCATAAATCTATTTTCTCAGAATCAATTAATATCACATATTAATGTTATGGTAATCTTATTAATTAAATTGCACAATCCAAGTGTGTCATACACACAATGAATGTGGCACCCAAAGTTTCCATAAATTGGATTATGGAAAATTCTTTAATTAATATAATGCTATGATTAATTAATTTGCAAAATCAATATATATCATATATCATTAATTTCGAAAATATATGTATCAATATACATATTTAATTAATCATCATAATTAATATCTTGTATTATATTTATTCATAATAAATAAATACCACCATATTAATTTACCACTATAACCCTTATAGCCTCGAGATAAAATTTCCTTATTTGGTTATCATCTATAACCACATTTTAATCCGGCACGATGTTCATATGTGTGTGACCCGATAGGCTTCCGAATATGTTGGCCGTAGACACAAAGTGCAAATTACGAAAATGCCCTTCATGCCTAACGATCACGGGATAGCGTCTAGCAACACACCGTGACCCTCAATCATCGGAAGAGTCAAATGCAATTACTACTACCTTTCATGTGAAACAGTTACCGTGTAACTTAAAATCCTATCGCTGTAATAATATCCATACGGTCGTTAGTCGAGTGTCAAAACATCAACGACCGTATCTTATAATCTGGATATCATGCTCTCTCGAAGTAACTCATTTACTCCCACTTTGCAAAGATTCACGAGAGTAAGACGTTCCTTATAAGAAGGCCATTTCGGATATTCGATCCCAATAATAGGATACGCGATTCCCGGACCCGGACGACCAATCATGTATACTCCGCATGCTTCAATATCATACCCAATCACTATCGCATGATCGCCCCGTGGTTAGGAGAAATCTCAATAGTGTCAAAGCATGACAATCCACACCGTGATGCCATGAAGACTCCGGTCCTAAGGATAATTACACAACCGCCACATAGTGTGACACTTATCCGTGTAAGTGGGTCAGTCTAACGTACGCATTCTCTAATACACGTCCACGTACAGTCCAAGTGTCTCTACACTTCGATAGACGAGATTTATCCCTGCCCTTAAAGATAGAGGACATCCAATACGTGCTAGTCTGTTTATACTATCAATGCCCCGTTTAATAGTACATCACCTAGAGACATTTAAGTATCAAACTTATTAAAGTGATTAGAGATCTCATCAACCATAATCGCCTATCATGGTTTCTCTATCACAGTTTAATACTAAGGACGTTATCATATAACAATTCATAATTGGTTCTTTAAAAGAACATATATATATATGACAACAGAATAAGCCAATTTATATATGCATAAACATAAAGAAATAGTACAAATGATCCGACCCAGTCGGATCCGGTCCAACCCGATTGGGTTTAGGACACTATTTCAACAATCTCCCACTTGGCCTAAAACCAATCACTAGCACACACAAGACCATGTTGAAACACAAGAATCTCATGCAATACTCGCAACCAACCCCTAGCCATAAACGGATCGCTACCCGTGGGGACTCAGACTATCTTCACATCATGTTCGAATTGACCAAGTCAAAGGCGCCTCAACACACACACGAATCTTTGACGAGACCCCGGACCTTGCTCCAAGCAATGAATCCACTTACTATATCGGCTATATAGAAAGAGTGGAAGAACCATACAAGGTTCGGGAATGAACCTCCTAGATCCATGTACTGCTCCCGCTGCGCCTCCAAGGCACTACTGTGTTTTGGCCTAGTTGTAGATTTCACAGCGGCCCATAAGCTAGAACATTTCTAGCTCACTGTATCACTTTAAATAAAGTGACTGCAAACCCAGACCGTAGCTCCCACTCGCCTTCATAAGACTTAGGATATACGTCTGTATATCTACG
Organism: Gentiana straminea; assembly: GCA_036785695.1. NCBI lineage: Eukaryota > Viridiplantae > Streptophyta > Magnoliopsida > Gentianales > Gentianaceae > Gentiana > Gentiana straminea. Next base: position 407,348 of record JAVUPR010000340.1, read on the forward strand.
TTTATCTAATTCCAAGTTTCAATAAACTAAGAACTTTCCTTAACTTGTTTAAGGATATTGTCGACGTTTGCTAGAATTACTTTCATACTTGCTCATGACTATTCATGGAGTGTGAACCTCTAGCATAACTTTTATGATGCTTCCAATTTCCGTAGAGAGGGAAACCTTTCATAAGTATCATCCTTTTACCTCATCTTTGGGACTAACGTCCTAAGATAGATAGACCTTGAGAACACGGGCTAGTAGTGTCTCCTATCGTGATCTATGTAGGTAAACTATAATCTAACAGCAGTTAAATCTATCGCTATAGATTCTTATTTCCAAGAACTGCTAATTCAAGTGTTTTCGTAAAGACCTTGAACTACCAAACATTAATTGACTGTGACATGGGGTGGTAATTCCTGAGAGAGATTTAATACCTTCCTCAAAAATCGTAACACACTCCCACTATCCCTCTTGCACATTGGGCATATCCTTATTTTGACTAAATCAAACTCCTTTGATTTTCAAACAAAGAGATCGTCTAGAGAAACTTGTTTGAGTCCATAAATGGACCTCGTGGGCTCACATATCATGTTATAGTCTATGAGCATTGAGTCGTCCGCCCCGGCGTCTTCAACACTATCATATAGCCATGATACGAAGTTATAACAAGCATAGTCCGAATAGGACCGGGCTCAGTCTTACAGGGACATTCCCTGCAGGTAGGACAAACTAGGTTCACAACCTGGTTGTCACTGATGGAATCCAATTCAGATATTATGGCTCCTGGCCATATCTCTCAATCTTGCCTTTTAAACGTTCTTTCATAAGTCATGAGATATTCAATCTTCAAGATGAACATACCAGCAGCCCTTTCAGGCTTTAGGTTATCCACAGACTTACAGAACATTTGTGTACACTGAGCAGTGTTCTACACCTCATCGCTATGTGGCGTCCGCTCACGTTCCTATGGTTGAATATATCTTTGTGGTTCTCAAACTCTTTTGAGATCGATTCACTCCCACTTGTTTCTCTTGGAAGAAACACTTCCTCTAGAAGACAGCATGTTTGGAGACAAACACCTTTTGCTCCGCGGAAGAGTAAATAATATCCAGCGTGCTAGCTAAGACATTCCACAAAGTTGCATATGTCGTACTAGGCTCCAAGCCTTTCTGACTTTGCCTATGACAACTTCAAATCATCGGTTAAGATAGATTTGACATTATCCTCTTCCACATCTAATATGGAATTTTATTCAACCTTTATTCTTCGGAACTCGGTTAAGTATAAGGGCACTATCCCGAAACGGGTAAGGGATACTTCGCATGGCTTGCGTCACACCTTCATCATATAAAGTGTTGTTTACATTTTGGGAACACAATCTAATTGCGTATCCCAAAGATGGTATCCTTCAAGGGAAGAATCTTATTCCCTTTCGGACGACTTCGAAACACCCTTCAAAGTTATTAATTACTTCAATCCAATTGAAGATTAATTCCTAAGTAGCTCATCAATCTCATATTCGTACTAGCTCGAACTTTTCGGGCTTTCCGAATTATCGTACTTCAATAAGTACGTTCAACTATTTCTAAAAATAGTCATAGAGATTAATAAACATTTATTTGTGATATTAACTATCATGAGCCAACAAACATCGGTATGTTTAGGCTCTAGTCAAACTTCTAGGTTTCATAACCTTTTCTTTAAAGGGTACTTTAGTCCTCTTTGGATAAGGTACGTATAACCCACATGATTCATGATCATATGGTTCAAGAAAGCATCGAATGACGCTTAATTACACGCTTCCCTTCCGGAGAGACTATGCCTAGAACAACCACAAATCAAGAATAACGACCATACAAATATTTAGTTGAGATCTCATCACATATATCAACTATATAGTGACATCAATCTAGTATGTTAGATTCAGTGACCCTCCAACTTTATCGGATTAACATTTATTCTTTACAATTGAGTATGTCTACCAAATCCTATCAAATAACTGAAAGTATGTTCTTCATAAGAACCGGAACATAATAACATTTATTTGGTTCCCTTTTCAGTTTACTAGATCCAGAATATGGTAAGTGTCACAACGTTTGTTTCACCTTCCATATTTGTCATCCAATCCTTCTAATTTAATCACACTCGTAAGGTATCATATATCTTAGGGTTGACTTTTAATTTGGAAAGATTTATCTCAACTCTCTTGCCTATAATAGAAACTTCGATAAGTTCTCTATTTAAGCACACGCCCTAACTTTCCTTTTAATCCTTTAAATACTTGTAAAAGTTTCTTATTGTAGTCTTCATAAGACTTAAGAAATATCACAAGAACCATGTCTTCAATTTCCTTTCATAAAGAAAATCTAAATTCATTAAATAGCTTATTTAACCTTTTGAATTGCATTCAAAACATTAACTATTCAATTAACCTTTAAGCAATGATAGAATTAAGTCGATACTTAAATCTTTTAATTTTGAAAACAACCTTTCCAAAATTAGACATGGTCATTCTCATTAAACGTTTGAATTATTTGTCATCGTATGACTGAATGATCATCTTGAATCGTATCCAATATCATGAGCTTCCGCTTTCCTTTAATAATTAAAGTCTCGGAGTACTGCATCAATTATGTAGTCTCCTTGTCTCTAACTACTATAACGGGATTGCTCGTGTCATTGCTTATTTTAAAAAGGATTAAAACTACTTAACCATATTTGAGAACGATTCTCAAAAGGTAACAGTCATGTTTGGTTTTACTAATCGAGAATAAAACATAAATATAGAATTTGCTAACTACAACATTAAAAAAAATGAAAATTAAAGAGTGTTGTTTGTTTATACACGCAAAATCAAAAATGGTCTTTTGGTTTATGATTTTGCTCCCACTAGTCAACTACTCCCAATTGACTTTCAAGAATTATTAATTTCTTTAGTGGACAAGATCCCACTAAACTACCGCGACCCCGCTTTGGTGGTGGGCCGAAAATAGTCTAATAGGTAGACAACATCTTTGTCATCGTATCTTATACGACTCTTGTTGTTTGACTAGTCAACTCTTTGACAATTTTCATCTTATGAAGTAGTCAAACCCTTGCCTCTAAAATCCAAACGACCCCGCTTTGGTGGTGGCCGAGAGAATTCTTAGTCAAGTCATAACCCCAATATTCGTGAGATCTCATACGATCATATCTCGATAATGACGATATACCCGAGGTAGGTCAACCCCCTGCTTTGGCTGATGAGTTGGATCCGAACAAGGGCTCTTCACCGTCATTATAATATGGGGAGGCAATTTCAACTTGATTCTTTTGAGGTGGAAGTATTTATGTAAATTAATTTTCTTAATTAATTTAATTATGGTCTCATCATAAATATGTCTATCTCTATAAACATACATCCTACACATTTATCTAGATCGTGCCTAGTCATGCATCTATCGTATCATATAAAATAAATACAAGCACAAAATAAATAAATGCGTAAAGTAACCGGTATGATCATGGACTTTTCCTAGGTGCGGTTTCGAATACAACCGACGAAACCGCGGGTCACAATCTAAGGGTAGCCGCAACCACCAATAGGATCTTTAATGCTCCATTCTCCAATGTGATCTTTATTTTTCGTCTTTCTTTGGTATCCATCTTCTCGCTCCATTCTTGTTACATTTAATTCTATCTAATAAAATAAATACACCCGCCGCACACGGGGGGGAGCTAACGGGAATGGGATGAATGCAGAAAATAAACTAGGTCACGTTCTTCATAACGGCCTAGGATAATTTTAAACCAACAGGAAATTAAATCATTCACATCTATCCTATCGGTCGAGTCCATGATCAATCGGGGTCCATATAATCATATTATATCTACACTATCTAATCCATACAATTAAATCTTATGAAAAAGATAAAATTAAAATTTAACTACTTGCGTCTTAATTAATCAATTAACATTTAATCCATTAAATAATTTTATCTAATCAATTAACTAATTAACATTTAATTAATTAAACTATTTTAATCGAAATAAAATTAACGATTAATTTTAAACGATTTTAATTTTGATTTTAATCAATTAGAACTATTCTAAAATTTAATTAAAATTAAATCACTCTTTTGTTTCTTTCCTTTTGATTCGTAATCAAAAGGGATGTCGTTGGTTTCCTAAACCATGACACGACTAAACAACGAGATATCTATGCACAATAAATATCACGGGACGAAAAGTCGAGCACATCGAATAATCGAAGAGTGGGTTCACCGAGAATCCATCACTCAACCTCGACTTAACGTGTCGTGATTTGAATCTTGCATATATCGATTAATCACAACTATGAACTATATTGAAACATAAAATACACAAAACAAAAAATCTTCTTTTCGTGTATCATTTTACGAATAAAAACTTTCATCTTTTAATTACGTGATTTAAACGATAAAATTAACTACGCATATAAACATGCTTATTGCTTAAGCTCAAAGCTCTCTCTGATACCACTATTAGGAAATCTACGCGGGAACGCAGCGGAATTCAAAATTTTATTTCCTATCGACCCAAGATCGACTTCGTTTAAGCAATAAACAAATAAGTAGTAGACGGTGGTTACCTTGGTTGATCTAAAAGATCGACGCTTTGACCGTCTAAGGAGAGTAGTTCAGCATGGAGCCGCCCAAGTGTTCGGCCTCTACCGCCAGTCCACACAAACAGCCCGCCAGAATCCCACCATGGATTGCTATTGGAAAGCTCCGGTTGCTAGACCGGACTTTTTCCTCCCTCACAAACTCACTATAGGAAGCCCCGTCTTTCTTACACAAGAACTATGAGTTCTTGCAATTTTTCACAAGAACAATTGCTCTTGGAAGAATGGTGTACAAAAGAGCTTGGCAAGCCCTCTTATTTATACTAGAGAGAGGCGCCCCTATTGCTTGGAGAGGAGGAGAAGAAAAATCTCTTTCCAATAAAATAAGGAAAGACAATTAATGTGATTGATTTATCTCTTTTAATTTAATATCTTATATTAAATGAATCCATAATTTATAATTCTCCAATATCTTATATTGAATGTAAATTATATTATTACCATAAATCTATTTTCTCAGAATCAATTAATATCACATATTAATGTTATGGTAATCTTATTAATTAAATTGCACAATCCAAGTGTGTCATACACACAATGAATGTGGCGCCCAAAGTTTCCATAAATTGGATTATGGAAAATTCTTTAATTAATATAATGCTATGATTAATTAATTTGCAAAATCAATATATATCATATATCATTAATTTCGAAAATATATGTATCAATATACATATTTAATTAATCATCATAATTAATATCTTGTATTATATTTATTCATAATAAATAAATACCACCATATTAATTTACCACTATAACCCTTATAGCCTCGAGATAAACTTTCCTTATTTGGTTATCATCTATAACCACATTTTAATCCGGCACGATGTTCATATGTGTGTGACCCGATAGGCTTCCGAATATGTTGGCCGTAGACACAAAGTGCAAATTACGAAAATGCCCTTCATGCCTAACGATCACGGGATAGCGTCTAGCAACACACCGTGACCCCCAATCATCGGAAGAGTCAAATGCAATGACTACTACCTTTCATGTGAAACAGTTACCGTGTAACTTACAATCCTATCGGTGTAATAATATCCATACGGTCGTTAGTCGAGTGTCAAAACATCAACGACCGTATCTTATAATCTGGATATCATGCTCTCTCGAAGTAACTCGTTTACTCCCACTTTGCAAAGATTCGTGAGAGTAAGACGTTCCTTATAAGAAGGCCATTTCGGATATTCGATCCCAATCATAGGATACGCGATTCCCGGACGACCAATCATGTATACTCCGCATGCTTCAATATCATACCCATTCACTACCGCATGATCGCCCCGTGGTTAGGAGAAATCTCAATAGTGTCAAAGCATGACAATCCACACCGTGATGCCATGAAGACTCCGGTCCTAAGGATAATTACACAACCGCCACATAGTGTGACACTTATCCGTGTAAGTGGGTCAGTCTAACGTATGCATTCTCTAATACACGTCCACGTACAGTCCAAGTGTCTCTACACTTCGATAGACGAGATCTATCCCTGCCCTTAAAGACAGAGGACATCCAATACGTGCTAGTCTGTTTATACTATCAATGCCCTGTTTAATAGTACATCAGGCTAGAGACATTTAAGTATCAAACTTATTAAAGTGATTAGAGATCTCATCAACCATAATCGCCTATCATGGTTTCTCTATCACAGTTTAATACTAAGGACATTATCATATAACAATTCATAATTGGTTCTTTAAAAGAACATATATATATGACAACAGAATAAGCCATTTTATATATGCATAAACATAAAGAAATAGTACAAATGATCCGACCCAGTCGGATCCGGTCCAACCCGATTGGGTTTAGGACACTATTTCAACAAACACTACCTCTCTTTCTGTGACAATGATGCAAAAGCTCAATGCTTGGTTGATTGTTGCTCAAATCTGGGGTTAATGACCTTCCTAAACCCCCCCAATCAATGTAATTTGCTATGAAAATCTGATCGCATTTTGGGAAAATGCCAAGTTTGTGCCCAGCACAAAGAAAACTAATGTCGATTGCATAAAAAGTTCAATCTTTGGGAAAGAGGTAGTCATTACGCCTGGTCTTCTCAATAGATTCCTACACCTACCAATGATAGGTCCGGCTAATATAAATTTTGTGACGATTGACATCACGAAATTCTGGGCTGAGATAGCCAAGAAAAACAGCAAAACATACAATCTCCCTAGATCAGCGCTAAAACTTCCGTTTGCTGAATTTGCACCGGTCATCACCAAAAACTTCGAAGGAAGAAAATGGTCGATGGAAAACTTAACTGAGTTACGGATCAAGCTAATGGCAATCATCTATGAAGGTACTAAATTTGACTGGGCAACATTCGTATTTAATAGGTTGAAAGACCAGATTCAAAAGGAGATTGATCTGTCCATTACAGCACCAAGCACGGGTTTGCAGAAGAAAGGTGATTTCTGGGAAAGGAAATCATATGGATTCTCCCTTCAACATTTGTTCGACACATTGAAAGTGAAACCCACAAATCTGTAGGCTCCACACAGGTCTAAAGTAATGTTCACCTACATCAAGGCCTCTATGACACCCAAACCAACTGTCGGGAGAAAAAGGAAACAACCTGAAGGCAGCAGATCAGGAGTGGGATGAAGAACCAGATCCCAGAATGCACAAGAAAAAACCCCTGTGACTGCTACCAGCAACATGAATGAACCTGTGACAATCAGTGATGATACAGCAACAGAAGAAGAAAAACAACAATAGGACATCACCTACCTGGAAGAAGGTGAGGAAAGATATTCTCTCACTTCATCTGAAGAAGAGGAGATGGATGAGAAAGAAGCTGAGACAGATGATGAACACTCATAAGTCGGCCATTTAGAAGCTAATCCAGAAAACATGGAGATTTTTTATGATGAGCTGACACTTCAAGAAGTGCTTTTCAAGAGCATCGGCAAAGTTGACGAATAGCCAAGTGAGCCAGCTGATAAAGCTCACTTAACCGAACTTGTCAACTCCCCCACAATTGACCAAGGGGGAACAGCAGTAGAGGAAGCCCTATCTCCAGCAGATGCAGAAGCCAGCACACCCCAGCAACCCCCTACTGACACTAAGTCCAATGAGGAAGAAAAAGAAGAAAAAGAACAAAGAGAAGCTATTGGACTTATCTTTATGTTTTAGTGATGACTGCCAGACTATCTGTAATAGAACAAAGGCAAAAAGATGTCTAGATCAAATGTATAGGTTTATTAGAGTTTGATCTTTGTATAGGTTTGATCAAACAAGCACTGTAAAAGGTCAGCCGACTTACATCAGCAGACTTGTCTAGATCAGTAGGGTACCTGAGTCAGTAGACTAGTTTAGGAACTTGCTGAGGACTGAAGGCTGAGGGCTCAAACTCAGTTATTGAAGGCTAAGGGTTCAAACTTAGTAATTAAAGTCAAAGATATGGAATCAGAATTTAGGGAAGTCTATGATGACCTAAACAGATTACATATACCTTGTGTACAAGGTCTAAGTTTCATAAGTTAAGTGGTAGTTGGAACTTGGTTATGATTAAATGGTGTAATCTAACTTCATAAATAAAAGTCAGATAAAAGAAGTCAGCTGCATTGTTTCATAAACACAGCAAAATATGGATCAGCTGACTGATATGTATTTTAGCAGACTCATGATCACAGGAACCTGCTGATACATATACTTCGAATTATTCAAAGGTTACATTGGAAGATTACAAATAAAGGGACAGCTAACAACCTCTGATTTATCAAACAAATCAATGGTTAAGATTAAAGGGACGTTGGGATGATTCAGACCTTTATCCAATGGATACAAGTCAAAGGGTGGACAGACTGTATACTGTCAAAAAGCATTCTGACAGTGTCAGTACTATGAACAGTGATAGAAAGCATGTCAAATGGGACAAATCTGAAATGGATATGTTTGAATTTCAAACATAAGTCACAAGGATTCCTACCTATAAATAGAGGACTCCAAATTCAGATACAAGTGATGATTTTCAAAAAGAAAAACATAGTATAATCTTAAGCTTCAAATTCTAATCAAGAAAACACCCTCCTGAACCTACTGAACATAAAGCTACTGATCCAGAAAAGTTCTTCAAGTGTAATATGTTTTCAAGCTACATCAAGTTTACACACTTGAAGATATCAAGCTGCTGATCATATCATCCTGATCAAGCTGCTGAAAGCTGAATCACTTACTTGATTCAATCTTTCTTTTACAAGGAATCAACGAAGACAGTGAAGCACATTTGTGTGTCAAGGATCGTTGTTTGTGGTGGATGCGGTGAAGAGGAAATCCTACCCTTCAAGGACCAGTGGAAGACTTTGGAGCAAAGCAATCCTACCGTTCCAAGTGTTCGGTTGTGAAGCCATAGTTATTGGTGAAGGACAAGCAACTTAGGGATTTTTGTACTCGCTATCTCAAGAATCTCTAGTGAATTACCTCCAACATCACAAGAGAAGAGTGGACCGACAGGATTACACCACCCGGAACCACTTAAAAATCGCTACTACTTACTTTCTGCATTTATATTCTGTATTTAGGATATTTAGCACATCAATTTACTGAATCTAGCAACTGAATCACACACATACACTACTGAGTATCTAATACTTGGTATCATATTTTATCAACAAGTAATAAGGCTTAATTTATATATATTCCGCTGCAACAAATTCAGTAAAGTCAATAGTCGCGGACTGCGACGGTCGACGGACTGCGAGCATCGAGCATCGCAATTTCGCCGAAGTTTCTTGAGTTTGTTAACTCCAAAAGTTTTAAGTGTTAAGTTTATTCACCCCCCCCCCACTTTTAAACTTAAACATAGCCTTTTCAAGGGACCAACAATTGGTATCGGAGCAGTGCTTATGTTCTGAAGTAATCCTACTTGTTGTGCTTGTGAAAATACTTTGAATTTTTTTTCATGTTTCTGATTTTCAAAGCTTTGCATCATGGATAACAACCAGTATGCTAGAACAATGTTGATGTGTTCTTTAGATCGTTTTGATGAGTATAAACGTCGTATGCAGGCTTATCTAGATTCAACACATGATGAAATGATAGATGTGCTGACAGATGGACCATTGGAGATCACCAAGTCAGTAACAGTGGGAGATGAAACTCAGTACATTCCAAAGCCAAAAAGGGAATGGACTGTTGAAGATAGAAAGAGAGCAAACCTCAACAATATTGCTATTGATATCATATACAGAACCTTGGATAGCAATATGTATATGAAGGTGAAAGATTGCAAGACTGCCAAAGAACTTTGGGACAAGTTACAGTTAATCTGTGAAGGCATTGATGCTATCAAGAAAAACAAGATCAGTGTAGCAAAGAAGAAGCTTCAAGAGTTCAAAATGAAACCAAATGAAACCATTGAACAAATGGAGTCAAGATTCAATGTAATCATGGATGAACTCACCCTACTGAGTGTGAAGTACTCACAAGAAGAAATAAATTCAAAAATCTTAGAAGCATTACCTGCAAAAAAAAAGTCTGGGAGATGAAGGTGACTGCCATAAAATGAGAAGTTTACATGAAAAGGACACCTTCAAATTATTTTCAGATCTTAATGCCTATGAATTCAGCAAGAAGCTTGTACATGAGACTGAAAAAGAAGAATCAAAGACTACTGCATTGGCTGCTACACATCAAGAAGAGACATCAGGAGCACAAGATGATCTACAATATGAGATGCAAGAGCAGATTTCCCTACTGAGCAAGAAAATCAGAATGATGAAAACAGGAAAGGGTTCTCAAAGGAATTTCACAAAGAAATTCAGTGAAAAGAAGAAGGAAGAATCAAAGAAAGATAATGATTACTTGTGCTATCATTGCAAGAAACCAGGACACTTCAAACCTGACTGTCCTGAATTAAAACAGAAAAAGGAACCTAATTATCTTTGCTTCAATTGCAAGAAGCCTGGACATTTTAGACCTGATTGTCCAGACCTACTGAAGAGCAAGATCCAACAAAGAAGATCTGGCAAGAAAGCTGTGGTTGCTGAAGATGAATCAGGATATGAAGTAGAATCAGAAAAGGGAAATGAATCTGATGATACTGCACTTGTTGATGAGATGGAAGACTATGCTTTAATGGCTAATATGGATGAAACAAAGGAGGTATACAATTATGTATCTATAAACACTCCTGCTGGAAGTGATTGTGAATCAACCTGTGGTTCAAATCCTAAAAATTCTGACAATGAAGAAACTTTGGATGCCATCATTAATCAACTGAGGATAATACAATCTGGTTATGAGATTGTGAAGGCCGAAAAAGAAGCTCTTCAAACAGAAGTTGAAAGGTTAAATGCTGAATTAAGAATTATCAAGGTTAAGGAAAAGAAGTTGGACAGAATCAGCATAAGCCATCTGGACATTCAGTAGCTGCTGAATCTGCTAAACAAACTTGTTCCTCCACTGCATTCAAATCTGGAAAGCCTTATGGTGATAGAATAGGGCTTGGATTTGGAACTCAACAATCTAATAAGAATGGATCCAGTAAGGTTACTGAACTTAGTGCCAGAATTGGTCCTAAGTTTGTACCTGCACAAGATCCAACTCCCAAAAGGGTTGCTGAGGCAGTGAAACCTACTGAGAAAGCTTCAAGAAAGCAAAATCAAAAGTCAAAAAGGTCAACAGCACCTAACAAAAGGAAAAAATCCAAAAATAAAGCTGTTGTACCTTCTAGACCTGCTGGTAGCAGACCTGCTACCAAGTCTGTTGGACCACAAAAGAATAAAAAACAGAAATATTCCAAAGATAAGAATCCCAAACCTAAAAATGTCAATCATTCTAGGGATACTTATCTCAAGGGGAAAGGTAGATTGTTCCCTACCGATGAGGATTGGAATATTCCTGCACCTACTGCTAGAAACAACAGATATAACCAGGCTGCTAGGGTAAAACCTAAGCAATGGAATCAGAAGAGGACTCAGCAGAGGACTTATACAAGACCTCAGCAGGGGACCTCAGCAGACTCCACACTACAGGACTGTTCCTAACAGGCAGCAAAAAAATGGTTATGCTACTGCTTCTAACAAGAGAAATCACTTTAAACAGAATTATATACCAAAAGGCCAGAAAGCATATGTTAATCCTACACAACCAATTGTTAGACCTTATGGATGTGTAGAATACATGTATGAACAAAAGTATGACACTTTTCAGAGAAGACCTTATGGAAATTTGCCAAGGGTCATGCTTGCCACTGACCACTATGGACCCAAACAGTTTTGGGTACCTAAAATGCATTAAATTTGTTTTGTAGGGTGTCTGGTACTTTGACAATGGATGTTTCAGACATAAGACAAAGAATAAGCACTGTCTATCAAATTTTGTGGCAAAGGATGGTCCAAGAGTGAATTTTGGCAACAAGAACACACCAAGATACACAAGAGGCTATGGCACACTTGTGAGAAATGGATTAAAAATCAGGAATGTTGCATATGTGGAAGGACTGGACTACAACCTACTGAGCACTGGAGAGTTTTGTGACATGGGTTACAAGGTCACTTTTGACAAAAACACATGTATTGTCATTAGTGAAAGTGGTGATCAAGTTTTGTTGGATGGAAGAAGACAACAAAACATTTATGTTGTGGATTGGTCTACTGCTGTTCCAAAAACATGCATGATTGTGCATACCAAGTCAGAACTCAATTAGTTATGGCATAAGAAGTTGAATCATCTAAATTTTGAAGACATCAATCAGTTGGTAAAGAAGAAACTGGTAATTGGTTTACCTGAGATCACATTCAAAAAGGATGCAATATGTGATGCTTATCAGCAAGGTAAACAAACAAAATCAAGCTTCAAATCAAAGACAAAACAATCAACAAAAAGAGTTTTGGAGCTGATGCACATGGATCTGTTTGGACCAGTAACACCAACAAGTGTAACAGGAAAGAAGTACACTTTAGTAGTTGTGAATGATTATTCAAGATACACTTGGTTAATATTCATGAATAAGAAAAGTGAAACACTTCAAAAGATGCCTGAACTGTTGAAGAGATTGCAAAATGAGAAAAGTTTGACAGTAGTGAAGATCAGATCAGACAAGGGTACTGAATTTCTCAATAAAGTCATAAGAGAATATTTTGAGCAAAATGGTGTACTACATCAACTTGTTGCTGCTGGTACACCAGAGCAAAATGGGGTTGCTGAGAGAAGAAACAGGACTTTGAAAGAAGAAGGAAGGACTATGATTTGTGAAGCATTACTGCCTGAAAGATATTGGGCTGAAGCAGTTAATACAGCATGCTATACAAAAAATAGGACCTCAGTGAACAAGAAGCTGCTGAAGACACCTTAAGAGATCTGGAATGGAAGGAAACCTAATATATCCTATTTCCATCCATTTGGAAGCAAATGTTTTATCTTGAATCATAAGGAGCAATTGAAGACATTCCAACCGAAATCAGATGAAGGAATTTTCTTGGGATATTCTTCTATCAGCAAGGCATTCAGGGTACTGAATAAAAGGACACTGAAACATGAAGAAACAATACATGTTGTGTTTGATGAACCTAAGTTCACTGGAATGGAAGATGAAGCTTTAGAACCAACTGAGAATCAACAAGTCACTGATCCATAATATGTTGAATTTTTGGAAAGATTTAATGACTTAAAGATTTCTGATTCTGCCCCTGCTGAACACCCTACTGGTAACATTACTGATGCAACAACTGAAGCAGTTCAAGGATCTGCTGAACCCCCTGTTGAAGAAGCAATAGCAGACCCTACTGAAGATGATGTTCCTGAGAATCAATCAAACCAAAATCCACAATGGTTAAGGGATCACCATGTTGAACAAGTTATTGGCAATATACAGCAAGGTGTGAGAACTAAAAGACAATTAGAAGCAATGTTTACATGTTTTCTATCTCAAATGGAAAATAAAGTTGTTGAAAAAGCAATTTCTGATCCAGATTGGATAATTTCTATGCAAGAAGAGTTGAATGAGTTTGAAAGTAATCAAGTTTGGACACTAGTGGAAAGGCCTAATCATGAAAACATAATTCAAACAAAATGGGTATACAGAAACAAATTGGATGAATCTGGTACCATTGTGAGGAATAAGGCCAGACTAGTAGCAAAAGGCTATTCTCAAGCAGAAGGAATAGATTTTGATGAAACATATGCACCTGTTGCAAGATTGGAAGCTATAAGATTATTCTTGGCATATGCTGCATATAATAACTTCAAAGTATATCAGATGGATGTCAAGAGTGCATATTTGAATGGCATTCTGGAAGAAGAGGTCTATGTTCAGCAACCTCCTGGATTTGAAGTTAAAAATCAAGAAGATAAAGTGTACAGACTCAATAAAGCACTTTATGGTTTGAAAAAAGCACCAAGAGCATGGTATGAGACCTTATCTCAATTCTTGGTGAACAATGGTTTTACCAAAGGTACCATTGACAAGACTCTTTTCAGAATCAATGAAGTAAACAACACCCTGCTGGTACAGATTTGTGTTGATGACATAATATTTGGTTCTGAAAATGATTCACTTTGTGAGAAGTTTGCAAATCTGATGAAAAGTAAATTCCAAATGAGTATGATGGGAGAAATGAACTACTTTTTGGGCTTAGAAGTCAAACAAATAAAAGATGGAATCTTCATTCATCAAACCAAGTACACCAAGGAGCTACTGAAGAAGTTTGGTATGGAAAACAACACCAAAGTATCAACTCCTATTAGTACAAACATAAGGTTGGATGAAGACAAAGATGGCAAAGATGTTGAAGAAGCAATTTCTGATCCAGATTGGATAATTGCTATGCAAGAAGGGTTGAATGAGTTTGAAAGTAATCATGTTTGGACACTAGTTGAAAGGCCTAATCATGCAAACATAATTCGAACAAAATGGGTATACAGAAACAAATTGGATGAATCTGGTACCATTGTCAGGAATAAGGCCAGACTAGTAGCAAAAGGCTATTCTCAAGCAGAAGGAATATATTTTGATGAAACATATGCACCTGTTGCAAGATTGGAAGCTATAAGATTATTCTTGGCATATGATGTATATAATAACTTCAAAGTATATCATATGGATGTCAAGAGTGCATTTTTGAATGGCATTCTGGAAGAGGAGGTCTATGTTCAGCAACCTCCTGGATTTGAAGTTAAAAATCAAGAAGATAAAGTGTACAGACTCAATACAGCACTTTATGGTTTGAAACAAGCACCAAGAGCATGGTATGAGACCTTATCTCAATTCTTGGTGAACAATGGTTTTACCAAAGGTACCATTGATAAGACTCTTTTCAGAATCAATGAAGGAAATAACACCATGCTGGTACAGATTTCTGTTGATGACATAATATTTGGTTCTAAAAATGATTCACTTTGTGAGATGTTTGTAAATCTGATGAAAAGTAAATTCCAAATGAGTATGATGGGAGAAATGAACTACTTTTTGGGCTTACAAGTCAAACAATAAAAGATGGAATCTTCATTCATAAAACCAAGTACACCAAGGCGCTACTAAAGAAGTTTGGTATGGAAAACAGCACCAAAGTATCAACTCCTATGAGTACAAACATAAGGTTGGATGAAGACAAAGATGGCAAAGATGTTGATCAGACCTTATACAGAATGATGATAGGCAGTCGATGTACCTTCTTGCCCGACGGACGGATATATCCTTTGCAGTAGGTGTTTGTGCAAGATTTCAATCAAAACCTAAAGAAAGTCATTTAGCTACAGTCAAAAGGATTCTCAAGTATCTAAAAGAGACTTTGGGAGTAGGGATATGGTATTCAAAATATGGAAGCTTCAAAGTTATATCCTACTCAGATTCTGATTATGTTGAATGCAAGATTGATAGAAAAAGCACCACAGGAACCTGTCAGTTAATGGGAAATAGACTAGTTTCCTGGTTTAGCAAGAAACAGAATTCTATATCAAGTTCCACTGCTGAAGCTGAATATATTGCTGCTGGAAGTTTCTCTGCACAAATACTGTGGTTAAGACAACAATTAAGGGATTATAGAATTGAAGAAAGAGAAATTCCCATAATGTGTGACAACACAAGTGCAATTGCAATCACAGAAAATCCTGTTTTGCACTCAAGAACCAAGCATATTGATGTGAGACATCATTTTATAAGAGATCATGTTGAAAAGAAAGATGTGGTGGTTCTTTACATTCCTACTGAAGATCAACTTGCTGATATTTTCACTAAACCATTAGATAGCGAAAGATTTGCTAAGTTAAGGACTGAACTTGGAATCATAAAAGGTGACTGATATATCTTTGATCAGTAATGTACTGGAATTCACCAAGGGTATTAGTCTTTGATATGTTGGGTGAGCTCACTTAGCAGACTAGTCATTGGTATCAACAATTCCATGCACTTATTTATGTTTGGACAATTGAGCAAATGAAGTTGCCAAAGGGGATTGGTCTTTGTCCTGTTGGGTGAGCTCACTTGACAGATCAGTCATTGGTATTAAACTTCATCTTGTATTATCAGTTGGACAAAACAACAAGAATGGAAGATCAGCAAAGTAACTCTATCAGTAGGCTGCTGAGGCATATTTGTCAGCAGGCTGCTGAGCCAAGTCTATTGATGACAAGGCTGTTGAAGGAAACGTTACACAGTCAAACTTACAAAAGTCAAAAAGCAGATGCCGGGATATTTATTCTATCTTTGTAACCGTAGTTACACGATCTGACGGTTACAAAACGTTATGGAAAAGTAATGGGCCACGTGTCAAGACAGCATTCACTCAGATTTAATCATGGTTAATACCACGGTACGTGCTCTGACAGTTACAACTACCTCTGTCTATATATACAGACATATACATAGAGTTCACACTCACAACTCTCAATCTGCGATTTCTCTGCAAATACCTTGTGTGAACACAGATTTGAACACTTTCTTCTTCCTCTTATTCACTTAAAATGGCAAACAAGGATGATATTCATATTGGCACCAGTCAAAGTGTAAGAGGCTATGTGACTGACTGTCACTCTACTGAACTAGCCATTAACATAGGACGAAGAATCAGACGGATATCTGGTTTGGAGAACATTATCAACAGAAGGCTGGAAAGAATTTCATATGTTAATGTGTTGGAGTTCTGGAAGAACATTGTTATACATGAAGATAGAGAGGCCTTCACTACAACTATTAATGGAAGAGAATTTGAAATTTCCTCAGACCTACTAAGAGAGGTATTTCATTTTGGACCTGGAAATAATGCCCCCACCAATCCAGAAGCTATGAATCTGCCAAGGATGAAGTTTGTGGATGCAATAAAGACAAATGAGAAAATAGCTTCAAATCTAGGCATTAATGTGAAGCATATTGGATATGAGTACAGCCTGTGAGCAAATTGATTGCCAAAACTATTTTGGGATTCATTGGGAGTCTAGATACAGTGTTTGGACCTAAGATAGATATGATGATCATCATCTGCAGAAGTATGAAGTTTGATTGGGCTGGATTCTTCATACACTACATGAAGAATGTGTTTACTGAAGACAGAGATGGTGTGAGGAAGTCCAAAGTCAAGCCCCTAGGTCTACTGATTCAGACCTTGTTGAATCATTTTTAGATACCTGATATTTCATCTGAAAAGATTAACAAATCGAGGTATAAGCCAGAAGTTTCCACTCCTATTCCTGGCTTAGATGATGATGAAGATATAGATGATGAAGCCACAGAAAGTGATAATGATGGAGGAGATGATGGTGCTGGTGGTGAGCAGGTCAAGCAAACTGTTAAGGAAGTTACTAAGTCCGCTGCACCTAAGAAGGTTGCCGAGAAGAGAAAGGCTACTGATACAAGAAAGATAACTGAAATGTTAAAGCCTAGGAAGACAAGAAAGCAAACAAGCGAGAGCTCGCCGAGTCCGCCGAGGGTCCAGCTGAAATTGAGGTTACTGACCCTGCTGTAGTTGCAAAGAAGAAATCTGTTGCTGAAGTTTTGAAGGAGCAACAGAAAGAATTCCATAGAAAGAGGAAGGCTACTAAGACTGAATCAGAGGAACTGTCTAAGAGAATGAAAGAAATTGCCACACAAAAAAAGAAACATGGCAAAGGGAAGCAGTTGAGGATTCTGGAGGCTCAGAGGGAATAAGAGGTAGGAGAGGCTATTGAAGCTGAGCCCCTAACAACTATTAAGCCTACTGAGATAGTAGAGGTTGTTTTTGAGCAACCTACTGAAGAATCATAGCGAGCCGCCGACCCCGAGCTTCTTTGTAGAAGTTGTTGAATCCTTCCCCGTAAAGGTCGCCGAGCCTACCGAAGCTACACGGGTTGTTGTTGACCAACTTGTTGAAGAACCACGACGGTGCGAGTCCGCACCTTGTGGAAGTTGAAAAGTTGGTACAGGACCCTGCAAGTTCCGCAATAGTTCAGGGGGAAGAGCAGTCAGCTGCTAACCCTGCTGATGAGCATGTAAGTCAGGGGGAAGTTAGTGTGGAACAGATGGAGGTAGTAGGCACCAATATACAATCTGAGCCACCTACTGACCTAGAGGCATCTGTTGAAGAAACTATGACTTTGCTGGTTGAGACCATTGAAGGTCAGGAGATTGGACAGACAGCTCCTTGAAAGCCAACCATGCCCTTTGAAAGACAAGAGAAAAAGAAGAAACAAGGGTATGTTGATCCAAAGCTCCAGCTGGTAGCTGATTACTTTCAGTGGAAGTTTAGTTTTTATAAAAGACAAAATCCAGCTGCAGCAATGACAGATTTTGAGGAGTGGGCTTTTGGTAAATTAAGAGTGAAGAATCTGCTGGATTTGGTTGATACCTCTTTGTTCGAAGCAAGACTGATGGATCTTATTGATGAACAAAAGAAGGAAGAGGGTATCAAATTTAGAGATCCTATAGATGAATCAGACAGTGATGACTCTTCATCATCTGATTCTGGTGATGATCATCCATCTGGTCCAGGAGGAGTCAGTGGGACTGCATTGGTTATTGAACCAAGAGTAGAGTAGTCTACTGGTGCTGGACAGTCTACTAAGAGGCAAGAAAATGAACAAATGGATGAGGATCTGGAGGATCTCACCATAGATGGTCTAGAGGCCTTGATAAATGATGGGATAAACCTTGGAGGCAAAAGACTGGTTGGTGCATCAGATACTTCCTTTGTTGTAGAAGCTGCTGAACAACCTGAGGTACAAACAGCACCTGAACAAAGGTTGGAAATGGTGGTACAGGTTGCTGAGGTACAAACAGCACCTGAACAAAGGTTGGAACCAGTGGTACAGGTTGCTGAGGTACAAACAGCACCAGAACCCGGACAAAGGTTGGAACTATCTTTGGGTATGGAGAAAACCCCTGTTGTTGATGTTGAAGAACAGGCTGTTGTAGTAGAGCCTACTGTGGAAAGGTCACTGAGGGTAAGAATAGTCAGCAGACTGTTGTTATTGATGAGGATGTACAGCTGCTGGACTATGACTACAATGATGAAGAGTTTCAAGTGCCTGAGGAAGAACCTATTGATGATGAACCTCAACAGGCATTTGTACCAGTTTTTGAAGAACCTGCTCTTGATCCTATTCTGGAGGAATTCCAAGGACCTAACCCTGCAGGAAGGGATATGAGCTATGCCTTGGTTATCAGTAGACAGAGGCAACAGTACAATGTAGAAGAGCCTGCTGATGGAGCTGCCGGAGAAATGGCTGGTGGAGTACCAGCACATGTCTTGGAAGAGTTGAGGGCTGTCAGGAATGACATAACACAGTTAAGGACTCAACTTGACAGACAGGAGCATAGGTTTGAAGAACTGATGAGCCATGTGGACAACAATAGAAAGTCTACTGCGACAGTTGCTTCAAACTTCACATCTACACAGTATGCTATTGCTGATCTAACACAAGATGTGAGAGGGATTAAACAGGGCAACACACTGAAAGAGAAGTTTTTGAAAGATCAACTTGCCTCTATTCATCAGAAATTGGATAATCTTGCTGAAATACACAGACCTGCTGAACCTGCTGCTACACCTCAACCTGCTGTACTAGATCCTAAACTAACTGAGAGGATAACTCTACTGGAGCAAACAATGGAAGGAAGGATTACTGTAGTTGATACTAGAATTGAAATCATGGAGGGACAACTGAGTAATCTAGTAATCACCCAGGAGAGTGTTCATGGCATGCTATCCCGTTTTGTTGATGATGTCAATAAAGTGGAAGAGAGACAAACAGCAGTAGCAAAAGAGGCTTCTAGAATTTTTGCAAAGAAAAGATGGGAAGATTACACTAATGCATTCAGAGAACCTACACCTGGCAGACTTCCACTCACTGATGATCTTCTTAGAGAATATAAGAAAGTTTACAACAGCATGAGGAGACCTTATAATGACAAGGGCTTTCATGAAGGGTTGAACTCCTTTCTGGGACTCAAGTTTTGGGAAGCAAGAGTCAAAGCTTTGAGAGCTGCACATAGAGGTGGAAGAGGTGGTAGAGGTGGAAGGAGTTTACCTACCACATCAGCAAAGGAATCACTAAATGAATTTAAAGAAGTATACATGCGCTTAAGCTTTAGAGTACATCAGATCAATCTCACTCTACCTGAGGCATGGAAATGGTGGAAAGAAGTGAATCCTCATATTGATTTCTCTCTTATTGAAAATGAATGGATGAGAGAAATGGTTAGAGAAATAAGAGCCTATCAAGAGCAAGTAGAGAAGGCAAGAGAAGAAAGAGAAAGAAGACACTAGATCAGCATACCTTATCTGCTTTATTCTTGCTGATTCTAGACTGAAATAATTTTGAACAACTGATTATAATGAGAAATGTCTTAGTTTGTTCTGTTTTTGTTTTTAATCTTTTTGCTTTCTTTGTAAGGAGGGTATTGGCATCATCACCAAAAAGGGGGAAATTGTTGGACTTATCTTTATGTTTTAGTGATGAGTGCCAGACTAGCTGTAATAGAGCAAAGGCAAAAAGAAATCTAGATCAAATGTATAGGTTTATTAGAGTTTGATCTTTGTATAGGTTTGATCAAACAAGCACTGTAAAAGGTCAGCTGACTTACATCACCAGACTTGTCTAGATCAGTAGGGTACCTGAGTCAGTAGACTAGTTTAGGAACTTGCTGAGGACTGAAGGCTGAGGGCTCAAACTCAGTTATTGAAGGCTAATGGATCAAACTTAGTAATTAAAGTCAAGTATATGGAATCAGAATTTAGGGAAGTCTGTGATGACCTAAACGGATTACATACACCTTGTGTACAAGGTCTAAGTTTCATAAGTTAAGTGGTAGTTGGAACTTGGTTATGATTAAATGGTGTAATCTAACTTCATAAATAAAAGTTAGATAAAAGAAGTCAGCTGCATTGTTTCATAAACACAGCAAAATATGGATCAGCTGACTGATATGTATTTCAGCAGACTCATGATCACAGGAACCTGCTGATACATATACTTCGAATTATTCAAAGGTTACATTGAAAGATTACAATGAAATGGACAGCTAACAACCTCTGATTTATCAAACAAATCAATGGTTAAGATTAAAGGGACGTTGGGATGATTCGGACCTTTATCCAATGGATACAAGTCAAAGGGTGGACAGACAGTATACTGTCAAAAAGCATTCTGACAGTGTCAGTACTATGAACAGTGACAGAAAGCAAGTCAAATAGGACAAATCTGAAACGGCTATGTTTGAATTTCAAACATAAGTCACAAGGATTCCTACCTAAAAATAGAGGACTCCAAATTCAGATACAAGTGATGATTTTCAAAAAGAAAAACATAGTATAATCTTAAGCTTCAGATTCTTATCAAGAAAAGACCCTGCTGAACCTACTGAACATAAAGCTACTGATCCAGAAAATTTCTTCAAGTGTAATCTGTTTTCAAGCTACATCAAGTTTACACACTTGAAGATATCAAACTGCTGATCATATCATCCTGATCAAGCTGCTGAAAGCTGAATCACTTACATGATTCAATCATTCTTTTACAAGGAATCTGCTGAAGACAGTGAAGCACATTTGTGTGTCAAGGACTGTTGTTTGTGGTGGAGCTGGTGAAGAGGCAATCCTACCTTTCAAGGACCAGTGGAAGTCTTTGGGGCAGCGATCCTACCTGTTCCAAGTGTTCAGTTTGGTGAAGTACAAGCAACTTAGGGATTTTTGTAACTGCTATCTCAAGAATCTCTAGTAAATTTCCTCCAACATCACAGGAGAAGAGTGGACTGACAGGATTACACCACCTGGAACCACTATAAAATCTGCCTACTTACTTTCTGCATTTATATTCTGTATTTAGGATATTTAGCACATCAATTTTCTGAATCTAGCAACTGAATCACACACATACACTACTGAGTATCTAATACTTGGTATCATATTTTATCAACAAGTAATAAGGCTTAATTTATATATATTCCGCTGCAACAAATTCAGTAAAGTCAATAGTCAGTAGACTACTGACAGTCAGCAGCCTTCTGAGCATCAGCAAGGCTGCTGAAGTTGTTGAGTTTGTTAACTCCAAAAGTTTTAAGTGTTAAGTTTATTCACCCCCCCCCCCTCTAAACTTAACCAAAGGCTTTTCAAGGGACCAACAGAAGCAACCACAGAAAGTGAAAAGGAAGAAGAGAAGGAATAAGAATAAGTGAAAATAGAGAAGGAGAAAGATCAGAATGATGAGGATGTTGAAGTGGCACCAGAGGAAGTTGATCCAGAAAGAGTCTTCAATTTGGACATTCAACCCCTGATTGTGGACATGGAAAAGCAATACCACAGCAGGCAGAATCTGAAAGCTGGCAAGGAGTGAAGCAACCTCCCTCAACCACAAGATTGAAGCCCTCATCAGTCACATCAAGGTGCAAGATGAGTTCATGGAAAAATAGGGAAACTTGCTCTGCAAATTACATCATCTTATTCCCTACCATGTCCAAACCAATCTTGAATTTCATGCCGAAAAGATTGACAACAATCTCAAGCCCTTGGTGGACACTCTAAATGCTCATACTCGTGAAATTCAGCATATGGATGAGGTCATGAAGCACTCAGGCATGCAACTCAACCTCCTACTCAAAGTTGGTGAGGCAACCGACAAAATACTGGAGAAAAGATATGGTCCTCTCCCTGAATCTGAAGATGCAGTCAGGACTCTTGAAGAACGGTTTGGTGATACCAAAAAGGGGGAAGGAAGCTCAAAGCCTGAAACTAAAAGCTCCAGTGGAAAGAAGGAAAGCCCAACAGATAAGGGAAAAGGCATCAGGTTTGAAGAAATGAAGAAGTAGACCTTATGCCTTATGCAAATTGAACTACTATTGAATTATGTCTATTGGCCTTTGGTTTTTGAACAAACAGCAAGCAATATCTTATTGCCCTTAAATGGATGAATAAAATTGTTGAGTTTTATTCTGCTTATTATTATTATGAAAAAAAAATTGCCATACTTATGTTCAGGCTTATGAGGGTTTTGGCATCATCAAAAAGGGGGAAATTGTTAGGAACATTTTATTATGTTTTGATGATAGTCATACCAGCTATTATAGCAAGCCTGAAATAAGCTAGAAATTCTCTGTATAAGTCCTTACTTAGAGTCTGACATGTTGTATAAGTTGAGTCAGACAAGTATTGTACTAATTGGTAGGACGGAAAAGTAAAAACAGATTTTCGGAAGAGTAAAGCCAGCCAAGTATCAACAGAGAAGCAATGAAGACATATGGTCTGACTTATAACCAAGGAAGTCTGTGATGACCTTGGATAAGTCTAAGTTATGTTCAGAGTGATGAAACTCAATGCTTAAATATGGTGTACACTGATCTCACCCAAATCAAGGTTCAGTGAAGTACAAAGATTCTCCTTATACTTAAGTAATGAAGGAAACAGTGAATCGGCAGAGTAAACTGACTTTCGGCTGAGTGAAGACAAAACAGTGAAGGAAAACCTAAACGGCAAAGTCAGATGGATCACTTGACCGTTCAGAGAACAGCTGAGTAAACCTTAATCGATCAGATTATTGAAATATGAAGAAGATACAAAAGATCAAGCATTAAATGCACAATCAATAAAGGATCAATCAAGGACAGATTTTATGGTAAACGTTTGAAAAAAAATCCGATCACTAAAATCAAGGAGAATGCAATTAAGGGGGAATCGAGAATAAAATCAAGGATTATTCCCCTCATTAATATAGCCAACGGATGGAAATTCAAATCAAAAATAATCAAGTCTATAAATAGAAGACATTGACAGAAAGAAAGAAAAAAGTGAACGATCAAAAAATCTGAGCAGAAACTCTGTCAAAGTGAAAAATCTTCTATCTGTGCTAAAAGGAAATATCCAGTGATCAACTCAAATCTAAGAGCTACAAATCAAACATCAAGCATTGAGATTGATCAACAAGTTGGTGAATTCAATTCACATAAATCAAGCAACTGAATCAGAGCCATCTGAGAGGGAGTTGTGTTTGTGATAGCTGCTGAAGGATTTGATCCCAATGAGCAGTGAAAGAGACGGAGTCACTGAAGCTATTGCAGTCAAGGAGTGATAGTCTTGTAGATTTTGAAGCTTGTGAAGTCAAGGAAAATCGTACTATTGTATCTGTGAAAACAATAGTGAATTCCTCCAATCATCACAGGAGAAGAGTGGATTAAGGGATTACACCACCCTGAACCACTATAAGCCTTGTGTCAATTTACTTTCTGCAATTTACCTTACTGCATTCATTTAATTACTTACATTATATCACATATTATTGATTGCTTAAACTACCTTGAAATAACTTAGTAAGAAGGGACTTATCCGCTGCCCAAAAGCTTTTAATTACAAGAAAAGCTTTTGAAACTCCACTATAGTCATTCACCCCCCCCCCCCTCTGACTATAGTTTTACCCTTCTCTAGGACCAACACGAGTACGCCTAAAAAGATGAGATTTTTCTTCAAATCCAGAACGTGTATGACTTTCTTAAGTGTTCGGACAACACCATCATGGGTCTTGATTCTAACCGTACCAATACCAGCAAACCTTGCAAACTGCGTTGTTGCCCAACGAAACAACTCTACCTTGAACTGAATCTTACGTGGAAAACCAATCCCTATTGGGAAACATATGATACGTGCAACCAGAATCCAAGATTCATTCATCAACATACCTTAATTTATCATCAGCAAAGAAGATATTGTTGGATGTAGAGCCCTAAAGACAATTTATGTAATTGTTTTTATAATTAATAAATGACAGATTTATTCTCATCTTATTATTTGATTTGTGCCCATAAGTAATACACTACTGAAAACCCCAAGTTATATCATACTTAGCCATATAACTTAGTGTGTTGTCACACATGAGAATTAAGTTTATGGTGATAAACTTGAACTGTTAGTCCGTGGTGAACTTAATCAAAGTATGGGGTCTATTGATTAAACCGCCATTAATGCGCCCAGAACACTTTATGGTGTGACTGTCTTATCTGGACCGTCAATATTGGTTATCGAAGTGGGGCATTTATATACGATGTAGTCATATAGGACTGGAGTGATTTAATCTGCATTTCTTATATAATTCCGTGATTGAGAAATCTTATTAAATCACAAGATGATCATAAATGGATTAACCTTAATCTTGAAGTGATTGTAGACTCCTGCATGTTTCAAGATAAGGTTTGATGTGTTCGTTAAGGATTGCTAAAAGGCGTGGTCCGAATCACTTTCACGTTGGCACTATCGGGAATGAGTAGCTGGGAATGTGTCTCACAGTTACGAAATTCATTCCTTCCTGTGGGAAGTAGAAAGACAGTCCCCTTATTTGTTAATCCTAGAAACTGATCGATGTCGAGAGTTCATATTGGTTATGAACTAATTGATCACTAGTGGGTTAATGGTAAATAAGGATAAGATGTAATGAAGAAGGTTTACGGAAACATTCCCGCTTCATTACGGATAGTCTATAGATTACTATATCAATGGACACTTATTGACTGAACATGTAGAAAATAAGTTATATCTATAATCGATAGAGTTCAGTTTCGGATCTATGCTGGCATAGTTCCGGAATTAATAAGTTGAATACAAATGTTCTGTTCGATGAATATTTTATTCAACCTATTGAAGCTACCGGTTAAAGGTCTATGGTCCCCGGGGTGGCTCCTAACATGCAAGTGAATTCTTATATTTTGGAACCTCAAAATAAATTAAATAGTTGGTTTATTTAATGAATATGATAAAACATTATTTATTTGATAATTAATATGTAAAAGGGAACCTTTATTCACACTACGGATAATCTATCAGTATACCACTTTATACACCACAACACACCTAAAATTCATTTCTATTATTGCTTCATACTTAATTTTTAATTTTTTTTTTCAATTACACTACAATTTTTTACCTTTACACCACATTTTATATTATTTCCACATCAAAATTTAAAATGCAATTTAGTCCAACACTTTTAAAATAATAAATTAATCCAATAACTCATTTTCTTCATTCATCTCTTATTTTTCTTCAACACCACCACCCATTTCCACAGTCTACACCATTTAACACTTTAAACCTAAACTCAATCCAACTTCATTCAACTTGAGGAGGCCTAGCTAGCTAAACGAAATGGCAGGAGAAGAAGAAGAGACAATAATATTCACGTATTGACATAAATACTACAGATGCATTGGTAGGTAAATTGAAATTGAAGGACGTCAGAAGGGAGCTTGAACAGCAACGGGCTGTGTTATTAAACCTTTCTCAGAAATTTGGTGAAATTATTGGATTTTCGGCTCCAATAATTTCTCTGAAACACCTTCAAAATTATGGCCCGTGGGTTGTAACAATTTTGGGGATGGATTTTCTGTTTGTGGGTGCTCAAAAAGGACTTGTATCGGTGCCGTAAGTCTGCCGGCGGTCAGCAGTCGGTGCCGGAATTTCTGCTATTTTGCCTTACAAAGTGGAGTTTGTTGCTGAGAAAGTACAAGGACGAATGGGCCTGTCAAAATTGCTGTCATTTTGTTTCTTTAAATTCTTGTATAGGGTCGCCGGAAAAAAAAGAGGTAGGTAGGGGCTGCGTAATGTTGATGAAGATGAAGATATAAGGGGGGTGTGGTTAATTTTAAAAGTATTGGAAAGAAATGAAAATAATAAAGGGCGAATGAGGGAGATTAACAGAAATATTTCATCATTTGAGTAGAAGGACGGTCTTTTGAAACTTTTGTATAAATGACAAAACTATTTATCCACTGTCGAAATTCACTTGTGTTCGAAATTCACTGTCGAAATTCACTGTTGAAATTCACTAATTTTCAAAATTCATTGTCGAAATTCACTGATTTTCGAAATTCACTGTCGAAATTCACTGATTTCGGGATTCACTGGGGAGGTTCACTGATTTTCGAGATTCACTGTTTGTCCTTCTCGCTTTAAAATTATACTGTTGTCCTTCTCGCTATAAAAAAATATGTACTTGTCCTGTTAGTTAAAAATATTCTAGTTTGTGTCATTATCCCTAATTTCCCAAATAATAAATTCTGAAGGTAGCATAAAATGCTTGACACAAATTTGTTTTTTTTTTTTTTAATTGTAGAGAAAATGTGGTGTAGAGGTAGATTTAGTGATGTAAACCGAATCTCGTAGGATCGTTGATTAAAGCACAGCAAACGATTCGGCTTTGAAAAGTATATTTTTATGGCTTTTTGAATATAAATAACGAAAATAACAAAAGGATATGTAAATACTCCATCTCAGAATATTTACTACGGTGATCCCATCTCAGGAACACCAACCAATTACCCCGTCTCAGGATAATCGAAAGAAATCCAATCTCTCGAAAACTTCGAAAGAAACTCAATCTCTCGAAAGTTTCTTATGATGAAAATTCAATCTCCGAATTTCAACAAAAATAGTTTTTTGATTCAATAATAAAGCTACATATTCAAATACTGAGGAAATGTCTTATATAGGCTACAGACTCCAAGTCCAATTGTCATTTTAGCAATGTGGGACAAAATAACAATAATTAAAAATAATAATAAATATAAAAAACAATTAACTAATGTGGGATAATAAAAGACTAATTAAAAGACTAAATAAAAGACTCAATCTTCCTCTTGAATCGGGTATTATCTGGGCCACGTCATTCACTCCCTCATCAAAATGATTCGTCCTCGAATCAACATGATGTCATAGAAGTCCGCACCATCAAGCCTCACACCATGATACTCCACAATAAACCCCAAAAATATGCCGGGGTAAAAATTAACGTGAATAAACAACTTCGTATCAATAACATAGTAATGGGTCACACCATTCTTCACCAAAGAAACATGAGAAAATGCACGTGGCTTGAGAGAAATAGGAATGACGTCTTGTGATGCAACATAGAAATGTAGATCATGATAGGCATCAACCTGCTCCAAATATGGGTCAACAAACTCGTGCTTCAGTATTCCACCACCCTCAACAATGTCAATATCAACCGTAGGATGAATAGGGGCTGGATTGGGTGTATCAAAGATCCCAGTGTCATGCGCTTCAGGTATATCAACTAATGCCTCCATCTTCGGAAATACCTCAACATCAACGACCTCTTCATACACAGTAGCATCAGCAATATACTCTGTAACATTAAAATCAATGACAACCTCATTCGTGGGAACTTCAACCTCTTTCGGACATACTTGACCTCAACGACCAACTCATCCTCCGTAGTAACAACAACAACATACGCAACAGGAAGGTCAACATGAGCCTCAGTCGTGGGAACTACCTCACCCATATTGGCACAAGCCAACTCCACAACGGAAGCACAATTGTCCACAATTGGCGTATTGTTTGTGGCCTTTTTCATTGCTTGTTCAGCGTCATATATAGCACAAAGTCGTTTATACTCCGCCCATACACTGTCATTAAATCCATCAAAAGCCTGCTTAAAAATCCGATTGATTTTTCCGGGTAAAGCAATGATGTGCTGCTCCAAACGCCTCGAGCCTCGGAAATACGTCTTGCCCATATCACAATTGGAATAATATTTGTTGGAAGACATGACCCAAAATATTGGATCCTCACATTCTCTCGTGTTTACACTCACCCTCAACTCTTGCTTTAGGGAAGTGTAACCGTCAAATAAATCAAAAAGTCGAGCAAACCGTAAGCAAGATGCTGTCAACAATTTTCAGAATTTAACTCTGCACTTATTGGCACGTGCAGCCCAAACAATGATGAATTGCTACTGGAAATAAAAATGAAAGTTGTAGATTTATGTGTTTTCTAGAGGATATAAAAATTTCAGATAGTTTCGGGCGAGATAGGTCGACCAAACAACCGTAGTTTGTCAATTGGTGCAATCTGTCAAAATTTTCCTGATTGATAGAAGTGACTTACAGGGCCGATTGTGATCAAATGATGACGATTCTGGAAAAACTCAAAAGATCAAAATTTTAGAACAGGGAATTTTCTATAATTTCACAAATTTCCAGAAGATTTGGAATCGTCTAAAGCACATAAATCGAAATCGTAAAATGATCTAGTGCTGCAGAATTATAGAACAGACTGTTCTGTGTTGGGGAGCAGATTTCGATTTGATACACTTCGAATTTCGATCTGATGTAAAGAGAGAAAATATAGGTCACAAGGTGATTTAGTTGTGGAAAAATTTTCAGATTGTTTCGATGTGTGTAGGGCATGAAAGAAGATGAACAGTCATGAACTTTTATGTATAATTTTCTGGAAAATTAATAAGAACACATGCATAGATTGCAAGATTCGGCACCTAGCTTTTGAGTGCGGCTGCAATTAGGGTTCTTGGTGCTCAAGAACGCAGCAGATTTCTTCCAATAAACGCAGGAGCTTTAATCGCCTAATCTACGACGGCACTTGTCACGACCAAACAGTATGGAATTCGGAAAAACACAAAGAACAAAACTTGTAGAGAACGAAATTTTGGTTCAGACTGTTAAGTTTCAGAATTTTTGGACGGGGTAATTGGTTGGTGTTCCTGAGATGGGATCACCGTAGTAAATTGGTTGGTGTTCCTGAGATGGGATCACCGTAGTAAATATTCTGAGATGGAGTATTTACATATCCTTTTGTTATTTTCGTTCTATATATATTCAAAAAGCCATAAAAATATACTTTTCAAAGCTGAATCGTTTGCTGTGCTTTAATCAACGATCCTACGAGATCCGGTTTACATCATTTAGTAGTCCTGAAATAATATTTGTGGTGTAACAAGTAACTGTCATATTTTTTTCATTCTAATGTGGTGTATTTGTAGATCTGATGTGATGCGAATAAAGGCCTCAATGTAAAATAGAAAAGACATTTTCTATTATTCAATGGCACAATAAATGGTGCTACGTGTAGAAATTGGGAAAAAAATGTTCATGAATTATATCACATGTGTAATTAATTATTTATTTGTTAAATAATAAATGCATATATAAGATTGATTTTCTCATTTAATGATGATTTCCCCATTTATGATGACTCTCTCTTATTTATGTAATATCTTTTCTTTGAGAAAAAGATAATTGTCTTGTGAAAAGGATAAACTTTCAAGCATCGGTTATTTTCCTATATAAAGAGAGCTCCTCCCAACACAATAAAGACAGTCATTTGCGCTATTTTCTCAGAGAAAGAAGAGAAAAAATAGTTTCTTCTCCTAGCCACTGGAAAGAAGAAAACTGGAGTTTTTCTTGGAGCATATTCGAGGAGGTTCGAATGCGGGATTGACGTCCACCAATCGTTGCTTGGACATACAACTCGGAAGATCACGGCTTCTCTTCGGTTGGGTAAATCTTCATACCTTCTTGCAGTTTAGATTAATTAAATATGTGAATCTTGTCGTGGTAAAATCGTAAATGAATTTTGATTCATTGCTTCCGATGTGCATGATCGAGTGTCTCCATCAGTGCTGTGAATCAGTTATGACGATAAAAAAAAGAACGGGGAAATAGGCTCGATGAGGCGAGACCCACGCTCGACTAATCGAGATCCAAAAAATTTTCAAATTAGTGTTTTTCTGCGTTTCGGGTTTCTGTATATCATGCATATATCTCCATCACTCTCGTCTTCTACGACACCGGCCTGACCAGACCCTATACCACGCTCTTTATATTGTTCACGCATTTCTTTGTTTTTAAGATGAAAACAATCAGATTTGATATGCCCAATGTCCAATCTTTTTACCATAATTGCATGTCAAATCTTTATGTCTAGGATTCAAAACAAAATTTTCACTATCTGCATCCTTCTTATTTTATCTACCCCAAACTAGAAGCACGTCTTCTTGCCTCTACTATTTCCCCCAGTTATGACTTTGTCAATTAGCTCTTTCAATTTCAAAATCGACTTAATTTCTATGTAATAAATAGTGATAATTTTATGGTGTAAAAGTCTATCTTTCATTATCTCAATATCGGCATTTATATATATATATATATATATATATATATATATATATATATATATATATATATATATATATATATATTGTACAGTGTATGCCCTATCTCCGTATAAACGGACTAAAGCGCCCCTTATGTCAACTAATTACCATCAAATGTCAAAAATATACCTATCGCATGTCATATATATATAGCTATCGTAATAACCCTCCCCCCTCCCCCTCATGTGAGAGCATGATGATCGAACGCCCAACTTGTGCAATAATGAGTGAAATTGCTGTTTTCCGAGAGCTTTAGTAAAAAATATCTGACAGCTGCACCTTAGTGGAGACGTAAGTAGGAGCAATCAACCTCTCCGTGATAGCGTCACGTACAAAGTGAAAATCCGCTTCAATGTGTTTCGTCCATTCACGAAACACTAGGTTTTGAGCAATGTAGAACGCGGACTTGTTGTCGCAATGAAGCCCCCATCCTTTTTGAGACTGAAATGCCAAGCTCCTCAAGTAACTGCTTCAACCACTTTAGTTCACACGTGATTGCCGCCATGGCTCGATATTCAGCTTTAGCTAAGGACCAAGAAATCATATGCTGCATCTTTGTTTTCCATGAAACCGGCAAGAGCCCAAGAAAAACAACCACCCAATAAGAGACCGACGCGTCAGAGGACAGCTTGCCCAATCGGAATCACACCAACCTTCCAAGGTCAAAGAACTCTCAGCTCGTAGTAAAATACCTTGACCGGGATGCAGTTTTAGAAACCGAACCACCTATAACGTAGCCTCTCAATGCTCTACGCTAGGCTATTGCATGAACTAAGATAAAATATGAACTGCATATGCCACATCAGGACGAGTAACGCCAAGATAGATAAGACGGGCAACCAAACGCTGATATCTGGTTGGATCATCAAAAATAGGGCCGGTAGCAAGCGCGAGCCTATGATTCTGCACAATAGGAAAGTCAGCCAGTTTAGCCCCAATGAGGCTCGCTTCAGTGATTATGTCCAATGCATATTTCCATTGGGAGAAGAATATACCCTGACCACTCCGGGCCACTTCCAGACCTAGAAAATATTTAAGAAGGCGATCTTAAAACATACTTCGAGATATTGTTTAAATAAGTCCATGAATAACCGGTCATTACCTGCAATAAGCATATCATCCACATATACGAGCACACTGAGTTGGATATCCCATTTTTGAAGTGTGAACAGAGAATAATCCGAGTATGAATGATGAAAGCCGTA
Source organism: Gentiana straminea (assembly GCA_036785695.1). Classification (NCBI taxonomy): domain Eukaryota; kingdom Viridiplantae; phylum Streptophyta; class Magnoliopsida; order Gentianales; family Gentianaceae; genus Gentiana; species Gentiana straminea. Next base: position 439,550 of record JAVUPR010000340.1, read on the forward strand.
ATTTAGCAAAGCATTAGCAAGCTTGGCAAACCAACATTATGGTGCCTGCTTCAACCCATAGAAGAACTTCTTCATATGGAAAACCAAATGTGATTTATTTCCGTCGAAACCGGGTGGAATTTTCATATAGATTTCCTCGTCCAAGTCACCATGTAGGAACGCATTATGCACATCCATCTGGTTAATTTCCCAATTTTTAATAGCAGCAACAGCTAAGTAAGTGTGTACGGTCACCATCTTTACCACATGAGCGAACGTCTCATTGTAATCAATTCATTCCACCTGATGATTTCCGAAAACCACCTGCCGAGCCTTTAGTCTCTACAAGACTCCATGCTCATCATATTTTTCTACATAGACCTACTTACTCCCGAGTGCTCTCTTACCTGGGGGCAATGGTTGAAGTTCCCACATCCCCTGTTCTTCCAAGGCCTGATTTTCCGAGGCCATGGCTGCTCGCCAGCCAGAGTGTTTCATCGCTTCTTTAAAAAATCAGAGTAGTCCCCGCAGAAATAGCTGCAATGTACTTCATGTGCTTATTAGTATACATCTCATAATCAACAAAATGTGAAAGAGGATACGGAGTACCTGAGGCAACCGATGATGAAGATGAATGAGGGGACGGACTATTTTTATCCAAAATAAATTGAGTAACATAATCATGCAACCGAGTGTTAAGTACCTTTGCTCATTTTCCTCTGCCCAGATCATTATCCTCTATCGGTACATGCACCTCCCCCTCCGTGGGCAAGGTCCCTCGCACTACCGAACTAGTACCTCCAGAAGCCGGTTCCACAAGAGGAGGGTGTGTGATAGGGACCCCATAAATCACAATGTACTAATTAAAATGTCCAACCGGCTCTATTCTGACTCATCGGAAATCTATCACGGGATTGTTTCGCACGGAAGCAATATTCCCACCCATCTTTATTCAAAACACCAGAAAAACTAAAATTTGGAAACTTCCTGAGAACTTGTTCCTAAGGATGTCTCATTCTCTTGTGAAATATCTCCATAGAAACATCACCACAAACTGCTAATGCCTACAAATGTGGAACTCCCCGGAAAACAAATTGTCTGTCCGCCCGTTCACCCACTCTAATCGGCGTCTTCGTCGCTCGGTCATGTATCACACATAGAGAATTTGTCATCTGAACTATACAGTAATTTTCATCCACCAGTTGAATAAGAGACAACAAATTGCAATCTAACTATGCAACAAACAACACCTCAGCCAACATTATTTGATCTTGACACTCATAAGATATTTGTATCACGGGGTGTACATTTTATTGAACATGTGTTTCATTTTTCTGCGGGACAAGATGATCGGGGTGCCTCCCTTAATGGACTATAATCGGCCGAGGTGTATACAAATGATTTTGATCACACACTGGCTGATTCATTGCCAACTATATATGACCCGGTTGAGATTTTATTTTTTATTTTTTATTATGGCTCTGCTACTGAAGATCCAAAAATCGTCAAGGTAACCTTCTAAACTAACTTCCTTGATTATGACCTAGGAACGCTTCAACAATACAGAAAGAACGATGATGGAAGGGGTGATTTGATTTGCTTAGGGAACGATGATGATCAAGCTTCAACAATACAGAAAGAACGATGATGATCAAGCTGCCCACGTATCCAATGGTTCAATTGATTATGACCTAGGAACGCTTCAACAATACAGAAAGAACGATGATGATCAAGCTGCCCACGTATCCAATGGTTCAATTGGAATCAAGTCTTCGTAGTTCCTTAGGGACAGTTTATATAGAGGGGCTTGGGCCCTAGGGTTTTAGGTGGCGTGTCTGTGATTGACACTGAATGACGTACTCCCTAAGGAAAAAGATTATGATTGAGTGATCTCCATGATTATAGGAGATGATTATGGTATTCAAATATTAACATTAAGTGATAAAGATTCGAGCCTTTATTATTCAGGATTCTATAATAGTTATCTGGTTATTAGGCGGGTGAGGAATAAAATTAGAGACGAACTTTGTTTGAGATAGGTCGGATGGCGGAGTCTGCCCATAGAGATTGGGAATAATGGCCGAGCTCCTACTACCATAAGATTGAACAAGTCTAAAGAACTAGCCCGATCTGTGAAGTTGGCAGAGATCATGGCTGGCCACCGAAAGTTCAATGCCCGACTCCTCCTCGACCTGCCAGAGATCGAGGTGACCCGATCCAACTATGGTCGGACAGGCATGGATCATCAGTGACAAAGCGGATAGGCGATCCCCCTTGGATCGTCTCTAAGAAGTCACAAGTGGTTTATTTCCTTTGGCCAAGCATTGAGTCACCAAAGAGGTGCCACGTAGGTGAGCCCATTTTCTAGCAGTATCATAAGCCCCCAAGATCCAGCCGACCCCTGGTTGGTCGGGTCAGATTTGTCAAGGTGGTGGATCGGCACGAGAGTTTAGCCTATGGATTTTGAGACTAAGTTAGGAGTTGCCAGGTGGCAAAGCTAGTTATAACGCAATTATAGTTGTTTCGGGAAACGAGGCGTCGTTGCCCATTAACACTAACCGAGGCCGTTTTTCGAGGTAACGGGGGTTATAAACCCGTCATATCAATCGTTTCGTAACCACGTTGTGTATTAAACCAGGAGATTTGCCGCCGGTTGTCATTCATCATCTTCTATCTCTCAAACCTGATATTGCAAGTTAGCATCCTTTCCTTATCATTCTGATTTTATAGCTCGGTTTCTTTAGATAAAATTTTGTTCCCTCAAGATCCTAGAATCGATTCTTCGCCATGGCCATAGCTGATAGCAGGGATGTGGGAAAAATCTTGAGGCAAAAGGACTTGGAGGAAATTTGCGAGAGGTATGGGATTGAGGAGGCTAGGTTTTCTCCTCAGCTACCGTCGGGAGACCATATATCTGCCCTGGACCCGCCGGAGGGATTTTGCTCCGTCCACCGGGAGTACTTTGAGGTGGGGCTAAGACTACCTTTCTGCCCGGCTCTTCTGGCGGTACTCCGGCACTATGGGCTCGGGATATCTCGAATAGCCCCCAATGGCGTTAGGGCCGTCATTGGGTTTGTGATTTGGTGTAGATTGTTAAATATTAGATTTACGGTAGATAAGTTTAGGTATTTTTATCATCGGGTAGGACTAAGAGACCATCCCTACCGGTACTACTTTGCTAGAAGGCAGGGGAAGTCTTTGAGTATCCCTATCCTTCCTCCTGGTCGGGATTCTTTTAAAAGGTGGAAGGAGAGGTTTTTCTATGTGTGGAATGATGGTAACGATGAGCTGAGGGTGTGGAATACGGCGGATCTGGAGGGGGATGAACGCCTAGATATGCCAAATTCCTGGGTGGAGAAGATTCAGAGACCGGGGTACTCTATTGAGTGGCAAAATCTGTACGACAACCTGATAGAGGCAGCACGGTTGGGGGATTCAGGCCCCGAGCCTTATGTGAAGTTTACTAAAGCCGAATGGAAGCTCTGTAGGGTTTACTTATGTTGTACTTCACACTTACCAATATACCTATGTTTCTTGATTGGCTAATCTCTCCATTGGTATTTGCAGGGGCTGACTTTGCCGATCTGATGGCGGGGGCAGAAATATCTGGTAAAGATCCGACCACTGAGGGTGCGGATGCTTCAGCCTCGATCCCCTCACTGAGACAACCAGGGTGGACACCCTTGGGGAGGTTACAGAGAGAGGGTTGGTCCCCAAAAAACCCACTCGACAGAGGCCGACCTCTCAAGAGGGTCGGTCTTCAAAGAAGAGCAAGTCGAAGGCCCCCGAGGAAGGTCAGGAGGGGACCTTCGAACAGTAGAGGGTCAGTAGCATGTCTGACGAGGAGCTGGCGATCCTAGGATGCAAAACAGTAGAACTGATAAATGTTGCTTATTTCTCTCTTTCTAGTGGTTTAAGTTCCGTCGGTCATGATGTTCTATATGTTAGGAAATCACTAGTTTAACGCAGCGGAATTTAAAATTTGATTTCCTTTTCTAGATCGTTCTTCGTTTAATGCAATAAACACGTTAACTAGTTTGACGGTTATACCTCAGATGATATATAAGATCGTCGCTTTGACCGCCAACGGAGAGTAGTTCAATGCGCAAGCTGTCCACGCGTCCGACCTCTATCGTTAATACACACGAACCCCGTGCCGGAATCCTCCTTGGATTGCTATCGGAAAAACTCCGGCTGCTAGACCGGACCTTTTCTTCCCTCACAAACTCACTATGGATAGCTCTCTATTTTACACAAGAACTATGAGCTCTTCCAATTGTGTTGTACAAAAGAGCTTGACACCAACCTCTTATTTATAGCTAGAGGTGGCGCCCCAATTAGTGTGTAGGAGAAGAAAACCTTTTCCCAATAAAATAAGAAAAATCAACTAGATTGATTTATCTCTTTAATTATAATTTATTTTGCCAATATCTTATATTGATTAAAATTATCTTATTACCATAAATCTATTTTTTTTCCAAAATCAATTAATATCTTATATTAATATTATGGTAATCTTATTAATTAAAGTGCACAATCCAAATGTATCTTATACACTCAAAGATGGCGCCCCATAAGTCAATTAATTGACTTCCGGAATATTCTTTAATTAATATAATTTATATATAATTAATATCTTGTATTTTATTTATTCATAATAAATAAATACCACCATATTAATTTACCACTATAACCTTTATAGTCTAGAGATAAACTTCCTTATTTGGTTATCAACCATAGCCGCATTTTAATCCGACTCGATGTTCATATGTGTGTGACCCGATAGGCTTCCGAATATGTTGGACGTAGACACAAAGTGCAATTTACTAAAATGCCCTTCATGCCTAACGATCACGGGATAGCGTCTAGCAACACACCGTGACCCCCAATCATCGAAAGAGTCAAAAGCAATGACTAATACCTTTCATGTGAAGCAGTTACCGTGTAACTTACAATCCTATCGCTGTAACAATATCCATACGATCGTATCTCGAGTGTCAATACATTTACGATCGTATCTTATAATCTGAATATCACGCTCTCTCGGGATAACACATTTACCCCCACTTTGCAAAGATTCTCGAGAGCTAGATATTCCTTATAAGAAGGCCATTTCGGATATTCGATCCCAATCACAGGATACGTGATTCCCGGACGACCAATCATGTATAATCTGCATGCTTCAATATCATGCCCAATCACTACCGCATGATCGCCCCGTGGTTAGGAGAAATCTTAATAGTGTCAAAGCATGATAATCCACACCGTGATGCCATGAAGACTCCGGTCAAAAGGATAATTACACAACCGCCACATAGTGTGACACTTTATGTAAGTGGGTCAGTCTAAAGTACGCATTCTCTAATACACGTCCACGTATAGTCCAAGTGTCCCTACACTTCGATAGACGAGATCTATCCCTATCTTCTAAAAGATAGAAGACATCCAATACATGCTAGTCTGGTTATACTATCAATGTCCATTTTGATAATATGTAAGACTAGAGACATTTAAGTACCAATCTTGTTATAATGATTAGAGATCTCATCAACCATAATCACTATCATGGTTTCTCTATCACAGTTTGATACTAGGGACGTTACTATATATATACAACAAACAATATGAAGATAAACAATATATAATAACATAAGTGCTTTTATTGATCATAATAAAGTTATTACATGAACTAAATAGACTGTAAATGACCCGACCCGGTCGGATCCGGTCCAACCCGATTGGGTTTAGGACACCTTTCCAACAATCTCCCACTTGGCCTAAAGCCAATCACCCATATGCCTAAGCCCGTGCAAGTGAATATGTTTCTCATGCTTAGCTTGAGACAATGCCTTGGTTAACGGATCAGCTATGTTATCATCCGTGTGGACTTTCTCTATCTTTACATCTCATCTATCTACTATCTCTCTAATCAAGTGATAGTGCCGTAGCACATGTTTGGACTTCTGATAAGACCTTGGTTCCTTCGACTGAGATATCGCTCCATTATTATCACAGTACAGAGGCACTGGACCTTCAATGGAGGGAACCACACCAAGTTCAGTAATGAACTTCTGCATCCAAACTGCTTCCTTTGCCGCCTCCAAGGCTGCTATGTATTCGGCTTCCGTTGTAGAGTCTGCAGTAGTCTCCTGCTTGGAACTCTTCCAGCTCACTGCTCCGCCGTTAAGCGTGAAAACAAATCCAGACTGTGACTTAAAGTCATCCTTGTTAGTTTGGAAACTGGCATCTGTGTAACCTCGCAACACTAAATCATCGTTCCCGAAAACCAGGAACATGTCCCTAGTACGTCTCAAGTACTTCAGGATATTCTTGACAGCAATCCAGTGACCATCACCTGGATTGGACTGGTACCTACTAGTCATACTAAGAGGGTACGAGACATCTGGTCTTGTGCACAACATGGCATACATGATAGACCCAATTGCCGAAGCATAAGGGACTTTACTCATTTGTGCCCTTTCCTCCTCTGTCTTAGGACTCATTCCCTTCGACAGGTAGACCCCATGTGACATGGGCAGCAATCCTTTCTTGGATTGCTCCATGCGGATCTCTTCAGCATCTTGTCTATATAGGTGGATTGCGACAGACCAAGCAACCTTTTAGATCTATCTCTATAGATCTTTATTCCTAGAATATAGGTCGCCTCACCCAAGTCCTTCATTGAGAAGTTCTTGGATAACCAAGCTTTGACCGATTGTAACATAGGCACATCATTCCCTATGAGCAATATGTCATCTACATAAAGCACTAAGAACACAATGGCACTCCCACTAACCTTCCTGTAAACACAGGGCTCATCTTCATTTTTGACGAAATCAAACTGTTTGATTATCTCATCAAAGCGAAGATTCCAACTCCGAGAAGCTTGCTTTAATCCGTAAATGGATCTTTGCAGTTTACACACCATCCTGGCGTCATTGGTTGTGAAACCCTCAGGCTGTGTCAAATACACTTCCTCAGACAGGTTCCCGTTAAGGAAAGCTGTTTTCACATCCATCTGCTAGATTTCGTAATCATGGTATGCTGCAATAGCGAGCAAAATTCTAATAGATTTTAACATGGCAACAGGCGAAAAGGTTTCGTCATAGTCAACTCCATGTCTTTGCTTATATCCTTTTTCCACTAACCTAGCCTTGTAGGTAGTCACGTTACCGTCCATGTCGGTCATTCTCTTAAAGACCCATTTACACCCTATAGGAACTATTCCCTCAGGTGGATCAACCAAGTTCCAAACTTGGTTGTCTTTCATGGATTCCATTTCAGAATTCATGGCTTCTAGCCATTTCTCTTTGTCATGCCTTAATAGCACTTCCTCATAAGTTCTAGGGTCCTCATCTTCCATGAGATACACGCTAGTGTACCTTTCAGGTTCACGGTGTTCCCTGGTGGATCTTCGAGGTGCTAGTGTGTCCACGGTAGAGGGTGGCCCCACATCTGTACGTGGTGTCTCCTCTACTTCCATCAATGGACTGTTATCCGTAAGTGGTTCTCTAATTTCTTCAAGATCAATTTTACTCCCACTGACCCTATCCAGAATAAACACTTTCTCTAGAAAGTGGCCAGTCCTGGCAACAAACACCTTTTGTTCCTCAGGTTGGTAAAATTGGTATCCTCTAGTTTCTCTAGGATATCCCACAAACAGACATTTGTCGGAACTGGCCTTTAATTTGTCAGGCATCATCTGCTTCACATAAGTTGGACAACCCCAAGGTTTAAGATATGCCAGATTTGGTTTCTTCTTGGCCCATACCTCATATGATGTAGAATCAGCCGTCTTTGATGGAACTCGGTTCAGTGTATAGGATGCGGTTTCTAGAGCATACCCCCAAAACGATTTTGGAAGAACTGCGTAGCTCATCATGGATCGTACCATGTCTAACAAAGTACGGTTCCTCCTCTCAGATATGCCATTCATTTGAGGCGTACCTGGAGGGGTCCATTCGGGTAGAATCCCATTCTCCTTTAAATAACTTTGAAACTCTCCATCTAGATATTATCCGCCTCGACCGGATCGAAGCGTTTTGATTTCTTTACCTAGTTGTTTCTCCACTTCACTTCTGAATTCCTTGAACTTTTCAAAGGCTTCAGACTTATACTTCATTAAGTATATATAACCATAGCGAGAATGGTCATCAGTGAAAGTGATCAAATAAGAGTATCCTCCTTTGGCTTGAATTGACATTGGGCCGCATACATCAGTATGTATGAGCTCAAGCAATTCATTGGATCTTATCCCTTTGCCACTAAAAGGTGACTTTGTCATCTTGCTAAGTAAACAAGCTTCGCATGTATCAAACGATTCATAATCGAATTGATCCAACATTCCATCTTTATGGAGTTTGGAAATGCGATTCTTATTTATATGGCCAAGTCTACAATGCCATAAGTAGGATTCATTCAAGTCATTTGTTTTGGCTTTCTTGTTATTTATATTAAGTATGTCAACATTCATATCTAATATGTAGAGACCATTGCTAAGTATGCCAGTACCATAAAAGATTCCATCACGTGAAAAAGAACAACATTTATTCTCAAACGAAAATGAAAATCCATCAACATCTAATGCGGAAATGGAAATAATACTCTTCGTAAGAGCAGGAACAAAATAACAGTTACTAAGTTCAAGTACTAGCCCACTGGGCAATGAAAGAAAATAAATTCCTACGGCTAGTGCAGCAACACTTGCTCCATTTCCAACGCGTAGGTCCACCTCTCCTTTCTTCAGATCTCTAGCTCTTCTTAGTGCCTGCATATTCGTACAAATATGATAACCACAGCCAGTATCTAATACCCAGTGGTTAGACTTAGAAGAAGTAATGTTGATCTCAATCATAAATATACCTGAAGTTGAAGCATCAGAATGCTTCTTCTTGGTACTTAAGAAGCCTTTGCAGTTTCTCCTCCAATGTCCGGTCTCACCGCAATGGAAGCAAGCATCCTTGGATTTGTCTTTTGCTATCTTAGGCGTTGGCCTAGGTGCAGCCTTCGCCTTCTTGGACTTTTTCTGGGCTTTTGCCTTGCCTTTACTTGAAGTGACCAGCAACACTTGCTTTCCCTTCCCCACAGTGCCTCAGCAGTTTTCAACATGTTCAATAACTCCGCTAGGGAGCAATCTATCTTGTTCATGTGATAGTTCATCAAAAATTGCGAGAATGAATCAAGTAGAGATTGCAGAATCAAGTCAATACTCAACTCTCGCTCCAATTTATGGCCCAGCTTCCCAAGCCTCTCTATATACCCGATCATCTTAAGCACGTGTGACCCCACAACTGTTCCAGATGCAATCTTACAACTAAACAGGGCCTTTGAGACCTCGTACCTCTCAGTACGAGACTGAGAAGCATAATGTTCCTTCAGGTGGACCATGATAGAGTAGGTGTCCATAGACTCATGCTGTTTCTGCAGTTCAGGTGTCATAGAAGCAAGCATGATACATGTAGCATCAGTACTGTCAGAACAGTGCTTGTTGTACTTCTCGACAACATCTGCAGCCAAACCCTCAGCGGGCTTTTCCGGTAGGGCCTCGTCCAAGACATAGCCAATCTTCTTGTGCCTCAAAATGATTTTGAGGTTCCTTTCCCAATCGAGAAAATTAGTTTCGTCAAGCTTGTTTTCGATGATAAAACGAAGGTTCAATTTGTTTGACATTTTCTACAATAATAAATAAAGATAGAATAAGTAAAAGCTCATGTATAAAAACCCTAAATTTGCACTTAAAATTTTATAAGGTTTTACTCCCACTAGCCAACTATTCCCAATTGGCTTTCAAGAATTTAAGCAATTCTTTAGTGGATGGAATCCTATCTAGTTGGCTCGATCCCCGACGTGGGCCGATCGACCGGGCCAATTTCGAAGGTAGGTACTAAATACCGATCAAATCTTATTCGATTTCCATTGGTTGACTAGTCAACTCCTTGACAATTCACATCTCTATGTGATAGCCACCCCTTGTCTCTAAAATCAGACGGCCCTGACGTGGGCCAATCACCGCAAGATTCTTAGTCGAGCCGTAACCCAAATATTCATGAGATCTCTTATCGATCATATCTCGATAATGATGATATACCCGTGGTAGGTCAACTCCCGACGTGGGCTGATCAGTTGGATCCGAACAAAGGCTCTTCACCGTCATTATAATATTTAGAGACGATTTTGGCTCGAGTTTTTGGCGTGGGAATAATTTTAAAATTAATTCACTTAATTAATTTGGTTTAATTTTGGTCTCATCTACTATGTGCATATTACTACTATATCATATATAATAAAACATACACAACATTCCGCACACAAAATAACCGGTATGATCATGGACTTTTCCTAGGTGCGGTTTCGAATACAAACTGACGAAACCACGGGTCACAAACTAAGGGTTTCTGCAACCACCAATAGGATCTTTATTGATGTACGCCAATGGGTTCTTTATCTCTCCTTGGTCTTCGCTTCTTGCTCTATTCTTGTTACATAATAAATAATTACACCCGCCGCACACGGGGGGGAGCTAACGGGAATGGGATTAACGCAAAAAGTTAACTAGGTCACGTTCTTCATAACGGCCTAGGACAATTTTTCAAAAACCAACATAAAGAAAACATTCCCATCTACCCTATTGGTCGAGTCCATGATCAATCGGGGTCCATATAATCACATTATATCTACACATCTAATCCATACAATTTTATCTTATGAAAATGATTAAATTCTAATTTTAACTACTCATGCATCTTTATTTTATCACATCAAATAATTAAATAACTTTTAATTAATTATATGACTTAATCGAAAAATAAAATTAACATTTAATTTTAAGTCGATTTTAATTTCAATTAAATTTGAACTATTCAAAATAAAATTAAAATTACAAAGTCTCCTATTTGTTTCCTTTCCAAAACTAAATTTGACTTAGGCCTGGCCACTTTTCAAAATCAAAATTTTGGAAGTGGCCTAGGCCTAGACCTTTTACAAATCAAATATTTGAAAAGGGCCTAGGCCTATTCCAAATCAAATATTTGGAAAGGCCGACTAATTTTGGTTTAGGCCTGGCCACATTCCAAAATCAAAATTTTGGAAGTGGCCTAGGCCTAGGCCTTTTACAAATCAAATATTTGAAAAGGGCCTAGGCCTATTCCAAATCAAATATTTGGAAAGGCCATATAGTTTTGGTTTAGACTTGGCCACTTTCCAAAATCAAAATTTTGGAAGTGTCATATGCCTAGGCCTTTTACAAATCAAATATTTGAAAATGGCATAGGCCTATTCCAAATCAAAATTTGGAAAAGCCAACATGCCATATGGTTTCCCAATGGTCCAAACTATTTGAACCATTGGTTGGCCATATGACACAACTAAACAAACGAGATATCTATGCACAATAAATATCTCAAAACGAAAAGGGTCGATCTCCCCCATTGGAAGAAGAGAGCCGACGACGGACGGTAGCCCGAAGGCCACCGCCGCCGCCGCCGAGAGAGGGGGCCACCGCCAATCGGCCGAGCCCCCTATAAACCCTATTTTTTTTTATATATTATTTTCTTTGTTTTAACGTTTCGTGATTTAAATCTTGCATCTATCGATTAAATACTACGCAATTAATTTATGCTTATTGCTTAAGCTCGAAGTCTGTCTCTGATACCACTGTTAGGAAATCACTAGTTTAACGCAGCGGAATTTTAAATTTGATTTCCTTTTCTAGATCGTTCTTCGTTTAATGCAATAAACACGTTAAGTAGTTTGACGGTTATACCTCAGATGATCTATAAGATCGTCGCTTTGACCGCCAACGGAGAGTAGTTCAATGCGCAAGCCGTCCACGCGTCCGGCCTCTATCGCTAATCCACACGAACCCTTGCCGGAATCCTCCTTGGATTGCTATCGGAAAAACTCCGGCTTAGACCGGACCTTTTCTTCCCTCACAAACTCACTATGGATAGCTCTATTTTTACACAAGAACTATGAGCTCTTGCAATTGTGTTGTACAAAAGAGCTTGACACTCACCTCTTATTTATAGTCAAAAAAGTGGCGCCCCATATGTGTGTAGGAGAAGAAAACATTTTCCCAATAAAATAAGGAAAATCAACTAGATTGATTTATCTCTTTAATTATAATTTATTTTGTCAATATCTTATATTGATTATAATTATCTTATTACCATAAATCTATTTTTTTTCCAAAACCAATTAATACCTTATATTAATATTTTGGTAATCTTATTAATTAAAGTGGACAATCCAAGTGTATCTTATACACTCAAAGATGGCGCCCCATTAGTCAATTAATTGACTTCCGGAATATTCTTTAATTAATATAATTTATATATAATTAATATCTTGTATTTTTTTTATTCATAATAAATAAATACAACCATATTAATTTACCACTATAACCTTTATAGTCTAGAGATAAACTTCCTTATTTGGTTATCAACCATAACCGCATTTTAATCCGACTCGATGTTCATATGTGTGTGACCCGATAGGCTTCCGAATATATTGGCCGTAGACACAAAGTGCAATTTACTAAAATGCCCTTCATGCCTAACGATCACGGGATAGCGTCTAGCAACACACCGTGACCCCCAATCATCGGAAGAGTCAAAAGCAATGACTACTACCTTTCATGTGAAGCAGTTACCGTGAAACTTACAATCCTATCGCTGTAACAATATCCATACGATCGTATCTCGAGAGACAATACATTTACGATCGTATATTATAATCTAGATATCACGCTCTCTCGGGATAACACTTTTACTCCCACTTTGCAAAGATTCTCGAGAGCTAGACATTCCTTATAAGAAGGCCATTTCGGATATTCGATCCCAATCATAGGGTACGCGATTGCCGGACGACCAATCATGTATACTCCGCATGCTTCAATATCATGCCCAATCACTACCGCATGATCGCCCCGTGGTTAGGAGAATCTCAATAGTGTCAAAGCATGATAATCCACACCGTGATGCCATGAAGACTCCGGTCAAAAGGATAATTACACAACCACCACATAATGTGACACTTAATGTAAGTGGGTCAGTCTAACGTACGCATTCAATAATACACGTCCACGTATAGTCCAAGTGTCCATATACTTCGATAGACGAGATCTATCCCTATCTTCTAAAAGATAGAAGACATCCAATACGTGCTAGTCTGGTTATACTATCAATGTCCCTTTTGATAATATGTAAGACTAGTGACATTTAAGTACCAATCTTGTTATAATGATTAGAGATCTCATCAACCATAATCACTATCATGGTTTCTCTATCACAGATTGATACTAGGGACGTTACTATATATATACAACAATTAATATGAAGATAAACAATATATAATAACATAAGTGCTTTTATTAATCATAATAAAGTTATTACATGAACTAAATAGACTGTAAATGACCCGACCCAGTCGGATCCGGTCCAATCCGATTGGGTTTAATCGTATTTTCTAACACCCGATTAGAGATCTCATCAAATTGGGTTTAGAACACCCGATTGGGTTTAGGACACCCGATTGGGTTTAGAAAATACGATTAAACCCAATCGGGTTGGACCGGATCTGACCGGGTCGGGTCATTTACAAGCCTATTTAGTTCATGTAATAACTTTATTATGATTAATAAAAGCACTTATGTTATTATATATTGTTTATCTTCATATTATTTGTTGTATATATATAGTAACGTCCCTAGTATCAATCATGATAGAGAAACCATGATAGTGATTATGGTTGATGAGATCTCTAATCACTATAACAAGGTTGGTGCTTAAATGTCTCTAGTCTTAAATATTATCAAATGGGACATTGATAGTATATTCAGACTAGCACGTATTGGATGTCTTCTATCTTTTAGAAGATAGGGATAGATCTCGTATATCGAAGTGTAGGGACACTTGGACTGTACGTGGACGTGTATTAGAGAATGCGTACGTTAGACTGACCCACTTACATTAAGTGTCACACTATGTGGAGGTTGTGTAATTATCCTTTTGACCGGAGTCTTCATGGAATCACGGTGTGGATTGTCATGCTTTGACACTATTGAGATTTCTCCTAACCACGGGGCGATCATGCGGTAGTGATTGGGTATGATATTGAAGCATGCGGAGTATACATGATTGGTCGTCCGGGAATCGCGTATCCTATGATTGGGATCGAATATCCGAAATGGCCTTCTTATAAGGAATGTCTAGCTCTCCAGAATCTTTGCAAAGTGGGAGTAAATGTGTTATTCTGAGAGAGCATGATATCCAGATTATAAGATACAATCGTTAATGTATTGACACTCGAGATACGATCGTATGGATATTATTACAGCGATAGGATTGTAAGTTACATGGTAACTACTTCACATGAAAGGTAGTAGTCATTGCTTTTGACTCTTCCGATGATTGGGGGTCACGGTGTGTTGCTAGACGCTATCCCGTGATCGTTTGTATGAAGGGCATTTTAGTAAATTGCACTTTGTGTCTACGGCCAACATATTCGGAAGCCTATCGGGTCACACACATATGAACATCGAGTCGGATTAAAATGCGGTTATAGTTGATAACCAAATAAGGAAAGTTTATCTCTAGACTATAAAGGTTATAGTGGTAAATTAATATGGTGGTATTTATTTATTATGAATAAATAAAATACAAGATATTAATTATATACAAATTATATTAATTAAAGAATATTCCGGAAGTCAATTAGTTGACTAATGGGGCGCCATTTTAAAGTGTGTAAGATACACTTGGATTGTGCACTTTAATTAATAAGATTTCCATAATATTAATATAAGATATTAATTGATTTTGAAAAATAGATTTATGGTAATAAGATAATTATAATCAATATAAGATATTGGCAAAATAAATTATAATTAAAGAGATAAATCAATCTAGTTGATTTTCCTTATTTTATTGGGAAAAGGTTTTCTTCTCCTACACACATATGGGGCGCCACTTTTGACTATAAATAAGAGGTGGGTGTCAAGCTCTTTTGTACATCACAATTGCAAGAGCTCATAGTTCTTGTGTAAAATAGAGAGCTATCCATAGTGAGTTTGTGAGGGAAGAAAAGGTCCGGTCTAGCAGCCGGAGTTTTTCCGATAGCAATCCAAGGAGGATTCCGGCAAGGGGTTCGTGTGGATTAGCGATAGAGGCCGGACGCGTGGACGGCTTGCGCATTGAACTGCTCTCCGTTGGCGGTCAAAGCGACGATCTTATAGATCATCTGAGGTATAACCGTCAAACTACTTAACGTGTTTATTGCTTTAAACGAAGAACGACCTAGAAAAAGGAAATCAAATTTTAAATTCTGCTGCGTTAAACTAGTGATTTCCTAACAGTGGTATCAAAGACAGACTTCGAGCTGAAGCAATAAGCATAAATTAATTGCGTAGTATTTAATCGATAGATGTAATATTTAAATCACGAAACATTAAAACAAAAAAAAATTTAGGGTTCATGGGGTGATATGAATCCGGATACACAACCTGCATATGATCCGCTAACATTTCGGGTTGGACCTGAAACATGGCTTCAACGTAAAAAGAGGCTCAAAGCTTTGGAAAAATTAGCCCAAGTAATAATGCAAGAGTCCAAGACCAATGATGAAGATTCTGAACTAACCAAGTCCATCATTTATGCGTGTGGGCTGCCTGAATAAATGGCCCAACATTTTGGCCCTTATTATGGTATTATAATATGCAATATTACTTTAATAAATGACAAAAACATGGCTGAATTTGGAGAAGAAATGGCGCCACTTTTGCTGACTTTGGAAGATGAGAAGACAAGTTTTGGAAATGCAAAATTCATTGAATCAAGATACATGAACCAAGATTTCAAGAGTCCAAGCATTTATTCAAGATACATTGATTTATGATGCTTCGAAACTAAGAGTTTTTGGGGCGCCACTTTTATCTTATTTTTAGGAAAACTTTTCATCTTATTTTTCTATCTATTATTGTCCTATAAATACCCAAACTATTGTAACTTGTAATTCAGCTTTTTGAAATCAATTAATCAAATTATAATTGTTCTTCACTTGGAAAAGTGTTGTGTGAGTTTCTCTGGAAAGGGAATTCAAATTTCGGATTATCAAGGACTTGAGCAATCCTTAGGGTTATCCATATACCAAGGTGCTTAGAAATAGGTTTTCTAAGTGTTGAGGTTTTATTCCAAGGTCCCTTCACACAGGTTGTGATTGTGTCGCAGAGCTTATTATTCCAAGGTGCTTCCACACAGGTTGTGGTTGTGTTGAGGACTTTCCAAATACTTTCAATCCACGATCCTAAGTGTTCATTCGATCCGAAGCCTTCCTCTGGGCGGTTTTCGCATCAGTTGGTATCAGAGAATAGCGGATTGACGGTATTATATCCAATTTTCTTTCTTCTTAAAAAAAATTTTATGTTGCATATTATCGTATGTATCTGAAGAACCATAGTATGCATATGATCGTGTGTATTTGAAGAACACTTTATTTCGCACGATCATCTATATATTTATATATATATATATATTTTTAAAAAAAAAGGTGCACAAGTAAATTGTGTGTATTTGAAAAATAATTTGTTCCGCACGAGAATACTGTTCCGTACGAGCAACAAGTTAAAAAAAATCGTTTTTTTATACACTTCACAATTTTTGTGTTACATCTTTGAATATCTTCTCTAAAATACTTCACAATTTTTGTTGAGTTCACTTTGGAATTCAAAAACTCTTAAAAAAATTCCTGATTCTTCACTCTTGGTATTTGGGGAAACTCGAGTATCGCTGATTACTTGAAATCCGAATTGATTCTCTACTTGAGTAAATAAACATTTGAGAAGAAGAATGGCTGAATATGAAGATGAAGAAAGAAGGCATCAAACACGGCTTGAGGCCATTGAACAAAGGCATCAACAAAATCTTGAACGAATAACTCAAGAATTGATTGAGAAAATAGATGCACGTTTCGCACGAATGAATGTTGGTCAAGGTGTACAACACACTGATCTTGAACCCAGCAATTACTCTGAACAAGAAGATGACGAGGAGGAAAATGACACAGCAACAGTTTTAGCACCATGGAGAGTTGGGGCACCATGGGACACTCTTCAATGTATAAAACAGAAAATTCCGGTGTTTAAAGGTAATTATAATCCTGATGAATATCTTTCTTGGGTTGTTAAAGTTGAGCAAAATTTTAATTGTCATGATTATTCGGAAAGGAACAAAGTAAAACTTGCTACTAGTGAATTTGAGGAATGAGCTATTCTTTGGTTCCACAAAACTAATGAAAAGCGCAGGAAATTGAGGCAACAAGTGATTTCTTCTTGGGAGGTTCTTAAAAATGAAATGCATCGAAAATGGGTTCCCGAATCCTATCGTCGTGAGCAAGTGAGAAAGTTACAAACTCTCCAACAAGGCGAGAAATCTGTTCAAGCCTATCAAGATGAGTTAGAAATGGCTTTATTTCGAACGACATCGAAGAATCTGATGAACATACCATGGCTCGATTTTTGGGAGGTTTGCGACCCGAGATACCGGACCCAGTTGAAATGATGAATTGCACTCCCTATGATGAGATGGTACATGCAGCCTTAACTAAGGGAAAGCAACTCAAGAAGAAGAAGATGCAATTTGCAAAGAATCATTCAGGTACCACACCAACTAAACCTTTTCAATCCAGAGGCGATGGAGGTAAGTTTCCTTTTAAAAATTCTGCTGTTAAATATACCCCTCCCCAAGTAACAAATTACCGTCCTTACAAGGAAAAATCTGATGGCACTTTGAGATGTTATAAATGTCAAGGATTAGGACACAAGGCTAATGAATGTGCGAACAAAAGATCTTGTATCGCAGCCGGAGACGGGAAGTATCAATCAGCCTCGGAAGATGAAAATGAACAGCCATTAAAGGAGCAAGAGTCGGCTGAAAATGAAGAAGACGATGAAGGTATTTCCTTTGATGAATGAGCAATGTTTGTAACAAAAAAAGTCCTGAGCGCCGTGAATCAAATTAATAATGATGAGGTACAGCGTGAGAATATTTTTCAAACTCGTTGTCTTATCAAAGGTAAGTTATGCATGATGATTATTGATTACGGAAGTTGTACTAATGCCGTAAGTGATGAGGTTGTTGAAAAACTGAATATTCCCACCGTTAAGCACCCGCAATTTGTATAAATTGCAATGGTTAAATGAATGTGGTTCGGTTAAAGTCACGAAGCAAGCATATGTGAATTTCAGTCTTTCAAAATATGAAGATAAAATTCTTTGCGATGTGGTTCCTATGCATGTCACGCATATATTACTTGGCCGTCCATGGCAATTTGATAAACGTGTCACCTATGATGGGTTTCTTAATAAATACACCCTTTCGCATAAAGGAATGCGTATCACTTTGAGTCCCTTGGCACCACACGAGGCTCATTCTGATCAAGTTAAGTTTGCCAAGAAAAGAGAGGCTGAAACTGTGATTGTTAAAATGCCTTCTGAGACCGTTAAAGTGAATTCCAAAAGTCATGATAAGAAGATGAATTATGCGGCTGTCCGAAACCCCATTTTATTCATTTACAAGGATTCCTATCCGTTAGTTCCTCATTCGGAATTTAACGAGCACATATCTACTCCATTTCCTTGTTATATGATTATATCTGATCTTGCGGGAATTCTTCCCGATATGGTACTAACCCTTTTGCAGGAATTTGAAGACGTATTTCCGGAAGAAGAACCAAGTGGATTACCACCCCTATGAGGAGTGGAACATAAAATTGATTTTATCCCGGGAGCAGTTCTACCAAATCGTCCGGCATACAGGGAAAATCCTGAGGAAACTAAGGAAATTCAGCGTCAAGTTCAAGAGTTGCTGAAAAAAGGGAAGATTCGAGAATCTTTGAGTCCATGTGCGGTTCCCGTAATCATTGTTCCTAAGAAGAATGGTGAGTGGAGGATGTGCACCGACTGTCGTGCCATCAATCAAATCACGGTAAAGTATCGATATCCCATTCCTCTTCTTAATGACATGTTGGATGAATTGCATGATGCAAAATTATTTTCGAAAATTGATTTAAAAAGTGGTTACCATCAAGTATGAATCCGTGAGGGAGATGAATGGAAAACAACGTTTAAAACAAAGTTTGGGTTATATGAATGGCTCGTAATGCCTTTTGGTCTCACCAATGCTCCAAGCACATTTATGCGATTAATGAATGAAATCCTTAGAGAATTTATTGGTCGGTTTGTAGTGGTCTATTTCGATGACATCTTAATTTACAGCCATGATTTAAACTCGCATCTATCACACCTAAAGGCTGTTTTGGAAACTCTTCGAAAAGCGCACTTATTTGCTAATCTTAAGAAATGTTCCTTTTGTTTGGATCGTGTTGTTTTCCTTGGTTTCGTTGTAAGTGGACAGGGAATTGAAGTTGACCAAGAAAAGGTAAAGGCAGTGGCTGAATGGCCCGAACCTAAAAGCACAACGGAGGTCCGAAGTTTTCATGGCTTGGCCAGTTTTTACCGGCGATTCATCAAGAATTTCAGCAGCATAGCCGCCCCATTGAACGAGTTACTCAAAAAGAACACACCATTCCATTGGGGTCCTACTCAAAGGGAAGCATTCGAAACTCTTAAAACTCGTTTAATATCTGCACATATTCTTGCTTTACCTGATTTCTCTAAAACATTTGAGATTGAGTGCGATGCATCTGGGGTAGGTATTGGTGGTGTTTTAATACAAGAGGGACGTCCTATTGCATACTACAGCGAGAAGTTGAAAGGCGCACAATTAAATTATGCCACGTATGATAAAGAACTATATGCACTTGTTCGGTGTTTACGTGTGTGGCAAAAACATTACTTGCGTACGAGGGAACTTGTCATTCATTCCGATCATGAATCTTTAAAATATTTGAAAGGGCAATCTAAATTGCATTTGCGACACATTCGGTGGATGGAATTTATTGAATCATTTCCTTATGTGATCAAATATAAAAAAAGGAAAAGAGAACACCGTTGCCGATGCATTGTCTAGGCGCTACACTCTAATCACACACATGCAAACCAAACTACTTGGTTTTGAGCACATTAAGGAGTTGTATGCATCTGATCTTGATTTTGCTGAGTTATATAAATCTACTGAGAATACGGCATGTGATAAGTTTTATAGACACGAGGGATTTTTGTTCAAAGAAAATAAACTATGCATTCCTCGAGGGTCTATGCGTGAATATTTGGTTAGGGAAGCACACGATGGAGGACTTATGGGACACTTCGGCATTGCTAAAACTTTTGACATGCTTCACTCACATTTTTATTGGCCTAAAATGGTTCGTGATGTTCATCGAATTTGTGAGTCTTGTATAACTTGTCTTAAAGCTAAATCTAAGTCACATCCACATGGATTGTACACACCACTTCCTATTCCCTCATTCCCCTGGACCGATCTTTCTATGGACTTTGTGTTAGGATTACCGCGTTCTCAAACGGGAAAGGACTCTATCTTTGTGGTGGTTGATCGATTTTCAAAAATGGCTCACTTTATCGCATGTAATAAAACAAATGATGCTTCGCATATTGCTGAGTTGTTCTTTAAAGAAATAGTGCGGCTACATGGTGTTCCAAAATCAATTGTTAGTGATCGAGACGTAAAGTTTGTTAGTCATTTCTGGCGTGTACTATGGATGCATCTTGGCACTACTTTGTTATATTCTACCGCATACCATCCCCAAACCGATGGTCAAACCGAAGTTGTGAATCGAACTTTCGGTCAATTATTGCGAACCGTAGTTCAAAAAAACTTAAAGAATTGGGAGTCTTGCTTACCATATGTTGAATTTGCATACAATCGTGCTACTCACTCTGCTACTAAACATTCACCGTTTGAGATTGTGTATGGTTTTAATCCTATCACTCATATTGATCTTGTTCCTCTTCCCCCAGGTATGCACACAAGTCTTGAGGGAGAAAACAAAGCTAAGATGGTCCGTGAGTTGCATGCAAAGGCAAGGCAGAATGTGGAGGCTCAAACCGCTCGATATGAAAAGCAAGCAAATAAAGGCCGAAAGGAAGTTGTCTTTGACCCCGTAGATTGGGTATGGCTGCATTTTCGCAAAGAAAGGTTTCCCACAAAACGGAAGACCAAGCTACACCCACGTGGAGATGGCCCATTCCAAGTTTTGGAGCGCATCAACAATAACTCATACAAGCTTGACATTCCACCCGACTGGGGCGTTTCAAACTCCTTCAATGTAGCTGATTTGCACCCATTTGACAACCCTGATGATCTGAGGACAGATCCTTCGCAACCGAGAGGGTCTGATATGAATCCGGATACACAACCTGCACATGATCAGCTAACATTTCGGGTTGGACCTGAAACTCGGCTTCAACGTAAAAAGAGGCTCAAAGCTTTGGAAAAATTAGCCCAAGTAATAATGCAAGAGTCCAAGACCAATGATGAAGATTCTGAAGTAACCAAGTCCATCATTTATGCGTGTGGGCTGCCTGAATAAATGGCCCAACATTTTGGCCCTTATTATGGTATTATAATATGCAATATTACTTTAATAAATGACAAAAACATGGCTGAATTTGGAGAAGAAATGGCGCCACTTTTGCTGACTTTGGAAGATGAGAAGACAAGTTTTGGAAATGCAAAATTCATTGAATCAAGATACATGAACCAAGATTTCAAGAGTCCAAGCATTTATTCAAGATACATTGATTTATGATGCTTGGAAACTAAGAGTTTTTGGGGCGCCACTTTTATCTTATTTTTAGGAAAACTTTTCATCTTATTTTTCTATCTATTATTGTCCTATAAATACTCAAACTATTGTAACTTGTAATTCATCTTTTTGAAATCAATTAATCAAATTATAATTGTTCTTCACTTGGAAAAGTGTTGTGTGAGTTTCTCTGGAAAGGGAATTCAAATTTCGGATTATCAAGGACTTGAGCAATCCTTGTGGTTATCCATATACCAAGGTGCTTAGAAACATGTTTTCTAAGTGTTGAGGTTTTATTCCAAGGTGCCTTCACACAGGTTGTGATTGTGTCACGGAGCTTATTATTCCAAGGTGCTTCCACACAGGTTGTGGTTGTGTTGAGGACTTTCCAAATACATTCAATCCACGATCCTAAGTGTTCATTCGATCCGAAGCCTTCCTCTGGGCTGTTTTCGCATCATGGGGGATCGGCCGACTGGTGGCGCCCCGTTCCTCAGGGGCGGCGGCGGCGGTTGCCCTAGGGCTGCCGTCCGTCGGGTCTTCTTCTGATAGGGAGATCGACCCTTTTCGTTTTGTGATATTTATTGTGCATAGATATCTCGTTTGTTTAGTTGTGTCACATGGCCAACCAATGGTTCAAATAGTTTGAGCCATTGGGAAACCATTTGGCATATTGGCCTTTCCAAATTTTGATTTGGAATAGGCCTAGGCCCTTTTCAAATATTTAATTTGTAAAAGGCCTAGGCCTAGGCCACTTTCAAAATTTTGATTTTGGAAAGTGACCAGGCCTAAACCAAAATTATTTGGCATTTCCAAATATTTGATTTGGAATAGGCCTAGGCCCTTTTCAAATATTTGATTTGTAAAAGGCTAGGCCTAGGCCACTTCCAAAATTTTGATTTTGGAAAGTGGCCAGGCCTAAGCTAAATTTAGTTTTGGAAAGGAAACAAATAGGAGACTTTATAATTTTAATTTTATATTGAATAGTTCAAATTTAATTGAAATTAAAATCGATTTAAAATTAAATGTTAATTTTAATTTTCGATTAAGTCATATAATTATTTAAAAGTTATTTAATTATTTGACGTGATAAAATAAAGACGCATGAGTAGTTAAAATTAGAATTTAATCTTTTTCATAAGATAAAATTGTATGGATTAGATATGTAGATATAATGTGATTATATGGACCCCGATTGATCATGGAATCGACCAATAGGTTAGATGGGAATGTTTTCTTTATGTTGGTTTTTGAAAAATTGTCCAAGGCCGTTATGAAGAACGTGACCTAGTTTACTTTTTGCATTTATCCCATTCCCGTTAGCTCCCCCCCGTGTGCGGCGGGTGTAATTATTAGATAAATTATTATGTTACAAGAATGGAGCAAGAAGTTGAAGACCAAGGAGAGATAAAGAACCCATTGGCGTACAACAATAAAGATCCTATTGGCGGTTGCAGATACCCTTAGTTTGTGACCCGCGGTTTCGTCAGTTTGTATTTGAAACCGCACCCAGGAAAAGTCCATGATCATACCGGTTATTTTGTGCGCGGAATGTTGTGTATGTTTTACTTTATATGATATAGTAGCAATATGCACATAGTAGATGAGACCATAATTAAACCAAATTAATTAAGTGAATTAATTTAAAATTATTCCCACATCAAAAATCAAGTCGGAGTTGCCTCCCCATATTATAACGACGGTGAAGAGCCCTTGTTCGGACCCAACTCACCAGCCAAAGCGGGGGTTGACCTACCTCGGGTATATCGTCGTTATAGAGATATGATCGAAAGAGATCTCATGAATATTGGGGTTATGACTGGACTAAGAATTCTCTCGGCCACCAGCCAAAGCGGGGTCGTTTGGATTTTAGAGGCAAGGGTTTGACTATTCTTTCATAAGATGAAATATTGTCAAAGAGTTGACTGGTCAAACAACAAGAATCATATAAGATACGATCGACAAATCGTTGTCCACCTGTTTAATTATTTTTGGCCCATCAGCCAAAGTTGGGGGTCGGGATAGTTCGATGGGATCTTGCCTACTAAAGGAATTATTTTCTTGAAAGCCAATAGGGAATAGTTGGCTAGTGGGAGTAAAACCCTTATAGATTTATTAAGTGCAAAATTAGGGTTTTCATACATGAGCTTTTACTTATTCTATCTTTATTTATTGTTGTAGAAAATGTCAAACAAATTGAACCTTCGTTTTATCATCGAAAACAAGCTTGACAAGATGAATTTTCTCGATTGGGAAAGAAACCTCAAAATCGTTTTGAGGCACGAGAAGATTGGCTATGTCTTGGACGAGGCCCTACCGGAAAAGCCCGCTGAGGGTTTGGCTACAGATGTTGTCGAGAAGTACAACAAGCACTGTTCTGACAGTACTGATGCTACATGTATCATGCTTGCTTCTATGACACCTGAATTGCAGAAACAACATGAGTCTATGGACGCCTACTCTATCATGGTCCACCTGAAGGAACGTTATGCTTCTCAGTCTCGCACTGAGAGGTACGAGGTCTCGAAGGCCCTGTTTAGTTGTAAGATGGCATCTGGGACTGCTGTGGGGTCACACATGCTTAAAATAATCGGGTACATAGAGAGGCTTGGGAAGCTGGGCCACAAGTTGGAACGAGAGTTGAGTATTGACTTGATTCTGCAATCTCTACCTGATTCATTCTCGCAGTTCGTGATGAACTATCACATGAACAAGATAGAATGCTCCCTTGCGGAGTTATTGAACATGTTGAAGACTGGCCGAGGGCACCGTGGGGAAGGGAAAGCAAGTGTTGCTGGTCACTTCGAGCAAGGGCAAGGCAAAAGCCCTAAAGAAGTCCAAGAAGGCGAAGGCTACACCTAAGCCAACGCCTAAGATAGCGAAAGACAAATCCAAGGATGCTTGCTTCCATTGCGGTGAGACCGGACATTGGAGGAGAAACTGCAAAGGCTTCTTGAGTACCAAGAAGAAGCATTATGATGCTTCGACTTCAGGTATATTTATGATTGAGATCAATGTTGCTTCTTCTAATTCTAACCACTGGGTATTAGATACTGGTTGTGGTTCTCATATTTGTACGAATATGCAATCACTAAGAAGAACTAGAGATCTGAGGAAAGGAGAGGTGGACCAACGCGTTGGAAATGGAGCAAGTGTTGCTGCACTAGCCGTAGGAGTTTATTTTCTTTCATTGCCCAGTGGGCTAGTGATGACAGTTACAATATACCTATTTATGTCATCAATTCTAACCTTAAATCAGAGTTAATTATATATATTTCATATTAAATCACGTGCTTATATTTATTATTTAATGATAAGTGATTATTAATGTGATAATTGGTATTTAGCTGTTTTTATTATAAAAGAGCAATTAATTGTGTGATAAATGCTGATTTCGCAGATCGTAACGAATCGGGAGGATAATTGTCATGCAATCGGGAAATCTCAAGATAAATAAGGAAGAAAATCGGAGCATTAATGAAGAGACAAATCGGATCAAGCATAGAAGAGTGAAGTGGGGAACAAGTCGACGAAGCGAAATTGAAAACGCGTAAAGAGGAGGCTCGGTCGACCGAGCCATGCCATTCGGTCGACCGAGCGTAACCATTCGGTCGACCGAGCGTAACCATTCGGTCACCCGAGCCTAATCAGATTAATGCATGCATATCTTCTGGATTCTCCCTATGTCGCCTACAACTCCTATATAAAAAGCGGCCACGATGCGAGAAAACCACCAACCTACAAAACACAATACTACAATACTTTTAGTTTATCAATATAGTTCTTTTTATTTTATATTATGTTGCTTCATCACGGAGGCGATGGATTCATCGATTAGAGATTGCATTAAAGGATCGGAGGACCCTCCGTCTACGAGGGTAATGTCTATCCAAATATGTCGTTTTTATTCGTAGATCTATTTTTCGTTATGGAGTAGTCGTTTATGTATTGATTTCGTGATGTAGTTAATTAACAAACCCATATTCATGTAGATCTAAACCGTACGAGGAAATTCTAGAGTCATCGGTCTAGATCTACCACGGTCTATATGGTTAGATCTAGCCATCAAGATTCTAGTAATTTTCTGTGAACGACTTCGGCTACGTCGTGCTTTCTGTTTTTCATATAAACATGTAATAGATCTGGCCAATTTGTTACATCGTTCTCGTAAATTAATATGATATATTGTGAAAATTGCCATGTTAAATAGGACATAAGTTAGCCGATCGTTTAGGAGGTGTGCCAACCTGTCCACGGTGGTTGCCTAGACGAGGTGACGATTTTAGATCGGCATCCCTAGTTTGGTATAGCATGCTTGTTATATGATGTTCTATCTGTCCAAGGAAGGATTCGTAATTAAGCATAGGGATCTTCTATCCGTTCACGAATTAGATCCAAGTTTAGGGGATGGTTCCCGTAGCCAGAACATAATCAACCTTAATGTCTTTTCTGTCTCGGCTTAGATATACATATATGGGGGAGTAATTACTACTAGCGTAATCAATACCGTTTGTTAAAGTCTTATAAAACCATAAAAATAAGTGTTTTAGTATTTGTGTCGTATTGTTAGTTTCTGTGTTTTCTATCGTGTCAACCTTTATTTCTACGTTATAGTTGGTCGTAGACCGCCCTTTAATCTATTTTTAGTTTAATAACGTTGTACTTGTTTAAGCCGAGTCTCTGTGGGATCGACCTCGACTCTATCTAGCTATACTACGATTGAACCTAGTTCTCTTGCTAGTTGGTTATTTAGGTATCGAGTTATTTTTATAACTTGACCGTCATCAAGTTTTTGGCGCCGTTGCCGGGGACTCGTGTCATTAAATTGAGTATAGCTTATTTTATTAAAAGTGGATTCGTAAATATTGTGAATAAGAGTCAGTATATTAAACAGTGTCGTTAAAAAAAAATATATATATATAATTAAACAAATAAATAAAAAGAGTTCGGTCGACCGAACCACAGTTCTCGGTCGACCGAGAATTTATTTATTTATTTATTTTTCTGTTTCTGTTCTGTTTTGTTTGACACGGCACGCCTTGTGTTTTTGTATTTTTCGAGTCTGTTTTAGTTTAGTTTTTATTTATTGAGTCTAGGGTTAGCCTTTAAAGTTTCTAATAGTTTATTGTTATTTCTATTTTTGTCTATTTTAGAGTCTCGCCAAAGGCAGCAGCCTTGGCGTATTTTAATTGTTTAATTTTGTTTTTGTCTTGCAAATAAATAAATAAATAAATAAATAAATAAAAAACAAGCAAGCTACCCGGATTTCCGAGGATCCAATCAAAGAGCAAGGCGAGGAAAAACCTGAAGGAGCACATCAATCTGACTCAGACATGGAAGGATTACTGAATGAAGCCAACCAGGTAAATGAAAATAATTTTAATAATGCAAATTTTGTTAACCAAGCTGTGGCTGCATGGGAAAGGCGTACTTTGCAAAGCTATGCAATGCCTACCATTGAACAATTCATTCCTGCTATCGTAGTGCCTAAAAATACTGTTGAAGTTTATCACCCGAAACCTAATGTCATTCAAATGGTGACAAACTATTCCACTTTTCATGGTATCCTGAATGAAGATCCTGGCATTCACGTGATGAATTTCTTAGAGATCGTTAGTACCGTGAAGCCGTAAGCGGTTCCCGAGGATAACATTAAGCCGAGACTTTTCCCTTTCACTTTGAAAGATAAAGCTAAGCAATGGCTTTTCTCTTTAGAGGCTAGATCAATCACGACCTGGGAGGAGCTGCTACAAAAGTTCATGAATAAGTACTTCCCTATAGGAAAGACCTTTAAGTTACGCCAAGATATCTTGGGGTTCAAGCAGCAACTTGGGGAGAGTTTTGATCAAGCTTGGGAACGTTTTATGGAGTCCATGAGGAAGTGCCCTCATCATGATATCCCTCTATGGATTTTAATGCAAACCTTCTACCATGGATTTAAAGATACAGAGAAGATAAGAGTAGATGCCTCCAAGCAATGGAGCGTTTGTTCTTTTATCTCCGAGGAGGCACGAGGAAAGATGGAGCAAATAGCAATGAATAGCCAATGGGGAGGTGGTGAAATAGCAAGCTGTGAAGATGGCCGATAATCTTGAGGAGGATGTATCGCATAAGATCCTAAATACTCTATTGCTCATAAATGATAAGGTGGATGGTATGCATGAGAGAATTGTACGAGTAGAGACTGGAAAAGGGACGGAAACGACTAAGCCATTAGAGACTGCGGGTACTAAAGAAGCCAATTACATTGGGAAACAGGGTAATCACTATGACGGTTACAGACCAAATCATGACCAACCTGAATTCCGATGGAGTGATCCAAATGAAGGGGTAAAACCACACAACACTTATGTACCTCAGCAAGCTCAAACTTACGGTTGGGAAGTTGCACTTGAAAAGTTGAGTAACACAATGTCTGACACTATGAATCAATTAGCAAATTCCATGACTGACTTGACTACAAAATTTCACCAATACTGTCAAAATAATGATGCCAAAGTCACCAACCAAGAAGCCTTAATCCATAATCTCTCTAATCAAATAGGACAATTAGCTGAACAACTGTCAACTAGGCCTCCTGGGGGATTTCCGAGCAACACTGATAGGAACCCGAGGGATGTGAATGCGATAATGATTAGAAGTGAAAATGAGCTTACTCCAACAATCCCAAAGAATGAGGAGAATATAGAAGATGTTAGGGATGATGAGAAAGAGCCTGAGGAGGCATTCACACCCTGCTTAGAAAAACCCCCGACGAGCAATTATCCTCCATCTCTACCATTTTAGGGAATAGTGATTGCGCCGCGATATCTTTGCAAGGTGAGGTTGTTAAGGTGAAAAGCAACAACCATGGTTTAAAGATTATGTGAATTATTTATCCGGGAGATATTTGCCACCAAACTTGAACCAAAAAGAAAAGAAGAAGTTCTTTGCGGACCTTAAACACTACTATTGGGATGAACCATATCTTTTCAAGCGATGTTCGGACAACATCTTTAGAAGATGTGTTCCGAGAGTGAATTCCTCGATATACTTAAACATTGCCATACTTATGAAGCGAGGAGGACATTATGGAGGGGACAAGGCGTCGCTAAAGTTCTCCAATGTGGTTTTTACCGGCCAAATCTTTACAAAACTGCACACGAATATGCTAGATCCTGTCATTCATGCCAAATGACGGGCAATATCTCGAGGAGACATGAAATGCCACTAAGGAGTATCCTAGAACCAGAAATCTTTGATGTATGGGGAATTGATTTTGTGGGACCTTTCACTTCATCTGTTTCAAACCGCTATATTTTGGTGGCAGTCGACTATGTGTCTAAATGGGTTGAGGCAATTGCTTCACCTACCAATGATGCAAAGGTTGTACTGCGGTTTTTAAAGAAAAATATCTTCACACGGTTTGGAATCCCTCGTGCCATCATTAGTGATAATGGGAGCCATTTCTGTAATAAGCCATTTGAAAAGTTAATGGCCAAGTACGGGGTGAGACATAAGTTAGCTACCGCTTATCATCCTCAGACAAGTGGTCAAGTTGAGGTCACGAACCGAGAAATTAAGCGCATTCTAGAGAAAACTGTGAACCCAACAAGGAAAGATTGGTCGTTGAAGTTAGATGACGCTTTATGGGCTTATCGGACCGCGTATAAGACATCCATAGGTATGTCCCCGTACCGATTGTTTTTGGGAAAGCGTGTCATCTACCGGTTGAACTTGAGCACCGTGCCTTTTGGGCTACTCGTATGTTGAATTTAGATGAAAGTTTAGCCGGAGAAAAGAGATTGTTGGAATTAACTCGCCTAGAAGAGTTTCGCATTGAAGCTTACGAGAATGCTCGGATCTATAAAGAGCGCACTAAGAGATTTCATGATAAAACGATCCTTGACCGCACCTTTAAGGTGGGTGATATGGTTCTTGTTTACAATTCACGCTTGAAACTTTTCCCGGGAAAGCTAAAATCAAGATGGTTTGGTCCTTATAAAGTGAGTAAAGTATATCCTTCCGGAGTTTGTAGAGGTAAGTCACCTGGATGATCGAAAGACTTTTGTGGTGAATGGCCACCGAGTAAAGCATTACCTCGGGAATCAATTTGATAGGGAGGAAGAAGTACTTACTCTAGGAAATCCTAGTTACAACTAGACCATCATGTGAGTACAGTCGAGCTAACGACTATAACCATAGAACTATTTCTTAAAACTTTCTTTTAGATTGGTTTTTGTTTTTGCTTTGAATAAAGTAGCATGCGCCTATCACGGTTTTTTTTCATCTCGCCATGTTCCGAGTCTAAGTTCGGAATAAACGAGGTTTTTTCCTTGATAGCCGTCATGTGAGTTTTTATTTAGGTTTAAATCCCTTTTGGTATTGTCCATGGCAAGTATAAAGTAAAGTGGCTTAAACTTGTTTTTAGATATTTATATCTAATTACCGCCACATTATTTTATAACTCCCATGGACATGGTATTTGACAATTTCGTGGAGCTTGTTTGTTTATACGGGATATGTCCGTCTCTCCACGACGTGCCGAGGTTTACTCCGATATTGTTCCTTCACTTGGGAGCCGTTTCCGAGCTAAGTCTTTTTTCTTAAACTCTCATTTATTTTTGTCATTGAGGACAATGCCATGTTTAAGTGGGGGGCACGGGACTTAGCTATATGTTGAAAAAGTAAAGAGGAACGGAATATTGAGGCAATATTGAGCAAAATTTAAAAAATTTCATGGATAAATGCCAAGTTGTTGAACTTGTACCCTTAAACTTGTGAAGTTCTTATACTTAGAATTGATAGGAAAGGAACCAAGTTGCGTGAGTACGTGTATTATACTTTTGCGATAAATTGTTAGTAAACTTAAGAATATTCATGCCAACAACTGCAAGTAGTTAGGTATTGTTCAACTACTCAACATGTGAATCGCTTAGTTCCGCATGAATCATAATAATTGAAAGAGGTATGTGTACATTGCATAGATGATTGGTTATTCTTACCTAGTGTCGTTATTTATCGACTGAAGTATTCTGATCTTCTAGCCATCAAAGCGGAATAATAAGCTTGGGACGTACCTGTGTTTTGACATTGCATTAAAACACTGGGCTTGTAGTAACATTACCAAAGTAGCCCCGCGCTTGTGGTAATATTCGATGCTATGCTTAATCTAAGATAGGGGGATACTCTACGAAAAGTTTTCTTCCTTGAGATTAGTAGTATTCGAAAAATATGCAAAATTGAAAAAAATTAAATTGTTAGAGGCTTTGAGTAGTACTCGGTCTCCAAGTCCAAAAACCCTATAGATACGCTCTTGCTTATTGTTCTAGTGCTTTCACCATTGCGAGGCATAAGAAGTATGAATGCTGATGTTGGTGAATTTTGATATGAAGTCCGCATAAGCTCTAATCTTGCTACATTTATATAAAACCAATGCACATGCACACAATCACTTCGATTCATAGCGAGTAATGAATAATTCTTATCTGATGAGCATGACTGGTATGAGTTGACTCGAGTTTCTTGTGTAAGTATGAGTTGACCACGGAAAATGTTGTCTTGGGGAATGACTTATTGATGCTTTGTTCGGGACGAAGCAAAGTTTAAGTGGGGGCATTTTGATGACGAGTTAAAATATACCTATTTATGTCATCAATTCTAACCTTAAATCGAGTTAATTATATATATTTCATATTAAATCACGTGCTTATATTTATTATTTAATGATAAGTGATTATTAATGTGATAATTGGTATTTAGTCGTTTTTATTATAAAAGAGCAATTAATTGTGTGATAAATGCCGATTTCGCAGATCGTAACGAATCGGGAGGATAATTGTCATGCAATCGGGAAATCTCAAGATAAATAAGGAAGAAAATCGGAGCATTAATGAAGAGACAAATCGGATCAAGCATAGAAGAGGAAGTGGGGAACAAGTAAGACGAAGCGAAATTGAAAACGCGTAAAGAGGGAGGCTCAGTCGACCGAGCCATGCCATTCGGTCGACCGAGCGTAACCATTCGGTCGACCGAGCGTAACCATTCGGTCACCCGAGCTAATCAGATTAATGCATGCATATCTTCTGGATTCTCCCTATGTCGGCTACAACTCCTATATAAACAGCAGCCACGATGCTGAGAAAACCACCAACCTACAAAACACAATACTACAATACTTTTAGTTTATCAATATAGTTCTTTTTATTTTATATTATGTTGCTTCATCACGGAGGCGATGGATTCATCGATTAGAGATTGCATTAAAGGATCGGAGGACCCTCCGTCTACGAGGGTAATGTCTATCTAAATATGTCGTTTTTATTCGTAGATCTATTTTTCGTTATGGAGTAGTCGTTTGTGTATTGATTTCGTGATGTAGTTAATTAACAAACCCATATTCATGTAGATCTAAACCGTACGAAGGCGTTTTACGAGGAAATTCTAGAGTCATCGGTCTAGATCTACCACGGTCTATATGGTTAGATCTAGCCATCAAGATTCTAGTAATTTTATGTGAACGACTTCGGCTACGTCGTGCTTTCTGTTTTTCATATAAACATGTAATAGATCTGGCCAATTTGTTACATCGTTCTCGTAAATTAATATGATATATTGTGAAAATTGCCATGTTAAATAGGACATAAGTTAGCCGATCGTTTAGGAGGTGTGCCAACCTGTCCACGGTGGTTGCCTAGACGAGGTGACGATTTTAGATCGGCATCCCTAGTTTGGTATAGCATGCTTGTTATATGATGTTCTATCCCGTCCAAGGAAGGATTCGTAATTAAGCATAGGGATCTTCTATCCGTTCACGAATTAGATCCAGTTTAGGGGATGGTTCCCGTAGCCAGAACATAATCAAACTTAATGTCTTTTCTGTCTCGGCTTAGATATACATATATGAGGGAGTAATTACTACTAGCGTAATCAATACCGTTTGTTAAAGTCTTATAAAACCATAAAAATAAGTGTTTTAGTATTTGTGTCGTATTGTTAGTTTCTGTGTTTTCTATCGTGTCAACCTTTATTTCTACGTTATAGTTGGTCGTAGACCGCCTTTAATCTATTTTTAGTTTAATAACGTTGTACTTGTTTAAGCCGAGTCTCTCGTGGGATCGACCTCGACTCTATCTAGCTATACTACGATTGAACCTAGTTCTCTTGCTAGTTGGTTATTTAGGTATCGAGTTATTTTTATAACTTGACCGTCATCAAGTTTTTGGCGCCGTTGCCGGGGACTCGTGTCATTAAATTGAGTATAGCTTATTTTATTAAAAGTGGATTCGTAAATATTGTGAATAAGAGTCAGTATATTAAACAGTGTCGTTAAAAATAAAAAAATAAAAAAAAAATATAATTAAACAAATAAATAAAAAGAGTTCGGTCGACCGAACCACAGTTCTCGGTCGACCGAGAATTTATTTATTTATTTATTTTTCTGTTTCTGTTCTGTTTTGTTTTACATAGCTTCTGCCTTGTGTTTTTGTATTTTTCGAGTCTGTTTTAGTTTAGTTTTTATTTATTGAGTCTAGGGTTAGCCTTTAAAGTTTCTAATAGTTTATTGTTATTTCTATTTTTGTCTATTTTAGAGTCTCGCCAAAGGCAGTAGCCTTGGCGTATTTTAATTGTTTAATTTTGTTTTTGTCTTGCAAATAAATAAATAAATAAATAAAAAACAAGCAAGCTACCCGGATTTCCGAGGATCCAATCAAAGAGCAAGGCGAGGAAAAACCTGAAGGAGCACATCAATCTGACTCAGACATGGAAGGATTACTGAAT
The DNA here is from genome assembly GCA_036785695.1 of Gentiana straminea. Taxonomy (NCBI): domain Eukaryota; kingdom Viridiplantae; phylum Streptophyta; class Magnoliopsida; order Gentianales; family Gentianaceae; genus Gentiana; species Gentiana straminea. Next base: position 473,006 of record JAVUPR010000340.1, read on the forward strand.
GAAGCCAACCAGGTAAATGAAAATAATTTTAATAATGCAAATTTTGTTAACCAAGTCGTGGTCGCATGGGAAAGGCGTACTTTGCAAAGCTATGCAATGCCTACCATTGAACAATTCATTCCCGCTATCGTAGTGCCTAAAAATATCGTTGAAGTTTATCACCCGAAACCTAATGTCATTCAAATGGTGACAAACTATTCCACTTTTCATGGTATCCCGAATGAAGATCCCGGCATTCACGTGATGAATTTCTTAGAGATCGTTAGTACCGTGAAGCCGAATCGGTTCCCGAGGATAACATTAAGCCGAGACTTTTCCCTTTCACTTTGAAAGATAAAGCTAAGCAATGGCTTTTCTCTTTAGAGGCTAGATCAATCACGACACGGGAGGAACTGCTACAAAAGTTCATGAATAAGTACTTCCCTATAGGAAAGACCTTTAAGTTACGCCAAGATATCTTGGGGTTCAAGCGAAGAACTTGGGGAGAGTTTTGATCAAGCTTGGGAACGTTTTATGGAGTCCATGAGGAAGTGCCCTCATCATGATATCCCTCTATGGATTTTAATGCAAACCTTCTACCATGGATGGAAAGATACGAGAGAAGATAAGAGTAGATGCCTCCAAAGAATGGAGCGTTTGTTCTTTTATCTCCGAGGAGGCACGAGGAAAGATGGAGCAAATAGCAATGAATAGCCAATGGGGAGGTGGTGAAATAGCAAGCTGTGAAGATGGCCGATAATCTTGAGGAGGATGTATCGCATAAGATCCTAAATACTCTATTGCTCATAAATGATAAGGTGGATGGTATGCATGAGAGAATTGTACGAGTAGAGACTGGAAAAGGGACGGAAACGACTAAGCCATTAGAGACTGCGGGTACTAAAGAAGCCAATTACATTGGGAAACAGGGTAATCACTATGACGGTTACAGACCAAATCATGACCAACCTGAATTCCGATGGAGTGATACAAATGTGTTGGATCGATAATGGCGCAATCACACTCTAGAAGGGGGGGTTGAATAGAGTGTTGGTAATTTATACCACTTTTTCGATTTATCAAAAGGGCATACAAGTTGGAGCAATTAGATTCACACAATTACTAATATTTAATTTTGGAAGCTTAAATTAAATATTATCCGATTGTGTATAACACCTAAGTGATCAAGGATTTAAACAAGTACCGAAACACGTGCGAGATCAACTTTAATAGTTTGTGATAGAGAAGTTTATTACACAAGCGAGCTTAAATAAATTAGTGTACAAATAAAAACACAGCGATAAAACAAAGTCAATAATATATATATATATATATGATCGAAAATTGAAGCAAAGACAGAGTCAAACAAAAGATTTACTGATTTTGGGTTTAATAACCGAAGATACGGGTACACAACAAAGGCTTGTGTTAAGTGCCTTCGATGAACTTATACAGTGATAATCCTCCCTTGATTGGTAGATTATCACGATAAATCGTTCACAAACCGAATACAATGCACACCGAAACACAAGCAAAGAATGGACCATAAACTAGGTCGCTAAATCGATTCAAGACCGAGGTGTTAATCGATAAGAGTCTCAACTCGGTTTGATTAACAGAACAGTGTTGGGTATGATCACAAAAATGCAGCAGGTCCAAAACAAGAAAACTAGAAACCTATTACAAGTTGTTCAATTGAAAGTTCAGATTTCTCAACAGATTTACAGGAGCACAGATTCAGCAAATAAGCACAGTAGAGGGGCAGAATTCCAGGGTGTAAATCACAAGGATATACACACTGAAAATTCCCAGCTGATATGGGGTAAAACACTAGACTCAGAGACAAGTTTTAGTCAGAAAATGCAGACTTGCACAGAACCAACAATTCAGTCTGTCAACCTTATTCACAAGGTGGTGAGGAGGTATTTCAGACCACACTCACTGATGGACAGATCCTGAATTCTTAAGGTCAAGTGCAATCCTGTATAATCAAGAACAAACTTGTACCAAGACCAACTTTAGCAACCAAATCTACAGATCAGAACTGAAGCCACAGTCTTGAGACACAGATTCAGCCTTCAGAACTTTCTGCAGATTTTATCACTAAACAGAGACACACAACACAGCAAGTACTCAATCCAGAAATCAGAATTACACAAAATCAGATTGACACTGAAATATGAACTATAGGCCGGGATCCTCTCGTGGCCTCTTTGCTAGTTCAAACTTTCAAGTGTCAATTCCCTGATCGAGATCGAAAACTTAAGATTCAAGTATACCACAAAAACTCGACTCAATTCAAAGGACTCGCTTAAGAACCAAATTAATTGAAAATCGAGTTTAACAGTTTACGTACCCGCTTAAACAAAAGCAATTTTTAAAAGAAGTTTTCTCGTATTGGTTACCTTTTTCACAAAGACACAATGCGGACGAACGTAACGGGGCTATTCTCAAGATCCCGTGTATAGCTCGCCGATCCTTGAGCTATACACATAACTCTTCTTCGTAATCCGGCCAATTCACTACACTTCGTGCAAGTGTATGAATTCGGACTACGTACTTCTAAACAGAAAACGGAGACAAACTTTCAAAGGAGAGAGTGGCAATGCTTTTTGTAAAAAACCGATGCTTAAGAAGTTGGAGGAAGATGACTATATATAGGACTCGGACAAATCACCGGTCAATTAAAACAGAAAGCGAGGTAACACATAAGTTGACCGAGAGACTTAAAAAGGACGGATTTAGACAAAGTTTGACCATCATTGGGTTTTATTTACCCTCGGCAAAGATTCGAATCATAGGGTAAAAAGCCCTCATTTGAATCAGACGAGAACAAGAAAGGGCACAAGAAAGACAGTTATGAAAATACCAACACGTGTTCACAGAATCAGTAACGATTTGCACAAGATTTTCTTCATATGGTGAGCACATGGGCAAAAGCTACTGAAATCGTCATCCGGCTTGATCGGTTCAAAAACCTTAAACGGACAAAAGACAAAATCAGCGAGAGATCATTCAAATCGAGAAAATAACTCGAACATTAACTCAAGATATGAAGAGATACAACCTTTTATGAGTCGGATTTTTCGAGGAGCCTTCATGGTGATGATTTGAACACGAATCCAGAGAATCACCTCCTTTATGACTCGTATCGCTCACGGAACGAAGGCAACCTTCAAATAACACAATAGCATAAAATCAGGGTAGAATCGGGTTCAAATCAGAATAAAATCGAAGAAATTAACTTAGAGAGAAAAGATACGACCTTTAAATGCTGCAAAGTGAGCCGGACCTTCACGAGAGATGAATTCTGCGTTGTCAAGAATCAAATCGGCATTTAAGGCTCAAATCGAAACCTTCCTGATATAGTTTTAGCACATGGTTGTTTCGATTGGAGAGGAGCCTTCACAGAAGACGATTCTGTGTTTCTACAGAAGATATCCGCACGAGGGATAAACAAATTAGGGAAGTAAAGGAGACAACAAGCGGGATTTCGTGGGCGGCCATAAAAGATGAGGATCGAGCTCATGAAGAGAAGAGAGCGGAGAGGATTTCTTCGGAAAATGAAGAACGGCGCCAAAAGAAATTAGGGTAGGAGACGAAATTAGGTTTAGGTATAAAGAAAAATTGGGCCGGAGACAAAGTATTGGGCCGGGTGATTAGTCCGAAATGTGTATATGTATATATATAATTAAATAATTTAATTTAATTAATCAAACTTATATAAAATCAACTAAATTGATTTTATAAATTTGATCAAGGAAATTAAATAGATAATTACACATATTAAAAAGTCCTGCAAAAAGATTAAACACAAGAGTTTGCCATGTGATGTAAGTTTTAACTTCATGGCGGTTAGTGACAGGGGCAAAAAGGTAAAAACACATATTAGGGGTATTTTGGTAAATTAATCAAACTTATATGCAACTGGGGCTCATAACTCAACAATCTCCCCCTTTTGATTAATTTTCAAAATACCTCGTACGCTCCCCCTTGATTACAGCTCCCCCTACATAGGTACTTCTCCCCCTTAGTTTGAAAACTAAGCAAAAGGAATCACAACGGTACCATATGTAGGTCACTACGCAACTTTTCGAACGAGGCCGGGGTAAAGGCTTCGTGAAAATGTCACTACCCGATGCGTTAGATTGGCACAAACTCAATAGATATCGTACCATTTTGCACGTGATCACGTATAAAATGATAACGGATGTCTATGTGTTTGGCTCGGGAGTGCAGTACAGGATTGTGTGCAAGGTCTATTGCACTGGTACTATCGCAATAGACCGGAACACAATCTACAGACATGCCGAAGTCTGCTAACTATTGTTTGATCCAGAGGAGTTGAGCACAGCAATTGCTCAAGGCTACGTACTCAGCTTCAGTAGTACTAAGGGCAACACTAGGTTGCTTCTTAGAGAACCAAGAGATGAGACGGTCCCCAAGTAATTGACAGGTACCACTAGTACTCTTCCGTTCAATACGACAGCCACCATAGTCGGCATCGCTGTAAGCGATAAGTGTAAGTGATGAATCTCGAGAGTACCAGAGACTCAAAGTGGGTGTGTGCCTGAGATATCGGAAAACTTGCTTTACAGCTTTGTAATGCGATATCTTAGGATTAGATTGAAAACGTGCACATAGTCCTACAGCAAACTGTATGTCGGGTCGCGATGCGGTCAGGTATAACAGAGAACCGATCATGGATCGATACAAGTGAGAGTCAAATGGCTCACCATCTTCATCAAGGGCAAGTTTGACCGACGAACTCATAGGAGTTGTGGCAGGTTTCAACTGGTCAAACTTAAACTTGGTGAACATATCTCTGATATATTTAGTTTGACTTATGTGTGTGCCGGACTGTGTTTGCTTGATCCGTAGGCCAAGGAAGAAACTTAACTCTCCCATGGTGACATCTCAAAGGCGAGAGGACATCAAGGTCTCAAACTCGGTGCACAAAGCGGGGTCGGTAGAACCGAAGATAATGTCATCGACATAGACCTGGGCAACCAGGATGTCAGAGCCGAACTTCTTTATGAATAAGGTATTATCTACCCTACCCCTAACGAAGCCATTAGCTAAAAGCACTGATGACAACTTATCATACCACGCTCTGGGCGCTTGTTTGAGTCCGTAAAGTGCTTTCTTGAGACGGAAAACATAATCTGGATGAAGTGTATCCTCAAAACCCGGAGGCTGTCGAACATACACTTCTTTATCGATAAGTCCGTTTAAGAAGGCGCTTTTGACGTCCATTTGATGGAGCTTTATTCCTAAGCCAGATGCAAATGCAATCAAAAGTCGAATGGCTTCCAGCCGAGCAACTGGGGCGAAGGTCTCATCGTAATCGATGCCTTCCTGCTGGGTATAACCCTGGGCCACCAGTCGAGCCTTATTCCGAACGACTTTACCATTTTCATCTAACTTGTTCCTAAAAACCCATCGTGTGCCTACCGAGGTTTTACCCTTAGGTAGGGGAACAAGTTCCCAAACATCTTGCCTTTCAAATTGATGAAGCTCTTCTTGCATAGCTATAACCCACTCATTATCTAAGAGGGCTTCATCAACTTTCTTAGGTTCAATGTTAGAAACAAATGCATGCAAAGATGAGGGATAGAAAGTGGACCTTCGGGTGCAAACTCCAGCAGTGGGGTCACCAATGATTAAGTCTGGGGTGTGATAACTTTCCCATCTGTGTTGTGAACCACCACAATTTCCTTCTTGTATGTTTTCTTCGTTGGGAGCATCATTTGCTAAGATGTCATCCACAACGGGTGCTGTTGGTTCAACAGCTACTTCTTGTGCTACTTCCGTTTCAGGGGATGTTTCATTTTGTGCGGGTGGAAGCAGCTCGAGCTCATCCTCCAAGTCCAACTGCCCTACACTTTCTTGCTTATCTTTCATACTAGAGCACATGTTAGTCAAGGAAACAGACTCATGAAATGAAACATGTATGGACTCGAGAATGCGTCGAGAAACTGGATCGTAGCATCTATATGCCCGTGAGGTCTCGGAATAACCAACGAATATGCATTCGATGGACTTAGATGCAAACTTATCCAAATTTCCCTTATCATTCAACACGAAACACTTACATCCAAAAACGTGAAAGTAATTAACTTTCGGAGACCGATTTCTTAGAACTTCGTAGGGTGTCTTGTGCAACCGTGTCTAATAGACACTCGATTAACAACATAACATGCACAAGCAACGACCTCGGTCCACGTAAATCGAGGCACCTTGAACTCATTCAAGCATGGTTCGAGCGATTCTTGCAGTGTTCGGTTCTTACGCTCAACGACGCCATTTTGTTGTGGAGTTCGAGGAGCAGAGAATTCGTGACGAATACCAAGGTACTCACAGAATTCTATGAGACTGGTATCCACGAACTCACCACCTCTGTCACTCCTGACAGCTACAACAGATATATCAAAGGTATTCTGTAGTTGCTTCACAAGAGTAGAGAATGCTTGAGCACTATCACTCTTATGAGTCAAAAACAGAGTCCATGTATATCTAGAATAGTCATCAACGACGACGAGCACATAAGACTTTCCACTAAGACTTACTACTCTACTAGGACCAAACAAGTCAATGTGCAACAATTCTAGGATGCGAGTGGAAGACACTTCGTGTTTGGATCTGAATGAAGTTCTAGCTTGCTTACCATGTATACACGGCTCACAAGTGTCAAATTCATCCAGATCTAATGTTGGTATACCTCGTATGAGATTTTGTTTGCACAGCTTCTCAATCGTGGTAATACCAACATGACCTAAGCGACGATGCCATAAATTTGTGTCATCATGTTTAGATACGAGGCACGTTATTGGGCAATTAGTGAGGTTGTCCAGTTCGATCGTGTAGAGATTATGCTCACGAAGACCAGTTAGGACAACATTCCCTAATTTATCAGATATCGTGCAACTATCCTCATCAAACACAATTTTAAGGCCTGAGTCACTTAACCGTGATATGCTTAGTAAGTTATACTCTAAATGCTTGACTAATAAGACATTATGAATAATAAAACAATTTGGGTTACCAACTGATCCTTTGCCAAGGATCTTGCCTTTTGAGTTGTCTCCAAAAGTGACTGACCCTCCATTTGATATAGCTTTGTAATCTCGGATGATTGCGGAGTTGCCAGTCATATGTCGAGAGCATCCACTATCCAAACACCACTTTGTATTGCTTCTGTACAGTTTAGCTTTAAGACATGCCTGCAATACAGAGATTTTGTATAGGTACCCTTAGTTCTTGGGTCCTTGGGGGTTAGAATCAGGCTTGATCGAGTCCTTTCGAACCCATACCTTCTTAACCCTTGGTTTACTAGCAGCCTTCTTTGTCCGGGAGGACTCGGGCTGTTTGCAGTGACGTGGGTCGGGTTGGTATGTGGTTGATTGCATTCGATTTCGATCTTGCCGAATAGCATCCGGGCCAAAAATGGGTCAAGCTGGGGGAAGTCTGTGTGTATAGGTGTGTGCTTGGTGTATGCGTGGATCGTAGTGTGTAGTTGGGTAAAAGCGGGTGCAAAGCATAGTTGTTATGAGTGAAGTGGTTCTGTTGAGCAGGGCTCCTTGAACCTCTTCGATCATAAGCGTATGCATGAGTATGGGGGGAAGAACGCTGTGATGTGTGTGCAGATGTTGATGGAGCGTTCTTAGGTGAGGTGTGTGCCTTTTTCTTTCTATTTCTTCTTTTCTTTTTGATAGGTTGTGCGATTGTGGTGTGTGCTAAGCCAATTGGCCTAGGCTCCAAGACTTTGGTTGAGGCGGGTGAGTTTTGTGTGTAAGATGAGCCTTCCACACAAATGTCCTTACCCTTTGAGGTCTGAGAAGTTGAGGGTTGCGTTTTGAGCTGAGTAATTTCCTCTTCGAGTCTTGAGATGACTTGTTTAAACGCCGCAACCTTTCGCTTCAAAGATTCATTCTCAATTTCGGTCGTTTGGTGCTTAAGCTTCAATTTACTTAGTTCATTGGTTAAGGTGACAAAGTCGTCATCTTGTTGTACCTTAAACTTATTTAGTGTTTCATTTTTACCTTTAAGTGTGAGGTTCTCCCTAGTTAATTGTTCATGCAGTTCTTTATTAGTTAGGGAAGTGTCGGATACCTCACTGTCACTTGAGTTTGTGGGTTGTGAAAAACCCATAAAGCACAAGTTTGCTTTTTCGGAAGTTTCAGACTTATTGTCATTGTCCGATTCGTCGCTTGCATCCCAAGTAGCCGCCATTGCCTTGCCATTTTTCTTGCCTTTACCTTTTTGAGTATTCTTGCTCTTTTGACCGGATGTAGGTTTGGGCTTTCCTCCTTTCTTATTAGGGCATTCGTTGGCAATGTGACCTTTCTGGTTGCATTCGAAACAAGTCATGTCTTGCTTCCAGCCACTTTTGTTTTGGAACTTAGCATTTCCGGATGATTTTCCTCTTCGTTCATTTTTCAAGAACCTTCTGAACTTACGAACCATCATAGCGGTTTCCTCGTCATCTTCACTTTCATCATCCGCTTGCTCATTTTCAGATTCAGGTTCTTCACGAGCTTTCAATGCCGGAACAGACATCTCGCGATACTTTTGCTTGGGTGCGTTCAGATGTTGTTCATATACTAAGAGCGTACCGATAAGTTCATCTTTAGTGAGGACCGAGAGATCCTTCGCTTCCTCTATGGCCGTAGCCTTAGGTTCCCATATAGGAGGGAGGGAGCGAAGTATCTTATAGTTTTGGTCCTCCATAGAGATGTCTTTACCAAGGGCGCTAAGTGCATTGACTATGTCAGTGAATCTATTATCCATGTCAATAATAGATTCACTCGGTTTTGCTTGAAAAGATTCATATGCATGATTAAGTTGACTTATTTTAGACTTCTTAACCTTACTGGTGCCCTCATGACGTTTGATAAGAGCCTCCCAAATTTCTTTGGCAGTCTCGCATGCGGCAACAGCTCGGTTCTCGGAGGGACTTAAAGAGTTGATAAGAATGGCGACGGCTTTAGCGTTTAAGGACATTTTTCTACAGTCCTCTTCGTTAAATTCGTCCTCAGTCTTATTAACCTTTACAGTGACTCCAGCTTCGGTGATGTCTTTTGTGGGAACAAACGGACCTTTGTTTATGATAATCCATAGTTGATAGTCCGTTTGTTGCACATGAGTCATCATCGAACGTTTCCACTGAATAAATCCCGAACCGTCAAAGTAAGGAGGCCTTACCAAAGATAAGCCCTCCCTTGGGTTCATAGAGTTATTTAGGGAAGCCATTACAATGCAGTACAATGATATGCAACAAGTATGTAATGCAGAAATATGGATGAATTACAATGCAAATTTTTTGAAATATGATGTGAGTGTGTGATGAACAATACTTAAGCACACGGTTGAGAGGATTTACTCGGTAATCAAAAACTGCAAAACAATATGAGCAAAAGACCAAGGTAAATCAAAGAAATAGAAAGGCACTATAAATCACACCAAGAGATATCGTGTTATGATCACTAGGTGACCTGGCTCCGATACCAATTGTTGGATCGATAATGGCGCAATCACACTCTAGAAGGGGGGGTTGAATAGAGTGTTGGTAATTTATACCACTTTTTCGATTTATCAAAAGGGCATACAAGTTGGAGCAATTAGATTCACACAATTACTAATATTTAATTTTGGAAGCTTAAATTAAATATTATCCGATTGTGTATAACACCTAAGTGATCAAGGATTTAAACAAGTACCGAAACACGTGCAGATCAACTTTAATAGTTTGTGATAGAGAAGTTTATTACACAGCAGTTTAAATAAATTAGTGTACAAATAAAAACACAGGCGATAAAACAAAGTCAATAATATATATATATATATATGATCGAAAATTGAAGCAGCAGGTCAAACAAAAGATTTACAGATTTTGGGTTTAATAACCTGAAGATACAGGTACACAACAAAGGCTTGTGTTAAGTGCCTTCAGATGAACTTATACAGGTGATAATCCTCCCTTGATTGGTAGATTATCACGATATCGTTCACAAACCGAATACAATTGCACACCGAAACACAAGCAAAGAATGGACCATAAACTAGGCTGCTAAATCAGATTCAGCACTGAGGTGTTAATCAGATAAGAGTCTCAACTCAGGTTTGATTAACAGAACAGTGTTGGGTATGATCACAAAAATGCAAAGCGGGTCCAAAACAAGAAAACTAGAAACCTATTACAAGTTGTTCAATTGAAAGTTCGATTTCTCAACGGATTTACGGGAGCACGGATTCAAAGCAAATAAGCACGGTAGAGGGCGAGAATTCCGGGGTGTAAATCACAAGGATATACACACCGAAAATTCCCCAGTTTGATATGGGGTAAAACACTAGACTCAGAGACAAGTTTTAGTCAGAAAATGCAGACTTGCACAGAACCAACAATTCAGTCTGTCAACCTTATTCACAAGGTGGTGAGGAGGTATTTCAGACCACACTCACTGATGGACAGATCCTGAATTCTTAAGGTCAAGTGCAATCCTGTATAATCAAGAACAAACTTGTACCAAGACCAACTTTAGCAACCAAATCTACAGATCGAAGCGAAGCCACGGTCTTGAGACACGATTCGGCCTTCGAACTTTCTCGCGCATTTTATCACTAAACAGAGACACACAACACAGCAAGTACTCAATCCAGAAATCAGAATTACACAAAATCAGATTGACACTGAAATATGAACTATAGGCCAGGATCCTCTCAGGGCCTCTTTGCTAGTTCAAACTTTCAAGTGTCAATTCCTGATCACTGAGACTGAAAACTTAAGATTCAGTATACCACAAAAACTGACTCAATTCAAAGGACTGCTTAAGAACCAAATTAATTGAAAATCAGGTTTAACAGTTTCACAGACCAGTTAAACAAAAGCAATTTTTAAAAGAAGTTTTCTGTATTGGTTACCTTTTTCACAAAGACACAATGCAGACGAACAGAACAGGGCTATTCTCAAGATCCTGTGTATAGCTCTGCCAGTCCTTGAGCTATACACACTCTTCTTCAGAATCCAGCCAATTCACTACACTTCAGGCAAGTGTATGAATTCAGACCACAGACTTCTTAACAGAAAACAGACAGCTTTCAAAGGAGAGAGTGGCAATGCTTTTTGTAAAAACTGATGCTTAAGAAGTTGGAGGAAGATGACTATATATAGGACTCGGACAAATCACTGGTCAATTAAAACAGAGCAGGTAACACATAAGTTGACCAGAGACTTAAAAAGGACGGATTTAGACAAAGTTTGACCATCATTGGGTTTTATTTACCCTCAGCAAAGATTCAGAATCATAGGGTAAAAAGCCCTCATTTGAATCAGACAGAACCAGTAAAGGGCACAAGAAAGACAGTTATGAAAATACCAACACGTGTTCACAGAATCAGTAACGATTTGCACAAGATTTTCTTCATATGGTGAGCACATGGGCAAAAGCTACTGAAATCGTCAGTCCGGCTTGACTGGTTCAAAAACCTTAAACGGACAAAAGACAAAATCAGGCAGAGATCATTCAAATCAGAAAATAACTCAGAACATTAACTCAAGATATGAAGAGATACAACCTTTTATGAGTCGGATTTTCTGAGGAGCCTTCATGGTGATGATTTGAACACGAATCCAGAGAATCACCTCCTTTATGACTCGTATCAGTCACTGGAACGAAGGCAACCTTCAAATAACACAATAGCATAAAATCAGGGCAGAATCGGGTTCAAATCAGAATAAAATCGAAGAAATTAACTTAGAGAGAAAAGATACGACCTTTAAATGCTGCAAAGTGAGCTGGACCTTCACGAGAGATGAATTTCGCGTTGTCAAGAATCAAATCGGCATTTAAGGCTCAAATCGAAACCTTCCTGATATAGTTTTAGCACATGGTTGTTTCGATTGGAGAGGAGCCTTCACAGAAGACGATTCTGTGTTTCTACAGAAGATATCCGCACGAGGGATAAACAAATTAGGGAAGTAAAGGAGACAACAAGCGGGATTTCAGGGGCGGCCATAAAAGATGAGGATCGAGCTCATGAAGAGAAGAGAGCGGAGAGGATTTCTTCAGAAAATGAAGAACGGCTGCCAAAAGAAATTAGGGTAGGAGACGAAATTAGGTTTAGGTATAAAGAAAAATTGGGCCGGAGACAAAGTATTGGGCCAGGTGATTAGTCCGAAATGTGTATATGTATATATATAATTAAATAATTTAATTTAATTAATCAAACTTATATAAAATCAACTAAATTGATTTTATAAATTTGATCAAGGAAATTAAATAGATAATTACACATATTAAAAAGTCCTGCAAAAAGATTAAACACAAGAGTTTGCCATGTGATGTAAGTTTTAACTTCATGGCGGTTAGTGACAGGGGCAAAAAGGTAAAAACACATATTAGGGGTATTTTGGTAAATTAATCAAACTTATATGCAACTGGGGCTCATAACTCAACAAAATGAAGGGGTAAAACCACACAACACTTATGTACCTCAGCAAGCTCAAACTTACGGTTGGGAAGTTGCACTTGAAAAGTTGAGTAACACAATGTCTGACACTGTGAATCAATTAGCAAATTCCATGACTGACTTGACTACAAAATTTCACCAATACTGTCAAAATAATGATGCCAAAGTCACCAACCAAGAAGCCTTAATCCATAATCTCTCTCATCAAATAGGACAATTAGCTGAACAACTGTCAACTAGGCCTCCTGGGGGATTTCCGAGCAACACTGATAGGAACCCGAGGGATGTGAATGCGATAATGATTAGAAGTGAAAATGAGCTTACTCCAACAATCCCAAAGAATGAGGAGAATATAGAAGATGTTAGGGATGATGAGAAAGAGCCTGAGGAGGCATTCACACCCTGCTTAGAAAAACCCCCCGACGAGCAATTATCCTCCATCTCTACCATTTTAGGGAATAGTGATTGCGCCGCAGTATCTTTGCAAGGTGAGGTTGTTAAGGCTGAAAAGCAACAACCATGGTTTAAAGATTATGTGAATTATTTATCCGGGAGATATTTGCCACCAAACTTGAACCAGCAGCAAAAGAAGAAGTTCTTTGCGGACCTTAAACACTACTATTGGGATGAACCATATCTTTTCAAGCGATGTTCAGACAACATCTTTAGAAGATGTGTTCCTGAGAGTGAATTCCTCGATATACTTAAACATTGCCATACTTATGAAGCAGGAGGACATTATGGAGGGGACAAGGCTATCGTGCTAAAGTTCTCCAATGTGGTTTTTATCGGCCAAATCTTTACAAAGCGCACACGAATATGCTAGATCCTGTCATTCATGCCAAATGACGGGCAATATCTCGAGGAGACATGAAATGCCACTAAGGAGTATCCTAGAACCGAAATCTTTGATGTATGGGGAATTGATTTTGTGGGACCTTTCACTTCATCCGTTTCAAACCGCTATATTTTGGTGGCGATCGACTATGTGTCTAAATGGGTTGAGGCAATTGCTTCACCTACCAATGATGCAAAGGTTGTACTGCGGTTTTTAAAGAAAAATATCTTCACACGGTTTGGAATCCCTCGTGCCATCATTAGTGATAATGGGAGCCATTTCTGTAATAAGCCATTTGAAAAGTTAATGGCCAAGTACGGGGTGAGACATAAGTTAGCTACCGCTTATCATCCTCAGACAAGTGGTCAAGTTGAGGTCACGAACCGAGAAATTAAGCGCATTCTAGAGAAAACTGTGAACCCAACAAGGAAAGATTGGTCGTTGAAGTTAGATGACGCTTTATGGGCTTATCGGACCGCGTATAAGACATCCATAGGTATGTCCCCGTACCAGATTGTTTTTGGGAAAGCGTGTCATCTACCGGTTGAACTTGAGCACCGTGCCTTTTGGGCTACTCGTATGTTGAATTTAGATGAAAGTTTAGCCGGAGAAAAGAGATTGTTGGAATTAACTCGCCTAGAAGAGTTTCGCATTGAAGCTTACGAGAATGCTCGGATCTATAAAGAGCGCACTAAGAGATTTCATGATAAAAAGATCCTTGACCGCACCTTTAAGGTGGGTGATATGGTTCTTGTTTACAATTCACGCTTGAAACTTTTCCCGGGAAAGCTAAAATCAAGATGGTTTGGTCCTTATAAAGTGAGTAAAGTATATCCTTCCGGAGCTGTAGAGGTAAGTCACCTGGATGATCGAAAGACTTTTGTGGTGAATGGCCACCGAGTAAAGCATTACCTCGGGAATCAATTTGATAGGGAGGAAGAAGTACTTACTCTAGGAAATCCTAGTTACAACTAGACCATCATGTGAGTACAGTCGAGCTAACGACTATAACCATAGAACTATTTCTTAAAACTTTCTTTTAGATTGGTTTTTGTTTTTGCTTTGAATAAAGTAGCATGCGCCTATCACGGTTTTTTTTCATCTCGCCATGTTCCGAGTCTAAGTTCGGAATAAACGAGGTTTTTTCCTTGATAGCCGTCATGTGAGTTTTTATTTAGGTTTAAATCCCTTTTGGTATTGTCCATGGCAGTATAAAGTAAAGTGGCTTAAACTGTTTTTAGATATTTATATCTAATTACTGCCACATTATTTTATAACTCCCATGGACATGGTATTTGACAATTTCGTGGAGCTTGTTTGTTTATACAGGATATGTCTGTCTCTCCACGACGTGCTGAGGTTTACTCCGATATTGTTCCTTCACTTGGGAGCCGTTTCCAGAGCTAAGTCTTTTTTCTTAAACTCTCATTTATTTTTGTCATTGAGGACAATGCCATGTTTAAGTGGGGGGCACGGGACTTAGCTATATGTTGAAAAAGTAAAGAGGAACGGAATATTGAGGCAATATTGAGCAAAATTTAAAAAATTTCATGGATAAATGCCAAGTTGTTGAACTTGTACCCTTAAACTTGTGAAGTTCTTATACTTAGAATTGATAGGAAAGGAACCAAGTTGCGTGAGTACGTGTATTATACTTTTGCGATAAATTGTTAGTAAACTTAAGAATATTCATGCCAACAACTGCAAGTAGTTAGGTATTGTTCAACTACTCAACATGTGATCGCTTAGTTCCGCATGAATCATAATAATTGAAAGAGGTATGTGTACATTGCATAGATGATTGGTTATTCTTACCTAGTGTCGTTATTTATCGACTGAAGTATTCTGATCTTCTAGCCATCAAAGCGGAATAATAAGCTTGGGACGTACCGTGTTTTGACATTGCATTAAAACACTTGGGCTTGTAGTAACATTACCAAAGTAGCCCCGCGCTTGTGGTAATATTCGATGCTATGCTTAATCTAAGATAGGGGGATACTCTACGAAAAGTTTTCTTCCTTGAGATTAGTAGTATTCGAAAAATATGCAAAATTGAAAAAAATTAAATTGTTAGAGGCTTTGAGTAGTACTCGGTCTCCAAGTCCAAAAACCCTATAGATACGCTCTTGCTTATTGTTCTAGTGCTTTCACCATTGCGAGGCATAAGAAGTATGAATGCTTGATGTTGGTGAATTTTGATATGAAGTCTGCATAAGCTCTAATCTTGCTACATTTATATAAAACCAATGCACATGCACACAATCACTTCGATTCATAGCGAGTAATGAATAATTCTTATCGATGAGCATGTAGCGGTATGAGTTGACTCGAGTTTCT
Organism: Gentiana straminea; assembly: GCA_036785695.1. NCBI lineage: Eukaryota > Viridiplantae > Streptophyta > Magnoliopsida > Gentianales > Gentianaceae > Gentiana > Gentiana straminea. The sequence continues at coordinate 488,628 of JAVUPR010000340.1, forward strand.
TGTGTAAGTATGAGTTGACCACGGAAAATGTTGTCTTGGGGAATGACTTATTGATGCTTTGTTCGGGACGAAGCAAAGTTTAAGTGGGGGCATTTTGATGACGGTTAAAATATACCTATTTATGTCATCAATTCTAACCTTAAATCGAGTTAATTATATATATTTCATATTAAATCACGTGCTTATATTTATTATTTAATGATAAGTGATTATTAATGTGATAATTGGTATTTATTTGTTTTTATTATAAAAGAGCAATTAATTGTGTGATAAATGCGATTTCGCGAGATCGTAACGAATCGGGAGGATAATTGTCATGCAATCGGGAAATCTCAAGATAAATAAGGAAGAAAATCGGAGCATTAATGAAGAGACAAATCAGATCAGCATAGAAGAGGGAAGTGGGGAACAAGTCAGACGAAGCGAAATTGAAAACGCGTAAAGAGGGAGGCTCAGTCGACCGAGCCATGCCATTCGGTCGACCGAGCGTAACCATTCGGTCGACCGAGCGTAACCATTCGGTCACCCGAGCTAATCAGATTAATGCATGCATATCTTCTGGATTCTCCCTATGTCGGCTACAACTCCTATATAAACGGCGACCACGATCCGAGAAAACCACCAACCTACAAAACACAATACTACAATACTTTTAGTTTATCAATATAGTTCTTTTTATTTTATATTATGTTGCTTCATCACGGAGGCGATGGATTCATCGATTAGAGATTGCATTAAAGGATCGGAGGACCCTTCGTCTACGAGGGTAATGTCTATCCAAATATGTCGTTTTTATTCGTAGATCTATTTTTCGTTATGGAGTAGTCGTTTGTGTATTGATTTCGTGATGTAGTTAATTAACAAACCCATATTCATGTAGATCTAAACCGTACGAAGGCGTTTTACGAGGAAATTCTAGAGTCATCGGTCTAGATCTACCACGGTCTATATGGTTAGATCTAGCCATCAAGATTCTAGTAATTTTATGTGAACGACTTCGGCTACGTCGTGCTTTCTGTTTTTCATATAAACATGTAATAGATCTGGCCAATTTGTTACATCGTTCTCGTAAATTAATATGATATATTGTGAAAATTGCCATGATAAATAGGACATAAGTTAGCCGATCGTTTAGGAGGTGTGCCAACCTTGTCCACGGTGGTTGCCTAGACGAGGTGACGATTTTAGATCGGCATCCCTAGTTTGGTATAGCATGCTTGTTATATGATGTTCTATCCCGTCCAAGGAAGGATTCGTAATTAAGCATAGGGATCTTCTATCCGTTCACGAATTAGATCCGAGTTTAGGGGATGGTTCCCGTAGCGAACATAATCAACCTTAATGTCTTTTCTGTCTCGGCTTAGATATACATATATGGGGGAGTAATTACTACTAGCGTAATAAATACCGTTTGTTAAAGTCTTATAAAACCATAAAAATAAGTGTTTTAGTATTTGTGTCGTATTGTTAGTTTCTGTGTTTTCTATCGTGTCAACCTTTATTTCTACGTTATAGTTGGTCGTAGACCGCCCTTTAATCTATTTTTAGTTTAATAACGTTGTACTTGTTTAAGCCGAGTCTCTGTGGGATCGACCTCGACTCTATCTAGCTATACTACGATTGAACCTAGTTCTCTTGCTAGTTGGTTATTTAGGTATCGAGTTATTTTTATAACTTGACCGTCATCAGCTAGTACTTGAAATTAGTAACTGTTATTTTGTTCCTGCTCTTACGAAGAGCATTATTTCCATTTCCGCATTAGATGTTGATGGTTTTTCATTTATGTTTGAGAATAAATGTTGTTCTTTTTCACGTGATGGAATCTTTTATGGTACTGGCATACTCAGCAGTGGTCTCTACATATTAGATATGAATGTTGATGTACTTAATATAAATAACAGGAAAGCCAAAAAAATTGACTTGAATGAATCCTACTTATGGCATTGTAGACTTGGCCATATAAATAAGAATCGCATTTCCAAACTCCATAAAGAAGGAATGTTGGATCAATTCGATTACGAATCGTTTGATACATGCGAAGCTTGTTTAATTGGCAAGATGACAAAGTCACCTTTTAGTGGCAAATGGATAAGATCCAATGAATTGCTTGAGCTCATACATACTGATGTATGTGGCCCAATGTCAATTCAAGCCAAAGGAGGATACTCTTATTTTATCACTTTCACTGATGACCATTCTCGCTATGGTTATATATACTTAATGAAGTATAAGTCTGAAGCCTTTGAAAAGTTCAAGGAATTCAGAAGTGAAGTGGAGAAACAACTAGGTAAAGAAATCAAAACACTTCGATCCGATCGAGGTGGAGAATACCTAGATGGAGAGTTTCAAGACTATTGGAAGGAGAATAGGATTCTACCTGAATGGTCCCCTCCCGGGACGCCACAAATGAATGGCGTGTCTGAGAGGAGGAACCGCACCTTGTTAGACATGGTGCGATCCATGATGAGCTATGCAGTTCTCCCAAAATCGTTTTGGGGGTATGCTCTAGAAACCGCATCCTATACACTGAACCGAGTTCCATCAAAGGCGGTTGACTCTACGCCATACGAGGTATGGACTAAGAGAAAACCGAGCCTACGTCATCTAAAACTTTGGGGTTGTCTGACTTACGTGAAGCGGATGATGCCTGACAAATTAGAGCCCAGGTCTGACAAATGTCTGTTTGTGGGATATCCTAGGGAAACCAAAGGGTACCAATTTTACCATCCTGAGGAACAAAAGGTGTTTGTTGCCAGGACTGGCCACTTTCTGGAGAAAGAGTTTATTCTGGATAGGGTCAGTGGGAGTGAAATTGATCTTGAAGAAATTCGAGATCCTCTTACGGATAACAGTCAGTTGATGGAAGTAGAGGACTTGCCACATACTGATGTGACACCATCCTCTACCGTGGACACACTAGCACCTCGTAGATCCACCAGGGAACGCCGTGAACCTGAAAGGTACACAGGCGTATATCTCATGGAAGATGAAGACCCTAAAACTTATGAGGAAGTGCTATTAAGGCATGACAATGAGAAATGGCTGGAAGCCATGAATTCTGAAATAGAATCCATGAAAGACAACCAAGTTTGGAACTTAGTTGATCCACCTGAGGGAATAGTTCCCATAGGGTGTAAATGGGTCTTTAAGAGAAAGACCGATATGGACGGTAACGTAACTACCTACAAAGCTAGGTTAGTGGCAAAAGGTTATAAGCAAAGACAAGGAGTTGACTATGACGAAACCTTTTCGCCTGTTGCCATGTTAAAATCCATTAGAATTTTGCTCGCTATTGCAGCATACATTATTACGAAATCTGGCAGATGGATGAGAAAACAGGTTTCCTTAATAGGAACATGTATGAGGAAGTGTATATGACACAGCCTGAGGGTTTCACAACCAATGACGCCAAGATGGTGTGTAAACTGCAAAGGTCCATTTATGGATTAAAGCAAGCTTCTCGGAGTTGCAATCTTCACTTTGATGAGATAATCAAACAGTTTGATTTCATCAAGAACGAAGATGAGCCCTGTGTTTACAAGAAGGTTAGTGGGAGTTCCATTGTGTTCTTAGTGCTTTATGTAGATGACATATTGCTCATAGGGAATGATGTGCCTATGTTACAATCAGTCAAAGCTTGGTTATCCAAGAACTTCTCAATGAAGGACTTGGGTGAGGCAGCCTATATTCTAGGAATAAAGATCTATAGTGATAGATCTACAAGGTTGCTTGGTCTGTCGCAATCCACCTATATAGACAAGATGCCGAAGAGATTAAGCATGGAACAGTCCAAGAATGGATTGCTGCCCATGTCACATAGGGTCTACCTGTCGAAGGGAATAAGTCCTAAGACGAGAGGAGGAAAGGGCACAAATGAGTAAAGTCCCTTATGCTTCGGCAATCGGGTCTATCATGTATGCCATGTTATGCACAAGACCGGATGTCTCGTACCCTCTTAGTATGACTAGTAGGTACCGGTCAATCCAGGTGATGGTCACTGGATTGCTGTCAAGAATATCCTCAAGTACTTGAGACGTACTAGGGATATGTTCTAGGTTTTCGAGAATGATGATTTAGTATTACGAGGTTACACAGATGCCGGTTTCCAAAATGACAAGGATGACTTTAAGTCACAATCTGGATTTGTTTTCACGCTTAACCACGGAGCAGTGAGCTGGAAGAGTTCCAAGCAGGAGACTACTGCGGACTTTACAACGGAAGCCGAATACATAGCAGCCTCGGAGGTGGCAAAGGAAGCAGTTTGGATGAAGAAGTTCATTACTGAACTTGGTGTGGTTCCCTCCATTGAAGGTCCAGTGCCTCTGTACTATGATAATAATGGAGCGATATCTCAGTCAAAGGAACCAAGGTGTTATCAGAAGTCCAAACATGTGCTACGGCGCTATCACTTGATTAGAGAGATAGTATATAGAGGAGATGTAAAGATAGAGAAAGTCCACACAGATGATAACATAGCTGATCCGTTAACCAAGGCATTGTCTCAAGCTAAGCATGAGAAACATGTTCACTTGCACGGGCTTAGGCATATGGGTGATTGGCTTTAGGCCAAGTGGGAGATTGTTGGAAAGGTGTCCTAAACCCAATCGGGTTGGACCGGATCCGACCGGGTCGGGTCATTTACAGTAACTATATTTATCTGATTCCAAGTTTCGATAAACTAGGAAACCATCCTTAACTTGTTTAAGGATATTCTCGACTTCCACCAGATTTACTTTTATTCTTGCTCATGACTTCTCATGGACTATGAAAATCTGACATTTCTTTTATGATGGTTCTTGTTGCAGTAGCAAAGGAAACATTCCATAACCAACATCTTTCACCTTATCTTTAGGACTAACGTCCTAACATAGATAGATCTAGAGAACACCGACTAGCATATCTCTGTCGCGATCTATGCTAAACTCTTTTAGCATCACATCTATATAGGTAAACTATAAACTAACGAGAGTTAAATCTATCACTATAGATTCTTATTTCTAAAATAAGAGCGCTAATCCAAGTGCTTTCGTAAAGACCTTGAACTACCAAACATTAATTGATCGTGTGACATGGGGTGATAATTCCCGAGAGAGATATCCAATACCTTACTCAAAAATCGTAACACACTCCCACTATCTATCTTGCACATCGGGCTTATCCTTCTTTTGGCTGAATCAAAACTCCTTTGATTATCAAACAAAGAAATTGTTTAGAGAAACTTGTTTGATCCTATAAATGGATCTCGTGGGCTCACATATCATGTTATCGTCTATGAACATCGAGCTGTTTGCCCAACGTCTTCAACACAATCATATAGCCATGATACGAAGTTATAACATGCATAGTCTGAATAGAACTTGGCTCAACTGGCAGCATAAATATAATTACAAGGTTTACACCCCGTATCCTTCAGCCGTCACTATAGCCTTATGGTAATCGTATTTTTATCCATGTCAGCCTTTCAAAGACATTCCCTCTAGGTAAGACAGACTAGGTTCACAACCTGGTTAATGGGATCTAATTCAGATATTATGGCTCCTAGCCATATCTCACAATCTAGCCTTTCAAACATTCCTTCATAAGTCGTGAGATATTCATTCTTCAAGATGAACATACCAGTAGCCTTTCAAGCTGGAGGTTATCCACAGACTTATAGAACTTTTGTGTGCACTGAGCAGTGTACTACACCTCATCACTATGTGGCGTATGCTCACGTTCCAATGTTTGAGTATATCTTTGTGGTTCTCAAAATCTTTTGAGATCTAATTTACTCCCACTGTTTCTTTTGGGAGAAACACTTCTTCTAGAGGACAGCATGTTTGGAGACAAGCACCTTTAGCTCCGCGGACAAGTAAACATCATCTAGCGTACTTGCTAAGATATTCCACAAAGTTGCATGTGTCGTACTAGGCTCCAAACCTTTCTGACTTTGCCTATGACAACTTCAAATCATCGGTTAAGATGGATTCGACATTATCCCCTTCCATATCTAATATGGAATTTATTCAACCTTTATTCTTTAGAACTCGGTTAAGTATAAGGGCACTATCCCTAAATGGGTAAGGGATACTTCGTATGGCTTGCGTCACACCTTTATCATATAAAGTGTTGTTTCCATTTTAGGAACACAATCTAATTGCGTATCCCAAAAATGGTATCCTTCAAGGGAGAATCTGATTCCTTTTCAGACAACTTCTGAAACTCCCTTCAACTATTAATTGCTTCAATCCAATTGAAGATTAATTCCTAAGCAGCTCATCAATCTCATATTCGTGTTAGCTCGAACTTTTTGGGCTTTCCGAATCATGCATTTCACTGAGTACACTTGACTATTTCTTAAATTAGTCATAGAGATTAACAAAAATTATTTGTGGCATTAATTGTCATAAGCCAACAAATATTGGTATGTTTAGGCTTTAGACAACTTTCTAGATTTTATAACCTTTCATAAAAGGGTATATTAGTCATCTTTAGATAAAATTCGTATTACCCACATGATTCATAACCACATGGTTCAGACATCATCAGAATGACATCTGATCACTAGATTCTCCTCTATAGAGACTATGTCTAGAACGACCACCAAATATTAAGGATAACAGCCATACAAACATTTAGTTGAGATTTCATCACATATATCAAGTATATAGTGACATCAATTTAGTATGTCAGATTTATTGACCGTTCAACTTTATCGGGATAACATTTACTCCTCACAATCGAATTTGACCATTAAATCCTAACATCTAACTGAAAATACGTTCTTCATAAGAACCGGAACATTAAAACATTTATTTAGTTCCGTTATCAGTTTATCAGATTCAGAATACAAACCGAAAATGTTGCAACATTTGCTTCACCTTTTCGTATCTTTCTGTATTCCGTATTTGATCCTTCTAATTTAATCATACTCGTAAGATATCATATATCTAAGAGTTGACTTGAACTTAGATAGATTTATCTCAACATACTTGCCTAGAATAGAGACTTCGATAATTTCTCTATTTAAGCACGTGCCATAACTTCCTGATGCAGTGAGTTTGCAACATGTTTTAAAGATAAGGGTTATTTTTGACTATTTATGTTATTTATGTAATAGAGGGTAGTTTTGTCTTTTCGTTGTATTAAACATTAGGGTATATAAACCCAAACCCCTTCCCCATCTAGGAGCTTTTGATATTATATCTAGTTTGTAATCGTTTGCTGAGAGCTTCAGCGTATTCTATCAAAATCAATTCTATAGCTTTACATCATCTGGTTATCGGAGCCAAGTTGAAGTTTTTCCTTCACAAGCAAGATGACTAGCATGGATGCTAAAGGAAGCCGGATTCTCGACGGTGTTCGGGATTCGAAGATCCTTCGGGATACTCCGTCGAGATTCGATCACACATCTGATACATTCCGGAGAGATTCGCATCAGACAGTGACTGGATTGAGACATCACCTGAACTACGGCCACCACCGAGTCGGACGAGATGTTGCTCGCACCACTAAGGTTGGAGTCGCAGCATGTTTTCAGCACCAGAGTTATAGTACCAGAGAGTCGAACAAACGCAGGTTCAAATCGATTTTACCCATTTATAGTGGCTCCATGTTTATAGAAGATTTGTGGGATTGGATTGATGAAATTGAAGAGTATTTTGTAGAGACACAAACACCGGAAAGACTCAAATGTAGAATTGCATCTTATACTCTTGAAGGAGAAGCTGATTGTTGGTGGTGTCAATTAGAACATCATAGATTCTCGTGGTGGCGGATGAAGCATTTAATGGCTGAAAGATTCGTACACACTAGGTGTTCGACGAAATTACCCAACAAGAAAGAAAGGGACGAAAGCAACACATTAGGCTCCAGTTTGATGTCCGACACGGGTTTGATGAAATGGCGCTTACAACTTTACAACAAGCGACCAAAGTGACGATTATGCGCGCAACTCGTCCTGGAGTACACCGCCGGACTACATCACTTACTAAGATAGAAGTAACTCCAAGAACCGCAAATTATGCAACACAAGATGGAAATGGATGAAAAGTAGTGAAACAAGCGGTGGTTGATACTCTTGCACCTACCAAGTGCTCGACAAAAGTCCTCTTAGAGCCACACAACAACAAACATGATGCGGTTATGGAAAGTAAGGTAGTAGGAACTAAATTTGTTGCTAGCGACCAACATACAACGTCTTTTACGGAAGATTCTTCACCGTCGTCGCCTTTGTGGAAGAGTTCCGTTGCCGAACAACGGCCGCAACACGAATACTTGGGCTGCTTGTTGTTCGAACAAATTAGCAAACTCGAAGATTCTCCGAAGATCGAATGCGAGAGTACCATTCAGCCACATGCTATTGGAATGTCGATCTCATCGGTGGTTATACTAGAGCTTTGAAAGATGCTAAGTTGCAGCCAAGTATCGTAATGTCAAGCGCCTTAAGGAAACCAATTTCACCACAATGTCATGTCACCACATGTGTTTTCGAACGCTTCATCATGATGGACAATTTGAGATTGAGTAGAACGTATGGGGAAAGCCTTAAGACCTTTCAAGGTTTGTTTCCCGATCCTTTATACGAATCGACTTTACGAATGGTGAACCTTTAATCGTGAATTTTGATCCCGGTGGTGAACAGAATACGGTTAATAGACGGAGGCGATCGAGTCCTTGTTCGTTGATTTTAACGCGGTAGCATCACAGCCTTATGAACCATTAGAAGCTGGTGCTTTCAAGACACCGAAAAGCCATTATGTCCGGATGTCGATTTCTAGTTCTAATTCATATAAGAAACTAGGAGACGCAAAAGTGATTGTGTTTTTATTTGATCCAGGTGGAAATCCCTGATTTTCGAAATTTGGAAATGCCCCATTTCCCAACTATGACATCTTATTTCGGAATGAGATTGCAAATGCAGTTGCATTACTTAACAATGCTCACTTAGGAGGTAAAGCCGTTGTGCCTATTTGTGTTATAGGAGAAGAATTTGTCTATGTTCTCTCGGTTCGTAAAGGTTGTGGGGGTGTAAATTTGAACCCTAAGGCTATCCCATTTATGGTCATTTCTATCCCGGTAGCCATTATATCTTCATTGCTCAATCATAGGCTTTTTCCGGAGGGGTGTGTTTGGCCATACTTGGCACGGGAGTGCGGGTTCGTGGCGATATTAATTTGGTCGTTTTCTTGTCCGATCCGGGTGGTAGCACTTGTTTATTAGACATTTGGGGCCTCAAGAATTATTTTCTTTTTTTGCACCAATATATTACACTCTGTTGGTAACTATGATATAAGGATAGGAATCAAGGTTGATTTTAGAGTTGTATCATGCCTATGTACATGGCTGGGGAACATGTGTCCTAAAATTAAGTCCGAAATTGAGATGTTATTTGGACTTACAACTTGCTCGTGGAGAGATTGATGTTGTTTACATTATGATGATACATCATGCAATTAAGAGGCTAGATAAAGAAGACAAAGATTCTTCAAATGCATTTTGCGGGGAATTGATGATAGCTAGTTCCTTAAACAATCCACACATTGTTCCTCTTGTCGGTTTTTGTATTGAGCCCGATCAAGGTTTCCTTTTGGTTTGTCATTATGCTTCGTGGAAACTTGGAACATTATTTGCACAAGAAGAAAAGAGGAGTGAAAGGTGGCGATGCTTTACCATGGTCGATTAGGTACAAGGTTGCTCGTCGGAATTGCGAGAGGCAATTGGATACTTACATAATGGCACAGATAGATGCATTCTTCAAAGAGATATAAAGCCATAAAATATCCTTCTTTCGTCCAAGAAATTGGCCAAGTTGTGTTATTTTGGGTTGACTACATGGACTTCGGCACCATCAGTACCTTTCCTCTGCAAAACTATGAAAGAAACGAAATTTAATGAACATGAACCCAAAGTGGCTCCAATAGGCATGGATTTTCAAATTCCCTTCGCATTAGGAAATGAAGATAAACTTGATCAAATAAGATGGCTTGAAAATTCACCAACTTCTAGAAGATTATTCTCTGTTGGTGATCAAAAGGGTATCAGATTTAATCTAACTCGTGGACGAGTTATTCCCCGGGAGCGTTGGAATGATCCGAACAACACTAATATGGAAAGGAAACTCATCATGGGGGAGATGAGTGTTGTTATAATTGATGCATGTGGAAATGTTTTGTGGGAGAATGGACAATTGAGAGAGAGTTTGAAATTGTTTCACAATGTGATGAATGGGCTTGACCCACCGGTAAATCTTGATGGTGCTTGTGAGGCCTACGAAATTGATTTGTCCGCTGTATATCCAATTTACAAGACTTTGATTGTTGCTGACTCGACTCTTTATCACCTACTAGACGATTCACAAACAAGAGGGATCCAACTCGAGGACGATTTTGTTATTTTGGGGGCGGATGGAGATGATGCAGTGAGTTTGCAACATGTTTTAAAGATAAGGGTTATTTTTGACTATTTATGTTATTTATGTAATAGAGGGTAGTTTTGTCTTTTCGTTGTATTAAACATTAGGGTATATAAACCCAAACCCCTTCCTCATCTAGGAGCTTTTGATATTATATCCAGTTTGTAATCGTTTGCTGAGAGCTTCAGCGTATTCTATCAAAATCAATTCTATAGCTTTACATCACTTCCTTTTTAATCCTTCAAGAACTTGTAAATATTTCTTAGTGTAGTCTTCAAAAGACTTATATAAGATCAGAAGAGCTATGTCTTTAATTTCCTTTCATAAAGAAAATCTAAAGTTTATCAAATAGTTTATTTCACCTTTTGAATCGTATTCAAAACATTGACTATTTAATTACCCTTTAAGCAATGATTAAGTCAATACTTAAATCTTACAATTTTGAAAACAACCTTTCCAAAATTCGATGCGGTCATTCTTATTCAATGTTTGAATTAATTGTCATCGTATGACAGAATGATCATATTGGATCGTATCCAATATATGATTAATTCGTTGAAACTTATTTCAAGTGATTTAATCATATCATGAGCTTCCGTTTTTCATTAATAATTAAAGTCTTGGAGCACTCCATACAATATGTAGTCTTCTTGTCTCTAACTACCATAACGGGGTTGCTCATTTTATTGCTTATTTTAAAAGGATTAAAATTTAGTTAACCATACTTAAAAACGTTTCTCAAAAGGTAACAGTAAAAGCTTGCTAAAACTACAGCATAAAAATAAAGATAAGAGAGTGTTTTTGTTTATACATGCAAAATCAAAAATGGTCTTTTGGTTTATGATTTTGCTCCCACTAGTCAACTACTCCCAATTGACTTTCAAGAATTTTCCAAAATTCTTTAGTGGCCAAGATCCCATTAAACTACCGTAACCCCCTGCTTTGGCTGATGGACCGAAAATAGTCTAACAGGTAGACAACTCTTTATCAATCGTATCTTATACGACTCTAGTTGTTTGACTAGTCAACTCTTTGACAATTTTCATCTTATTAAATAGTCAAACCCTTGACTCTAAAATCCAAACGACCCCGCTTTGGCTGGTGGTCGAGAGAATTCTTAGTCAAATCATAACCCTAATATTCGTGAGATCTCATATGATCATATCTCGATAATGACGATATACCCGATGTAGGTCAACCCCCTGCTTAAGCTGATGAGTTGGATCTGAACAAGGGCTCTTCACCGTCATTATAATATGGGGAGGCAATTTCAACTTGATTCTTTTGAGGTGGAAGTATTTATGTAAATTAATTCACTTAATTAATTTTAATTCGGTCTCATCAATTTTATCTATCTCTATATACATACATTATATACATTTATCTAGATCCTGCCTAGTCATGCATCTATCATTTCATATAAAAAAAATACAAGCACAAAATAAATAAATGCGTAAAGTAACCGGTATGATCATGGACTTTTCCTAGGTGCGGTTTCGAATACAAACAAACGAAACCGCGGGTCATAATCTAAGGGTAGCTGCAACCACCAATAGGATCTTTAATGCGTCATCTCCAATGGGATCTTTATTCTTCTTTCTTTGATATCCATCTTCTGCTCCATTCTTGTTACATTTAATTCTATCTAATTAAATAAATACACCTGCCGTACACGGGGGGAGCTAACGGGAATGAGATAAATACAGAAAATTAAACTATGTCATGTTCTTCATAACGGCCTAGGACAATTTTTAAAACAACAAAAAAAATTAAATCACTCACATCTATCCTATCGGTCGAGTTCATGACCAATCGGGGTCCATATAATCATATTATATCTACTATTTCTAATCTATATATAATAAGAAGAGAGGAAGATGCCTCCACCATCTTCCACGTCCCCTCTTTTCTAGAATTTTGGTGTCCTCTCCCCGTTGACACGTGGCAAGCTCTTGGCTTGACACGTGTCAGCTCCTTCATATTAAAAAAAATAAAAATTTGCTCATTAGTAATTATTATTATTGGCCAGTGCTGTCACGTCAAATTTTTTTATCTAGTCTAGAAATATATATGAGGCTTACAGTTGAAGCTTCACCTTTACCGAGAATGGATATCGGATTTTCCTTTCAATTTGGTTAATCGTTTTACTTGTAGTAGGTTTTCTTCTCCTCCACAAAATAATACTCCTAACCATTGAGCCTATCCGTATAATAATTTCTTACGGAATCTCTATTGTGTCTCTCCTCCACCACTGCTTCTTTTTCTAATGGAGTTCCCATGGAAGAATAACCCCTGCTTCATCTTCTACGGGTAATCAATCATATATGTATTCCCAAAATATTTTTAATCAATCAATGTACATTTTTAATCTTTTTTTTATGCAAATAAACCAATGAATTATTATTAGTATATGGAGGTGTTTGACTGTGTGTATTAGGCATTGCCGCCTTGCTTGACCTTATCTGGCCCTTTACATGCCAATTGCTTTGATACAGTTGATTTTTCCATGCATTGGAAAAGAAATTTACATCATCTGTGTGAGAGGCATTGCCGCCTTGCTTGACCTTATCTGACCCTTTACATGCCAATTGCTTTGATACAGTAGATTTTTCCATGGCTTACAGATGAAGCTTCACATTTACCCAGATCGGATATCAGATTTTCCTTTCAATTTGGTTAATCGTTTTACTTGTAGTAGGTTTTCTTCTCCTTCACAAAATAAAACTTCTAACAGTTGAGCCTATCCGCATAATAATTTCTTACAGAATCTCTATTTTGTCTCTCCTCCACCACTGCTTCATATTCTAATGGAGTTCCCATGGAAGAATTGCCCCTACTTCATCTTCTACAGGTAATCAATCATATATGTATTCCAAAAATATTTTTAATCAATCATGTAGATTTTTAATCTGTTTTTTTATGCAAATAAACCAATGAATTATTATTAGTAAATGGGGGTGTTTGACTGTGTGTATTATGCTAGAAGTAGTAGCACCGATCGAGACACTCGATCTTCGCACAGCGGAAGCTTATGCGATTTACGATATGAGACTGTTGGTCCCTTGAAAAGGCTTTGGTTAATTTTAAAGGGGGGTGAATAAACTTAACAATTAAAACTTTTGGAGTTAACAAACTCAGCAACTTCAGCAGCCTGCTAAAAGCTCAGTAGTCTGCTGACACTCAGTAGTCTACTGACTATTGACTTTACTGAATTTGTTGTAGCGGAAAATATTCAAGTTAAGCCTTATTACTTGTTGTTAAAGTATGATACCAAGTATTAGATACTCAGTAGTGTATGTGTGTGATTTAGTTTCTAGTTCTGTAGGTTGATGTGTTAAATATACTAAATGCAGAATGTAAATGCAGAAAGTAAGTAGGCAGATTTTATAGTGGTTCCAGGTGGTGTAATCCTGTCAGTCCACTCTTCTCCTGTGATGTTGGAGGTAATTCATTAGAGATTCTTGAGGTAGCAGTTACAAAAATCCCTAAGTTGCTTGTCCTTCACCAATGACTATGGCTTCACAAACTGAACACTTGGAACATGTAGGATTGCTGCTACAAAGTCTTCCACTTTGGTCCTTGAAGGGTAGGATTGCCTCTTCACCAGCCTTCACCACAAACAAGCATGTCCTTGACACACGGATGTGCTTCACTGTCTTCAGTAGATTCCTTGTAAAAGAAAGTTTGAATCAAGTAAGTGAATCAGCTTTCAGAAGCTGGATCAGGATGATATGATCAGTAGCTTGAGGTCTTCAAGTGAGTAAACTTGATGTAGCTTGAAAGCAGATTACACTTGAAGAAGTTTACTGGATCAGTAGCTTTATGCTCAGCAGGGTGTTTGATCGATTTAAATCTGATGGCTCAAGATAGATCCTTAATTTTCATCAATGTTCATCACTTGTATCTAAATTTGGAGTCCTCTTTTTATAGGTAGTAATCCTTGTGACTTATGTTTGAAATTCAAACATAGCTGTTTCAGATTTTGTCCCATTTGACTTGCTTTCTGTCACTGTTCATAGTTCTGACACTGTCAGAATGCTTTTTGACAGTTCACAGTCTGTCCACCCTTTGACTTCTATCCATTGGATAATCCTCTGTTTCTTCCCAACGTCCATTTAATCTTAACCATTGATTTGTTTGAAAAAATCAAAGGTTGTTAGTTGTCCTTTTCTTTGTAATCTTCCAATGTAACCTTTGAATAATTCAGAATATATATTAGCAGGTTCCTGAGGGTATTAGTCCGTCGAAATATATATAAGTCGCCTAATCCAAGTTGCCGTGTTTATTAAAACACTTCAGCTGACTTTTCTTATATCTAACTTTTTATTATGAAGTTAGATTACACCATTTTGAATATAACTAAGTTCCAATCACCACTTGACTTATGGAACTTAGATCTTGTACACAAGGTATATGTAATCAGTTTAGGTCATCACAGACTTTCCTAAATTCTGATTCCATATCTTTGACTTTCAATACTTAGTTTGATCCCTTAGCCTTCAGTAACTGAGTTTGAAACCTCAGCCTTCAGTCTTCAGCAGGTTCCTATACTAGTCTACTGACTCAGGTACCCTATCGATCTAGACAGTCCGCGATGAAAGTCGGTGACCTTTTACAGTGCTTGTTTGATCAAACCTATACAAGATCAAACTCTAATAAGCCTATACATTTGATCTAGACATCTTTTTGTCTTTGCTCTGTAATAGCTAGTCTGGCACTCATCACTAAAACTCAAAAAAGTCCAACAATTTCCCCCTTTTTGGTGATGATGCCAATACCCTCCTTACAGCAAAGCAAAAAGATTGAAAACAAAAACAGAACAAATATAGTCATCGCTCATTATAATCAGTTGTTCAAAAAGTATTACAAGCTAGATTCAGCAAAAATAAAAATGCATGTGTAGGTATGCTGATCTAGTGTATTCTTTCTCTTTCTTCTCTTTCCTTCTCTTGCTGCTCAGAATATGCTCTTATTTCTCTAACCATTTCTCTCATCCAATCATTTTCAATAAGAGAGAAATCAATGTGAGGATTCACTTCTTTCCACCATTTCCATGCCTCAGGTAGAGTAAGGTTGATCTGATGTACTCTAAAGCCTAAACGCATGTATACTTCTTTGGATTACTTCTGTGATTCCTTTGCATTGGTGGTAGGAAGACTTCTTCCATCTCTGCCACCTCTTCCACTTCTTCCACCTCTATGTGCAGATCTTAAAGCTTTAACCCTTGCTTCCTAAAACTTGAGTCCCAGAAAAGAATTTAGTCCCTCATGAAAACCCTTGTCATGGTAAGGTCTTCTCTTGTTGTTGTACAGCTTCTTATATTCTCTGAGAAGATCATCAGTAAGTGGAAGTCTGCTAGGTGCAGGTTCTCTAAAGGCATTGGTGTCAGATTCCCATCTCTTCTTAGCAAAAATCCTAGCAGCCTCTTTTGCTACTGCTGTTTGGCTCTCTTCCCCCTTATTGACATCATCAACAAAACGGGACAACAGGCCATGAACACTTTCCTGTGTGATCACCAGATTATTCAGTTGACCCTCCATAATTTCAGTTCTTGTGTCAACTGCAGTAATCCTTTCTTGCATAGTCTGCTCCAGTAGATTGATCCTCTCAGTAAAATTAGGATCCAATCCAGCAGGTTGAAGTGTTCCAGCAGGCTCAGCCACAGCAGGCTTGGGTGCCTCAGCAAGCTTGTAAAGTTTATGGTGAATAGATTCAAACTGGTCTTTCAAAAACTTGTCCTTCAGTGTATTTCCTTGGCTGATCCCCTTTACATCCAGAGCAAGGTCAGCAAGAGCATACTGAGTGGAAGTGATATTGGAGGCAACTGTTTCTGTAGTCCTCCCTCTATTTTCCACCAAATTCATCAAATCTTCAAACCACTGCTCTTGCCTGTCAAGTTGAGTTCTTAACCTAGTTATGTCATTTCTGACAGTCCTCAACTCATCCAAAATCTCTGCTGGTACCCCACCAGCCATTCCTCCAGCCATATGTCCAGCAGCTTCTTCAGCAGGCTCTTCAACATTGTATTGTGCCCTCTGTCTGCTGACAACCATAGCCCAGCTCATATCCCTTCCAGCAGGGTTAGGTCCTTGGAATTCCTCTAGAATTGGATCTAGGGAAGGTTCTTCAAAAATAGGTACAAATGCCTGTTGAGGTTCAGCATCTATAGGTCCTTCCTCAGGCACTTCAAATTCTTCATCACTGTAATCATAGTCCAGCAGCTGTTCATCCTCATCAACAACAACAGTCTGCTGACTACCTTTACCTACAGTAGACTTTCCTTCAGCAGGCTCTACTACAGCAGCCTGTTCAACAATAACAGCAGGGGTTTCCTCCAAACCCATTTTTGGTTCCAACCTGTGTCCAGGTGCTGTCTGATCCTCAGCAGCCTGTACCAATAGTTCTAACCTTTGTTCAGGTGCTTTTTGAACCTCAGCAACCTGTACCTCCTCAACAATTAGTAGTGATCCTTCAAATCCCATCACTATGTCTAACCTATGAGCTATCACTGACTATTCCTCAGTGGTCAGTAATCTCTGTACAAGGATTGCAGGGAATTCAGCCCTATTTTCTTCTTGAAACCCTCTAGCATGAGCAATCCTTCTTAGAGTATTAGCAGTTTTAGATAAGGTGCCCTCAGTGTCAATCCAGTCTTGATATTGAACTGAATCCTCAGAACTGACATCAGGTTCACTAAGATCAGTAACCCTTTCTTCATCTAAATCTACATTCTGCTGATCTTCAGGATGTTCAACAGATTCAACAACAAAGACAGTATCTATCTCACCAACCACCCTGTTTGCACCAATATGTATTCCCTCATTGATTTGTGCCTCCAGATCATCCATGGTGAGATCTTCTAGATCCTCATCCATTTGACCAGTCTGCCGGCCCTCAGCAGACATACTAGTATCGGTGGACTGTTGTCTACTTGGTTCATTTATTAATGCAGTCCCACTGACTCCTCCTGGACCAGGGGGATGATCATCACCAGAATCAGAAGATGAAGAGTCATCACTGTCTGATTCATCTCTAGTTTCTCTGAACTTGATACTCTCTTCCTTCCTTTGGTCATCAAAAAGATCCATCAATCTTGATTCCAACAAAGAGGTATCAACTAGATCAAGTAAACTCTCCACTCCCAACTTCTCAAAGCCCATTCCTCAAAATCTGTCATTGGTTCTGCAACTGGCTTTTGTCTTTTATAGAATCTAAACTTCCATTGAAAGTAGTTTGCAACCAATAGGAGTTTAGGATCAACATATCCTTCTTTCTTCTCATTCCCCTTCCTTTCAAATGGCATGGTTGGCCTTCTGGGAGCAGTTTGAGTACCTTGCAGACCTCCAAAGGTCTCAACAAGTAAGTTAAGAGTTTCTTCAACAGATGCTTCTAGGTCAGTAGGTTGCTCAGATTGTACATTAGTGCCTACTACCTCCATCTGTTCCACACTTGCTTCCCCCTGACTTACATGCTCATCAGCAGGGTTAGCAGCAGACTGCTCTTCCCCCTGAACTATTGCAGAACTTGCAGGGTCTTGTACAGTTGTTTCAATGACCACAGTAGGTGCAGACTCAGTAGTTTGCTGTGGTTCTTCAACAAGTTGCTCAACAACAACTTGTGCGGCTTCGATAGGCTCGGCGGCCTTTACGGGGGAGGATTCAACAACTTCTACAGCAGGCTCAGGTTCAGCAGTCTACTGTGATTCTTCAGTAGGTTGCTCAACAACAACCTCTACTATCTCCGTAGGTTTAATAGCTGTTAGGGGCTCAGCCTCAATAGCCTCTTCTTCCTCTTCTTCCCTCTGAGCCTCCAGAATCCTTAACTGCTTCCCTTTGCCATGTTTTTTTTTCTTGGAAATTTCTTTCATTCTCTTAGAAAGTTTTGATTCAATCTCAGTAGCCTTCCTTTTTCTACTGAATTCTTTCTATTGCTCCTTATGATTCAAAATAAACATTTGCTTCCAAATGGATGAAAGTAGGATATATTAGGTTTCCTTCCATTCCAAATCTCATAAGGTGTCTTCAGAAGCTTCTTGTTCACCGAGGTTCTGTTTTGTGTATAGCATGCTGTATTAACTGCTTCAGCCCAATATCTTTCAGGCAATAATGATTCACAAATCATAGTTCAACCTACTTCCTTTAACGTTCTGTTTCTTCTTTCAACAACCCCATTTTGCTGAGGTGTACCAGCTGCAGCAAGTTGATGTAATACACCATTTTGCTCACAATATTCTCTTATAACATTATTGAGAAATTCAGTACCCTTATCTGATCTGATCTTCACTACTGTCAAACTTTTCTCATTTTGCAATCTCTTCAAAAGTTCATGCATCCTTTGAAGTGTTTCACTTTTCTTGTTCTTGAATACTACCCAAGTGTATCTTGAATAATCATCCACAACCACTATGGTGTACTTCTTTCCTGTTACACTTGTTGGGGTTACTGGCCCAAAAAGATCAATGTGCATCAGCTCCAAAACTCTTTTTGTTGATTGTTTAGTCTTTGACTTGAAGCTTGATTTTGTTTGTTTACCTTGCTGACAAGCATTACATATAGCATCCTTCTTGAATGTGATCTCAGGTAAACCAATCACCAGTTTCTTCTTCACCAACTGATTAATATCATCAAAATTCAGATGATTCAACTTCTTATGCCATAGCCAATTAAGTTCTGACTTGGTATGCACAATCAGGCAAGTTTCTGGATCAGCAGTGGACCAATCCACAATATACATGTTTTGTTGCCTTCTTCCAGCCAACACAACTTGATCACCTCTTTCACTAATGACAATACAGTTGTTTTTGTCAAAAGTGACCTTGTAACCCATGTCATAAAATTGTCCAGTGCTCAGTAGGTTGTAGTCCAGTCCTTCTACATATGCAACATTCCTGATTGTTAATCCATTTCTCACAAGTGTTCCATATCCTCTTGTGTATCCTGGTGTGTTCTTGTTGCCAAAATTCACTCTTGGACCATTCTTTGCCACAAAATTTGACAAACAGTGTTTATTCTTTGTCATATGTCTGGAACATCCATTGTCAAAGTACCGGACACCCTACAAAACAAAGTTAATGCATTTTAGGTACCCAAAACTGTTTGGGTCCATAGTGGTCAGTGGCAAGCATGACCCTTGGCAAATTTCCATGAGGTCTTCTTTGAAAGGTATCATACTTTGGTTCATACATGTATTCTACACATCCATAAGGTCTAACAATTAGTTGTGTAGGAATCACATATGCTTTCTAGCCTTTTGGAATATAATGATGTTTAAAGTGATTTCTTTTGTTAGAAGCACAAGTATGACCATTAGTTTGTTGTCTGTTAGGAACAGCCCTGTAGTATGGTGTCTACGAGGTCTCTGCTAAGGTCTTATATAAGTCCTCTGCTGAGTCCATTGGTGAGGTTTTACCCTAGCAGTATGGTTATATCTGTTGTTTCTAGCAATGGGGGCAGGAATATTCCAATCATCATCAGTGGGGAACAGTCTACCTTTCCCCCTGAGATAAGTATCCCTTGAATGATTGACATTTTTAGATTTAGGATTCTTATCCTTGGAATATTTCTATCTTTTACCCTTGTGTGCTCCAGCAGACTTGGTAGCAGGTCTGCTATCAGTAGGTCTAGAAGGTACATCAGTCCTATTTTTGGATTTGTTCCTTTTGTTAGGTGTTGTTGACCTTTTTGACTTCTGATTTTGCTTCCTTGAAGCTTTCTCAGTAGGCTTTGCTGCCTCAGCAACCCTTTTGGGAGTTGGATCTTGTGCAAGCACAAACTTAGGACCAATTCTGGTACTAGGTTCAGTAACCTTACTGGATCCACTCTTATTAGATTGTTGAGTTCCAAATCCAAGACCTATTCTATCACCATAGGGATTTCCAGATTTGAATGCAGTGGACGAACAAAATTGTTCAATAGATTCAGCAGCTACTGAATGTACAGCAGACTTATGTTGATTCTGTCCAACTTCTTTTTCCTTACCCTTGAGAACTCTTAATTCAGCTTTTAATCTTTCAACTTCTGATTGAAGAGCTTCCTTTTCAGCCTTCATAATCTCATAACCAGATTGTATTATCCTCAGTTGATTAAGGATGGCATCCAAAGTTTCTTCATTGTCAGAATTTTTAGGATTTGAACCACAAGTAGATTCACAATCATTTCCAGCAAGAGTGTTAATAGATAAAGAAATGTATACCTCCTCTGTTTCATACATATTTTCCATTAATGCATAATCATCCATATCAGCAACAAGTGCAGTATCATCAGATTCATTTCCTTTTTCTGATTCTACTTATATCATAATTCATCTTCATCAACCATAGCTTTCTTGCCAAATCTTCTTTGTTGGCTCTTGCTCTTCAGTAGGTCTGGACAATCAGGTCTAAAATGTCCAGGTTTCTTGCAGTTGAAACAAAGATAATCAGGTTCCTTTTTCTATTTTAATTCAGGAAAGTCAGGTTTGAAGTGTCCTGGTTTCTTGCAATGATAGCACAAATAATCATTATCTTTCTTGGATTCTTCCTTCTTCTTTCACTGAATTTCTTTGTGAAATTTCTTGGAGAACCCTTTCCTGTTTTCATCATTCTGATTTTCTTGCTCAGTAGGGCAATTTGCTCTTGCATTTCATCCAGTAGATCATCTTGGGCTGCTGATGTTTCTTCTTGATGTGTAGCAGCCAATGCAGTAGTTTTTGGTTCTTCTTTTTCTGTCTCGGGTACAAGTTTCTTACTGAATTCATATGCCTTGAGATCTGAAAATAATTGAAGGTGTCTTCTTCATGCAAACTCCTTATTTCTTCTATGGCAGTCACCTTCATCTCCCAAATTTTTTTTGCAAGTAATGCTTCCAAGATTTTTGAATTGATTTCTTCCTGTGAGTACTTCACACTCAGAAGAGTGAGCTCATCCATGATTGCATTGAATCTTGACTCCATTTGTTCAATAGTTTCATTTTGTTTCATTTTGAACTCCTGAAACTTCTTCTTTGCCACACTGATCTTGTTTTTCTTGATTGCATCAGTGCCTTCACAGATTAATTGCAACTTGTCCCAAAGTTCTTTTGCAGTATTACAATCTTTCACTTTCATGTACGTATTGCTATCCAAGGTTCTGTATATGATATCAATAGCAATATTGTTGAGGTTTGCTTTTTTTCTATCTTCAGCAGTCCATTCTCTTTTTGGCTTTGGAATGTACTGAGTTTCATTATCCACAGTTATGGCTTTTGTGATTTCCAGTGGTCCATCAGTCAGCACATCCATCATTTCATCATGTGTTGCAGCTAGATAAGCCTGCATACGATGTTTATACTCATCAAAACAATCTAAAGAACACATCAACATTGTTCTTGCATACTGGTTGTTATCCATGACGCAAAGTTTTGAAAATTAGAGACTTGAAAAAGTTTTCAAAGTATTTTCACAAGCACAACAAGTAGGATTACTTCAGAACAGAAGCACGCTCCAATACCAATTGTTGGTCCCCTGAAAAGTCTTTGGTTATGTTTAGAGGGGGGGGTGAATAAACTTAACACTTAAAACTTTTGAAGTTAACAAACTCAGCAAATTCAGCAGCCTACTGATAGCTCAGTAGTCTACTGACTATTGACTTTACTGAATTTGTTGCAGCGGAAAATATTCAAGTTAAGCCTTATTACTTGTTGTTAAAGTATGATACCAAGTATTAGATACTCAGTAGTGTATGTGTGTGATTCAGTTGCTAGTTCAGTAGGTTGATGTGTTAAATATACTAAATGCAGAAAGTAAGTAGGCAGATTTTATAGTGGTTCCAGGTGGTGTAATCCTGTCAGTCCACTCTTCTCCTGTGATGTTGGAGGTAATTCACTAGAGATTCTTGAGGTAGTAGTTACAAAAATCCCTAAGTTGCTTGTCCTTCACCAATGACTATGGCTTCACAAACTGAACACTTGGAATAGGTAGGATTGTTGCTTCAAAGTCTTCCACTAGTCCTTGAAGGGTAGGATTGCCTCTTCACCAGCTTCACCACAAACAACTGTCCTTGACACACAGATGTGCTTCACTGTCTTCAGTAGATTCCTTGTAAAAGAAAGTTTGAATCAAGTAAGTGATTCCGCTTTCAGCAGCTTGATCAGAATGATATGATTAGCAGCTTGAGGTCTTCAAGTGTGTAAACTTGATGTAGCTTGAAAGCAGATTACACTTGAAGAATTTTACTGGATCAGTAGCTTTATGCTCAGTAGGGTCAGCAGGGTGTTTGATCGATTTAAATCTGATGGCTCAAGATAGATCATTAATTTTCATCAATGTTCATCACTTGTATCTGAATTTGGAGTCCTCTATTTATAGGTAGGAATCCTTGTGACTTATGTTTGAAATTCAAACATAGCCGTTTCAGATTTTGTCCAATTTGACTTGCTTTCTGTCACTGTTCATAGTACTGACACTGTCAGAATGCTTTTTGACAGTTTACAGTCTGTCCACGCTTTTTACTTGTATCCATTGGATAATCCTCTGTTTCTTCCCAATGTCCATTTAATCTTAACCATTGATTTGTTTGATAAAATCAGAGGTTGTTAGTTGTCCTTTTCTTTGTAATCTTCCAATGTAACCATTGAATAATTCAGAATATATATCAGCAGGTTCCTGAGGGTATTAGTCTGGTGAAATATATATAAGTCAGCTAATCCAAGTTGTTGTGTTTATTAAAACACTTCAGCTGACTTTTCTTATATCTAACTTTTTATTATGAAGTTAGATTACACCATTTTGAATATAACTAAGTTCCAATCACCACTTGACTTGTGGAACTTAGACTTTGTACACAAGGTATATGTAATCAGTTTAGGTCATCACCGACTTCCCTAAATTCTGATTCCATATCCTTGACTTTAAATACTTAGTTTGATCCCTTAGCCTTCGATGGCGAGTTTGAAACCTCAGCCTTCAGTCTTTAGCAGGTTCCTATACTAGTCTACTGACTCAGGTACCCTACTGATCTAGACAGGTCTGCTGATGAAAGTCAGCTAACCTTTTACAGTGCTTGTTTGATCAAACCTATACAAGATCAAACTCTAATAAGCCTATACATTTGATCTAGTCATCTTTTTGCCTTTGCTCTATAACAGCTAGTCTGGCACTCATCACTAAAACTCAAAAAAGTCCAACAGAGACATAACTAATTAATCCTACGAGAAGGTTGAAGATTTACCTTATTGGAGAAGAAGAGATAGTCGACCAAATGGAGAAGCTGTAGTCTTCCGGATTGTGTCTCCTAGCGACGACTGGTGGACGTCAATCCTCTCCGTAGAACCTCCTCGAATATGCACAAGAAAAACCTTAGGTTTTTCTTCTCTAAATGACTAAGGCAAGAAACTAATTTTTCTTCCTCTTAATTTGTAGTGTGGCGTAAATTTTAATGTGTGTTGTGTTGGGAGGAACTCTCTTTATATAGGAAAATAACTAGTCGAGAGAGTTATCCTTTTCACACCACAAATACCTATTCCCATAAGGAAAAGATATTTTTGCCACAAAAATAAAAGATGATTCCCAAAAAATCAATCTCTTATTTTTCCATTAATTATCCAACAAATAGATAATTAAATAATTACACATGTGACATAATATAGAAATATTTCTTCTCCTAAATTATCCATAAATGTGGCGCCATATTGTAATTGATTTTAATAGAAAATGTCTTTTCTATTTTACATATTATTTACTAAATAAATAATATGCATATTCATTAAATAGACCAACTATTTAATTTATTCTCGTGGTTTCATAAAATGAGAAAACACTCGCGTGTTAGGAGCCAACCCGAGGACCATGGGCCAATAATCAGTAGCTACAATAAATTAAATAAAATATTCATCGAACATAATATTACTTAATTCATTAATTCCGGAATTACGCCAACATAAATCCGAAACTGAATTCTATCGATTATAGATATAACTTATTCTCAAAATGCCGAGTCGAGTCGATAAGTGTCCATTGATATAATCATTTCATATAAACTAACCCTCCATAGACTATCTTTATTGAAGTAGGATTATTTCTGTAAACCTTCTTCACTACATCTTATCCTTATTTACCATTAACCCACTAGTGATCAATTAGTTCATAACTAATACGAACTCCCGGGATCGATCAGTTTTTAGGATTAACAAATAAAAGGATTGTCTTTCTACTTCCCGCAAGAAGGAATGGATTCCATATCTGTGAAACACACACTTCTCACTCATTCCAGAATAGTGCCAATGTGAAAGTGATTCGGACCGCGCCTCTTAGCGATCCTTAACGAATACATCAAACCCTATCTCGAAACTAGTAGGAGTATGCAATCACTTCAGGATTAAGGTTAATCCATATATGATCATCTTGTGATTTAATAATATTTCTCAATCACAGAATTATATGAGAAACGCAGATTAAATCGGTCCAGTCCTGTATGACTCTCGTCATATATAAATGGCCCACTTAGACAACCAATGTCGACGGTCCGGATATGACGGTCACACCATAAAGTGTTCTGGGCGCATTAATGGTGGTTTAATCAATAGACCCCATACTTTGATAAGTTTACCACAGACTAACATTTCAAGTGTATCACCATAAACTTAATCCTTATGTGTGACACACACTATGTTATATGGCTACATATGATACGACTTGGGGTTTTCAGCAGTCTAGAACTGAATGTATAAGTCTTACTAAAGTCTGATAATTGTATAGGTTACATCAGACAAGCACTGTAATAATTAGCGTGTCGTAAACCGAAAAGCCGGAAATCATTTAAAAAGCGGAAACTACCAATACAAGCAACCGACTCGAGCACACCTACGTAAAAGGCGAAGAAGGTAAGTTCGCTGAGAGTTACAGACTCGGTTGGCTTATCTAGAAGATTGAAGAACTGAGGGTCACAGACTCAGTTATTGAAGAACGAAGAACTGAGGGTTCAAACTTAGTTATGAAGATTACAAGTCGAGACTGTAAAGTTGGACTTCAGGCAAGATTGTGGTGACCTGAACTGACTTTATGGATCTTGTATGAAGACCTAAGAATCATAAGGACAATGAATTCTTAGTTGATAATGAGTCATGGTGTACTCTGATTAAGTCAATGATGATCAGATGAAAACTGGAGTACTGATATTTGAAGAAGAGTAAAATTTCAGTTAATGCTCCAAGTCAGTTAGAAAACCGACAAATGAAAACTCGAATAAACCGATAAGGAAACTCAGTTTTATAAGTCAGTCATCCAACAACTGAAAGTACAGTGAAACGTTGAAAAGGAAACAATTTCATTGGATGAGTTACTGACACTGCAGAACGGTCAGAAAATATATCCGTTGCAGAAAAAGACATTGATACAATTCGAATCTAAGCCAGATGAACGTTGGACCTGATACTATAAATAGAGGACTTTGCACCCAAAATTAAACACAAGAGATTTACAAGATTTAACGAGCAAGTTTGTGCATTAGTCATCTTATTCGAATTGCTATCATCTCTGAACTTTAACAAAGATCATATCTAGTATTTCTTCAAGTGTTCAAGCTACAAAGAATCTATCAAGGATCCAACACTTTGAAGAACCACAAACAAGAATCAATTTATTTGATTCTCGGCCCAACTTTGATTTCACATCAAAGGTTTTAGATCGTGAAGCAAACCGGGAAGGTTTCGCCAAGGACGATTGTGACAAGCGATCGGGTAGATCGTGTTTGTGGTGGTAGTTGGTGAAGAGGCATGCGTGTACCCTCCAAGGACCAGTTGTTCAAGCATTTGGAGAGCGACCATTCTACCTGTTCTACAATTGTTTAGATAGTGACGCTAGGGATTAGCCAAGGACTATTGTTTAGGACTTTTTGTAACAGTGCACCTCAAGAAGTTCTAGTGTAATTTTCCTCTGCACCACAGGGGAAGAGAGGATTGACAGGATTACACAACCTGGAACCTCTATAATTTCTGCCTTACTTACTTTACGCATTTACTTACTTACTCAGTATTTATTTATAGCATAGTGATACCTGATTGTTATACCTTACACAGTCACAACTGATATTTATCGAATTCGATTCACAACACACGATTTTCATAACGAATAACAAGATCAAGAAAAAGGCTAAAATTATATCCGCCGCGCAGTTGACTCGTTTCGGCTTAAGTCGGTCGGACTTAATCTCAGCTTTGTCAGCTTAACTCCACACAAGTTTTGATTGAATTTTTAAGTTGTTTAAAATCCAGTTTTAGGGACAAGTTTATTCACCCCCCCCCCCCCCTCTAAACTTGTGTTAGCCTTTCCAAGGGACCAACAATTGGTATCGGAGCAGTGTTTCTTTGACAAGATATCATTCGCTCTATATCTCCTCTAGTTGTTCTCAGTTGAAAGCTCAGTTTTAAATTCATTTCCCACTCACTCACAATGGATAACAATCAATATGCAAGACAAATGCTTATGTGCAACATGGACAGATTTGACGAATACAAACGTCGTATGCGGGCTTGATGGGAGTCAACTTTACGTGATTCCGGTGCATTTTCCACCCCCGTTTATCCCACTTTTAGCACATTCTCGGTGTTTTTAGACCGTTTTGGGTAATATCGTGAGTTTATAGCACGGGAGTAAATCCGTCGCTTTGATGGTTTACTACCTCTTTTTAGTGATATTAACCCATTCCCGAGCACTTTTACCCTCCGGAATCGTTTGTGTGTGTTGTTCGTTCATGAGATTGTAGGGTCTAGGTGTCACGAGAACCCGGAAGGCGAAGATCTATGATGAGAAGTATGATCAAGGTGCAAGAATGAGCCAAGGAAGAAGAAAAATGAAGAAAAGGAAGAAAAATAGTTGGTATCTTCATGCTCTGTTCTGTTCAGCAGCATTTTGACCTATGATGGAGGCATTTTCTGGTCATGGTCTCTTCATGAAAGTTGTAGATAATTGAAAGAGCTTTCCAACGCACTTTGAATCACTCGAATCGGAGTTCTACACGCGAAGATATCATGGTTTTACTGCAGCAGAAAACTGCATCATCTCAAACGCGCGTTTGGAGCTTTCAAACGCGCGTTTCGGACGTTTTTTTCATGTACGAGAGTCGGGAGCTGAAACGCGCGTTTGGGAACCTCCAAACGCGCGTTTGGGTCATTTTCTCGCAGATTTTTCCCACCTATATATACATTTTTACACGATTTTCAACACAATTCACCCTCCCAAGAACCCTAACTCTTAGATTAGGTCGACTCCTCCCCCTTTAGCTCTTCTAAACTCTTTCTTTCTTTAATTTCTCTTGTATTAAACTTAGTTTAGCTTAGATTCGTAGCTCAACTCTTGGATTTTGGTGTATTTTGGGTCTTCTTCTTCCCCAAAGTGACATGGGTGTTGTTGAAGCTTGAAGAAACATCATAGCTCGCGTTTTTTTCCGGTAATTAATTTCGTTTTTGTTCTCATTTCATGGTTTTAATTTCTTGTTTGATGCTTGCTCTTGTAGTTATAATGAGTAGCTAATTTCTACATAGCTAAATCATGTGAAATTTGGTGAAATCACCCTTTGGGTGATGAAATTGGGAGTGGGTAGTTCTTTTTATTGTTGTATCTTGCATATTTCACGTCTTAGAACTTGTTATAACGGATTTGGGCTAGATTGATCACCTAGGTCAAAAATCACACACATCAATCTTGAGAGTTGTTCAGATAGAGAGATGTGGGAAAAGGGTTCTAGGATCACTTCTTAGAGTGAGGTTACTCGTTTTAACGTTTAAAAGCGGCTCTAGTGCATATCTTGTCTTGTTGATGAATCTCCCTTAGGGAAGGGTAGTTAACATGGCATAAGGTGTTAGGAGAGAGTTGTTCGATCTTAACACCGGGATTAGGAGTACGCACCCGTGAAATTGAATGCAAGAGTTCGTTCGTTTAATGCACATTCCCGGTTTTGTCATTCCTTGGGTGAAACTAGCTATTTTGATCATGGTTCGGCTATGTCCCTTAACTATCTTAAAACCTAGTAATTTAATCTTTTTTTCTTTTTTTTTATCTTTAAACTTGTTAGTAGGGATCACTTTAGAGTCGTTGTAGTTAAAAATACTTTGAAAAGATTGATCATCTAGACTAAGCAATACGTTCACTTTGGTACTTGCAAACACGATTCCTTTGGGTTCGACCTCGTACTCCTGTAGCTATTCTAACAATCGACCCGGTACACTGCCGGTTAGAGAGTTAGTTTACCCACGGTTTCGAGTCTTTATAAATTGTTTTTGTTGGGTGGATTTTAGCTCAATCAAAATGGCGCCGTTGCCGGGGAATTGTGTGCTATTTGTGATATCTTGCAAGTGAACCGAAAGCTTAGGCCTAGGTTGTTTTTTTTTTTTTTTTTTTTTTTTTTTTTCTTGATGAGGGTTTTTTTTTTGAAAAGTCACACCACCTATTTTACCGTGATTGTGTTCTTGTTGTTTTCTGAGATCTTGCAGCTTGAGCTTAAATGGATGGATTTTTCGATCAATACTACTCACCTGAACAACAATACCCCTACCAACCTCAGGCACCTGAACAAAGTTATCAACAACAGTTCTTGCCTCAGCCTCAATATCAACAGCAGAGTAACCAAGGTTCATGGGCTTATCGTGGCCCTAGTGCATGCCAAAGTCAAAATTATGGTTATTCAAGTTATGAGCCACAACATTATGAGGGTTGTCCGAACCCTAGTGCTTATCACGATTACGGTGTTCATACTCAACGTGTTGATAGCTTCACCCAGATTCAGCCACTTGATCAGAGTTTGGCATGGCAAGAGGCCTACTACTCACCTCCAATGAATCAAAGTCGGTATGATCGGTTTCCCCCATTCCACAAGAAGACTTCACCGACATTCAAATAGAGCGGATTAATTTTTTATTGAACGAGAGTTTGATTCAAATGAAGAAGGATATGCAAGAGTTCGATAGAAGATTTGACTCCGACGTAAGAAATCTTGAAGACGGATGGGGCAATTGATTGAAAAGAGGAGGCATGAGAAAGAGGAAGAGACATGTGCAATAGAGGTGGTCCGGGATGATGATGTTATCACCGAAAAGTTCGGGTTGAGAGTGAGGTTGATGATTCGGTTTGCCATGATGAGATTTCGAGCCGGATAGTGAGTTGGGATTGCTCATAGTGCCACCTCCTATTGCGATATTTGATTATGGCAAGTTTCACGTTCTACCTATTGCACCTTCACCCCTTGAGATGAAAATTGATGATACCTTGGTGGAATGTGTGGTGGAACCGACCATTGTTATGACTGAGCAAGAATTTTTTGGTGATGAAGATAGCTCGTTTTGGGATGAAGAGGAGTTGCAAGACTTGGAAATGGAGGAGGTGCAACTTTTATCTATTACACTGTCTCCCGATGAAATACGAAATGATGACTTCGAGGGGTGTACGATAGATTTGAGCACACTTTGTTTGATGAGACACAATTAGAGTCGGAAGAGAACCGGGATCGCCCATTTCACCCTCACTCCCAATTGAAGTAAATGAAGATGTCGTTATGAAGAGTGTGGTGAAATCGTATGAGACTGAAGAGCCATTTATGGTAGAGCTACCGGGAGAAGTGGAGATTATTAGCATGCCGGTCCCGGATTATTACACTCTTCCACCTTGTGTTGATGAGTATTATGCGATGATTTTGTGTACTCACCGGTAGATGGAGCTCATAGAATTTGTAAAAGGGGACAACTACCATGGAATGGCAATTACAAGAAGAAGGTGATGAGAGATTTTGACAAAAGAGGATTCCCGAGTTGGGAAGAGGTAACATCGAGGGCCATGAGAGGTAAGTTTCTAGCGAACTCGGTTTCCGTGATGCTTGCTATTTTTAGTCTTCTTGAGTTGTTGATCTTTTTGAGCTCAGATTTTGGTTGATGGTTTTGGTGATACTTGTTTGAAATAAAATATTTGAATTGTTGTTTTGAGTCTTTTGAGGTATGAGTCCGTTTAGTGCCACTACGTCGATGCTAACGACGTTAAACAAAGCACTTCTACCTTTTCTCGCCTGTGCCAGTAGTATAACTTTGGAAAAATTGGCACCGTATAAGTCATCTTGTCGAGCCAACGACGTAAAACAAAGGCGCTTGGGGGAGGCAACCCACCTTTTTGGTAGTAATAATGTGTTTGGAGTGGTCTTTGGGTGCAAGAGGGGAGAGTTTTGTATTAAAAGAGAGGTTGGGGTGAGAATTTCTTTTTGGTTCCGGCTATTGTACGTAGACGGGGATATTTTTATGTGAGCCTCTGTGGCTTTATTTTATGCATGGATGCTCTGTGTTTCTTTTGATTATCTTTACATCCAGTGCGATTCCCGTCTAGTATGCTTGATATGCTTCGAGTCGTTATTTGTGGCATGGCTTCTATTTTTTATATATCTCGTATCTATCACCATCTTTTGGCACGTGGACTTTTCCCGTGCATGTGTTTGCCTTGGTTTTTGTTTCTATGGTTTTAGATACTCGAGATGGAGCTTACTAGAAGATGTCACGTGGGCTACTAGTGCGCCTTCTCGCCGGGGTTTTGGTCAAACAACTAAGTCTTTTAATCTTTTTATCTCTCACACACCGAGGACGAGTGTTTCGTTTAAGTGTGGGGTGGGAGACTTAGCCGTTTTCTTGCTTTTCGTTGTTAAATGTGCTTAATATGTGGTATGCTTAGCCTATGACCGGGCTCGAGTCGATTTTTGGGCAATTTTTAAAATTTTTCAAGGGTTTTAACACCGTGTTGTTTGTGTTATTTTCACATTCGAGTGGTGGCCACCTTAGTAGGGCCCCGAACGTGTGCGCTTCGGTTTGATATTACCTTGAGAATGGAGTTTATTAATTTCACATGAAGCTACACTTTGTGCACAATTTGATTGCTACTACCTCTTATACCACTAGTCTCGAGGCGAAATAGAAAGGTTCACCTAAGTAGGATACGGGATGACGGTCATGGCGTCTCTTTGACCAACCAAAGCCAAATAAGCCTTATCCCGGACATTGGACCTTCGTAGCCCCTCTCAGCATTGATAGAATGGTCTGACCACCATTCGTTTTATAGCCGTTTTGTTACTTAGTCAGAAACCTACCTTGAGCTTTATTTATGGTCACATTCCCTTCATTCATACCCTACGAGTGGACCTAGTCTTTTGTTAGGCCACACTTGCTAAGGCAAGTGTGGGGTGGGGGAAATGATGTTTTGATGGTTGGTGTTTCCTTGTTTGGAGCTATAAGGAGAAGAGGAGCTCATTTGGGCTTAGTGTTTGGGTTTGGCCCAAAAAGAAAAGAAAAATCTGTGAAATTCTTCATTCTTACAAAAAAAAAAAAAAAAAAAAAAAAAAAAAAAAAGAGAACTCGATCAATCAAAGTTCAAAATAAATTAGAAAGTTCTCAATGAATAAAAGTTTGGAGTGTATAGAAATAAAGGGTTGGAATCAAAGTAATGAGCTCAAAAGTTATCTTTATGACGTTGGGAGTTGGGATAGTGAGATAGGTGCTAATGTATTCGACCTCACCTTATGAAACTTGAAACATAGTTGAATTAGGCAATGAGTTCGGGTATGTTAGCATTCTA
This sequence comes from Gentiana straminea, assembly GCA_036785695.1. NCBI lineage: Eukaryota > Viridiplantae > Streptophyta > Magnoliopsida > Gentianales > Gentianaceae > Gentiana > Gentiana straminea. The sequence continues at coordinate 520,570 of JAVUPR010000340.1, forward strand.
TGGTTCCCAAAGTGTTAAAATAATCAAAAGGAGTTTGGATGGTTTGTATGGTAGAGATAGTGGTACACTTGTTGATTAGGTTCACTCGTACTCCTTTTTCTCCAGTTCCCAAAATATCCTTTTCGATTAACCGGAATTACCCTAGCCTAACGTTATAACCCTTCAAGTCCTACCCGATCGTGTCCAAACTTAGTGACCTTGATTAGTGGAGAGGCTAGTGGGTATGAAACGGTTGGTAGACTTTTGGTCGGGATTCAAGACCCGACAATCATTTTGAGCACTTGGGTTTTAGCTTGGCACCACACACACTCCATTTTCTTGATAATGTTATAACCGGTGTGTATATGTTCGTGTTTCATACTTTATGGTTACCTCGAGAGTGTGAGTAGTAGCACCTACATCACAAAGTTGAATCCCTTGGTTGGTTTTAAAACGCCTAATTTACTCGAGGGCGAGCAAAGGCTAAGTGTGGGGTGGTTGATGGGAGTCAACTTTACGTGATTCCGGTGCATTTTCCACCCCCGTTTATCCCACTTTTAGCACATTCTCGGTGTTTTTAGACCGTTTTTGGGTAATATCGTGAGTTTATAGCACGGGGAGTAAATCCGTCGCTTTGATGGTTTACTACCTCTTTTTAGTGATATTAACCCATTCCCGAGCACTTTTACCCTCCGGAATCGTTTGTGTGTCTTGTTCGTTCATGAGATTGTAGGGTCTAGGTGTCACGAGAACCCGGAAGGCGAAGATCTATGTTGAGAAGTATGATCAAGGTGCAAGAATGAGCCAAGGAAGAAGAAAAATGAAGAAAAGGAAGAAAAATAGTTGGTATCTTCATGCTCTGTTTTTTTCAGAAGCATTTTTACCTATGATGGAGGAATTTTCTGGTCATGGTCTCTTCATGAAAGTTGTAGATAATTGAAAGAGCTTTCCAACGCACTTTGAATCACTCGAATCGGAGTTCTACACGCGAAGATATCATGGTTTTACTGCAGCAGAAAACTGCATCATCTCAAACGCGCGTTTGGAGCTTTCAAACGCGCGTTTCGGACGTTTTTTTCATGTACAGAGTGCTGGGAGCTGAAACGCGCGTTTGGGAACCTCCAAACGCGCGTTTGGGGTCGTTTTCTGCAGATTTTTCCCACCTATATATACATTTTTACACAGATTTTCAACACAATTCACCCTCCCAAGAACCCTAACTCTTAGATTAGGTCGACTCCTCCCCCTTTAGCTCTTCTAAACTCTTTCTTTCTTTAATTTCTCTTGTATTAAACTTAGTTTAGCTTAGATTCGTAGCTCAACTCTTGGATTTTGGTGTATTTTGGGTCTTCTTCTTCCCCAAAGTGACATGGGTGTTGTTGAAGCTTGAAGAAACATCATAGCTCGCGTTTTTTTCCGGTAATTAATTTCGTTTTTGTTCTCATTTCATGGTTTTAATTTCTTGTTTGATGCTTGCTCTTGTAGTTATAATGAGTAGCTAATTTCTACATAGCTAAATCATGTGAAATTTGGTGAAATCACCCTTTGGGTGATGAAATTGGGAGTGGGTAGTTTTTTTATTGTTGTATCTTGCATATTTCACGTCTTAGAACTTGTTATAACGGATTTGGGCTAGATTGATCACCTAGGTCAAAAATCACACACATCAATCTTGAGAGTTGTTCGGATAGAGAGATGTGGGAAAAGGGTTCTAGGATCACTTCTTAGAGTGAGGTTACTCGTTTTAACGTTTAAAAGCGGCTCTAGTGCATATCTTGTCTTGTTGATGAATCTCCCTTAGGGAAGGGTAGTTAACATGGCATAAGGAGTTAGGAGAGAGTTGTTCAGATCTTAACACCGGGATTAGGAGTACGCACCCGTTAAATTGAATGCAAGAGTTCGTTCGTTCGTTTAATGCACATTCCCGGTTTTGTCATTCCTTGGGGTGAAACTAGCTATTTTGATCATGGTTCGGCTATGTCCCTTAATCTATCTTTAAAACCTAGTAATTTAATCTTTTTCTTTCTTTTTATCTTTAAACTTGTTAGTTAGGGATCACTTTAGAGTCGTTGTAGTTAAAAATACTTTGAAAAGATTGTTCATCTAGACTAAGCAATACGTTCACTTTGGTACTTGCAAACACGATTCCTTTGGGTTCGACCTCGTACTCCCGTAGCTATTCTAACAATCGACCCGGTACACGCCGGTTAGAGAGTTAGTTTACCCACGGTTTCGAGTCTTTATAAATTGTTTTTGTTGGGTGGATTTTAGCTCAATCAAGATCAAAATGAGGTATGTGAATCTAATTCTAAATACTCCTCGGCTCGATTTCCATGATAAATGCATGCTCTTCGACCGCCGACTCCAATCCAAAAAATCTAGAATTAGAAGAAACGCTTGACGAATTGATGAATCAGCTAGTAACTATTCAAGCTGGTTATGAATCAATCAAAGCTGAGAAAGAAAATCTAATTCTGGAAGTTGAAAGATTGAAGTCTGAACTAAAAATGTTGAAACTGACTAAAACTGATAAAGAAAAGATTCAAGATCGATCGTTGCATCAAGAAGCAAAGAATCGAATCATTTGCTCAATCAAGTTCGATTCATTGGATTCAAATCGGGAAAACCATATGGAGACAAAAGCTGGTTTAGGATTTGATACACAAAGCAATCTTCAAAGAATGGAACTAGCAACGCCTTGGACCTAGTACCAAAGCGGTATTAAGTTTGTAGCTGAGCAATTTCCACAAACTAAGAAAATTGATGAACCAGTAAAGCCAGTATCACAATGGACAAATCAGTTTCCTAAGAAAACAACTGTATCTACTAACAAAGGTAAGTCAAATGGTAGATCAGTTGCATTCAATGAAAACCGAAAAGGTAAATCAATTGCCAGATCCACAAAAACCAATGAAGTCAGGAACCAGAAAATTACAATCAAAGTAAATCCAAGAATGTTAGTCATTCAAGGATTCACACGTTTAGGGGGAAAGGAAGACTATACCCCACTGACGATGATTGGAATTTTACTGATTTGGTTAATAAAACTGGTAATAACAATCATTCCAGACAGAGAACTTATCACAAGTCTCAGTCCAAAACTCAGCAGAGGACTAATCTCAGTTCTCAGCATAAGTCACAGTACAAAGGTCAGTTCAGACCTCAGTACAGAAGGAATGATAGTTATCATTCAATCTTTAATAACAAAATGCATGGTGGAAATAAATTTCAGCCAAAAGATCTGAGAGATCATATAAATAAGATACAACCAAACACAGACATTATGGGAATGTAGCTTATATATATGAAAACAGGTGCAACAATATCCGAAGGATACCCAAGGGATATATTCCTAGTGTTGTACTAACAACTGACCCCCATGGACCCAAACTGAATTGGGTACCTAAAACCTTTTAATTTTTGTTGCGGGATATTTGGTACTTTGACGGTGGTCGCTCTAGACACATGACAAAGAGCAAGGGCTTGTCTTAATAATTTCATTGCAAAAGATGGACCTAAAGTCAATTTTGGAAGTAAAGATAAACCCGGATACACCAAAGGTTATGGCACCTTAATCAGAAATGGACTTACAATCAAGAATATATCCTATGTAGAAGGACTACACTACAATCTACTAAGCACAAGTCAATTTTGTGATATGGGATACAAAGTCACTTTTGATAAAGATTTACGCGTTGTCATCGGCGAATCGGCTTATCAAGTTGTCCTAGCCGGAAGAAGAAAGGAAAACATGTACGTGGTAGATTGGACAACTGCCGTTGCTGAAACTTGTCTACTTGTGCATACCAAATCAGAAATCAGTTGGCTATGGCACAAGAAACTGAGTCATCTCAATTTTGATGACATCAATACACTTGTTAAGAAGCGACTAGTCATTGGGCTACCGAGAGATATCATATAAGAAGGATGACTTATGCGATGCATGCCAACAAGGAAAACAAACAAAAGCAAGTTTCAAGACCAAGTCTCAGCATTCTACAACACGACATCTAGAATTGCTACACATGGATTTATTTGGACCTATTACACCAATTAGTATCAGTGGAAAGAAATATACTTTGGTGGTAGTAGATGATTTTTCAAGATACACTTGGGTAATCTTTCTAACCAAGAAAAGTGAAACCAAGCAGAAACTCACAGAACTTCTCAAGAGACTTCAGAATCAAAAAGGAGTTTCAGTTGTGAAGATAAGATCTGATAAAGGAACTGAATTCCTCAACAGTGTAATTATTGAATACTGTGAAGAAAATGGTGTGTTACACCAACTTGCTGCCACAGGAACACCACAACAAAATGGTGTAGCTGAAAGAAGAAACGAACACTCAAAGAAATTTGGGAGGACCATGATCCGTGAAGCTAAACTACACGAAAGATATTGGGCAGAAGCAGTTAATACAGCTTGTTACACTCAGAACAGAGCTCTCATGAACAAGAGACATGAGAAGACTCCTTATGAAATTTGGAATGGAAGAAAACCAAATGTTTCATACTTTCACGCTTTTGGAAGCAAATGTTCCATCCACAATAATGGAAAAGATCAACTTCATGTTTTTCAGCCTAAAGCTGATGAAGGAATTTTCCTAGGATATTCAAGTGTCAGCAAAGCTTTTAGAGTACTAAATAAAAGGACACTCAAGCATGAAGAATCAATACATGTAGTATTTGATGAACCTAACTTCCCTGGTGAAGCAACTGAAGACACACCAGAACCAGTTTCTCAGTCTCAGTTACCAGTCATACCAGAACCAAATTCAGTTGACATTGGAAGATTACAAATCTCAGATTGTTCAGATCAAGATCAACCTCAGTTTCCATTCACTCCTCAACCTGAACAACTTCATTCAGATCCAGTTGAACAAGTTCAAGAATCAGTTTCTGAAGAAACAGTTGAACAAAATGCAAATCAGTTATTACAAACTCACACACATCAATGGATGAGAGATCACCCTGAAGAACAAGTTATTGGTGATACACAAGCTGGAGTTCGAACAAGACATCAACTAGATGCAATGATTGCATGCTTTCTATCTCAATCAGAACCTAAAGAAATTGAAGAAGCATTGAAAGACCCAGATTGGATCTTAGCTATGCAAGAAGAACTCAACGAATTCGAAAGAAATCAAGTATGGGAATTGGTGGATAGACCACTCATGTGAATATCATTGGAACCAAATGGGTCTTCGTAAATAAACTTGATGAAGATGGGAATATCATCGAAACAAGGCCAGACATGTAGCCAAAGGATACTCTCAAGCAGAAGGCATAGACTTTGATGAAACCTATGCACCAGTTGCAAGATTAGAAGCAATCAGATTATTTCTTGCCTTTGCCGCTCACAAGAAATTCAAAGTTTATCAAATGGATGTCAAAAGCGCATTTTTGAATGGAATTCTTGAAGAAGAAGTATATTTTCAACAACCACCCGGATTTGAAATCAAAGATCAAGCAGATAAAGTTTTCAAATTAAGAAAAGCTCTCTATGGACTCAAACAAGCACCAAGAGCTTGGTACGAAACTCTATCTCAGTTTCTAGTGGATAATGGATTTATCAAAGGAACAATCGACAAAACTCTATTCAGGATGAAGAATGGAGAAGATACTCTACTTGTTCAAATTTATGTTGATGATATCATCTTTGGATCAGAAAATGAACAATTATGCGAGAAATTTGCAAGCTTGATGAAAAGCAAATTTCAGATGAGTATGATGGGTGAACTAAATTATTTTATAGGACTGCAAGTTAAACAGTTAGCTGATGGAATTTTTATTCATCAAACCAAATATACAAGAGAACTTATTAAAAAGTTTGGTATGGAGAAATCTACTGGAATTTCTACACCAATGGGGACCAACATCAGGCTTTATGAAGACAAAGAAGGTAAAGATGTTGATCAAACACTCTACAGAAGGATGATTGGAAGCTTACTCTATCTTACAGCAAGTAGGCCAGACATATCTTTTGCTGTCGGTGTATGTGCAAGATTTCAATCAAGACCAAAAGAAAGTCATCTCACAGTTGTGAAAAGAACTTTGAAATATCTGAAAGACACAGACGGAGTTGGAATTTGGTACTCAAAAGAATGAGAATTCAAGCTGATTTCTTATTCAGATTCAGACTATGCTGGATGTAAAGTGGACGAGAAAAAGCACATCGGTCACATGTCGTTATTGGGAAATAGACTTGTGTCATGGTTCGGCAAAAAGCAAAATTCAATTTCAACTTCTACAAATTGAAAGCCGAATATATAGCATTTGGAAGTTGTTGTGCTCAAGTTTTATGGATCAGACAACAATTAAGAGACTATGGGATAGAGGAAGGAACAATTCCCATAATGTGTGATAATACGAGTGCAATTGCAATTACTGATAATCCAGTTTTACACTCAAGGACAAAACACATTGATGTCCGTCATCACTTTATAAGAGATCATGCAGAGAAGAAGGATATAACAGTTCTTTATGTACCTACTGAAGATCAGTTGGCAGATATCTTTACAAAACCTTTGGATAAAGAAAGATTTGCTAAATTAAGAACTGAGTTGGGAATAATCAAAGTCAGCTAGTCAGTTAAGCCAGAGATTCGTCAAGGGGATTAATCTTTGTTATGATGGGTGCGCTCACTTACCGATTAGTCATTGACATCAACAATCTCAAACCGACAACCGAAGAACTTGACAAACCGATTAATTTGATGGGACTACATTATCTCAAGAAACCGAATCTCAAAGCATCGGTTTTCATCCAAATCAAAGTTAGTCAAAGATTGATAAGATAGAATCAACAAGCAGTTATATCGCATTAAATTACCACAGTTCTTTTTGTCAGAATTTCGTGTGTACACCCCACGTTTGTCAGAATGGTACACGCATCGGTTATCAAAACCATCATGGAATTTGAAAAGTTGTACCACTCAACCGCCAGAATATCCCACCTATTTATTCAACCTCCGTTCACACTATTCACTATTCAAATTTAAATTATTTTCAAAAAGACTCTTACAACCCCTTCTCTCAAAAAACAAACTTGTGTGTTCACACTCATATATGGCCTATTCAGATGATTCAAGAGACACTCGGCTGATCACGGAATTGGATGAGCTAACACTTGACATGTATGAAGGTTTATGTTAAAACACCTTGTTAGCCAGTTGTGTCCGAGACAAAATCGAAAAACAACCAGGATTGAATAACATCCTTGAAGTTAGTTTCAAAGAGAAACGAGATGTGGAAGGTATCTTACAATTTTGGCAAAACATGCGAATGGCCAGAGATTCCTTAATGACTACGGTTCGTGAAGATCGGATTGTTCTCAATGAAAGAGTTTTACGGTCACTCTTTGGCTTCGCAAACACAACAGCAACCTCAACAGAGTTCGGCACTTTATCATTGAAGAAGGAAGCTTTTCTCTCAATGATCACTTCATCTACAGAACCAATACAGCCTGGTGTTCATATCGATAAAATCAAAACGGAATTTGGACATCTCAGAAGATGGCTCAGCAGACATGTTATTGGAAAATCGAAAAGAATCAACATACTGTCAGAAGATTGTATCTATCTCATGAACATAATCTGGGATGGAATAGAATTCAATTGGGCAGGGTATATTCTAAATCGTTCAAGAAGCAACACCTAGCTGAGTTGGAAAGTGCGAAAAGAGCACAAGCTGAAGGTCAAGTAACTGATGGGAGATTCCGACTAAAGAAAACACTTAGTGGAATCATTCAGTTTTACTTAGAAAAGATTAAGGAAGGAAAGCAGAAAAGGCAAACTGAAGCCTTGAAGCAAAACACAAAAACAATCTCCCAACCTAAAGCAAGTCAGAAACCGGAAGCTGAACACAGAGGCACCAAGCGAAAAACCAGTTCAACAGAAGGAAGATCTGTTGCAAGGTGCTTGTACTCAGAAATCTCAGATGAGAAAGTATCTACTGAGGGGGAACGACAACAACAAACTGAAGTCACTGCAGATCGTACTTCTCAGTTACAACAGACAACGGTTCAGAAATCAGCACCAATTTTCGAAGCTGATAGAATCATCAAGATGATGAAAATGAAACTTCAACCAGAAGGTTTTCGAGACATCAGTTTGCAGCCTGAAGAGAAATTACTCTTGGAGACATTGGAAGTTAGAGATCTTTATTCTCCGTTTCCCATAAAAGAATTTCTTGACAATTGCTTCAAAAGATTTACTGAGTTAGCAAAAAGAAGGGAATCAGGAACATCATCTAAAGACAGTTCAAAGAAGAACGATGATGGTGATGATGGAAAATCGAGACAAGAAACTGATGAAACTACAGTTTTGCAACCAGTTACTCAACCTCAACCTGTAGCAAAGCAAACTGAACCACAACACGAAGAATTGCCAGTTGGAAATCAGACAACTGACACTCAGCGGGCAGCTGATGAAGCCCGACAACTGATGGTTATTCCTGATGATACTCAGGACAAGGACCAGATTGAAGATACATATGATCCTTCGATCGTCTATCTAAGGATGAATTAGCCAAAGTTCATGAAAACTTGAAAATTGTACTCGGTCGGAGAGATACACGAACGATCTTTTATCAAACATCTACGGATATCTTGAGTATAGAACTAGAACTGATGTTTCAGTTCATGCAAGATTAGAGATGATCCACAAAGCAAGTTCAAGTTCTGCTTCAGAAATAGTGCTACTCAAGCAACAACTCGAAAATACAACCGCAGTAGACAGAGAAACTCATGCTCAGGCTCATTGGCATATGAATCAACATATCTACGGATTGGAAACTCAGCTTAAGGAAGTACTTGCTTCTCAGCGTCAGATTTCGGAAGATCAAAAGGCAACTCATGCCCTGGTAGATCAGTTGTATGATGCCAAAAAGAGGGAAGCTGAAGAAGAAAAGCTGAAGTTACTTGGAGAGATGAAGCGACTTGAAGAAGAACTACAACGTTACCGATCAGATCCCAAATCTTTGAAACAAGAGTTAACTGATAATCAACTTATTGAAAAATACAGTCAGCCTGGAGACAGAAGAGTTACTCTTACAAAGGATCTGTGGACACAGTTTAACAAAGATTTCAATCCTATTAAAGTCAAGTACAAGGACGAGAACATTCGAAGAATCCTTGAACTATTTTAATCGTCGATATCTACTCAAAACGAGAAAATTGCACAACACAAGAAGAATCTAAGGATTGATGATAAACGAAGATTAAAGACAAGACTAAACAAATGAAAGCTGATCTAGCAGAATTTGAAAGTTACTACTTGAAAGACTCAAGCTTACCCAAGCTAATTCAATGGAAAAGATGGAAAGAAAGTAGTCAAGTTGACTACAATAAGACTTTCTCAAAGGAAGACTCCAAGCTAGAAGAAGATTTTTGACTATATGACAAAGCAAGAAAATATGACTCAGTCATGCAAAAAGCTAAGAAGAAGCTTAGTCTTTAGTCACAGTTATTTGAACATAATGTACTTATCCAGTTTTTGCTCATTCTAATGAAAACCAGTTTTACATTGCTTTACTTTGTTTTGATCTTTAAGATTTTCTTTTAAGGAGAGTTTTGGCATCATCAAAAAGGGGGAAATTGTTGGAAATAAAATTTATGTTTTGATGATAATTCATCTAATTTGTTCAGAGTATTATCTTAACCCCATTGATGAAGTGCTGAAGCCAACCGTTATAGTGAAAAGCTAAAAGATGTCTAGAAAGCGAATGTATAAGTCTTACTAAAGTCCGATAATTGTATAGGTTACATCGACAAGCACCGTAATAATTAGCGTGTCGTAAAACCGAAAAATTTGGAAATCATTTAAAAACTCGGAAACTACCAATACAAGCAACCGACTCGAGCACACCTACGTAAAACTCGAAGAAGGTAAGTTCGCCGAGAGTTACGACTCGTTGGCTTATCTAGAAGATTGAAGAACCGAGGGTCACGGACTCGTTATTGAAGAACGAAGAACCGAGGGTTCAAACTCGTTATGAAGATTACAAGTCGAGATCGTAAAGTTGGACTTCGTGCAAGATTGTGGTGACCGAACCGACTTTATGGATCTTGTATGAAGACCTAAGAATCATAAGGACAATGAATTCTTAGTTGATAATGAGTCATAGTGTACTCGATTAAGTCAATGATGATCGATGAAAACCGGAGTACCGATATTTGAAGAAGAGTAAAATTTCGAGTTAATGCTCCAAGTCGGTTAGAAAACCGACAAATGAAAACTCGAATAAACCGATAAGGAAACTCGCTTTATAAGTCGATCATCCAACAACCGAAAGTACGGTGAAACGTTGAAAAGGAAACAATTTCATTGGATGAGTTACGACGACGACAACGAGAATGGTCGAAAATATATCCGTTGCGAGAAAAAGACACTGATACAATTCGAATCTAAGCCAGATGAACGTTGGACCTGATACTATAAATAGAGGACTTTGCACCCAAAATTAAACACAAGAGATTTACAAGATTTAACGAGCAAGTTTGTGCATTAGTCATCTTATTCGAATTGCTATCATCTCTGAACTTTAACAAAGATCATATCTAGTATTTCTTCAAGTGTTCAAGCTACAAAGAATCTATCAAGGATCCAACACTTTGAAGAACCACAAACAAGAATCAATTTATTTGATTCTCAGCCCAACTTTGATTTCACATCAAAGGTTTTAGATCGTGAAGCAAACCAGAAGGTTTCGCCAAGGACGATTGTGACAAGCGATCGGGTAGACCGTGTTTGTGGTGGTAGCCGGTGAAGAGGCATACGTGTACCCTCCAAGGACCAGTTGTTCAAGCATTTGGAGAGCGACCATTCTACCTGTTCTACAATTGTTTAGATAGTGACGCTAGGGATTAGCCAAGGACTATTGTTTAGGACTTTTTGTAACGATTGCACCTCAAGAAGTTCTAGTGGAATTTTCCTCCGCACCACAGGGGAAGAGAGGATTGACAGGATTACACCACCGGAACCTCTATAATTTCTGCCTTACTTACTTCACGCATTTACTTACTTACTCAGCATTTATTTATAGCATAGTGATACCTGATTGTTATACCTTACACAGTCACAACTGATATTCATCAGAATTCAGTTCACAACACACAGTTTTCATAACAGAATAACAAGATCAAGAAAAAGGCTAAAATTATATCCGCTGCAGGTTGACTCAGTTTCAGCTTAAGTCAGTTAGACTTAATCTCAGCTTTGTCAGCTTAACTCCACACAAGTTTTGATTGAATTTTTAAGTTGTTTAAAATCCGAGTTTTAGGGACAAGTTTATTCACCCCCCCCCCTCTAAACTTGTGTTAGCCTTTCCAAGGGACCAACAATAAGCACAAAGCAAATAATAAGATGAAATAAAATTTGTCATTTATTAAATAAAAACAATTACAGAAATTGTGTTTCGGGCACTACACCTAACATATTAGGCATTGCCGCCTTGATTGACCTTATCTGACCCTTTACATGCCAATTGCTTTGATACAGTTTATTTTTCCAAGGATTGGAAAAGAAATCTAAATCATCTGTGTGAGAGGTAGATTCAATCAACTGAAAGATGACAGCTTTTCCAGCTTTATCCATCGGATCGAAGAGAAAAAGCTGGATTTGCTTGGGGGTTGTTATTACACACCAGATCAAGAACCGTAAAGGAGTTACATCTAGGTAAAGCCTTCTCTTCTTGCTTTTATATCTGCAATTTTCTGATTATATAAACCAATTTCACATAAATTCTCTGTCTTACCGTTGTGTTCTTCTTTTACACAGTGAAAAAGAGTCATTTGTTTCTATTGCTCATTCATTTGTAAGCTTCTTTTCTTCTATTCATTCATAATAAATGGTGTATTTAGTGTACTTTTTTCCCATTACAAATATTGGCCAGCTGACCAGAGGCCTTTTTTTTGTAAGTAACAAGGTTTTTTTTTTTAGTGCAAATTTCCGTCCAACCACTTTATTTAAATTTATTTGGTACTAATTCCATCTTCATGGATCCACTTTGTTTTAGTTTCATGTTATGTTTTTTCTTTGTTTAATAAAAAAAGGTCTGGAAAAAGAACAGCTAGAGGGTGAAGGATATCAAGCATCTAAAGGTCTTTAATTTCTTAGGTATTTATCTTTGAGTTATTATTGGTATTTACTTTAAGTGAGTAATACATCTTGCTTTCGTCAGGTAATTGATGGAGTCAGGGTATGATATCTCTGAAAGTACTTGCTTAAAATGAATGGATGCATTTTTTTTAATTTTGTTTTGATCGTTGGTTTTTTTTAAATTTATTTTCAGGATGACCACCCTTGCAAGATTTATCAAGTCCTACCACTTCTTATGAGTCTTGTTGAGATGTAGTAGACGGCCAAAATTATGATGATTAGATCCATCCGGATGAGCAACTATGTTGAGGTATGTTCCTTTGGCGATGAATCTTACATGGTTTGCTTTCTTTAAGAACAGTTGGTTTACTATTGAAGAAAATTAAAACGTCTTTGGATGAAACAACAAATGCATTGATGAATTCTGGCTTGGATTGCCAAAAATCAATCAGTTTGGTAAATATAGCATTTTGTGTGAATCTGTCCTTGTTATATATGTTATGTTGTGCAGCCGTGCAAGTACAAATAGAGAATCTAGGCTTGGTATATATTTTAGTTTTATATATTAAGACGGAGGGAGAAACATTTCTTGATTCCTTCTTAAGACTTTGCCTTCTTAAGACTTTGCCATATTCCCCCTAATAATTGGCTAAAACAAAGGGGGAATATGTCCATATAATCTATAAAATAATTGTACAAGTGGCTTTGGAATGGACTTTCATTTCCTTGTTAAAACAAAAATATCCCCCGTGAGCTTCGTCTTTGTTCTCCTTCTTCCTTTAATCACCGTTCTTTTAGAGAAGAACGGTGATTATTAAGAATTGGAAAGTCTTGCCACAGCAGAAAACCTAGACCCGGCGGTGCGGCGACTTCTTTGTCATCTCCGTTTGCTTACTCCCGTCAATCCAAAGCCCCTCCATCATGGAGGACATGAGGGTCGACCAGACCACTGAAGAGGAAGATCTGTTGAGCAAAAGCAGAGAGAGACCCAAGAGCCCCACGGCGTGGGGGAACCGATCAGGAGTAGATGTTATTCGTGGAGAAAATTTCAGGACTCAACTGTACAACGGTGATGGGGAAGATGAAGAGGATATTTCAGAGTTTATCACCATAGCAAATAATTGGCGTGGTACAGAGGTAGACGAAGACCCAGTAGAATTGGAAGTCGCTGATTGCATTGATTTATGGAGGCAATGGAGAAGGGCGATCATAATTAAGGTTCTGGGTAGAAATGTATCATTCAAAGTGTTACAAGAAAGACTGCACAATATGTGGTGCACAAAAGGGCGACTCGATATTGTAGACCTGGAATTGGGCTTCTATGTTGTTCGATTCTGCTGCAAGGAGGACTACATCACAGCTTTGGAGAAGGGGCCATGGCTAATACAGGGCCACTACTTAACAAATGTGAGGTGGAGGCCATTCTTTGTACCTTCACAAGAAAAGATTGACTCCACCCTTGTTTGGATACGATTCCCGCAGGTTCCATTAGAATTATTCGATAATCACGCATTCATTTTGAAATTGGCTGAAAGAGTTGGAAAACCAATTAGAGTGGATGTAGTAACCTCAGATTCGACAAGAGGAAGATTCGCCAGAGTTTGTGTGGAGATGAATCTGAGAAAGGTGCTGCGTACCAAGGTAGTTCTTCGAGGTTTTCAATTCAAGGTAGAGTATGAAGGGCTCCGGCTATCATGTTTTGAATGTGGTCGATACGGACATAAGACACAAGACTGTCCAACAATCCAGAGAGGAAACGCAGCAGAAATGGTCCAACATGTACAAGATGCCCTTGATCCACAAATACCTCAAGGACCCACCCCGGAGAAACCCTTTGGGCCTTGGATGCTAGCTCAGACCCGGAGAAGGAAACCGACACAGAACTACAGAGCTGATCAACGACAGAATAACAATACCGAAAGGAGAGGCCAGCAACAAGAGCAGCGTGGTTTTCAAACCAGGAGCAATGAGCGTGAGACTCAGGATGGGAGAGGTAACAATGGCTCTCGTTATGTTGTTTTAGTTGATGAATCCGAAGAGATAGATTTGGTGGAAGACGACACACTTCCCGACCCTATTGAGGAGTTTAAGCGAAAGGTGGCGAATGCACACGCAAAGACTCTTGGCCCCCAACATATCTCTTTTAAGCAAAAGTGAGCTTACAGACGTAAAAAGGGACATGCTTCGAAAGGGACCAAGAAGAACACACATCCAAGAAAGGAAGGACCAGCCCAATTTGACAACATGAAAAGAAAAGAACCACATGTGAGCGATGTGGATGTGGGGAAATCCTCTAAAAGAACCCCCACATCTAGGGAAACAAGAAGAGCACAAAACAAGTCCCCTTCATGACATCTCCAATGTCCGTAACCCGCTGATACACAATAATATACCACCAGGTTTTATCCCACAACAAGGAGATGGGCAATGGAGAACTGAGACCATCACTAGCAACACCAAAGCAAAGCCACCCGATGGACAACAGGAAAGAAGTAATCAACAAAATAGACAGACGGGACATGCTTCTGGAGCATCAGAATGGATACGAAAAGATCAACCCCCGGATGACACAGTAATGCTAGATGGAGGCCGAACCTCCAACCCAAATTAATCAAGTTACCCAATGTATATTCTATCTTGGAATTGTAGAGGTGCAGGTTCACATGATTTTTTATTGAGTCTTAAAGACATTTTGGCTACACATAAACCTGATGTCTTGTGTTTAATGGAGACTAGAGTTTCTAGTGACACTGCTCGGAGGATTCTCATGGCCTCAAATTACACTAAGGTGTTGTGTGTGGAAGCAAGGGGTTTCTCGGGAGGCATATGGTGTTTCTGGAACGACATTGATGTAAATATCCAGTATATTTCTTGTACTACGCAAAGGCCTAAACGTTGCAAAGTGTGTCAAAACAGGGAAATCCAAAGTGTATCATATCCTTCATATATGCATCTCCTACACCAAATGCGTGAGGGCCGAACTTTGGGATTACTTAAAAATTCTCTCCTCGAGAATTAACTATCCTTGGTGCGTAATCGGTGATTTCAATCAAGTTATAGATCAAGATGATAAATATGGAGGTAGACCGCCGAGGTATTAATGTGGAGAGTATGCGGTCGATGGTACAATATTGTAAGCTACTTAATATGGATTTCCACGGGCCTAGATATACTTGGATAGGACCTCTACACCAAGGAGTTCGCATTCAGGAAAGACTAGACCAAGTCTGGACTAATAGTGCGTGGCTAACTAAATTCTCTGAGTCACATCTACTCCATCTACCACGAGTAGTTTCAGATCATTGTCCCTTGTTGCTTTGTATGTCCGCAAGAAAACCTCAAAAAGGAAAAAGAGATGGAAATAGATTTTTGAATGCATGGCTTGAACATGAGAATTTCCTAGACTTCGTGGAAAAGGCCTGGAGTCCTAACGGCAATATGGCTGTTACTATCTGCAATTTTATGAAGGCGGCCCAAACTTGGAATAGAGATGTCTTTGGCAACATCTTTTATCGCAAGAGAAATTGTATGAACAGATTGGCAGGGATCCAAGATCGTTTGACAAGCAATCCTTCTAATTATTTGGCTAAAATCGAGGGAGAATTACAACGAGAATATTCTGATATCCTCAGTCAGGAAGAGTTGTTGTGGCACCAGAAATCTAAATTACAATGGCTTGTAGAAGGTGAACGTAATACGCATTATTATCACATCACAGCCCTCCAACGCCAACAACGGAGGTCTATTAAAATGTTGAAGAATCACGACGGAACCTGGACCACTGATGAGAATGAGATTGGTACTATGATGAGAGACTTTTTTGTGGACCTCTATTCAACAGACCAAAATGCACACATATGTAATTGTGACTTTCAATTTCCTCCTCTCTCACAACCGCCCCGCGTTTGTTAAATAGAGATGTCATAGAATTGGAAATTGAAGAAGCCTCGCATGGACATGGGAACCTATAAAGTGGCCGGCCCGGATGGGCTCCCACCTATATTTTTCAAACGGTGTTGGGGAACCATTGGCGACTCTGTAGTAAATTTTGTTAAACATGTTTTTGCAGAGCAACGACTTCCAGAAGGTATTAATGAGGTCCTCATAACCCTCATCCCAAAAGTTGACACCCCTGAATCAGCAGTTCAGTTTAGACCGATTGCGCTGGCGAACGTGATCGTGAAAATTATCACTAAAATACTGGCCAACAGAATGCGTCTGATCATTGGTGACATTGTACACAGTAGCCAAAGCGCTTTTATACCGGGAAGAGGTAGTGCCGATAATATCATACTGGCCCAGGAAGCTATACACTTTTTACACAACAAGAAGGGGAAGAAGGGCTTTATGATTGTAAAAATAGA
Source organism: Gentiana straminea (assembly GCA_036785695.1). NCBI lineage: Eukaryota > Viridiplantae > Streptophyta > Magnoliopsida > Gentianales > Gentianaceae > Gentiana > Gentiana straminea. The sequence goes on from JAVUPR010000340.1 coordinate 537,007, forward strand.
CTTGGAGAAGGCTTACGACAGAGTGGATTGGCAATTCCTAGCTAATATTCTGAAAACTATCGGAATCCAATCGAATATCCTGAATCTTATAATGCACACCATCACATCAGTAAAATTAGCAGTGCTGTGGAATGGACAAAAACTTGACGCTTTCTCTCCTAGTCGAGGCATCCGACAGGGAGACCCTCTAGCACCGTATTTATTTGTAATGTGTATGGAAGTACTTAATGGGTTCATTAATCAGGCAGTAGCAGATGGTAGCTGGAAACCCCTACATCTATCTAAGGGTGGACCTCCCATATCCCACACCTTCTTCGCAGATGATTTGTTGCTTTTTGGAGAGGCTACAGTGAGACAAGCAAAGAAAATGGAGGAAATTCTGAATCTCTTCTACCACTGCTCCGGACAGAAGGTGAGTTTGGCTAAATCAACTTTTTATACTTCGGGTAATGTGTCTGCTGTGTGTCGACAGAATATAGCCAATGCACTTTCTATGCAATACACACCTACTATTGGTAATTATCTTGGAGTCCCCCTTATCCAAGGCAGATTAAAGGTGTCACATTTCACCCCTCTCCTTGATAAAATGAAAAAGAAACTATCATCGTGGTCCTCAAAGGCACTTTCGAAAGCAGGGAGAAACATCTTGATACAAAGCTCCATTGCCTCTCAAGCTTATTATCAGATGCAGACCTTTAATCTGCCCATATCGTGTACTGCATCGCTAGAAAAAATTTGTCGGGACTTTCTTTGGGGAGATGAACCAGGTGCACGAAAAATGCATACGGTGGCATGGGACAAAATTTGTAAACCGAAAGATGAAGGGGGTCTAGGCATACGCAAACTCTTTGAGATGAATATGGCCTTCTTGGGTAAATTGATCTGGCAACTCTTACACCGGAAAGAAAAATTGTGGGTGCGAGTGTTGTCGCACAAATATTCTGAACTGAGTACAAAAGCAAAACCAGGCTGCTCACCTATTTGGAGAGGGATATGCAAGGCCTATTCCAAACTGTGGCAAGGCCTAGAATGGCGAGGAGACGATCTTATATGGAAGAATGACCCAAATGGGAAGTACACGGTCTCCTCGGGATACCATGCTCAAATGACCGATTTTATACATAGACATGAGAATGAAGAAGAGGCCACGAAATGGAGACAGTATGGAAACTCAAAGGACCGCCTCGAGCCAACTTCTTCCCTCCGGAGCCTCAAACATGGAGCAGTGCCTACATATGGTTTTTTAGCCAAACGACATGTGATACCATCACCTCTATGCCCTCTTTGTGGGATAGAAAACGAAAATCTCCTTCATGCCCTTCGGGACTGTCCTTGGGCGAAACAAGTTTGGACCCTTTTACTGCCTCAACATCAGTGGAGAGAATTCTTTGCGTACAATGACACGGATAAGTGGATACAGGATAACCTCCAAGAAATGACGCGTTTTGGCGAACATGGACCCCATTGGAAATATATTTGGCGTGAAGCTGTCAACGGTATCTGGATATGGAGAAATAAAAAACTCCATAGCGATGACTTGAGAAGACCCCCGGCCTATGCTTTCATAGCGCAAACAGTGGAACGAGCGAAGAACCTGCGCCTTGCATGGCAGGATTTTTGATTATTTTCTAGCAGTTGATATGTACTTTTTTGGTGTTTATACACCCTCTTGATCAATAAAAAGCTCGTTTCCAAAAAAAAAATTATCATTTCGAAATTTGTCATGTTGGTATTTTTCCAATCATTCAATAATGTTTCCAGTGATTAGCATATTCATAGATTTTTAGGCTTGTAAATCTATCTCCTCTGTATGATTATTGAACCCACTCTCTGATTTTGATAAAAAGTTAACGATTTTGTTTTCTTTTCTTTTCCAGATTGCCAAAATGGAAGGTGGAATTCGATCAATCTTTTTCACATGGGAATGTCCTGAAGAATGCCATTCTGCAGCATGTTCGTGTAGCAAGTCTGCATCAACAGCAACAACTCGAATGGAAATCTACTTGACTGATGACTCCGGGACACTTTATGCTACAATATTTTCTCCATTTTTCGAAAAACTGACTGAATGCACAACAACAAAGCTTTATGCAGCAAATGATTAGGTATGGTGTTTGCATATAATTCAAATAATCACAATTTATTTTAAAACGCCTTTCTTTTTACATTTGAGTTATTAAATATGTTTATTAAGGAATTATTTGAGTTCGTTTGGACTTTAATTCAGATTTATTTTTATTTTGAATAAATATTCATGAAATAGCTGTTTGGATCAAATAAAGTAGTAATTCAAATATGTTCTTCTGATGATTTCTGTATTTGTTTTGTGATCGTCATTTGAACAAAGTTGTTTTTGTGAATCCATAAATGTTTTCTTGGCATTATTAAATGTTTATAGATTTCCTTTTAAACAGATTCATGTCTTCTCTTTTACCGGTAAAATGATATAGTCCATTTTGGACCAAACTATATAGTTCTTTTTCATTCAATTATGGATAGAAGCTGGAAATAATAGCCTTGCAGCCAAAAGACCCAAGAAATGCTTCATTAAACAATTTTTTCTGAACCGGCAGTGTCCCAAATATTTTTTCTTGTACATTACTTATTATGTCCATGCTAAGCCCTTAAGAATTTCATTACAAGTTGAGCCCTTGAGAATTTCATTACATTATAACTATAGTTTTTACACAATTTGTTTTACAGGGGAGTCATTGATGAAGGAAGTAGAAACAATGCTGATTCGGTTGACACGAAAGATGAGACATGTACCCATGTTAGGAACATTTAATTATGTTTTGATGATGGCCATACTAGCTGTTATAGCAAGCCTGAAATAAGTTAGAATTCTCTGTATAAGTCTCTACTTAGAGTCTGACATGTTGTATAAGTTGAGTCGACAAGTATTGTACCGTTGGTAGGACGGCAAAGCAAAAACAGATATTCGGCAAAGTGAAGCCGGTCAAGCACCGGCAGAGAAGTAATGAAGACATTATGGTCGACTTATAACCAAGGAAGTCCGTGATGACCTTGGATAAGTCTAAGTTATGTTTCAAGTGATGAAACTCAATATTCAAATATGGTGTACACCGGTCTCACCCAAATCAAGGATCGGTGAAGTATAAAGATTCTCCGGAAACTAAAACAAAGAAGAAAACAGTTGAATCGGCCGAGTAAACCGACTTTCGGCAAAGTGAAAACAAACAAACGGCGAAGAAAGAACTAACGGCTAAGTCGAAGGCTCACTCGACCGTTCGAAAACGGCGAAGTAACACTTACCGGATCGATTTGATATATGTTGAAGATACGAAGATCATGCATTAAATACACAATCAATAAAGGATCAATCAAGGACGGATTTTCTGCTATACGTTTGAAGAAAGAATCCGATCACTGAGATCAAGGAGAAGGCAATTAAGGGGGAATCAAGAATAAAACCAAGGATTATTCCCTCATTAATATAGCCAACGGACGGAATTTCAAAACCAAGGTTATTCAAGGCTATAAATAGAATGCATTGACAGAAAAAGAAGACAACGATTCAAAAAGAAAGAAAGCAGAAACTCTGTCAATTTGAAAAGCCTTCTCTCTGAACTTACAAGGATACATCTAGTGATCAACTCAAATATCGAGCTACAAAGTCATACTCGAACCGAGATTGATCAAGCAAGTGTGTGAATCACATTCATATCAAACCGAAGCAACCGAATCGAGGCAATCCGAGAAGGAGTTGAATCTCGTGATAGCCGTTGAAGGATTTTGATCTTAAGGAGCAGAAAAAGGAAGCCCGAATCACCGAAGCCGTTGCGCTCAAGGAGTGATAGTCTTGTAGATTGTGAAGCTTGGGAAGCCAAGGACAATCATACTATTGTATCTCGTGAAAACAATAGTGAATTCCTCCGATCATCACGGGAGAAGAGTGGATTAAAGGATTACACCACCCCGAACCACTATAAGCCTTGTGTCAATTTAATTTCGCAATTTACTTTAAGCATTTATTTAATTTGCCTACATCATAACTTATATCCGTGATTTTCTAAACCGATTTGAAAACAACATAGTAAGAAGAGACTTATCCGCCGCCCAAAAGCTTTTAAATAAAAGAAAAGTTTTTGAAACTCCACTATAGTCATTCACCCCCCCCCCCCCCCTCTCGACTATAGTTTCACCCTTCTCCGGGACCAACAATTGGTAGCAGAGCAGTGTTCCTAGTATCAGAACCTGTTCAGATCTAATTTCTGGTAACAAGGAGATCATATATTTTCAAAGTAGTTTTCAAATCTGAGCTTTCTATACGCTTACTTTTATATCTTCATTTGCACTGATGGATTCCTCAAACTTCTTGTCAAAAGTACCTATTTTTAATGTTAATAATTTCGATGAATATAAAATAAGAATGATATCTCATCTTGCAGCAACTCATGAAGAGATGCTGGATGTAATCAATGATGGACCAATCACAATCACTATGGTGGTAGGCACAGGAGCAGATCAAGGAAAGGAAATTGACAAACCTAAAAAGGATTGGACCAAGGATGACAGGAGAAGAGCAAATCTGGACTTTGTTGCAAAAGACATGATCTTGAAGACCCTAGATAGCAACATGTTCATGAGAATCAAAGACCGCAAAACAAAGAAAGGAGATGTGGGACAAGCTATCATTGATAAATGAAGGATCTGAAGCAGTTAAAGAAAACAAATTATCTGTTGCAAAACAGAAATTTGAGAACTTTAAAATAAAGGCTGGTGAATCCATTGATCAAATGGACAACAGATTCTTAAGCATCATCAGTGAATTGCAACAAACTTGGACACATATATCCCCGTAAAGAAGTATGCTTGAAGATCTTGAGAGGACTCGCTGAAAGATGGAAGATCATAACATCAGTAATCAGAGGAACAACAAATCTTGCAAGCACTGACACTCTGACACTGATGTCCCAATTAAAAGCTCATGAATTCGAATTGAACGGTGAAGATGGTGCCCCGGAAGAGACACATAAAATCACTGCATTAGCTGCACCCCAGCAAAGTAACTTTGCCGAATGCATCAGCAAAGAGACACATGAACTAAAAGAACAGGTAGCCTTATTAGTTAAACGTTTTGACAGGTTTAGCAAAAAGAAGCCATTCAAAAGAAATTCATCATCAAACAAGAGGTCAAGCTCAAACAAAGATATGAAGAAGAAAGATGATGAATACAGATGCTTCAACTGCAACAAGAAAGGTCACTTCAAGGCTGATTGTCCGGAAGAAAATGACAAAGATGATGAAAAGAAGAAATACAAAGCATCTGAAAAGAGAAAGAGCAAGAAGGCACTCAAGGCAGAATCCAGCAGTGAAAGAATGAAGAATCATCTGATAATGATTCAGATGATAGTGATGAAGAAGACAGCTCAGAAAATGAAAAAGCATGTCTATGCCTCATGACCAAAGAATTAGATGAAGACAAAGGTGATAGCTCAGACACTGAGGAAACAAGCCTATGTCTAATGGCTAAAGAATCAGATGAAACTGAGGTAATATCTAGTTCCTGTTCCTCATCAAATGCATCCACATCTAACACTGCACAATCTTCTAGTCTCCCATTAGATACAAGAGACCTAGTCCAAAATCTCATGACTAAATTTGATGAAATTGAAAAGAATCATGAAATTTGGAAAAGGAATGCAAGGATCTAAGAAAAGAGAATAAGAGATTAAAGAAAGAATCTGGATAAAGCAAAAGTGAATTAATTAGTAAGGAGACCTACTTAAATGATCAACAAAAAACAGATGATCATACATCCGTTATTAACGATCGCTTAAGAAAATCTCATCACCAGTAAAGGTAACCACTGCACCACTAAAAGCACTAGCCTACAAACCCTCAAAAAGGTTTGGATCCAGATCTGGTCTTGGCTACAACAGTCAGGATGAAAGTAGGAATAATGGTCAACACAATTCTAAATTTAGGACCACTAATGGACCAAAATTTAGAAAGGGACAAACCATAGTTCCAACAGATCATCCCGTTCCGGTGAAGTCAAAACCCAGTGTAGTGAAACAGCAAACTAAATCCTCATTCCAGTCAATCAAGAACAACAGCCATCTGAAAGGTAAAGGTAGACTTTACCCTTCAGAGGATGATTGGAATGTTGCACCTCCAAAATACAAGAGGAAACCATTCCACAAAATGCATCATGTGCTTAAGAAAAACCAATCTGTTCCTAGACACATGAAGCAAGAAAGGGTTCCTACTGCATATTGGAAAGTGAAGAAGGATGTAAATGCACCAAAAGGTGGAGAAAAGTATCAGAATACCTTCAAGTAAAAATATTAGAAGCTATTCGCCATGCCTTATACATATGAAGTTGATGACTTCAATTATCCAAAAAGAAGACCTTTTGGATACACCCTTGGTATGGGAGGCATGATTGCTAACAGGTATGGACCCAAACAGTGTTGGGTACTTAAACTTAATTAATCTATTTTGTAGGATGTCTGGTACATAGACAGTGGATGTTCCAGACACATGACAGGAAACAAGAAATGGCTCACTGACTTCAAAGCTTTTGATGGACCCAAAGTAACATTTGGAGGTAAAGAAAACCCTGGCAAGATTAAGGGGGAAGGCATAATACTCAAGAACAATCTAAAGATTCAAAATGTGGCATATGTCAAGGGACTTAACTTCAATCCGATGAGCATCGTCAATTTCGTGACAAAGGCTACAATGTGCACTTTAACAAAGAAGGATGCAAAGTGATTCACAAGCCAAACCAACACAAGTAGTTCTTGCAGGTAGAAGACAAGACAACATGTATGTGGTGGACTGGAGAACAGCCAAGGCAGAAACATGTCTACTTGTCAAGAATAATCAATCAACAAGCTGGATTTGGCACAGAAGATTAAATCACCTGAATTTCAAGACCATCAACAAACTATCAAGGAGCAAGTTAGTTGAAGGCCTGCCAGAGATCACATTCAAGAAAGAAAGTCTATGTGATGCATGTCAGAAAGGAAAACAGATAAAAAGTTCATTCAAGTCAAAGCCTCATCAATCTACAACAAGAGTTCTACATCTGTTACACATGGACCTGTTTGGACCAAGTCACACCAGTAAGTGTGAGTGGTAAGAAATATACTCTTGTAGTGGTGGATGACTTCTCAAAGTACACCTGGACCATTTTCATGAACAAGAAGAAAGAAACACTCAAGAAGCTGCCAGATTTTGCCGAGAAGACTCGTAAAGAGAAAGAGCTAAAGATTATCAAGATCAGATCAGATAGAGGCACTGAATTTCTAAATGAAATTATCAGAACCTATTGTGAAGAAAATGGAGTGCTACATCAACTATCTGCAGCAGGAACTCCACAACAAAATGGTGTAGCAGAAAGAAGAAACAGAACTCTCAAAGAAGCAGTTAGAACAATGATTGCTGAAGCATGCTTGCCAAAGAGGTTTTGGGCTGAAGCAGCAAACACAGCATGTCATACACAAAACAGATCAATCATCAACAAATATCATGGAAAGACTCCATATGAAATATGGAATGGTAGAAAACCCAATATCTCATATTTTCATATGTTTGGATCAAAATGTTTTGTCTTAAACAGAATCAGCTGCATACCTTTGATGAGAAGGCTGATGAAGCAATCTTCATGGGATACTCAGACACCAGCAGAGCATTCAGAGTACTCAATAAAAGAACATTGGTGATTGAAGAATCAATACATGTGGTTTTTGATGAACCAAATACAAATGGTGAAGATCTTCAAGACCAAGAAAAGAAAGCAAAGACAAAGGGAAATCTATACAAATGCAACCATACCGGCCTACTATCCCGAATCATCATTTTGAAAATCAAGAGGAACCCCATATCAATACAACAAGAAGAAGCACTGAAGTTGAAGTTCATGCTCAAAGCATGAAGGTATGGAAGCACCAAGTGAAGAACATCTTCAATCGATCTAAATTGGCTAAGAGACCATCCCGAAGAACAAGTCATTGGAGATATTCACACAGAGTTAGAACCGTAAGACAAATTTGGAGCACATGCTAACTTGCTTTCTATTACAAGTGGAACCCAAGACCATAGATGATGCAATCCAAGATGCAGATTGGATCACAAACCATGCAAGAAGAACTAAATGAATTTGAAAGAAATGAAGTCCGGGAACTTGTTGACGGACGAGATATGGCCAACATCATTGGTGCAAAATGGGTATTCGGGAACAAGATGGATGAGCAAGGAACTCGTTGTCGAAACAAAGCAAGGCTAGTTGCAAAAGGCTACTCTCAAGCGAAGGAATAGATTATGATGAAACATTTGCACCGGTAGCAAGATTGGAAGCAATCGACTCTTTCTAGCATTTGTCGCACACAAAGACTTCAAAGTCTATCAAATGGATGTAAAGAGTGCATTCCTAAATGGACTCTTGGAAGAAGAAGTTTATGTAGAACAACCTCCTGGATTTCAAATCAAAGGAAAAGAAGACAAAGTATACAAACTCAAGAAGGCCCTCTATGGCCTCAAACAGGCACCTAGAGCCTGGTATGAAAGACTATCACAATTTCTGATCAAGAATGGATTCAACAAGGGAACTATTGACAAGACTCTATTCAAACTAGAGGAAGGAGCAAGCACATTGCTAGTACAAATCTATGTTGATGATATAATCTTTGGATCAGAGGATGAAAAGCTGTGTGAGAAATTTGCAAACCTGATGAAGAGCAAATTTCATATGAGCATGATGGGAGAATTAAACTATTTCCTTGGCCTTCAAGTAAAGCAAATGAAGGATGGCATTTTCATTAGTCAAGCCAAGTACACAAGAGACTTGATACACAAGTATGGGATGGATACAAGTGGCACATGCGAGACACACCAATGTGTGCCGAGTCATACTTGGAAAAGATGAAGCAGAAAGGACGTTGATCGAAAATGTATAGAGGAATCATTGGCTCCTTATTATACTTAATCGCAAGCGGACTCGATATAGCATTTGCGGTAGGAGTATGTGCAAGATTTCAAGCTCAACCAAAAGAATCACATCTTCTAGCAGCCTAAAAGGATAATCAAATACTTGAAAAACACTATAAATGTTGGAATTTGGTATCCAAAAGATGGAGGATTTAAATTGATGTCATATTCGGACTCGACTATGCTTGGATGCAAAATAGATAGAAAAAGCACCTCGGAACATGCCAAATGCTAGGAACCGACTAGTCTCTTGGTTCGGTAAAAAGCAAAACTCTATATCTACATCAACAAACAAGGAGAATATATAGCAGCAGGTAGCTGTTGTGCACAAGTACTGTGGATAAGACAACAGCTAAGAGACTATGGAGTGGAAGAGAAAACAATTCCAATCATGTGTGATAACACAAGTGCAATATCTATTACTAAAAATCCAGTATTGCATTCAAGAACAAAGCACATTGATGTAAGACATCATTTCATCAGAGACCATGTTGAAAAGGGGGATGTCATCCTAAAACACATACCCACTGAAGATCAATTAGCTGACAACTTCACTAAACCACTCAGCTATGAAAGATTTAGTATGTTGAGAACTGAGTTAGGGATGATTGAAATTGAATAAGTATCAAAGAGCGGCTAACTGGAGTAATCGGCTAAGTGACTTCATCAACTGGTACAACCTTTGCCATTATAGGAGATGTAGCAGGTAAGGCACTGGTATCCAGCGAAGATAACTTAACTGATTGTTAGGAACAGTTAAATGGAGCAGCTCAGTGAAGAACTCATTGGATCGGCTAAGTAACCAGCCAAGGCACTTCACCGAAATAAAGACTTGGATAAATTAAAAGTGTGAACAAAATAAATTCTGATTACACGTGGAGAATAAGGAAATTATGGAGGATTATTCTGTGAAAGATTACACACGTGGCGATCAACGAGGTAATTATATTATTTTTCGAATTACAAACTCCTCGATTCCCGGGCTCTATCATTACTTACCTCAAACCACTCCCCCATTCCACTCGAATATCGCAATTTACATACACAAAATCATGCCATTATGTCACAAAATCCTTCCATATTCAAACCACGTTCACACTACCCAAATCACACTATATAAACAAGACTTAGAGATTTTCAGAAATCTTTACGCTCTCTTGCAAATTACAAGCCCTACTCTTGTTTTTCTCTCTATTGCAAACTCAAGTTCATTTTCAAACCTCCTCTCTTCTTCAACAATGGCATCATCTTCCTCAAACACCCAAGCTAGGTATGAAAAATCGATTGCCACTGGCTCATTCTTTCAAGCAGAACACTACCTGAAACTGTGCGGAAATGATGAGAATGCCAAACGACTGGCAGCAGGGTGCGAAAACCTAAAATTATCAACCTTTCTCAATCCACCCATAACTGAGGTTTGCTATGAAAGCCTCATCTCCTTCTGGTAATCTGCAAAATACGTCTCTGGACTCCTTGCTGAAGAAGGAGACAAGTTCGAAGAAGACATGATTGTTGCATCTGTCAATGGTAAAGACGTGGTGATTACAGAAAAGGTAATTCGAAAACATCTCAAACTTTCCAATGAAGGTCAAGCGAAAGTGACATTGGTACCACAAGACTTGGACGATTTCTGGGCAACCATTGCCAAAACGGCAAACCCAGGATCCATAAAAGTCAATTGTCTTCGATCCGCGTTGAAGAAACAGTTCAATGAGTTTAGTGCTCTAATTGGCAAAACCATTGAGGGAAAGTTGGGAGCAAATAATGCCATGACAGAAATTAGAATGCGGCTAATGGGAATCATCTATAACAAGATACAATTTAATTGGGAAAAGTACTTCTTTTTTAGAATCAAAGAGCAAATCCAAGGTGAAGTAAAAGCAGGCGAAAAGGGGATAAAAGAGGGAAAGACAAAGAAAGGACAATTCTGGGTGAAAAAGTTATATGGGATACAGTTGCACTATCTGTTGCAATGTCTCAAAGTCCCCACTGTACAACCCCACAAACTGCATTAATCCAAAGTCATGTTTACTTATGTTAAACAACAAAATAAGGCAGGAGAAGGAAAGAGGAAGAACTCCACACACAACACCACCAGTCAAAGAAAGAAACAAAAGGTTCGGCGAAGTCTTGAAAAGATAGACTTTGGGAAATTGATTGATGAAGAAGAAGAAGAAGAGGATTCTGAGACTGAGGCAGAACAGCAAGAAGAAGAAAATATCAGTGAGGATGAACGCATCCTAATGAAGAAAACACTTGGAGAGGATGAGGAATCTCCGGAAGAAGGCTCGTACAATTATACGCAAACGATATAGATGATCGAATCACGAATATCTTGAGTGGAAGGAAGGAGATTCCAAACAACGCCTTCAAGACTCGGATCGCATGCTTTTGAAGAAGCATGGCTATTTGATTTTCCGGGAATCACAACTCGGTAGGTGTACTTGATGAATCACCTCTATGGGACTTGGTTGATGCGGCCAAGGCAAAAGCGCCTGAGATCTCAGGAGACAAAGTAACGACTCGGAAGATGGTGGAGATGATCATGATCGGGATGATGGTGATGATCATGATGACAATGATGATAATGATCATCATGATGATGATCTTGGTACGGACGAGAGAAGAGGATACTCGCACCGGATGCAATTGATGATACCACTCTTCTCCGTACATTTTTGAAACCACAAGCATCCAACAAGTCCACAACTCAAAGAAAGACGACCACTCAACCGTTGTCCGTCAACGTTCCAGTAGCCGACAAAGACAAACAATGTGGACACGGTTCAACCGTCGCCACTCCAGTCAAAGCAACCCCCGGCATAGAGATAGGGGAACAGCAGCTCAAGCAACACCAGCCTACACATCTACCCAAATACTTGAAGATCTAGATGTGCATGCAGATGTCACCCAACATCAAGACAAGGGACAGAAAACAGATCCAGAACCAGCTGACGTAAGGCACAAACTCTCTCAGCTGACCACTGGCATTAGAAATGAAACTTTCGAGAAAGCGGCAGATCATTGGTCGAAGAATTGGAACAACAAGCTATGTATCTCAGATCCATGACTTGACTTTTAATGACAAAAGCTCCTCCATTGAAAACAAGTTTCGGTGCCATTGCGAATACATTGATGCACAAAATATTGTTGTTCAACAACAAGGAAATCGATGAAGCAACTCAACATCAATATCACTAACGATCTTGCAGCCTCGGGCAAAGACATTTCCCAAGAAAACGAATCAATGGCAGTAGCCTTTGGCACTAGATTTCGTAGTGTCAATGAAAAATTGAATGATCATCACAACAGATTCACATCTATTGAATCAAAACTTGATTCTCTGATTGGAACGGCAGAGGCCACCAATAGCATCCTACTCCAGCAAAGGGATGATGCTGCCAAAAAGGGGGAAAATCAGGATAAGCCTGAAGGATCAACAATCAGACCCCCAAATTTCATTGAAGAACAACTGAGAGCAAGAGACAGAGAAATAAGGATCAGAAATGAAGCAGAAGAACAGCAAAGAAGGGTCAGAGAAGAAAGGGAAAAGGCCCTAAAGGAACCCTGCATTGGATTTCCTCATCCTATGCAAAGAAGAGATGATGATAGAGACAGGTCCAGCAGACAGCAAAGGCCTGGATCTAGTCAGCAAAGAGGACGAGCCAGTCAACACAGACTCAGCACCAGAGGAAACACCAGCAGAGGTAGCAGCAGCTCCAAATATACTGGGGAGCAAAGAACTTACACTGGTCACCAAAGCAAAGCAGAATATGATGCAGATGTACTGGACCATGTAAGAGAATTTTTCAGAGTACAGGAAGGACTTTATCCTCACTCCTCACAAGATGAAGCTTGGGTTGATTGGCTAAGCTATCAGGATGAAAGGATGAGAACTGATATGGCCAAACTCTACAATGAAGTCAAAAGAGAATTTGCACTTCTCAAACAAACCAACAACAAACCAAGCTCAGCCATACCACTATCTGCAAAAGGACCAGAAGACTTGCCAGCTGAACAACAAGAAGAATTCAAATATATGGCAAAATTCTTCAATCCTATAGGGAGAATGGAGAAACATGAGCAGTGGAGTCTCTACAAAAGCCTCAAGTTTGCAGATTCACATATTGCTGAGGCTAGGGAAAGACTTGAAAAATATTTTGGAGAACCTAAGGCAAATGAGACCATGCCTGATTTCAACAGAATTTTTGCCAAAAGAGTTTTCCAAGGTGTATCTGAATACACAGCTTTGGCTTACTGGAAGTGGAAGTTTCCATAAATTGATTGGAAAGACATGGAAGAGGTTCAGACTACAAAATTCAAGAGGTACAAGGCTGAATTGAGCAAAATGTAGTTTGTAACACTTGAATAAAGTTTTAGAACTTATTACCCTATGATGGATGAATAAAATTGCTAAAGTTTTTATTCTGTTGTTTATTATGAAAAATTTTGATTACTTATGTTCAGGCTTATGAGGGTTTTGGCATCATCAAAAAGGGGGAAATTGTTAGGAACATTTTATTATGTTTTGATGATGGCCATACTAGCTGTTATAGCAAGCCTGAAATAAGTTAGAATTCTCTGTATAAGTCTCTACTTAGAGTCTGACATGTTGTATAAGTTGAGTCAGACAAGTATTGTACCAGTTGGTAGGACGGCAAAGCAAAAACAGATATTCGGCAAAGTGAAGCCAGCCAAGCACCAGCAGAGAAGTAATGAAGACATTATGGTCTGACTTATAACCAAGGAAGTCTGTGATGACCTTGGATAAGTCTAAGTTATGTTTCAAGTGATGAAACTCAATATTCAAATATGGTGTACACTGGTCTCACCCAAATCAAGGATCAGTGAAGTATAAAGATTCTCCGGAAACTAAAACAAAGAAGAAAACAGTGAATCGGCTGAGTAAACTGACTTTCGGCAAAGTGAAAACAAAACAGCGAAGAAAGAACTAACGGCTAAGTCAGAAGGCTCACTCGACCGTTCTGAAAAAGGCGAAGTAACACTTACCAGATCAGATTTGATATATGTTGAAGATACAGAAGATCATGCATTAAATACACAATCAATAGAGGATCAATCAAGGACGGATTTTCTACTATACGTTTGAAGAAAGAATCCGATCACTGAGATCAAGGAGAATGCAATTAAGGGGGAATCAAGAATAAAATCAAGGATTATTCCCTCATTAATATAGCCAACGGACGGAATTTCAAAACCAAGGTTATTCAAGGCTATAAATAGAAGGCATTGACAGAAAAAGAAGACAACGATTCAAAAAGAAAGAAAGCAGAAACTCTGTCAATTTGAAAAGCCTTCTCTACGAACTTACAAGGATTCATCTAGTGATCAACTCAAATATCGAGCTACAAAGTCATACTCGAACCGAGATTGATCAAGCAAGTGTGTGAATCACATTCATATCAAAGCGAAGCAACCGAATCGGAGGCAATCCGAGAAGGAGTTGAATCTGTGATAGTTGTTGAAGGATTTTGATCTTAAGGAGCGGCAAAAAAAGGAAGACCGAATCACCGAACATTTACATTACAGTCAAGGAGTGATAGTCTTGTAGATTGTGAAGCTTGGGAAGCCAAGGACAATCATACTATTGTATCTCGTGAAAACAATAGTGAATTCCTCCGATCATCACATGAGAAGAGTGGATTAAGGGATTACACCACCCCGAACCACTATAAGCCTTGTGTCAATTTAATTTACGCAATTTACTTTACAAAGCATTTATTTAATTTGCCTACATCATAACTTATATCCGTGATTGTCTAAACCGATTTGAAAACAACATAGTAAGAAGGGACTTATCCATTTGCCCAAAAGCTTTTAAATAAAAGAAAAGTTTTTGAAACTCCACTATAGTCATTCACCCCCTCGACTATAGTTTCACCCTTCTCTGGGACCAACAACCCAGCCTCCAAATTCCAAAAGAACCTTGCTGTTTGGTTCTATACCTACAACAGTCCTAAAAGCTACTTCGGAGAAGGCGACTGGATCAGTTGATGTTCCACATGAGGTTCGTGAAGTTGAAAGCCCAATAGAAGAGATGAAAAACAAAGAAGAGAGCAAAGGAAAAGACAAATTAAGAGCCTGCGTATGTTAATGTGTTAAAAATGAAGTCATGGTAATTTTGTATGCTTTTTGAGAGCCTAAATTTGATGTAGTGGGGAAATATAGTTAGTATATTATCACCATTAATTTTTTTCGTCATAGATAAAGTTTAATGGTGTAGTAATATACATAACTATGAGTGCTTTCAATATTGTATTCACTATCTTTTGTAACTTATGGTAGCTGAACATTAAGCATCATAGATGGTGTCTTAGTCATCCTATGTATCTATTGACATGTATGACTTCATATTAATAAAAATCTATAACTGTATCATTTCTATGAATAAAAAAATATTCTCCACTACTGCATTTATGCCTTTAATGGGTATGCCGTGCCTTGCACGGCGTAAGCATTACAACTAGTCCATACAATAACATCTTATGAAAAAGATAAAATTAAAATTCAACTACTTATGCATCTTATTTTATCACATCAAATAATCAATTAACTTTTAATTAATTAAATGATTTAAATCGAAAATAAAATAAACATTTAATTTTAAATCGATTTTAATTTTAATTTTATTAATTTGGAACTATTCAAAATTAAAATCAAAATTAAAAGGTCTCTTTTGTTTCCTTTACTTTTGGTTCTTAACCAAAAGGGTTGCCTTTGGTTTCTTAATTTTGAATGACCACTTTGCTTGACCACTTTCCAAAAATCAAAATTTTGAAAGTGGTCCAGGCCTAGGACTTTTCTCAAATCAAATATTTGGAAAGGGCCTAGGCCTATTCCAAAATTTGGAAAACTAATATTTTGGTTGATATGCCTGGCCACTTTCCATAACTCAAAATTTTGAAAGTGGCCTAGGCGCCTTTTCTCAAATCAAATATTTGGAAAGGGCCTAGGCCTATTCCAAACAAAATTTGGAAATGCCATTATTATTTTAATGTCATTTGGCACCCTAATGGCCCAAACAATTTGAACCATTGGTTAGCCACATGACACAACTAAACAAAGGAGATATTAATGCACAATAAATATCACAAAACGATAAACAAAATTGGGACCACCACGAGACAACCAACCGATGGCAGCACCCTAGGGGCACCGCCGCCGCCGGCCGCCGCATGGTGGGGAGCTGCCGCCGGTCGGCCGAGCTCCGTACCGAATATTATTATTATTATTTTCTTTTTCCGTTATCGCAAATCTAGATCTTGCATCTATCAATTAATTACTACGCATATTAACATGTTTATTGCTTAAGCTCGAAGCTCTCATTGATACCACTGTTAAGAAATCTACGCGGGAACGCAGCGGAATTCAAAATTTCATTTCCTTTTAACCTGGATCGACTTCGTTTAAGCAACAAGCGTAAAAAAAGTAGACGGTGAATACCTTGCTTGATCTAAAAGATCGATGCTTTGACCGTCTAAGGAGAGTAGTGATGCACGGGGCCGCCCAAGCCACTACTAGAATTTCCCGGATTTGTGACGAACTTTTGTGATGAAAACTGTCCGTCACAAACTTTCGACAATATTGCTACGAATTAGCGACGAACCGCATAATTCTTTTTTTTGCAATAAATTTAGACAACATTGTGACAAAATGTGCATGTGGCAAAATGTATGTGACAATTTTGTCACAAATCTTTGCACCAAATTCGGGCGCTATAATTTGTTAGAATTTTGTGACAAACTGGCTTGGTCATAAAAGTCTTCGTTGCTAATCCGACGCTAACCGACATATCGTCCACGTCGCAAAATTGTCACATATTTTAGACAATATTGCTACGAATTAGCGACAAACCGCATAATTCATTTTTTTGCAATAAATTGAGACAACATTGTGACAAAATATGTACGTGGCAAAATGTATGTGACTATTCTGTCACAAATCTTTGCGCCAAATTCGGGCGCCATAATTTGTGAGAATTCTGTGACAAAATGGCTTGGTCATAACTTCATTGCTAATCTGACGCTAACCGATATATCTGTACACATCGCAAATTGTCACATATTTTCGACAATATTGCTACAAATTTCCCGGATTTGTGATGAAAATTCGTGACGAAAATGGTTCATCCCTAATTCGCGACATCATTGCTACAAATTAGTGACAAAACATAAGAAGATTATTGAGTAGTGATTTCAACCCGGGGCTCGTTAATTATTCGGTTGATGATTTCAAACCCGAGGTTTGTTAGTTGTTTCAAGATTTTAAACCCGATGTTCGTTATTGAGTAGTGATTTCAAACCCGGGGTTCCTTAGTTAGTCGGTTGATGATTTCAAGCCCAATGTTTGTTAGTTATTTCAAGATTTTAAACCCGAGATTCGTTATTGAGTAATGATTTCAACCCGGGGCTCGTTAATTATTCGGTTGATGATTTCAAACCTGAGGTTTGTTAGTTGTTTTAAGATTTTAAACCCGAGGTTCGTTATTGAGTAGTGATTTCAAACCCGGGGTTCTTTAGTTAGTCGGTTGATGATTTCAAACCCAAGGTTCATTATTGAGTAGTGATTTCAAACTTGGTGTTCGTTAGTTAGTCGGTTGATGATTTCAAACCCAAGGTTCGTTAGTTAGTTCCAGATTTCAAACCCGAGGTTCGTTATTGATTAGTAGATTTCAAACCCGAGGTTCATTATTGAGTTGTTATTCAAACTCGAGGTTCGTTATTGAGTAGTAATTTCAAATCTCGGGTTTGTTAGTTAGTCGGTTGAAACCCGAGGTTCGTTAGTGAGTTCATGATGTGAATCCCGAGGTTCGTTAGTGAGTTAATGATTCAAAGCCCGAGGTTCGTTAGTTAGTCATGAGTTAATGATTTGAAACTGGAGGTGTGTTAGTGAGTTAATGATTTGAAACTCGATATTCTTTACTGAGTTCATGCTATGAAACCCGAGGTTCGTTAGTTAGCTCGGCATGAGTCAATGATTTGAAACCCGAGGTTCATTAGTGAATTAATGATTTGAAACCCGAGGTTCGTTAGTGAGTTCATGTTTATATCACTACAAGAAAAGGGCAATTTTATGGCGCGTCATAATGTTATAAGAATTTTATAGCTTTATGGAGTACAAGTTTTTCACGCCATGTATTAACTTAATTTTAGGACGTGCTTTATTTTTCACGCCATGAATTTCATTTCCCGGTAAATCTTTTCACGCTTGTGCCAAAATTTCAAACGCAAATTCACGAAATTTCAAGCGAAAGAAATACACATAAATAAAAACCTAGACACAAACGCCAGCCTTCTCCGTCCCTCTTACTAAATACTATTCTTCTTCCCCATGGATTTTCTCTATCTCGGATATCCCATTGAATAATCCTATTCTTCTTCTCCATGGATTTTCTCTATCTGCCCTTTGAATTTCGCTGGAGTCTTTTTCTATAAAAGAACCTGTGTTGGATTCGCCTACCATCATAATGCATTCGTAACTCAATTTCATCTCCACTATCGGGTTGTTTTTTAGGGATTAGGTTTTTCGATTTACTTTATTAGTCGCTATTTCTATTTCATGGATTTGGAGCTCGTCGGATAACAAGTAGTCTAGTGATTTCGGCTTTCTAAGTCGCATAAGAGGTAGTGGTTCGTCCGGTGTTAGCAAGTAGTAGTGGAAGCGTACAATAATTCATTGAAATTTCGGCTCTATTACAAGGTGAGATTGTAGTAGTGTTAATGTATGGCTTAATTGTATGACCGTTTATTTTTGTGGTTCGACGCACCACACGATCGATCTTTCAAAAGTCGATTATATGGTCGAGAATCGACATTCGGTAGGTCGATCGTGAAAATCGATCTTTTATAAGGTTTTTCATAGGGCCATTTGCTATATTTGTCGGTGTTTTTTATTTCGTTATAGAAACTTAGATGATGAGAGAGATGTGTGAGGGTCAATAGGAGAAAAGGTTTCGTTTTGAAGTTTTTTTATTGTCATTTGTTGTGTTTCATTTGTATCTTAGATGATGTATTAAGTGGTGGCGCTTTGGAGGAAAAAAAGGTTGTCTTTTGAACATATTTTGTCAAATAGTTAATCCATTTCTTGATCTTTAAAGTAACTTTTAGTTGCGTTTACAATGGCATAGGTTCCACATTTTGGTGTTTTTGACTTGACCATATTTCAGAGTCTGCTAAATGATAGATCTTTAATGTTTGAACCATTTTTTTTGATTCCTCGTGACTCTTTTCTTTTTCACCTTTCTGTATTGCAATCATTGTGATGTTAGTCTTCTGTGAATGCTTTTTTAACTTGGACTCGTGTCATTTTGCTTCAATGTACAATGTGAATCTACTTTCTTGAAAATTTTGATTTCTTGAAAATTTTGAATTCTTGGTTGTTGTTTTACTCTGTTCTGTAACGTCATTTCTTTCTTCACCCGATATATTCGCTAATCTTTTTCTGTTTTTTTACTATAGGAATGTAGACAAAAAGCTTTCATTTCCTTGATTTCTCCGTGCCGAGCAATTATAGCCTATCCTGTTTACTTTGGCGTGGATTTTTTCTGATATGTAGTTTGGACATTTTCGGTTGGATTTCGCATGCAATAAAGCAGGTTAAAATTTTCTTTCCTGTTTAGTTTTCTACGTGATATCGGTCTTTCTCAGTACGCGGAAAAGATGTTGATCAGGACCTTTTTTAGCCTATCGTGAACTTGAATCAGTTTGTTTATCATCAACTTTGCTGCTTCTCTGTGAGCTTGAATTAGTTTCTGATTCCTCAACTTTTTGAAACCGAACTTAAAATATCTGAGAGACCTTTGATTTTGTTCTAGATCATATATATTTGTCCTGTGATTAGTTCATGTAAGATGCATGTGTAGGGTTCATTTAACTTTTCCATCAACTCAGATAGCATGAAATCAGCGCAGTAAAATCTCTGATGCATAGCAGCAACTCAGGAACATAGCATGCAGTTGTGTTCAGAAAAACTCTGTTCCGGAGAACAGATTCAACCTCATTTGTTAGGAATTTTCCCAATTCATTTTGAAAGTAGTATGCCTTGCTGAATAGTAACATTGAACATTTTCTTGACTTATGTTACACTCAGAAAACCAACATGAATAGCTCTTTGCACATCTATATTTCAGATCAGGCAGAACTTGAAGTTCTACTACAAAGAACAACTATAATCATCTTTGATTCAGTTCTTAGCTTGTTTTGATTCTTCAATTTGATAGTTGGAATATTGATTTAGAAGATATATATATGATCATACAAGGAGCACAGGCTCCGCCTTGCCGTAGCCAAGGCTGTACTTTTTCTCTGTCCATGGGGCCGTTGAATTTGATAAGAATTCTTGTAAATATCTTGTTGTGAACTTCTCCAAAGATGCAGACAAACAAGTACAAGAACACGGTACTTGAATTTGAATATAATAATCATAAAGTAGCTTGAGATATTTCATTCACTTGCATCTTGTGTGGTACACAATGTGTATCAATGTATCATCGGTTGACATCTTATAATGATACATTATTAATGATGTAATATCCATGACGCTCAAGTAAGGTTAACTAAGGAAATTTAGTTATTCGTTTCACTTATTTAATTAATGTATGTTCTTGGAATTTATTGACTTTAATGTTGATGAGAAATTTCGTTTCCCCCACAAATACGAGTCTATTTGATAGATATTTACAAAAATTTAATGACTTCGTTATTACATTCCTTCCGACCGATATTGTGAAGAGATGTTCTTTTTCCCTTATTTGTTTTCTTTGATAATCTTCTTGTAGAACCGGAATTTGCGATGATCTATGGCCCAAAATGCAACTATGATTGTTTTCATGAGGTTTGTGGATACTAGTCATGAAATAGACTCAGTTCAGTATTGGTGGGATCACAAATATCCGTGGGACTCATAGTTCCATGTGGAACCTCTGAATTATTATTCTCGGAAAGGGTTGGCATTTTTTTTCAGTTCCCTGAGATACTCTTTTATTAAATTGTTAGTGTTTTCTCTCCTTTATCCTAGTTTCTTGAGTATCCCAATGATACTATTCATTTCCAAGCACTTTCCCTTTTCTTTTCTTTTATCTTCCCTCTTTCGTTTTTGTCTTTGAATTCTTGACATTTGAAGATTACATACCTTGGTTAGGTACTTTGTTGCGAGAGAATGTTCTTGATGAAGTTACTTTTGATGGCCAAGGCGAGAGAAGTTTAAAGAAGCGATGTGTTGTCCTACCATATCTTAGGAACAAAGGGACCCGGATTCCGGATGATATGCCAAAAGAGGCCACAGTGGACATGTGCTAGCGGTGTAAGCGAGATCGTCATGATTTTAAACAAGTTCTTCAGGATGTTTAACAAGACCGGGACACTTTTAGAGACGATTGCTCGTTCACAAGATTTGAGTTGTTTTTGGTGATAAAACCTAGTCTCTTGTATTTGTCTGTTAAGCAAGAATAATAATGATTTCATGTTTTGAAATTCTATTTGACTCAATTATGGATAAAATGATTCGTTTCAGTTTCATGATCATGGAAGTGTTTTATGCTATTGAAACGTTTTATTTAAGAGAACATTTATAATGTTGAATATAATTTTTGTAAATAATAAATATAATAAAATGTGAAATATAAATTTTGTTACAAAGTCATTGCAACTATTGATTTTGACACAACAACCCGTTACAAATATAGGTAAAATTTGTCACAAATTTGTCAATATAAACATTTGTCACAATTTTATCGTAAAAAACCGTCACAAAATTAATTTAGAATTGTAAGGGATAAATGTCACATTTTTATTGCTAAATTTGGTAGCAAAATTGTCACATGAATTCATCACATAATAATCACTAAAATCTTGTCACAATTTTATCGTAAACATTCATCACAAATTCATATCGAATTTGTAAGATATGGTTATCACTATTTCACCAAAAAAATTGGTTACAAAATTGTCGTATTTTTTCGTCACACATTTGTCGCTATTTTATGAAGCAACTTTGACACAACACTCCATCACAAACTTATCGGAAAATTTTGTCACACATTCGTTGTAAAATATAATTTTTGTCGCAGATTCATCACCAAAATTTTTGTCACAACTATGTCACAAAGTATGACTTTCATCACAATTTGGTCACGAAACTTAGTGACAAGGTTAATTTCGACTCAAAAATTTGCAACGGGGTGTTCCGTGACGGAAATAGGTTTCGTCACTGATTCGTCACCGTTGGTGTTCAACAACAAACCCAAGTATCAAACTTATTTAAGTGATTAAAGATCTCATCAACCATAATCACCTATCATGGTTTCTCTATCACATCTTAATACTAAGGATGTTATCATATAACAATTTATAATCGGTTCTTTAAAAGAACAAATATATGACAACAGAAAAACCATTTATCATATGTATAAACATAAAGAAATAGTAGAAATGATCCGACCCGATCGGATCTGGTCCAACCCGATTGGGTTTAGGACACTATTTCAACACACCAGTGGCACCGACGTTCCCTTTAAAAATTGTCACAAATTAGAAACGTCAGTCCACTGATTTCCATTGGTGTGACGTTGGTGTTCAACAACAAACCCAAGTGTCACCAACATTTTTTTCATCCGAAAAAATAATCAAAAAATGGGTGCCAATAGTAATTTGGGGTGTGCCTAAACCTGGCCAAAAAAACCGGAACCGGCGGTTCGGTAACCGGTGGTTCGGTGGATCGGCGGTTCAATGGTTTAGGGACGGTCCGGGTATTTCTGGAACCGGCAACTGGCGGTTCAACCGGCTCGGCCGGAACCGGAACTGGAACCGGACCGGCTCCAACGGCTAGATTTCAAACGGCTCTTTTTTTTTTAATTTTATTTTCCAACCATTTCAAAAAATCCTATAAATAACCCATTCATTTTCCAAATTTTTTACATCTACTATTCTCTCAATTCTACACTTCTACTTTTCTAATCTCAAACTCATTTCTTTGTTTGTAATCAAGTTTGTTTAGTTGTTAAAAACAACAATCAAATTTACTTTACGATGCCGATTTTTGAAGTCGTTCTCATTTAACCGTTACTTCAATATGATTTTAGTTATAAGTAAATTTGGTTTGTATTTTATTCAACTAATTTTTTTACAAGTGTAAAAAAAATTTCCATTTTATAATCAAATTTACTTTACTAGATCGATATTTGAAGTTGTTCTGATTTAATAACATGATTTACATATATGAAAAATAACACAATATATCTCACGTAATATTTAATAAAACAAATTTTTTAATAAACTTATACTTAAAACCGACTAAAAAAGCTATAAGAAACTATAAAATACTATGAAAAAATTATATAAATTATAAAAAAAACTATAAAAAACTGTAAAAGACTAAAAAAAACTGTAAGAACTACGTTCATTTTGATTTTTTTATATGTGTCGTGCCTCCGACATGATCACATATAAAAGATACATAGACAACCGAATTTCCGGTACAAGTGTTAATAACATAATTTACATATAAGAAAAATAACACAAGATATCTCACGAAATATTTAATAAAACAACATTTTTAATCAACTTATACTTAAAACCGACTAAAAAACAATAAAATACTATGAAAAAAGTGTATAAACTATATAAATAAATAAAAAAAACTATAAAAAAACAATAAAAACCTATAAAAAAACTATAAAAGACTAAAAAAACCATAAGAACTACGTTCGTTTTGATTTTTTTATATGTGTTGTGTCTCCGACACGATTACATATAAAAGATATGTAGACAACCGAATTTCTGGTACAAGCGTTGAAAAAAATCATAAACATATAAAAAAACACAATATTAATATTATATTTAATAAAACAATATTTATAATCAACTTATAGTTAAAACCGAATAAAAAACTATTTATAAAAAACTATATATTACGTTCGCTTTGATTATTTTATATTACATTCAAATTTAATTAATAGTAATTTGTTATTATGGTAAAAAGAATAAGTATTTTCTGAATACGTAAATAGACATTATTAATAATTTTTAAAACCGTGATGTGAATCGTGATCTGAACCGAAAATAAACCATGTAAACCGTTGAACCGCTGGTTCTGAATCTTTAACTGAACCGTCATGAACCGAAAAAAAACCGACGGTTCGATTCACTCATTGGGCCAGGCTTAGGTGTGCCGATAGAACCCCTATTTTTTTCCCTTTTTTGAGAGGGTCGAGGGCACTCCCAGCAGATGCCCCAAATTTTATCCCTAAAAGAATATAAAATAATACATATATCTATTTTACAACATCTCAATTCAAAAATCTCTATAACAGCATTCCTATCTTTATCCCTATAATATTTCAAATATTATTAAATAACATATTCTACCTCACAACCCTATTTATACACATTAAATATTTATTATTTCACTCCAGCAGCATCCTTATCCGTATAATTTTTAAAAATTAAAATATGTTTAGGGAATGAATAGTGCATCCCACAAGTAGGGATCGCTCATATCCCCGAAAATAAATAGGGATAGAGCACTGTAGTAAGTTTATTTAAGACAAAACTTTATTTTTTATCTTTATTTTAAGAATATGACACTGTATAGAACTTCTGCTGGGAGTGCCTTAATATTCTCTCACGTCAAGCATCCGAAATCTCGAAATCTTTGTTCAGATTCCACCTCTCAACAAGTCCATGTCTCCTACTAGCCAGTAGTACTACCAAAAGAGACGCGTTTTTAAATCCACCCTTAAAAAAAAATAAAAACTGTAGTATCATTTACTCTACTTAGTTTTCGTAATTTTAATGCGAGGGGAAGTGTTAAAGCAGAAGAGAGAGGGTTTAAGTGAAGCGGATCAGAGATGGCGGAGGTGACTGGGGAGGTAGGGGCGGTGGGACAGTTCACTTCCACCGGTAATGTGAATGCCACACCGATGACGCATATGGTGTTGGGGTCGTTTAAGGAAGGAAGAAGTTCGGGGTCGACTACATCGAGGAGGAGAGCAGTGCCGGCGGCAAGACCGAGTTTAGACGCTGATGAGTTTATGAATCTGCTGCACGGGTCGGATCCGGTGAAACTTGAGCTTAATCGGCTTGAGAATGAAGTCAGAGGTGAGTAATGCCAGCTGGATCCGACTCGGTATGGAGTTTTTTTATTTTATTTTATTTTAATTGTTAATGTAGTTTTCTTTCTAACTCTGCAGATAAGGAGAGGGAATTAGGGGAGGCGCAAGCAGAGGTCAAGGCTTTGAGGTTGTCTGAAAGGCTTAGAGAAAAGGCTGTTGAAGAGGTTCTGTGAATTAATTTTTTCGTGTCCTAATTCCTTTTTGGTGTTTAAGATTTCATATTTAGTCATTTTGTTTCTCACCTGGTTAATGCAATGTTAAAGTGGAAGGCTAAAGAAGTTGGTTTGTAGAGTTTCGGGTTTGGCATTTGAATTTTTTTTCGGATGGCATTAGTGTGCTATATTTAGAAACTTTCTCTATCTTAGGCTGTGTTGGGGTGGTTAATTAGTGGTGGTTATGAATAGGCTTACATTTGGATATTATGGCTGTTTGTAGGATCTTGAACTCCAAAATCATCCCTACTCTAACATTTTGCTTCCCTGAACTCCCTTATCGATAGCTTTCTGAATGGTGGATAATGTTTATCATGACGTGAACGATTATTATTATTCTTGTCTTTTTCCTCTCTTACCTTTCTTTGGATCATTAATGTGCATTGATGCATTAATTCTAGATTCTTTATGGCTTAATAAAAACTTCAAAATTCTCTTTCTGTTAGATTATGACTAGGTTTCTAGTTTAACTAAAAGTTAGGTGTTGTAAAAGTTGATATTTGGTAAGCTGGAAATTATGAATTTAAAGGTCTTCAGCATTGAGTAAATAATGTCACTTGTACATTTATTATCTATATGCCTCTATTTAATACACAGGTCTGGAGAAGGCTATAATTAGTAATTGCTTATTAATAAAAGGAGCGAGATTTTGGCAAGTCAAACTAGGAAATTATCCCTTGACTTAATATCCTGTAATAGAACATCATAGAAATAAGGAACCTGATCTGATATTATTTGATCTCATTACACAGCTTAGAACTAGATGTAATCGTGAGACTTAATCATGACATGCCTGTAAAGCATTATAATACCTTTCTGATGTTTAGTTTTTTGTTTTTATTTACACTAAATTTATGTAGATGAAAATATTCTGAATAAAATCTGAATAGTACATAATTTTTGCTTTGCATAAGAACCTAGGGTTTGTCATTTCCCACATGTCTTGTAATTTTTAGTCGGTTTCTTATACTTGAATGAGTGACTCCTATTATTTTCTATTAACCTTTGCTAAATTTGTGTTTGAGCCATGGAAAGAGTCTCTTATAGAAAATAGAATATGGTGAGACTGCATATAGTCGGTTCAAATGACCTGACCTTTTCCTAGGACCCCGCTTAAGAGAGATGCTTCTGAACACTTGGCTGCCATTTATACTATGTAGCTGCCATGGGTTATGCTTTCAATTCTTGGAACGACATGACCCATCAATTAGTTTTTTGCAAGTGTGGCAGCTTGTATGTTATTGGCTTCGACATTTTCCATTCAATGATTTTGTGCCTCGCATTATTCGATTATTGAGAATTGCTTCAGTGTATGTGGTTAGACACTGTTGAAGGGAATTCCATGCAAAAACAATTTTTCCGTCTGAGTAGCACCGTTAAATTCTTGTTAATGATCATACTTGCAGTGCAGCGTTTTACTTCTCAGATTACTTCATTGGGTTAAATTTCATTGCTAGACTGAGAGTTTGTAGTTTCAATGTAGCTCTCTGAGGAATTGGGCAAGGTGGAGGAGAAACTCAAGCTAAATGAATCACTTCTTGAAAGCAAAGTAATGTGCAAAATATTTTAAACCAGTCCTCTTCTTTGTTTTCATGAAATTTTAATTGATCGTTGATGACAATTTACTGTGTTCAGAATCTTGAAATTAAGAAAATTCATGAAGAGAAGAAGGCGTACATGGCAGCTCAGTTTGCAGCTGAAGCCACTCTTCGTAGGGTTCATGCTGCTCAAAAAGATGATGACATGCCCCCTATCGAGGCCATCCTTGCGCCCTTGGAGGCTGAGTTGAAGCTTGCCCGACAAGAGGTTTTTTCTTTCCTTCTCTTAGATATCTGCATTTTGTTTGTAGCTGTGCTCCTAATGAAATTCAAGAACTCAGTGATTTGTCCCCTTCTCATTCAGATTGCAAAGCTACAAGATGATAACAAAGCTTTAGATCGTCTCACTAAATCTAAGGAAGCAGCATTACTCGAGGCTGAGAGAACTGTGCAAGTTGCTCTAGCGAAGGCATCTATGGTGGATGATCTGCAGAATAAAAACCAAGAGTTAATGAAGCAAATTGAAATATGCCAGGTTCTGATTGCCTGTGCTGCTTTATTTGTGGATCATGAGATTATCCTTTTTAGAGTGATTATCGTAATTTCAACACTACGTACTAACGCTTTTCTTTTAGGAAGAGAACAAAATTTTGGACAAATTGCACCGTCAGAAGGTTGCAGAAGTAGAAAAGCTAACCCAAACCGTACGTGAGCTTGAAGAGGCGGTGTTGGCCGGTGGTGCAGCTGCTAATGCTGTGCGTGATTACCAGCGAAAAGTTCAGGAATTGAATGTGATGTCCTGTTACTTGACTGATCTGCATGCGCCTTTAAATTGGATGGTTTTTTGTACCATGCTGATTTCTTGTACCTGTTTTTGGTTTTGTAGGAGGAAAGAAAAACACTTGACAGGGAGCTAGCCCGTGCAAAAGTAACAGCAAATAGGGTTGCAACGGTGGTGGCAAATGAGTGGAAAGATGGTAATGACAAAGTGATGCCTGTAAAGCAGTGGCTTGAAGAAAGAAGGTTCTTGCAGGTATTCGTTTTCCCATTTCCTGCTTAAATATGCTTCTGGAGTTCACGTAATAAATAAAACTTGTTTTGTCAGGGAGAGATGCAGCAGTTGCGAGACAGGTTTGCCATATCCGAGAGAGCAGCAAAATCTGAAGCACAATTGAAGGTTATAATTTGGATTGACATCTAAAGCATGTGAGGACTTTTTGTAGTCCATGTAGAATGCACTTGAATTGTTTCTTGTTGTCCAGGAAAAATATCAATTACGTCTAAAAGTTCTGGAAGAAACTTTGAGATCATCAAATTCAAGTGTCCGTAGTACACCAGATGGAAGGGGTTCATGCACTGGTCTTTCACGACGCCAATCACTTGGTGGAGCAGAAAACACCTCTAAGTTGACGTCTAATGGATTTTTGCCCAAGAGGTCACCATCATTTCAGATTAGGTCTTCTGGGAGCAGTAGTGTATTGAAAAATGCTAAAGGAACCTCAAAGTCATTTGATGGTGGTTCCCGGTCATTAGATAGAAGTAAAGTCCTTTTGAATGGAACAGGTCCAAATTTTAAACAAAGCCAATCTTGTGATGGTACCAAGGACAGTGAGACTCAAACAAGGACTTGGAAGGAAACTCAAGATGAAAAACCCATTGATCAACCGATTCTGAGACACGGAGGACTCGTGCCTGGTTTATTGTATGATTTGCTGCAGAAAGAGGTCGTTGCTTTGAGGAAAGCTGGTCATGAAAAGGATCAAAGCCTTAAAGACAAGGATGATGCTATTGAGGTTGTTTTCTTTTTCCACTTGTGTTTTTAAGAACATTGAGATTGTTTTCTTGCTGAGCTTGATGTCCTCCTTATCAGATGCTTGCTAAGAAAGTAGATACTTTAACCAAGGCAATGGAGGTTGAAGCTAAGAAGATGAGGAGGGAGGTCGCAGCAATGGAGAAGGAGGTGGCAGCCATGCGTGTGGATAAAGTGCATGAAAATAGAGCAAAGCGAGTGTCAAATCCAAAGGGTCCAGTGACAAGTTCGCAGTTGCTACCTGGAAGGTGTGTCTTCAGTTTGATGATTAACATGTATCGAATTTCTTTTATTTTGCGAATTTCATGCACAACTAGCTACTGTGTTTTGTTCACCATCTTACGTCTTCCTGCTGTTATTTTATTTCTTTATTATTACTATTGTTATAATTTTTATTTGTTTTTTTAGTAGAATGCTCTTCTATAACTATATATTTCTTCGCATGAAAATTTACTGCTTTTCCTTATCATAGACAGAGACTAGATGGCCTCCACTGTATGCAACTGCCGTTTTTAAACTTCTTGGAGTTTTTGCATCTTGTGTTTGTTCTTGTTATGGAAAGATAAAAATTGTTATAGGATAATAAAATGGGAGCTTTATCCTCGCTGTATTACTATTCCATGTAATTTTCCACTGAAAGCAATTGCTGTTCTAAGCTTGAATTAACCATATCTCGACTTCCTTGCGCATTTTAGGATTTAAGTGCCTAGTATTTCTTACAGGAAAGGTGCATTACAATGAAGTTTTTCACTTTTGAACCCTATTTTATCTTATTTTCATATTCTGAGGAAACCACACTGAACTGTATTGTGTCCCTGAATTATTATCATTTAGATTTTTCATTCTTTGGCTAGTCACATTGCAGTGCCACAAAACGCGTACAGTCCCACAAAAAGGGTACACTTTCTGTCAAGAACAGAAAAAGTAGAATGATACTTATATTATATTGCTTGATATGGTATCAGAGAGTAGGTGTTGATTCACTCGCTCTTTCCGCGCTTTTTCCGATCAAAACCTTTCGTCTTCCCTTAACCCAGAATGTCAGAAGTCATTAGCCAAGGATCCTAGTCGAATGCTACCAACATACCAACAAATCATGGAGATTTACAAAGTATTCAAGCAGCTTATCGATTAATAGCAAAAACTACCTGAAATGGTCCTAGGTGGTTAGGACTTTTCTGAAGGAAAAAAGGAAAGCTGAGCCATCTTACTAGATTAGGTCCTGCTGAGGATGACCCTAAATTTGATGCCTGGGACGAAGAAGACTCCAAGGTTATGTCATGGCTCTGGAACTCAATGAGACCAGACATAAGTGATGATACGTGTATGTTTCTTGCCACAGCTAAAGAAATTTGGGACTCTGCTAAACAGACCTATTCAAAGATGAATGAGCAGCCCAAATATATGAGCTAAAGACAAAGATTGGATCTGTCAAACAAGGAAACAAATCCATTACTGAATATGCTAGCCACCTACAAAGCCTATTGCAAGAATGGGACCATTATCAGTGCATTCAAATGAAGGACCTTGAAGATGCCTCAATCCTGAAGATAGTTCTAGAGAAAGGCAGTATTTATGCCTTCTTGGCTGGTCTTAACTCTGAATTCGATGCTGTGAGGGTACATGTTCTAGGAAAAACAGAACTACCATCCCTAATTGAAACTATTTCTATTGTAAGGGCTGAAGAGGGAAGGAGAAGTGTAATGCTGGATACCTCCACTGAAGAAAGCTCACCCCTTTCTGCTAAATTCAATAAGGGAAGGAAGTTTGATCTTGGATCAAAGGGAGGAATGGACAAGATCACTGAATCTGCTTCCAAAAGTTCTTCAAAAACTCTGATAAGGACTCTCTGTACTGCACACATTGCAAAAAGAAGAGACACACCAGGGAGAACCGCTGGTAGCTACATGGGAAGAACCATATGGGAGGAACTGAAAAAGAAACAGCCTATAACATTGTTTCTCCACCTGAAGATGCAAAGGAACACAACACTGTTGCTGGGCTTGACAATATTCAGTTTGAGAAACTAAAGAAGTTGTTATAGACATTAGAAGCTCCAAAATGTTCCCTTGCCCTGTCAAGTGCATCCCTATCCTATCATGTTTCTAACAGTATCTCCTGAGTCATTGACTCAGGAGCTACTGACCATATGACTAATATTTCCAATAGTTTTATGACCGATTTACCCTGCCCTAGTAATAAGAAAATAACAGTTGCAGATGGATCATCTACAATTATAGCAGGGATAGAAAAGGTTAGGGTATCCAAAAATCTTATACTTGAAATGTTCTTCATGTCCCTAAGCTATCAACAAACTTAATTTCTATCAAGAAACTAACTAATGACTAAATGTCATGCTATTTTCTCTCCTGACATGTGCGTAATACAGGAGCTACAAACGAAGAAATTGATTGGACTTGCTAGTATCAAGAATGGCCTATATTACCTAGAGGAACTTGAAGCCACTAATGATCTAGAAAAGAAACTGCCTGCTACTTATGTTATTGTATCTTTAGATAAGGTCTGGTTGTACCATAGGAGGCTAGGGCACCCATTCTTTGTAACTTTAAAACAAATGTTTCCAGCTATGTTCAAAAATGTTATCATTGATTCTCTGTATTGTTATGAATGTGAAATTGCTAAGGATAAAATGGCTGCTTATTTTCTAATTCTGAAAGATGTTCCTCACCTTTTACTCTAATACATAGTGATAATTGGGGTCCCTCCACAACCCCAAATATCACAGGGGCTAAATGGTTCGTGTCATTTAATGATGATCATTCTAGAATAACCTGGAAATATTTATTAAAACATAAATCAGATGTTTTATAATATTATCAGAAACCAATTTAATGCAAAAATTAAGAGATTCAGATCTGACAATGCTAGGGATTTCTTCAATTCCACCCTTAGCCCCTTCCTTGAAATTGTAGGAATTATCCATGAATCATCTTGTGTCTACACCCCACAACAGATTGGGGTAGCAGAGAAAAAAATGGATGTCTCCTAAACATTACCAGAACCCTTATCTTTCAGAAAAATCTAACCAAGTTCTACTGGGGAGAAGCCCTGCTAACATCTACTTACTTAATTAACAGATTACCCTCTAAAACCTTAGCAAGTTCTTGTCCAACAGAAATCCTAAGTAAAACTTTTCCTGATTTTCGCATCTCTCAAGGCCTACAACCTAGAATCTTTGGATGTGTTGCCGTTGTCAACATATATGCTTATAATAGAGATAAATTGGATCTTAGAGCCCATAAGTGCATTTTTGTGGGGGTATTCTCCCACTCAAAAAGGGTATAAGTGTTATCACCCTACATCCAAAAAGATGCTTATATCTAAAGATATCACTTTTGATGATGGGGCTAATTTCTATCTAAGAGTCTCTATCCTCAGGGGGGCGAGGGGGGAGGGTTACAATGAAAGAGATCTCATTCTCCTTGAATCTGCTGAATATCTTGACAAAAGGGAAACTGTTCATAATCAGAACAAAGAGTTGGAAAAGGATCAACCTAAAACCACTATTGACAGAAGTCCTGGGAGGAGGGAAATCAACACTCATCAACAAGTCTATCATGGAAAGAAACCTAGAGATTATGATGCTTCAGATGAACCTTTGAATTATCAAGAAGAATCCTGCCAGGAACCAACCAATACTCTAGGAAACGATCCTAACCCTGAACTTGTCTTGCTGGAAAAAGAACAAGACATGCAGCCTCCATAGGAAGTACCTGTTGAACTATATTTACCCACTGCTATGAGAAAAGAAAAGAGAGCTTGTATAGTTTAATTTAAGAACCTTCCATACTTACGAGGGCCTCTCAAAACTGCATAAAGCCTTTCTATCCAATCTTGATACAAATTAACCAAAACTATTTAGGAGTCTCTATCTAACAAAAAATGGAAGAAGGCTATGATTGAAGAAATGTCAGCATTAGAAAAAAACAAAAACTTGGGAAATCACTGATTCACCCAAGGACAACAAGCCTGTAGGATGCATGTGGGTGTTTACCATCAAATATAAATCTGATGGATCCATAGAAAGATATAAGGTTAGACTTGAAGCCAGAGTGTACACCCAAACCTATGGAATAGATTTCATTGACACATTTGGGCCTGTAGCTAAGATGAATACTGTAAGAATCCTCTTATCATTAGCTGGGACCTTCAACAATTTGATGTTAAAAATGCATTTTTCAAGGAGATCTAAATGAGGAAATCTACATCCAAATCCCACTTGGTTTTGAATCTAAGAAGGGTAGAGTTTGTAAATTATGAAAAGCTCAATATGGCCTCAAACAGTCACCAAGGGCCTGGTTTGGGAGTTTTACCAAAGCCATGACCTCTTTTAACTACAAACAAAGTCAAGGGGATCATACCTTATTTATCAACCATACTGGCCCTGGGAAACTCTGTGCTCTTATACTATATGTTGATGAAATAATAGTATCAGGAATGATGTTGTGGAAATTGAAAAACTGAAAAGGAGTCTTTTTTCCAGAATTTGATATAAAATCTTTGGGAAAGATAAGATACTTCCTTGGTCTGGAATTTACATACTCTAAAAAGGGTATTTTCATGTCTCGGTAGAAATATATACTTGGCTTACTTAAGGATACTGGAAAACTTGGCTGTTGACCTATGGATACCCCTATTGAACATAATGTTAAAGTCGGTGATGCACCTGCAAGTAGTCCTGTTGATCCTCATTTATATCAAAGAGTTGTTGGCAAACTAATATATTTGGCTTATACTAGACTAGATATTCCTTATGCGGTAAATGCTGTCAGCATGCATATGCAGAGTCCAAGGGATTGTCAATAGCTCATTGTGGAAAGGACCCGGGTACCTAGAGAGCAATCCAGGAAGTTCACTACCATTTCAGAGGCATGGCAAGATGATTATAGAAATCTTTACTGATGCTGACTATGCTGGATGCATGGTTGACAGTAGATCAACCTCATGTTACTGTGCATTACCTTGGTGTAAACATGGTCACATAGAGGAGAAAAAAACAAAATGTGGTTACCAGATCAAGTGTTGTAGAAGGGTTTAGGGATCTGTGAGCTTATATAGATAAAGATTATTCTTGATTATTTGAAGATCCAGTGGGAAAAGCCAATAAAGCTATATTGTGATAACATGTCAACTGTCAACATTGCATACAATCCAGTCCAACATGACAGAACATAGCACATAGAGGTGGGTGACAGACACTTTATTAAAGAGAAAATTGAAAGTGGACTCGTTTGCACACCTTTCATTCAATCCAAGGAACAATTGGCTGACATATTCATTAAAGCCCTAGGGAAGATGTTTCATGACCTCAAGAGCAGGCTGGGAATGGCAAATCAATACTCTCCCGCTTGAGGGGAGTGTCAGAAAATGTGAGGTCATTATGATGTAATATAAGTCGCTATGTGTTGACTAATATTTCCCTACAAATTATTGTGTTTAGATAAGAGAGCTGTACTTGTAACATTAATAGTCAAGTCAGCTGAAATTGCTGTTAAGTTAATAGTTGAGATCTTTCAGCTGACTTGACTATTAATTTGACAAGTACAGTCTAATCTAAACATAATAATTTGTGGGGAAATATTAGTCAACACATAATGACTTATATTACATCATATAATGACCTTGACTTGACTATTAATGTTATAAGTACAACTGTCTAATCCAAACATAATAATTTATGGGGAAATATTAGTTAACACATACATAATGACTTATTTTATATCATAATGACCTCATGTCCTCTGACAGTTTTTGCATTCGGTCTGCATGGAAATTGAATATTAAGGTCTTTGCTGCATGACTAGGACATGAGTATTCTCATACCATGTTTATTCATGTATTCTTTGGCTTCTGGTGCTGCTTTTCTTATTGTCTTCATTCTATGTCAATTGTGCCTACCTCAATTTCTGTATTATATTTCCTGTTATCAAATTGCTATTAAACAGGCTGTTTGGGCATGAAATTGTTGATAATTGCAGTAGGTTGTAGGCTGAATAACCAGAGGATAATGTCCCACTCTTTATTGCTATGAAGATATTACCTATGTATTGGAAGAGGCTTATGATTTGTTTAAGTCTCTATTGAAAGCTGTATAGAAGTAGTTTTCCTTAACCAGAAAATTGTTAAAATTTAGCCGGGGTAATGAGACACTTGAGACTTTGAGCTAGGGTGGAGTTTGGGAAAAGCATATGCCAGGAAGTGGACTCATATTGCTTAAGACTTCGATTCTTTCCTCCTGATAGAAAAGGAGATCATGTCCTATGAAGCTTTGCACTGAAAGCTTGGGTGAGTGGCTGAAAAATTAGGAAACCAACTGCAAACTATATTTGAGAAACTAAGGTACTTTCTATGTTGAAATTCTCATTGCAGAAATAAATTAGAACTAGAAGTATTTACTCTATGGACCTCATGATCCAGTGTTATCCGGCATACGTGTCGGCTGGTGTTATCAACAAGTGAAGAAGTTAGGCTTAGTATTCTGAAGAATGTAGTTATAAAAGGTATTTAATTTGTAAATCCTTAGATAACAGGTTACTTTCTATGTTGTAATACTTGTTTTGAAAATTTAATTGCATTGTACTCTCCTGATCTTTCTTACTTTTTGGAAAAGTTTTTGAGAGAAGGGCATGTCAAGTGCACCTGGAGGACTGGTTATCGGAAAGAGATGTTTGTTAGATACTTGAGGCGATATGTTGAGGCGTTTAACTATCCCCAATAACAGGACTTCTTCTGCTTTTAATGTGTCATTTTACATTTAGCAATTTGTTAGTCTCGAGTATCTTTAGACCTTAAAAGTATAACACGTCTTCTCTGCAGAAATGCTGCACGAGGTGGGTTGACACGCAGCACACATTAACAAGAAGCGCAACCTTTGAGCTGTGAGCAGCATTCAACATCAGATTTTCTGGTTGCTTGTAGAAATCGTCTAATAAGCATGCCGATGACCTATACTGTTCTACCTTTGCAAGAACTAAACCGGGTCATCATGAAAATGAAAAAGCCTAGTGGTACGTTTGGTATGCTGCTTCTAACTTAGACTATGAGTCCGTTGTCTAGATATCACCACCAAAAGGTGACTTTGAAATCGAACTAACCCTGTGACAGAAATTGTTTGTGTTACAGTGGTTGTATAGATGGTCTATTCTTTGTCACCCATTACTATTTTTTTGATCTGGTTTGAGTTATTAATTGTGATCCGCAGTTAGTGTTACTGCCAGTGGTTCAGGTTTGTCTATATTGTAATCAGATCAGATTAGTTCTGTTAATCTTTTCCTGATTCATCTCTATCTGTTAACCCTGTGAATGAAATCTCTTCTTTCCTATGAAAGAATCAAGGTATTAATAGCTTGTCTGTCAAAGGTTAAAACCCAGAACGTTAAGGAAACCTCATTTTCGATTGCCATTGCGGAAGATGATTAGGGCACATGATATGTCCATACAAAGTTGTACATCATCAATTTTTAACCATACAATGAAACTTCTAAAAAACATAAAAATAAAATCATCTAGTCCAAAAAAACATGTTTTCGGGGGATGGGTTGGGTTGGGGATGGGGATGGAGTCGGTAGCTTTTTCTTTTTCCATTGCACAATAATAAGTTGTCTTAAATCTTTTTATCCGGTGCTAGTTCATATATATATTTTTGAATATGAACAAAAAAAGAGGACGTTACATTATACATTATATTATATAAAAAAAATATGAGAATTAGTTTCATGTAATTGAGTGTGAGACCTCTGGCAATGGGGATTTTAAGAGCTCTCCGAAAGCCCAGCATGTGACAGGTCAAGATCCGAATCGTCAATACAGTGAGAACCACACATGTAACCTAGGTTAATTCACGAGGATTTTTAAATCCACCGGTAAGGTACACACGAAATACATGAAAAATCATCATTAGGACCTTGGTTGTAAAAGATGCGAATCTGCCTGTCTAACGGATATTTTGAATGTTCGAGTTTATTTATGGCATGAAACAACTCACAGTATGAGGCTAACTTATTAATACGCTCTAGAAAACTAGACTTGAACCCATAACCCATTTTGTTATAAAATAATAGAAAACAAACAACAGCTATAAGAGCAAAGATGGAGGCGGAAGCAAGAATGAATTTTTCTTATTACTTCATCTATACTCTACATATTATAAACTCTATTACAATACATAACTTTCACCTCTTCATGGGTTGTATTTTATACTACAAAGATGAAATCAAAATAACTTGTAACCATTGTTACAATAATGTCTACCATTAATATGATTGAATGAAAGTGACTCACTACTTTCATAACTTATGAATACATAATGCATATTAAATAAACGTGTTTAAAACTCATAGAAAATTTCATGGACATCCACTATTATTTTTTCATAACACTCCTCAAAGAATGTCCATAAAGTAACTGATTTAAAAGAAAATAGAAAGCAAAGAAGTAGAAAAGCAATAAGAAATACTTTCATTCACTCCTTCTCTACATCACTACACACTCTATTACAATGGTGGGATATATACACTACAAGATGGAGATGAACCAACATATTACATTAAGGTAAAATATTGTAACTCATGACTCTTTATATATCTTTAATAACCATCTTCTATTTATGATCTTTATGAAACATGTGTTGTAACTCTGTAATAAATCACATCGAAATATATTCACTAAATTAGTATTTCATAACATTTTTATACTTTTTCTTATTTAGGTTTTTATTTCTATTCTTGGAGAGGGTACACTTGATTTTTCAATCCTATAAGTTGTGCCTTACCCTGAATTATCTTAAGGGTGTTCTGTTGACACCACATTTTTTCTTCCGACATTTTTTTTTATTTCTTTATTTTGTTTTTTTATATATACTTCTGGCACCATACTATGAACGTCAAAGCCTATAACGTTACTTTTTTTAAAAATGACATCAGTGGATACAATGTTATTTATCAGTAACACTCTGTAACAATAGTCGGTGTCACTGATTCTATTTTTTGAAAAATAACATCAGTATCACTGATTTTATTTTCACGAAAAAACATCATGGTGCTTGAAGTAACTTTTTTTAAGTGTTTGAAGTGATCGTGGCATAACTAAAAACATGGTGTCAATAGAATCCCTATCCTAAAACTTGTTTTGACAAGTTTTAGTAGATCAAAAAGTATTGTTTTTCATATATAGTTCCTTCACCCTTACATCCAATATTTATACACTCCAACTAGAAGCCCTACTTTACACATAATTACAAAAATTCCCTTAGCAACTAACTATAATATCCGTAACACCCCCTTGAAGTTGGAGCGTTAAAATCATGAACGCCCAACTTGTTTGGAAATCAACGCGGGAACGCAGCGGAATTTAAAATTTAATTTTCTTTTTACCAAGATCGACTTCGTTTAAGCAACAATCATAAAAGAAGTAGACTAAGAAACAAATTTGGATGATCTAAAATAGATCATCGCTTTGTCTATGGTTGTAGTTTCTACACGAACCCGCCCAAGTGTTGCGCCTCTACCGTTGATCCACACGAACAACCTGCCGGAATCCCATCATGGATAGCTACCGGAAAAACTCGGTTGCTAGACATTTTTCTCTCTCTCAAAACTCTCTCTAAGAATCTCTCTTTATTTTCACAAAAATTATTAGACTTTTGGAATTGTGATACAAAAGAGTTTGACACCCACACCATATTTATAATGGTAATGACGCCACCCCTGGTCCCACTCCAATTGGGAAAAGCTTTATGCGTGGAGTAAGGAGAAAGAAAACTTTTTACTATCAAAATAAGACAAATAAATATTCTAGATTTATCTCATTTTATATTCAATATCTTATATTAAATATTTCCAAGATATATATGGCCCATATCTTATATTGAATATATCTTTATTATATTACCATAAATTAATTTACAATATATATATATAAATTCCCATATATATTAATATCTTATATTAATACATGATAATATAATACTATGATTAATTAATTTGCAAAATCCATGTGTGTCATATACTCATATATAATTTTGACCTATATACATACATACATACATATACATACATACATACATATACATACATATATATATATATATATATACATATATATATATATATATATAATCACCATAATTAATATCTTGTATTTAATTTATTCAAAATAAATAAATAACACCATATTAATTTATCACTATAACACTTTATAGTCGAGATAAAGCTTTCCTTATTTGGTTTTCGTTATAGCCGCATTTTAATCCGGCTAGATGTTCTCATGTGTGAGACCCGATAGGCTTCCGAATATGTTGGCCGTAGGCACAAAGTGCATTTACTAAAACACCCTTCATACCTAACGATCATGGATAGCGTCTAGCAACACGCCAAGAGCCCTAATCATCGGAAGAGTCAAATGCAATGACTACTACCTTTCATGTGAAACGGTTACCGTGTAAATAGAATCTTATGCATGCTATAGTATACACGATTTCTGGACGAGCAACATGAATCCTACGCATGCTTCAGTATCATATCCAATCACCACCGCATGACTGCCCCATGGCTAAGAGAAACCTCAAGAGTGTCAAAGTATGATAATCCACACCGTGATGCCATTAAGACTCTGGTCTTAGGATAATTACACAACCGCCACATAGTGCGACAGTTAATAAAGTAAGCGGGTCAGTCTAACGTACGCATTCTCTAATACACGTCTATGTACAGTCCAAGTGTCTCTACACTTTGATAGACGAGAAATATCCATATCTTCAACTGACAGAAGACATCCAATAAGTTCTAGTCTAACCGTACTATTAATGTCCCATTTAATAGTACATACAACTATAGACATTTAAGTATCAAACCTTTTTAACGTGAATCGAGATCTCATCAACCATAATCACTTATTATAATTTATCTTTCACAGTTTGACACTAGGGACATTATCATATATACAATATCATAATTGGTTTGTTAAACGAACAAAATTATATAATAACAGAAAGTCATTTAATATATGTATAAACATAAAGAAACAGTATATGTATAGCCATTTAGTATCAAACCTTTTTAAATTGAATCGAGATCTCATCAACCATAATCACTTATTATGATTTCTCTTTCACAGTTTGACACTAGGGATGTTATCATATATAAAATATCATAATTGGTTCGTTAAACTAACAAAATTATATAATAACAGAAAACCATTTAATATATGTATAAACATAAGGAAATAGTAGAAATGATCCGACCCGGTCGGATC
The DNA here is from genome assembly GCA_036785695.1 of Gentiana straminea. Classification (NCBI taxonomy): domain Eukaryota; kingdom Viridiplantae; phylum Streptophyta; class Magnoliopsida; order Gentianales; family Gentianaceae; genus Gentiana; species Gentiana straminea. The sequence continues at coordinate 576,928 of JAVUPR010000340.1, forward strand.
CGGTCCAACCCGATTGGGTTAGGATACTATTTCAACAATCTCCAACTTGGCCTAAATCCAATCACTCGTACACACAAGACCAAGTTGAAACAAAAGCTCATTCAATACTCGCAACCAACCCTAAACATGAACGGATCACCATCTGTGGGGATTCAAACTATCTTTATATTATGCTCTAAGTGATCAAGTCAAAAGGTACCGCCTCAAAACACACACGAATCTCTGACGACACCCTGGTCCTTTGTTAAGTCCCCATAGACTAGAAGTTTTGATGATACCAAAATAGTTGGTTTAGAAACCAAGTATAAGTTTGCTTAGTAGTGTGACATGCGAAATTTATAGGATTAATCAAACTTTGCCTATGTATTCATAGTTTAAATTAGTATAAGCTTGAAGTCTTAAAGACAAGAAAACTAGACGATTAGAAGACCAGACGCTTGTCCAATCATCTATCAAGGCTACTCAAGACAGAATCATCAGAGGCAATGCAAACCAGAAAGCAAAGCAAAGAGTAGACGAGTCAAAGTATTGAAGACCAGACGAGCTAAGCATCCACACGAGTAAAGGATTAGATCAGAGACTACCAAATGCTCTCAAGGGACTAAAAGACAAATGAGGTGATTAATTAAATGGCGTGTAGCTATCCATCAGATCAACACTTGATCTGACGGCTACAAAATCATACAAGTGGAGAAATTGCATTTGATGCTATGAAGTTATCTTTTATAAGCCATCAAGTACAAAGGCTCCAACGGTTAAAAAGCTAAGCAGAACTATTTTCAAAGTGTTAAGGGATAGCTCAACAATCAATCAGGAAGACTATATAAGGAAGAAGAAGAACAGCTGGAAAAAGCAGAGAATAGAGAGTTGAGTAATTCAAAAAGGAAAAAGCCAAGTATCGAAAAATCAAGCATGTCATCTCTCAGCAAGATCTTCATCTCAAAAGCTTACCAATCTAAATCTAGAAATCAAGCAGATCAATTAAAGTGCTCAAATAGAAAGCATCCAAGAACTACTTGACCAAGGGAGCTGCAATCAATCCTTCAAAGTCAGATTCAGAATAAAGCTCTCATCATTGTATCATTATTTGATACAACACCAACTCAATTTTATCAACCAAGTTCTCAAGGAAAAGGAGAACCTGTTGAAGCATCTGTGAGGTGTGAAGGAACATCGAAGAAGACATACGAGCTATTTGAGAAAGGAAGTTCTTCAGACGAGCTGCATGCATGTAGACTATTGAAGCATCCGCGGGGTGTGCATCATTTGCGGGGTGTCAAGGATTGGCTACTTAGGGTGTGAAGCATATGCGGGGTGTGAGGCATCTACGGGGTGTCAATGACTCTTACCTATTGTATTAGTCTAGAGTAGAATAGTGATACACCTTGAGTCACGGGAGAAGCGGTCACATAGGAGATTACGCCACTTTGAAGATAGATAATATTTCTTGTCTTCTTTACTTTCAGCACTTTACATTCAGTACTTGCATACTTCATATCACACTACTCAACACTAAAAACCAAGCCAAGGCTTATTTTGAAACATATCATTATTATGCTGCACTTACTTTCGGACGATATCAAGACCAGTAAAATCAGACGAGCTTCTCGCTAATCTGTTCTTATTGATCGAAATCACTTTTAAGTAAGAAACTCCAAAATCGAAGATAGTTCATTCACCTCCCTCTGAACTCTCACAAGCCTTTTATTGCGGACCAACTAGTGGTATCGGAGCGTGTCTCCTAAAAATAGACATATTCTTGTTCTTTGTGTTGGAGTGATCCAAAGCTTGCATTTTCAAAATCATATTTCAGCATGGAATCAACTAGCATAATTGTTAGAGTACCTACTTTTTCAGTATCAAATTTTGATGAACGGAAAATACGTATGCAGATGCACTTAGCTGCAATTCATGAAGATATGGTCTCAGTGATAGAAGATGGACCAATCACCATCATGAAAGCAAATACAGATGAAGCCATTCAAAGAGATCAACCATTTGTAAGAAAGCCAAAGCATGGATGGACACCAAAAGATAAGAAGATCAAAAATCTGGATAATGTTGCTAAAGACACCATAATGAAGACCTTGGATAGCAACATGTTCCTGAAAATCAAAGGATGCAAAACTGCAAAAGAAATCTGGAAAACTCTGATCAACTACTGTGAAGGCATTGAAGCTGTCAAAGTCAAGAAACTTGCAGTTGCTGTTCAAAGTATGAGACTTTTCAAAGGAAATCTAAAGAGAATGTTGAAAGGATCGAAGCTCGTTTTCATGAGATCCTAAATGAGCTTCAAATGCTGAATCGATCACACACTAAAAAGGAGATCTGCATGAAGATTCTAAAAGATTTTCCAAAATCATGGGATATCATCACTACTGTGCTAGCTGCTACAAATGATCTAAATACACTTGACACAGTGGAACTGTTGTCTGCTCTAAAAGCTTATGAGTTTGAGCTGAACAACAAAATCAAGAAAAATATTCAAGAAATACCAGCCCTCATTGCTCCTACTGGTGTAACTTCAAATTCAATGGCTAAAACTGTCAAACAAAGTCATATCGACCAATTGCAAGATCAGATGGATTTAATAGTGAGACACGTCAAGGGATTGTCTCACTCAACCCGGAAGTTTCAAAATCAAAAAAGAAGAGATGATGGATACAAAAGAAGAGAAGATGATAGAAGAGAGGACAGACGAGACACACGCAGCGAAGATCATAGAGATGATCACAGAGATGATAGAAGGGACAACATGGATGATCAAAAGAAAGATGATCATCAAGTGAGAAAGAAACAAGAAGATTTGCTGTGCTATAATTGCAATAAACCGGGACTTTTTAGGACATACCGTCCTGAACCAATCAAAAGATAGGGAGAGACGTGAAAGAACAGACGACGGGCAAAAACAGATGAGCTTACAAAACAGACGATGGCTCTTCTCATGAGAGTCAAGCAGAGCCCTTTTTGACTCAGATGACAATGTATTCTTGGAATTAGAAGATAATGATGAGGTAATATCGCTATTCTCACACTCAGCATCCTCATCTGGTTCATGCTCCAAATCCGCAATTCCAAATCTTGAGACTGCAGACATTCAAGGATTTCTTAAAGATCTTAACAATGAGTTCGAATAAATTCAAACAAACAGCGATCTTGTGAAGAAAGAAAATGAATTTCTCAAATCAAAAAAATCTGAAATTGAAAGATGAACTTTTAAATTAAGGAATAACAAACCATTAATGACAGATTAAACTATAACTGATCTAAAGAAGGAATCTCACTTTCAGATCAAGTCCCCCACATCAATCATTCTTGAGTTCAAACCAACCAAACGACCTGGAGAAAAGTCTGTCTGGATTACTTAGAACAGCCGACACTTGTCAAGTCTGACTCAAAGTTCAAATCTAAAAGTGGCATTCCTTATGGATCAACTTTCACACCTGAAGCAAAAGTCAAACAGGTCAAGCAAGTCATGTTTGTTAAACCTTTGGCTGAAAGTCATGAACATGAGCATCCAATCTATTATGAAAGAAAAAGAATAAACTTATCAAGGAATCACAAGGTCAGGGGGAATAAGAGATTATATCCTTCTTATAAGGATTGGAACATCAGCCTTTCCACTCACAACGGGAAATCCATTGTCAGAAACAATCTTCCTAAAAGTACAACTGCAATATATCCTAGATATATTCTTACATAAAAGAAAGTTCCTAATACAACGAGGCATTTGTATAAAAAGAAATCCAAGACATTTGCAATGGCTACTAGGAGGAACATTTCTGCTCATCCATAAAAAATAAAATAAAGTGAAAGTGTTTCAAATGGAAATAGGAAGTTTTATGAAATTCCATTTTATTATCCTCATCTGTGGTGTAAAAGCCTAAAAGTCCCTCCATTCAAATACAGACTAGGACTTACACCATCTGGCACTAACACCATTGAACCCTATTGGAAATAAAATTTATGTTTTGATGATGATTCATCACTTAATCAGTTATTGTTCTTAAACCTCATTGATGAAGTGTCATAACTAGCTGTTATAGTGCAAAGCAAAAAGATGTCTAGAAATCATTGTATAGGATTTAATAGAGTCTGATAGTTGTATAAGTTAATCAGACAAGCACTGTAATAGTTCTAGGTTACGAAGTGAGAAAATGAGAAACCGACTTATTGAAGCCGAGCTCCCAACCGAAACCGACCAAGAGTACTTCAACCGAAGCGGGGATCGGACTCGGTTATGAAAGAACTAAAGAAGGTAAGTTCGGCCGAGGGACACGGACTCGTTGGCTTATCTAAATGATAGAAGAACTGAGGGTTCAAACTCAATTATTGAAGACCGAAGAACTGAGGGTTCAAACTCAGTTTATGAAGACTAAGTCGAGACTATAAAGTTAGACTTCAAGAAAGTCTGTGATGACTTGAACTGACTTTATGGATCTTGTATGAAGGACTAAGAATCATAAGGACAATGATATCTTAGATGATCAATTGAAATAGGTGTACTCTGATTAAGTAAAAAATGATCAGATGAAGGATAGAGTACTGAGATTTTGAAGAAGAGTAAAAACACAGTTAATGCTCTTAAACTGACCAAGTCTTATTAAATCAGTTTTGGAACTGAAAATAAGTAAAACTGATGAAGAATCAGACCGTTATAAGTCAAGCAATTTTATTGGTCTATAAAGGTGTCCTTTCTGACACTGACATACAAAAAGAAAAGCAGGACCACTAATGGCTATAAGGATTCAAATTCATATGAACTAGCCGTTAGAAAACCCTAAAAATTGATCTCTTCTACAACAAGAAGAGTGCAGAATTCTAAAAATCAATCTAGTCAAGAAAGATCAAACTAAGGGGGAAAGTAATCAAAAAGAATTCCTTCTATATGCGTTATTGCAAGATCAAGAAATTTCTTCAAGTGTTCATAGGCATTCAAAGAAAGATCAAGAATAATCATTTGAATAAAAGAGAGCCGTGCATAAATTTTTTATCTAGAAGAAGAAGCTCAAATCACAATTGAATCATAGTTATTGATTCAAGTCTCAACTTTGATTTCATCAAAGGTTTAGACTGTGAAACAACAAGAAGGTGTGAAGGACAGTTGAGAGCAGTCAGGAAGACTGTGTTTGTGATGAGCTGGTGAAGAGGCAATTCAACCCTCTAAGGACCAGTGTAGCAAGCTTAGTTCAAACAGCAATCCTACCTATTGAAGACTGAAGCTGGAAGATTGTTAAAATAGGGATTAGTGAAGGACAATCAAGTGTTCAGAATTTACTTTGTGTGTTGTAACTGTAAACCTCAAGAACATAGTGAATTTGGCCTCCTACATTATAGGGGAAGAGAGGACTGACAGAATTACACCACCTGGAACCTCTATAATTCTTGTTTACTTACTTTACGCATTTACTTACTGCATTGTAGCTATATTTATTTAGTTCACATACTCAGAAAACACCAGAAACTAAGTTAGCATATTAACTGATAACTCATATTTTACAAAGGTTTAATCTAATCCACTGCCGGTTAACTCAGTTGAGAATAAGTCAACTTTGACTTATACTCTGCTAAGTTAGCTTAACTCCGCACAAGTTTGAGTTGAACTAAATCTACTTTAAGATTCAATTTTTGAGTGAGCTTTTGGTGACAAGTTTATTCACCCCCCTCTAAACTTGTGTTAGCCTTTCCAAGGGACCAACAATTGGTATCGGAGCAAATCTTCTACTCTGAAGAGATCTCCGACTGAGCTTTATCAGTTTAAAGTAAATTGTTTCTTAGTTGATTATCATAATCATTTGTTTGCTTAAAGTTTTTCAAAAACTGCATCATAGAATCACACAATCATTTTAGAAATATGCTTAGTTGTTTGTTTTTAAGATTTTAGGAATACAAAACTAAATTGCAGGCCTTTGTTGCTGAAACTTAGGAAAAGCTGGTTGAGACCTTCATTGAAGATCCACTCATCACAAGCAATGAAGATAATGCTGAAACCTTACCCATAAGCTTTGGTGGAAATGATTATCCTGTGAATGATGTAGAAATTATACTTTTGGATCTGACTTAGCAAGCAATAATACTGGATTGGATAAATGGAAGCAGACTTTAGAAGATGAAGAAGCTAGAACTAAAAATTTATCTCTCAAACATCATGAGGTAAATGCATCTACATCCAACACTCACACTGCCATGAACAATCATAGAAATGAATATTTCAATGAAACCTCGGACATACTCATAAAGGAATTAGAGGTAATTCAAAAGAATTATGAGAATGTCAAAAAGGAAAAAGACATATTGAAAACTAAAGTTCTAAGATTGACTGCTGAGATCACTCTTATCAAGGCTGATAATAGAACGAAGGAGACTTGCCCAACTGATGAACTAACAGAGGTAATAAACATCAAAGAATCATCAGTTGATCCAATTCCCAATGTTCAGTTCAAACCTGGAAAACCATTTGGAGACAGATTAGGTTTAGGGTTTGATAGTCAGCAAAATTCTAAGTTCAGACCTAGTACAGTTGCACCTAAGTTTGTAGCTGCACAACAGTCAAGAGCTCAGAAAACTGACAAAATTAGAACTGATAATTACTCAGCTCAGTCTCAACTCAAAACTGACAAAACCGTAAAATCAGTCAGTGGCAAATAGCAAACTGAAAGATTCTACATAAAGTATCAGAGGACTGAAAAAGGCAAAACTGATCAGAGATCAGTTAAAATAACATTCAAGTCATATTCAAAAAAGAATGAAGACCATTCATGGAATAAAAGATTCAGGGGGAAAGGGAAACTCTTTCCTACTGATGAAGACTGGAATGGGCCTATGTTCACCCAGTTTCACAAAAATAAAAAGACGTTCGAGTCAAGAAAACAGAATTTTGTGAAAACTGACCATACACAGCCGAAAAATCAAGATAGGTGTAAAATTGACAAATCATCTAAGACTTACAGGAACACAAAACCTAATCGAAAAGGACCCAAATAGATATGGGTACCAAAAGTTCTTAATTTGTTTTGCATATATAAGCTGAATTCGAAATCAAGACTGAGTTACTTGCTCAACTAAGTTTCGAAACTGATCTGAACGGACGACTGAATCAAAGTTTGGATAAGATCAAAGCTGAACCTTGACAGCTGGAGATATACCGTATCGATTAATATAAGTTACTAATGAACATTAATACCCTACACTCATCTCAACCATTCATCTTTTCCACTCACCGCTTTTTCCGTATTTCAACACTTGACATGATTAATGACATGACGTTATATTACCCACCCAGATTTCACAACCACCAAATCTAACACTTATAAATACCTGTGTGTCTTACCTAAAATCATTTACATTCTATTCTCTCTTTATAATTCATCTACTGAAAAGAATTTTCTCTACCTTCAATTTCTCCAACAATCTGAATTAATGGCCTTCACCAGAGTTGAACCCGGAATGATCATTTCTCTAGATCAATTTGTGGCTAAATACACAGATCAAACTCTTGCCAAAGAAATCACAGACAAAATCAGGCAAATCAAAGGTTTGGAACAAGCATTCAACATAAACCTGAAGAATGTGTGCCTGGACAGCGTCGGTGATTTTTATGATTTTTGAAGTAAAAGCATTGAAGATGAAGATGTACTTACTTAAACCACACATGTCAATGAAACAGAGATCAAGGTTACTGAGAACCTTATAGCAGACATTTTTGGATTTGTGATATCTGGATTCACTTCAGTTCACAAAATATCTAAAGAACAGTAAGAGAAACTATGGAAAGACATTGGTATCTTAGGAGATTCTAATGTATCACAGTCTGGATCAACAGGTCTGCTCAAGCCTGAATTCAGTTTCCTGACAAAGATGCTAGAAAATTACGTAATTGGAAACGCAGGCAATTTCAGTAATCTATCCGGCACAAAGATAGATCTACTTTATATGATTTAGTTGGAAAGAGGATTTCAACTGAAAAAGATATATTTTCGATCAACTGGTCGCTCAATCTTCTGATGTACCCAAGAAGAAGAATACTGAGAAGAAATGGAGGTTTTATCTTCAGAAGACTCTTGCTCTCCTAGCCCAAAGGATTATTGACCATTTTCGGATTGCAAGAAGAAAGGAAATTGCAGTTGTTGATGGCAAAATTGCATCCAAGGTGAAACTGAACCCAAGAAGAAAAGAAAGAAGTCCTCCAAGAAAACTGAAACTACAACTGAAGCGCTGGAACATCTTGAAAAATTGAGAGAAAGAAAGAGGAAATTTGAAAAAGTTACACCCATACAAGTTACCGAGAAACCAGCAGAGGCTTCACCAGAAAAATCAGTCACCTCCGTTGCTGAAAGCCAAGGAAAGAAAGTCAGAACTGAGGAAACCCCCGACAAACAAATCGTTGCTGAAGTTGAACCTATTGTTGAGAAAATACCTGTTGAAGAGTCAGCAAAGGACTTTCAAGAAGTTGCTCCATCACTACCAGAAATTGAAACTCAGGGGGAACAAACCCTGAGAGCTGATGTTGATAATGAGGAGACGGATAGTGATGAGGAACTGATTGGACCCGGTGTGATCGAAATGCTTAATCTGATATCTTTATCAAGATCCACACCACAAAATTCAGGCTCCCAAATTGAATATGAGGAGTTTATCAAAGAACTGGAAGACTTCAGTCACAAGAAGGAGAAGCTGCAAAAGTTGAATCAAGACCGGTACAAGTCATCACTCTGGATGAGCTTGTCAATGAATAAGAAGCAGTTCCAGAAGATAAGAAAGAAGAAGAATCAGTTGTTGAACTGATTATTGAACCAGTAAAAGATCAGGTTGTTGAACCAACACCTGAAGAGGATCCTATTGCTGGACTGGAACTTGGAACAGTTGTAGAACAAGTTGACGAAGAAGAACTTGGCACCGATGAAGGGAAGTTGGAAACTGAAACTTCCGTCTCAGTTCCTTTGATTGGAACTGAAACTAGCGTGATCCTGGTTATTGCTAAAGGGGAAACCAGCAAAAATGATCAGTTTGAAACTGAAGTAACTAGAAGAATCGAGGATCCTGTGGAATCCAATCTAGAGATTCCAAGGGAAAATGAAGTAATCCCATCTCTGTCTGAATCATCTATAAATATTGGAGAACTGATTGTAGCTGACCGCAAGAGATTGCATGCTTATCAGAATTGGAAACTCAGTTCCATATCTAATCAGAGAAGTCAGTTAGTTTAAATGGAATTCATAGAGAAATGGGTGTTCAGTCTATACAATATCAATCATCTGTCCGAGCTGATCAACACTGATGAATTTTTGAACAATGGATATGCGTTGATCAGAGATAGTTATTTGAAGAGAACTGTTGCAGGAGAGAGTTCTAAGAAAGATGACAATGATGATGATGATGATTCTCAGGGAGATCCTGATTTACGAAAAGGGATTCTCGCCTCTCTACAAGACAAAGAAGGAGCAAAGGATGTTGCTGAAGAAGGGTCATCTGAAGAAAGTTTAGATGATAGTGAAGAAACTGAAACTGACTTTGACAGTTAGTTTGAAGATCAAGAAAAATAAGGTTATTAGTCTCCTACTAACCAAACCGTGCTTGAGATTGCAAAAACTGAAGCTAATAAAGCTTGTGAAGAATCTGATGATGAGTTCAATGTGGAAATTTCACCAGCTAGAGACGTTGATCAGTCAAGTCTGGAAGAAGTAAAAAGACAGTATGAGGAATGAAGAAAATCTGTGGATTACAAAGAAAAACTTAAGCAGATTGCTTCTCCTCTTAAAGAAGCAAAAGTAGCTGAAACTGAAAAAGACAAAGTTGAAGAAAAGAAAGCTGAATCTAAAGATGATGTACCTACACAAGCTGACACTATCAAATTTTACTTCAATGAGCTCATAAAGATTCAGAAAGATGACTTAAGTGTGTTCGGAAAAGTTCTGAAGGCAATGGAAGACAGCAAAACTGAAAGAGAAAACATGGAGAAGAGGTTAAACTGTGTCAAGTCTGACTGTCATGATACTCTAATTGCAATCAGAAAGACAACCATTGAATCTGAGGCAAGAAAAACTGAGACCCAAGAAAAATGGGAGGGCATCCTCAACAATGTAGTTGATAGACTGATCTTATTGGAGAATGCATCGAAAGATTCAATTGTTGATGAAACCATTTTGGCATCAAATCAGCAGCACCTAAACTCATACATTAGGAGCTTGATCAACATAGATGATGTCACTAAGGGGGAAAGTTTGGACTTGTTAAAAGTCAATGCAGCTGGTATGCCTTAAGTTCTTGAATGTATTGAAGAGAAACTGGTTGAACTGAAGAAAGCTAGAGGAGAGTTCACTGATGAATAAATGGAAATAATAGCAATGTTCTCAGTACCAGCTGATAAAAGACTGGCTCTAGACTCTCAAATGTGCAACGTCTTCAAAGATCTACCGATTCAAGAAGGAGTATCAAGTGAACAAGCCTTAGAGTCTTTTCTACATATGCAAAAAAGTTCTTGTTCATTATTGGAACAAACTAGGTAAATGGGAGAAAGATGGCACTTTGAATACGGCATCAGATGAAGTTGAAAAGACTGAATCAGAGTTTGTTTAGAAATTACTGAGGACAACCACCAGTGAAAGACTAAGAAGATCTGTTTTTGTGTTTGCTGTGTTATTTGAAAGCAAATTTTTCAGCAAGCATAGTATGACAGATTCTTGGAATATTTGGGCAAATATTCAAGGAGTGGAATGCACAGAAACTAACCTAGCTATGAAAGAAGCTGCAGAAATCTTTGATAAGAAAGTTGATCAAGGAACTAGAAAAGAAACTGGAAATTAATTTCTTTTCATGTATTTGTATTTTATTACTCTGTTACTCAGTTATCAATAAAATCTCAGTTTCTCAGTTCTTTGTGTTTTCATTATTTTTATATCTTTTTCCATTGCTTTTAAGGAGGGTATTGACATCATCAAAAAGGGGGAAATTGTTGGAAATAAAATTTATGTTTTGATGATGATTCATCATTTAATCAGTTATTGTTCTTAAACCCCATTGATGAAGTGTCATAACTAGCTGTTATAGTGCAAAGCAAAAAGATGTCTAGAAATCATTGTATATGATCTAATAGAGTCTGATAGTTGTATAATTTAATCAGACAAGCACTGTAATAGTTCTAGGTTCTGAACTGAGAAAATGAGAAACCGACTTATTGAACTGAGCTCCCAACTGAAACTGACCAAGAGTACTTCAACCGAAACTGAGGGATCAGACTCAGTTATGAAAGAACTAAAGAAGGTAAATTCGCTGAGGGACATAGACTCAGTTGGCTTATCTAAAAGATAGAAGAACTGAGGGTTCAAACTCAGTTATTAAAGACTGAAGAACTGAGGGTTCAAACTCATTTTATGAAGACTAAGTCAAGACTATAAAGTTAGACTTCAGTCAAGTCTATGATGACCTGAACTGACTTTATGGATCTTGTATGAAGGACTAAGAATCATAAGGACAATGATATCTTAGATGATCAATTGAAATAGGTGTACTTTGATTAAGTAAAAAATGATCAGATGATGGATAGAGTACTGAGATTTTGAAGAAGAGTAAAAACTTAGTTAATGCTCTTAAACTGACCAAGTCTTATTAAATCAGTTTTGGAACTTGAAATAAGTAAAACTGATGCAGAATCAGACCGTTATAAGTCAAGCAATTTTATTGGTTTATAAAGGTGTCCTTTCTGACACTGACATACAAAAAGAAAAGCAGGACCACTAACGGCTATAAGGATTCAAATTCATATGAACTAACCGTTAGAAAAACCCATATAAATAGATCTCTTCTACAACAAGAAGAGTGCGGAATTCTAAGAATCAATCTAGTCAAGAAAGATCAAACTAAGAGGGAAAGTAATCAAAAAGAATTCCTGCTATATGCGTTATTGCAAGATCACGAAATTTCTCCAAGTGTTCATAAGCATTCAAAGAAAGATCAAGAATAATCATTTGAAGAAAAATAGAGCCGTGCATAACTTTTATATCTAGAAGAAGAAGCTCAAATCACAATTGAATCATAGTTATTGATTCAAGTATCAACTTTGATTTCATCAAAGGTTTAGACTGTGAAACACCAAGAAGGTGTGAAGGACTGTTGAGATCTGTCAGGAAGACTGTGTTTGTGATGAGCTGGTGAAGAGGCAATTCAACCCTCTAAGGACCAGTGTAGCAAGCTTAGTTCAAACAGCAATCCTACCCGTTGAAGACTGAAGCTGGAAGATTGTGAAACTAGGGATTAGTGAAGGATAATCAAGTGTTTAGAATTTACTTTGTGTCTTGTAACTGTAAACCTCAAGAACATAGTGAATTTGGCCTCCTACATTATAGGGGAAGAGAGGACTGACAGGATTACACCACCTGGAACCTCTATAATTCTTGTTTACTTACTTTACGCATTTACATACTGCATTGTAGTTATATTTATCTATTTCACATACTCAGCAAACACCAGAAACTAAGTTAGCATATTAACTGATAACTCATATTTTACAAAGGCTTAATCTAATCTGCTGCCGGTTAACTCAGTTGAGAGTAAGTCAGTTTTGACTTATACTCAGCTAAGTTAGCTTAACTCCGCACAAGTTTGAGTTGAACTAAATCTACTTTAAGATTCAGTTTTTGAGTGATCTTTTGGTGACAAGTTTATTCATCCCCCCTCTAAACTTGTGTTAGCCTTTCCAAGGGAACAACAAACCCAAACATATTTGGGCACCTAAATTGCATTAACTTGTTTTGCAGGTCGTATGGTACATAGGCAGAGGATATTCCAGACACATGACATGTAACATGCACTGTTTGAAGAAATATCAGAATAAAGATGGACCTGCAGTCAACTTTGGAGGAAATGAGAAGCATGGAATCACAAAGGGTATTGGAAGCCTAATCAAGAATGATCTAGAAATTTGTGCTGTCACATTTGTTGAAGGACTAAAGTACAACCTCTTATGTGCAAGTCAATTCTGTGACAAAGGATACGAAGTAGTGTTCAACAAAAGGAAGTGCAAAGTCATCAATGAAGAAACATGACAGACGGTCTTAACTGGGAAAAGAAAGAAGAACATGTATGTAGTAGATTGGTCTACTGCAACATCAGATGTTTGTCTACTAGTTCTATCAAGACCAGGAATAAGTCGTCTGTGGTACAAGAGACCGAGCCATCCAAATTACAAGACTATCAATCGAATGGCAAGAAATGATCCAGTCAGAGGACTGGCAGATATGGTCTACAAGAAGGACATCATTTGTGACTTCAGCCAAATTGGGAAACAAACAAAAGCTTCATTCAAGACAGAGACAACACCATCAACAATTTGGATTCTTCAGCTACTATACATGGATTTGTTTGGACCAGTGACCCGAATAAGCATCAGTGGAAAGAAGTACATCTTAGTAATTGTGGATGACTTCTCAAAGTTCACTTGGACAGTCATCATCAACAAGAAGAAAGAAACTCTTATGAAGTGGCCCGATCTACTGAAAAGACGTCAAAATGAAAAGGAACCAAAAGTGATCAAAATCAGATCTGATAGAGGCAAAAAGTTTATGAATCATGTTATCAGAAGTTACTGTGAAGAAAGAGGCATGCAACATCAACTAGCTGCGGCAAGGACTCCACTACACAATGGATTTGCTGAAAGAAGAAACATAACCATAAAAGAAGCTGCCAGAAAAATGATTGCAGAAGCAAACATGTTGAAAGGATATTGGGCAGAGGCTGCCAATAGTGCTTGCTACACTCAAAACAAGTCTCTTATCAACAAAGCAAAGGGAAATACACCTTGTTAACTGTGGAATGGGAGAAAACCCAACATCTCTCATCTTCATGTCTTTGGAAGCAAATGCTTCATTCACAACAGTGGAAAAAATCTACTGAAGACCCTTGATGCAAAGGCAGATGAAGGAAGTTTCTTGGGATATTCAGATATAAGCAAAGCATTCAGAAGAACTGAATGAATTTGAGAGAAATCAAGTCTGGGAACTCACAAACAGACCTGACCACTCAAATGTCATCGGAACAAAGTCGGTTTACAGAAACAAAATGGATGAAAATGGAGTCATAATCAGAAACAAGTCAAGAATAGTTGCTGAAGGCTACTCACAAGATGAAGGGATTGACTTTGATGAAACATATGCACCAGTTGCAAGACTTGAAGCTATCAGATTATTCTTGGCATATGCTGCTCATAAGAACTTCAAAGTATATCAAATGGATGTCAAACCGGCCTTCTTAAATGGACTGCTTGAAGATGAATTCTATGTGCAATAGCCACCTGGATTTGAAATCAAAGGACAAGAGGATAAAGTGTGTAAGCTCAACAAAGCACTATATGGTTTGAAACAAGCACCCAGAGCTTGGTATGAAACTTTATCAAAATTTCTTGTGGAAAATGGATTCAAGAAGGGAACTACAGACAAAACACTGTTCAGAATCCAGCATGAAGACTGCACACTCTTGGTACAAATCTATGTGGATGACATCATCTTTGGATGTCAAAATTCCAAGCTAAGTGAAAAGTTTTCCAACTTGATGAAAAGCAAATTCCAAATGAGCATGATGGGAGAGCTCAATTACAATCTTGATCTTCAAGTTAAACAAATGGAAAATGGAATTTTCATCAACCAGAGAAAGTACATCAAAGATCTCATCACGAAATATAGAATGGAATCATGCGCAAAGGCTGCAACTCCTATGTTAGGAAATATAGAATGGAATCATTTGCTGTTGGAGTATGTGCAAGATTTCAATCAGATCCAAAAGAAAGTCACCTAGATGCTGCTAAAAGGATGTTAAAATATCTCAAAGATACAGTTGACTTGGGATTATTTTATCCAAGAGATGGGGATTTTACTCTAGTTGGATATACAGATGCAGACTATGCAGGTTACAAAGTAGACGGAAATAGTACATCTGGTACACGTCAAATGCTAGAGAACAGACTAGTATCTTGGTTCAGCAAGAAACAAATGTCTATTGAAACATCTACAACAGAAGCAGAATATGTAGCTATAGGTAGTTGTTGTGCACAATTGTTATCGATAAGACAACAACTCAGAGACTATGGAATTGAAGAGAAGGGGATTCCAATCATGTGTGACAATACAAGTGCTATATAAATATCAGAAAATCTAGTTCAACATTCAAAGACAAAGCATATTGATATCCTACATCACTTCATACGCGATCATGTGGAAAAATGGGATGTGAGATTGGTCTACATCAAAACAGACGATCAACTGGCAGACATCTTTAGCAAACCTCTCTGTGAGAACAAATTCATAGAATTAAGAAGTCTTCTTGGACTAATGAATCTTTCATAGTCTATATATTCATATGAAATTAACTAGTGCACTTAATCCTAATCATTCTGAGATTAGTCACTATGTTTAAAGATCTCTTAAATTAATGACGGTCTCCGAAACATTTGGTTATCAAACATTTGTTAGGTCTTCATATTAGTTTTGATGAATAAATCTAGTCTGAAGACAAACCAGACGACTAATGGACACAGACTAGTATTGGGACTTCAAGGCAGACGACCGAGTGACTTGGAAGCAAGGCAACTAGACTCAATTGATTTCCTAACAATTATATGCTCTAGCTGACCTACCGTGAGATGCCGAGGTCCGTATGACCGAGCAGGGTAGGTCTTGCCTTTATCTCGTACGGACCGACTTACGATGGACCGAGGAACGACCTGAGCAGCCCCCACCTTTGGAGTGGATATCGGCCCCTTAGGCCTCCAAAAGGACTCTTGGTCCTTAAAGTTAAGGTTCTAGCCCTATTTCTATCCTGACACATGGCGTGGTGAAATCCGGTATCATCATGTATATTAACTTTAAAATTTATAATTCGAACTCGGCTCATCAAAAGGCAAATGCAAAATAAGAAACTATAATACAATATGTCATGCATCATACTACAAAAAACCATAAATTCTATAAATATTCTATCAAATTATTCTCGTTTTTATTACACTAATAGATACCTTATCATCTGTTGAAATAAGATTGTGTTGTACAGTGATTGATTGATATAAGCAGATTCACAAACATAATTAAACGTTCACAAGTCAAACTCATGTTCGTTCGTGACGAAACAAAAGTCGTCGGGTATAAAATCTACGCCCTTTGATCCAGTGGTAATTGGTTGAGGGTGAATTATCAAGAGTAAATATGAACAAGGGGGGGGGGGGGGTTTGAGGTGATTTAGACTGAGCCTGAGAATTTCTCCAGGATGCCTACGTATCCAATGTGAATATTGAAATCAAATCTTTCGTAGTTCTTTGTGATTGTTTATATAGGGGGAGATTGTGCCCTAGGCCTGCGTGGGACGTGCCCAATGTGGACACTCTTTTCATGTTATTCAAGTTAGAGATAATTCGGGGATTATCCCTAGATTATAGGAGATAATTGAGATATTTGTATTAAATGATAAATATCCGAGCCTTAAGGCTTGGGATTCTTTTGCATAATTATCGTATAATTATTATTATTATCATACTCTTTAGCCGACTTACGGTGAGATGCTACGGTCGATCCGACCGAGCTGCGTAGGTCCACCCCTTCCCTGTCCTGACCGACCTGTAGTGGACCAGGGGACGACCTAAACCCCCTTCCTTCATGTGGACTTAGTTCGGCCATTAGGCCTATGATGGGGCTCTTAGCCCTTACAGTTAAGGTATTTGGTCTATTCTCATTATTATTTGTGTGACATTTTCCAGGCACGTAGAGTGGTGAAATATGGTATTGTCATAAGCCCCCCAGATCTAGATGAGCTCTTGAGGTCAGGTCGGATCTGAGTTAGATATTTTGTCGCTGTTAGGCTGGTTCGACTTGGTTCCGCCGGAGCTCGGTCTATGCTTTAACAGGGTGGACATAGTCAACAATTCCAGGTGGCACAGTCATACCATAACTTTTGCCTTAATTTTTTTGAAATACGAGGCATCTCCCTCCCACTTCAACGGACGGTTTTCGAGAACAGGTTGAGGCTTATAGCACCCTATCATATCAACCGTTCCATCACATTTTGGCACTCATAAAGAACTGTTACATCTGAAGATTTTTAACGTAAATATTCATTTATTATTTTTACATTTAAATTTCACTTTCCTTTTATTTTCTCTCAAAGATGAGAGCTAGAGCTTCGACTCCCACAAGTGTTTCTATGGAAAACTCCATGGAAAAGGAGAATGGTCCGGTGGTGGAGGGTGCTTCGACTGATTTAGCCGGTGCTTCCTCTCACCATTACTCTGAGACATTTGACCCGAAAACCAGTCTACAAATCCAAGAGGGTACTCAACGCCTTATGGGTAGCTTTGGGAGAGCCTCCATTCTTGCTGAACGCAGCCATGACTACATATGCCAGGAATATAACTTAAATCAGGGCATTTATACCCCCACGCTTCCGGTGGAACCTCAGCCATATGTCTGTCACCCTCCCGAGGGATTTGGCGCTATCTATGAGGGCTAATTGAAGGGTGGATTACGGCTACCCTGGTGCTCTGTGTTTCTGGATGTGCTAAGATGCTACAAGACTGGAGCTGCACAAGTAACTCTTAACGGTGTTAGGAGTATCATCGGGTTTTCCATCCTCTGTTGGATGGTGAATGTTTGCTTTATGGTCCCTCTATTCCAAAGTTTTCATCATATTGAGAAGAATCCAGGACCAAGTGGGTGGTACACCTTCCCCCCGCCATCCCTGTGTTCAAGCCTTTATTGCTGATGGTGCTTCTCCAGCCAATAATTAGAGAAGACGATTCTTCTTCGTCAGGTGTAGGGATCGGGCCAAATTAAGCCGGTGGGTAACGGCCACTCTAGACAAGGATCCCGCATCCGACTTAAGGGATTTCGACGATGTGCACACCATTCTCAATGGTAACTTTTTTATCCCTCATAAGGAGTTATCATTAGAGCTTGTTCATGTAGCTCGACTGCATGATGTTGGGCCAGAGCCCTTTGAACTTTTAAATGCTGCGGAGCACACATCTTGTAGAAATCTGACCAATGCCCTTATTTTCATGACCTAACATTTATCCTTGTCCCCTTTTACATTGTTCGCCCTATTGTTTCCACCAAGTGCTGTAGGAGGGGAGCTGATCAGAGTGAGTACTTCTACCGAAAGGATGGATTCTGATGAGCATCTTCTTTCCCAACCTACAGGTATAGCCATTAACATTGTGCCCCATAATATTGTTATGGCTGGGTCCCAGCCGAGTCATCAGAGGGAGAGCATTCCTATTTATTCTGCTCTGAGGGTGGATATTGCAACGCCTACCATTGAAATCCTGGATGAAGATGTTGAAGAAGAGGACTGAGGTACACCTTCAATCATAAGGAGCCATTCTGAGGCAGGTGATCGGCAAAGGAAGAGAAGAAGAACATAGGCTTCTTTACGTCAGTCTCCTGAGTTGATTGACCCAAATGGTGAAGCTGACGAGGGTAATGACGCCAAGGATGAGGAAGAGCCGGAACCTGATACTTTATTTGAAATGGCCAACGAGCAGTTGGCCAATGAGGGTATCAGCATAATCGAATACGTAACTGTTCTTGGCGCTCTTCTATGTTTTATCATTAGACCTTATATATTCTAAAGTTTAAATTGTACCCGTCTCAGAGGTCTCGCATTGGAGAGGAGACCTTCAAGAGACTCGGTCACTCTCGCCTCATGTACATAGAATTTGAGGAAGAGGATCTCTGAGCTGGAGCGGGGATTAACTGAGCGCGAGCAGCCCAGACAAAGTTTGCAAGCTGCATTTAAGGAGAATGAATCTCTCAAGCAGCGGTTCCAGGCTTATGAAGCTGAGCTGCAGAGATTAGGATCCGCTAATAAAGCCTCTCTTGAAAGAATACATAGGGAGGACTTGGCATAGACATCTAAGATGGGGCAGATTATCGCCAAACTAAGGGAAGAGAAGAATGCCTTATCGAATGAGCTTGCCGCCACCCCTTCCTGATTTCTAGGCAAGTATAGGGCCTCTCCTGAGTTTAAACAGGCCTTAGACCTATTGTTCTCCCTTGCTGCCTATGAGTTTTACTCTATGGGCATTAATGAGGCCTTGGCCCAATTTCCTAATTTGGACACACCACGCCTTCCCCATGCCAACCTATACAGGTATGGCATGGACATGTTTTACAATGATCCTGTGGTGGATATCCGAAAGGCAGTGGATATTGTAGCTCAGCATGATTTCTCTTCGGAGGTCTTCTGACCAGCCTGGGACAGGCGCAGCTACAACAGCAGGGCATGATTCGCTTCATGGGTCTTAACTTGTGTATATATATATATATATATATATTAGAAGCATCAAAAAATTGTAGATGGAGCATAATTTATAATGTAAAAAAAATTAATGTAAATATTTTTTAGCACTTACTTGAATTTATCTTTCGATTATCATCTGCGTTGGATAGCACCCGAGTATGCCTTTCGGTAAGATGTATTCTTTGAATGGAATACTTAACTCATACTCGCCATCGTTTCCCTCTTAGGGTATCTTTTTTTTTATTTATAGAATTGAAGACTTATACCGAGTCCGACCTGCAAAACTAAGTGCGTCTATCCTATGGACAAAGATAAAGATTTACGCTGTGTCCGATCTGTGGAACTCAGCGAGTGGGACATAGATTTATATTAAGCCCGACTTGCGGAACTGGGCGTGACCATCGATTCTGTCGATGCTTTTATGACCGTGCATCTAATATTGCATTGACAAGGGTTTTGGTAACCGTTGGGCAATAAGTATGGTCTTAGAATCTGGAACGCCGTTATAAATCTTGTTTGTTAGATTTTCAGTCTCGGGCGTCTGATTCTTTTCCTTTCTCTATAAAATGTGGTTTCCTTTATCCTTCATCGTACTTGCAAACTCAGAGCTTTGTTATTGAGTATTCATTTTCTTTTTCATCATGTCGATGTCTTCTACGGGTTCCTCCTCCTCTTCTGCCCCCGGTGTGTCCCATTTCTTTGCTACGGATTCCGCTACTGCCTGCACAAATTTTTTAGGGTACTTTAACAGGAAAAGGCCCCTGGCGGAGAGGGGTTTGAACATGCATAAATTTGAAGGGAGTGGTTCTATGTTTTGTGTCATTTTCTCAGGGTAGCGTGACTTTACGGCAGCACTTAGGGGAGGGTATAATCTCACCTTGGTGCGTGAGTTCTATTCAGTTTTATCGGAGGCTGAATCCATTGAGGGAACGACCTCGGTTTTTCTCTGAGGAGTCATGTTGGCTTTACTCCGGTAGCCATAAACGTGTTTCTTCACCTCCCCAACATAAATCCGTCCATGCATTATGAGGCGGCTTGGGATCTTGATAATGAGGAGCCTTGTCTTACTCATAGAGCATACGCATACCAACGCTTATTTCCTGGTGATAGAGATCATGTTTTGCAAGGTGCTGCCTCCGGGATGCACCGGTCACATCAGGAATGAAAGCGGTTCATCAATACAAGCACTATCCTGATGGTAGATTTTGAGGTGCCTACTGATGAAGAGTTCATCCTAATTCATGCTATCTTCACTCCACAGGTGGGTGTCGACTTGGGGTCATAATCCATTACGAGGCCGTCAATTTTTGTGAGGATAATGGATCCTTCTCGACCTGTACCTTTCGCTTGGTTAATCTTAAATCTTTGTACCTGTAGTTGTGGAATGCCGGTCAGCCCTGAGGATGTGTACCTTAGTGGGGAATGGCTTTTACTTTAACATTTTCTTTTGCTCGCACTTTGTAGTACCTTCTGCTTTTATGAATGATTTTATTCTTTTTTGTGTCCGTCGCCTCCTTATTTTAGAGTCCCATGGATTCAATAAAATTACGCTGATCCGACCTGCGGACATAGATACAATTACAATGGTCCGACCTATGGAACTCAGCATGTCCATCCTGTGGACTTAGAAAAAAATTAAACTGAGTCCGACCTGCGAAACTCAGTGTGTCCGTGGTGCAGACTTAGATAAAATTACACTGAGGCCGACCTACGGAACTCATCGCATCCGTCCTGTGGACTTAGATACAAATTACATTGAGTCCGACTTGTGGAACTCAGCGCGTCTTTCATGTGGACTTAGATAAAAATTACACTGAGTCCGACCTGCGGAATTCAGCGCGTCCGTGGTGCGGACTTAGATAAAATTACACTAATACCGACCTGTGGAACTCAGTGCGTCCGTCATGCGGACTTAGATAAAAATTACACTGAGTCCGACCTGCAGAACTCAGCGCGTCCGTCCTGCGGACTTAGTTAAAAAATACACTGATACCGTCCTACGGAACTCACCGCCTCCGTGGTGCGGACTTAGATAAAATTATGTTGAGGCCGACCTGTGGAACTCAGGGCGTCCGTCCTGTGGTCTTAGATAAAAATTACACTGAGTCCAACCTACGGAACTCAGCGCGTCCGTCCTGCGCACAAAGATTAAAATTACACTGAGGCCGACCTGCGGAACTCAGCGCATCCGTCCTGCGGACTTTCGTTAGTGCGTCTTCTGCAAGCTTTATTTGTATAATATTTCCATGCAAATCATGCACCCTCAATAAGATAAAAATATAAATAGCATAAAGAAAAGCACCCACCATGTGCCAAAACAAACCATCCAAAAATGAAGTATCAGAAAAAATGTATTTAAGACAGAAATATAAACTACTAATGCATGTACCTCGTCTCGTGCTGTGTCAGCTCGACCCCTTTCCTGGTGATCATTGTTGTGTAGCAGATCCTAGCTGCTTCAACATCTCCTTTTATTTCTACTGATCCATCTGTAGTGGGGAACTTTAGGCTAATGTGGGCCGGTGAGATGACAACTCGGAGCTCGATCAGTGCTGGTCTTCCCATTATGATGTTGTATGCTGAGGGAACCTTTACCAGCATGTAGTTTATCATTATTGTTTTTCACCTTGGCTCCCTTCCAAATGTTGTTGCGAGCTTGATCATTCCCAGAGGATGAACTGAATGTCCTGCAAACCTGAAAAGAGGCACCGATAGACTGGAAGGTAGAATGATAAAGAACATTGACAGCACTCCATGTGTCCACACAGATACGCTTTACCAGGTTCTTATGAACTACGGCTTCATTGACTAAGACCTCGTTACTGGTTATCATAGAAAGTGGATCTTTAGGGCCGTAGATCACCGATTTCCTGACATGTCCAATTAAGGCTTCCAAGCTGACGCTAGGCCTGCCTACAATGGTGTTGATCGTGTTGATCGGGCAATTGTCTATTTGCCAATCAGTGTCTGGGGTCCTGTCCCTTCTCCTTCGAGGTTCATCCTGACGGTCTCGATCTTGCCAGTACATTTTCTTCCTGAAATCTCTTGAGCCCCAGGGCTTGGGGTCATGAGATCAGTCTACGACCTCATCTAGATTTCCATCCATAATAGAAGCATCAATATCTCTTATCAAATATTTTCATTCCTCTGAATCGTGTCCCACATCCTTGTGGTAGGCACATAACTTGTTCTGATCTCTCCTTTCTGGTGGTCCTTTCATCAGAGGGGGGTTCTTACCAACCCCATTCTCTCCATGATGGTCAAGCCTTGGACATGAGATATGTTCAAATAGATGAAATCCCTTTCTTTTAGAACACCATTCTTCCCTGACCGGTCTGCGGTTGGGGTATTCGTGCGGACCCAGACCGGTTTCCTCTTCTATCAGGCTTCTCTTCCGCCCTTCTCTTTTAGAATCTCCCTTCTCTGATTGTCATTTCAGTCTATTCGCCTCTTCTCCCTGGTAATACTTGTATGCAGTGTCCATGCATTCTTCCATAGTCCTGAGATCTACTGCTCAGCTTCGCGTATAGCTGTCCTTCTCGGAAGCCAGCCACAAACGATGTAATCAAAAACGAATTGTTCATGCCCTGAACTTGGATAGACTCCTCAATGAATCTTTTTAAATACTAGAGGATAGATTCCTCTTTCTTTTGTTTAATTGTATGGAGATAGGTCGCATTTCTCTAGAATGGCCTAGCTGTAACAAAAGCCTTAAGAAACATTCTCTCTAGGTCTTCAAAATTGGAAACTGACTTTGGTGGGGGTTTTCAAAACCATTCACGGGCCCTGACTGTCAAGAGCATGGGGAACAAATAATCTAATGGATCATTGGATATATTGAAACAAATAATCTCCGCATGGGCTGCCCCCCTAACCCGACTTGGGCACCTACAAATATATTGAAACAAATAATCTAATGGATCCTTGGATCCATCGTAGGGGTCCAGCTTGGGCACCTACAAAACCTACGGGTCAATCATACTCATCTACCTGCCTCCTAATGGGAGAAGCGAAGCAAAAATCATCCATTCTCTTGCCCGCCATGGCATTGATCTCCGCATGGGCTGCCTCCCTAACCCGACAATTCAGCGGTTTAGTTTCCTTGTTTGAGACAGAAGCCTCTTCATCCTGTTTTACTTGATTAAGAGGTGTTTTTTCTCCAGTCTCCTCCTCTGAATTATTCTCTTCTGATTGTATTGCTTTGAGGATGGCCTATCTGGTAGCGGGATCCTTGGCCGCCAATTGCTCCTTAACAACTTGTTCTTCTGAATTTAGGGAGGCTTCCTCTGATTGCCCTGTCTGGCTTTCTGTATCCACATCCTCGTCGTCATGGTCGTTGTTTTGATTATTTTGGGCGTTTGCTGCATTTGCTACCGCGGCAGCCTTCTGGGTTCGTGTGTTGGGTTTTGGTGGTATGATGATTGATTTCAATCATCAACAAACAATCACCAGGAGAAGACCCTCCTTCTAGTGCCATTTGACGAAACAAAATTCGTCGGGTATAAAATCTAGGCCCTTTGATCTAGGGGTAATTGGTTGCGGGTGACTTATCAAGAGTAAATATGAACAAGGGGAGGAGTTTTTGGAAGTGATTTAGATTGAACCTGGGAATTTCTCCAGGATCCCTACGTATCCAATGTGTATGTTGGAATCAAATCTACCGTAGTTCTTTGTGATTGTTTATATAGGGACGATTGTGCCCTAGGCCTGCGTGGGCCGTGTCCAATGTGCACTCTTTTTTCGTGTTATTCAAGTTAGAAATAATTCTGGGATTATCCCTTGATTATAGGAGATAATTGAGATATTTGAATTAAATGATAAAGACATGAGTCTTAAAGGCTTGAGATTCTTTCCATAACTATCATATAATTATTATCATTATCATACTCTCTAGCTGACATGCGGCGAGATGTAAAGGCCGATCCGGCCGAGCTGCGTAGCTCCACCCATTACCTGTCCGGACCGACCTGCGGCGGACCAGAGGACGACCTGAACAGCCTTCTTTCATGAGGGCTTAGTTCAGCCCTTAAGCCTATGATGGGGCTCTTAGCCCTTATAGTTAAGGTATTTGGTCTATTCTCGTTATTATTTGGGTGTCATATGCCTGGCACGTGGAGTGGTGAAATCCGGTATCGTCAGTTCGTATAGATAAAAAGACTTTAATTTATTTCAAACTCTATTCATTAAGCTAAATAAACGATCGATCACAAACAATAACGAGCTGAATACAAGTTTGCTCATGAATAGCTTTGATTTTTTAACAACTCTAACGATCACTTATACAATTCAACAGCCTCAACAACAATCAAAAACTCCTCAGCTACGTTTACGGCAGTTATTTCAACTTTTTTAACGACTTTAGCAGCCTGATTTATAATCTTATCAAGCAGTATAATAAAATATAGCTTCTCACATAGTTACGCTGCACAATGAGCAAAAACAAAACCAACCCGTATAATAGTGCTTGTGAACAAAGGGGTATTACATCTTAAAAACATGTTAAGATCAAACGCTTACTCTTCTATTAAAATCAATTAGTGTTAGTAAATGTGCTATTATATTTTCTTATACATTAAACGTGTGGGGAATCTCTCCCATAATATAATTGGGGTTCAACATGCCCCCTCAAGTGTAGACAATCTCTCCGAACATTTTCACAATACAAATTGTGAATATAATGTTCACTATATAAATTGTGAATCCCAACATTTGCACAACATAAATTATGAAAATAATATTCACAGCATTGTTCGATCCTATGACATCTGGCTCGGATACCAAGACAAATTTCAGTAGTTCAAAAAGAATTGTTTTTCATAAATAGTTCATTCACCCTTACATCCAATATTTATACACTCCAACTAGAAACCCTACTTTACACATATTGTCAAAAATGCCCTTAGCAACTAACTATAACCCGTAAGCCAGGTTGACACACTCGAAAAAGAAACAAAAGAAGAAAGGTTCCTCGAACAGAACTGGAGCTTCACCTTCACCTTCACCTTCAATCGGATCATACCAAATCATACCTTCAATTTACTTGATTGACAAAAAAATAAAAAATAAAAAAATAAAAAAATAAACCTCACCACAAATAACAGATCGATGGAACCTGCAACAGGTGTAACTCCACGCTCCCGGAAACCGAGCCCTTATCAGGAAGAGAAACGTTCGGCACTTATAGCATTAAATAAATCTAACATTATACACAAGCCTCTATGTCATCGTATCAAATAAAAGCAAACAGAAGCTAAAAAAACTCAGGTAAAAACATAAATGCTACTAAGAATAGATACAAACATACTAAAGAGGGATAGTTAATTACAACGACGAAACAAAACCAAAGACTTACACAATACGAGATCTTAAAAGTACAAACCAAACTTACAAAACTCTAGGAATAAAATGACGACAAGACTAGTACAACCTTTACGAGGAAAAAAATCTAAAAGCATCTTCAAGGCATCAGCATCATCAAGTCGTCGACTACTCTTGGTCAACATGTTCGTCTTCTCACCCCACAATGCATACAAAAGAAAATGCAAAGGAGGTAAGTACAAAGTACTTAGTAAAAGTGAGAAGCTAATGAATGACAAAGTTCTACAACAAAAAGGTTATTATTGTGATTATTATTAATTTATCTTTATGAGACCAACTCAATCTAGGGTTCACTTCATGTCCATCAACATGTCATGACTATACATTTGTAGCGTAGCTTATCTTGGTTACGTCAGCACTCAAGGGCACTACGCGAGATGTTTCCACCACGAGATGGTGCCAACCGACAGTGACTTGCACTGTTGGTCTCGGGTATCCCTGGTATGCATACACGTCCGGTGAAGTTCCTCCATACGTAGGGTCTTGGACTTACGGGGTGGTGTTAAATCCTCCATACATAGGGTCCAAAGACTTACAAAGTTATCCACCTATCCGGACGAGTCACATAGCCGATGTTTACATGTGCCTAACCAAAAGTGACATAACGTTTAAGCTTATTACTATGGAAGTATGTATTTATTATTTATCGTTAACTAGCCACCTAAGTATTTTCAAATAAGCTCCCTCAAACCTACTTTTCTCTTTCCTAGACCACTAGACACGGACAAGGCCTAGCAATTACACAGACATTGATGAACTCGAGTTCATCAAAGCACAAGCCCTTTCATGCTCTCCTGACGGTCCCGAACTTCAACTACCTTGAAGAGTACATTTGGTGCCAGAATTTAATTCGGTAACTATACTATTTGATCTTAAAATATTTTTAGAATAATCTACGCTCCATGACAATCGTTTTGACTACTCATGGCTGCGAAACAGAGCTACGGATTGAAAGATATGAATTTTTGAATAATCGAACTCGAAGGTTACCAAAAACAAGGGCTAAACTAAAAATTTACGAAATTAAGAGATGTTGTTTTTCAAAGTTTCATCTCATCGCGGTGATTACTTTTCTCTACTGCGGCATCTTGAAACAATGAACGGATTGGCCACACGGT
This sequence comes from Gentiana straminea, assembly GCA_036785695.1. Lineage (NCBI taxonomy): Eukaryota > Viridiplantae > Streptophyta > Magnoliopsida > Gentianales > Gentianaceae > Gentiana > Gentiana straminea. Next base: position 603,699 of record JAVUPR010000340.1, read on the forward strand.
TGAAGATTACATTCTCCCTTTTTTTTCCTGAAAACTCTGCGTCTGTCTCCCTGGTTGCGTCGCCCTCTCCCTTTTTTTTTTCCAGAATTAACGTGTAAAACCAAGTAAGGTATTTTGGGGATTATTTCCTTTTTTATAGCCATTTTATTAAATTCATTAATTAAATAACTAAATCCTTTTAATTAAATTATTTTTAATTAAATAAATAGGATAAATAATAATTAGGTCGTAGTGGGTATGCCCAATTACTATCTTAACCTTTTTGAAAAGTTGGGATGTTACATTCCTCCCCCTTAAGAGGAGTTTTGTCCTCAAAACTTGAATGTAACTGGGGTGTACTTGAACTCTGGACTTTGCGAAGCGTTTCGTCTTCTAACTCTCACAGTCTTCTTCTTCCCTCTTCCCACTCTTTTACATGTCTTGAGCAATCTTGAGGTTGCGACGATCCGTTTCAATCTTCATGTTGGCTTGATGTATCAACTTTGGTCTCGTATTCTACCGTCGCTCCACTTCATCCCAGAAAACTTGCTTTCTTCCCTTTTCCCCACACAAAGTTTCAAATGTTGACATCAAATGTTGCCGCGGTAGCTATTGTTGTAGTCAACTCTTCTATCTCTATCTTCATGAAAGATCATCAGCAGTACTGTTCCAGGTCTCTGTACATCTTTGTTCCTCTAGGGTAACTGCAACTACAATCCCGTGGCTCTATACATCACCTTCTTTCTTAGATATTCCGCATTCGTAACCCACATCCGATTCTGATTCCTTAGGTTGCCATCTTCCTCTAACTTGTGTCCCCTGGCGGGTTGGTTCTGACCACTAACCTGTAACCGGAGACAACTTGATCTTTATCTTGTGTCTTCACAATCTCAACAACTGCCTCGTATCTCACGATCAACAATATGACATACTTGCTTCTGGTGACCTATGTTCTGAAGGCTTGAGCTTCCCATCTGACTCACAACTTTCTGGCATACTTCATTTCTTTTGATCACAACCTCCATCACTGCAACGCAAGCTTGCTGAGGAACTGCAAGGATTCCGTCTATAAGATTTTTGAGACTTCTCGGGAAGGAAAAACATGCATCGGCCATACATTCTCTCTGATGTTCTGATCCAATTCGTTTGCCAAAAAGGGTTAGTTTGGAGAATAAATAAAGTTGAAAAGTGACAAGTTGAGTACCAGGGTGGTATGTCAACTAGGTAAGCAAAGGAAGGGTATAATGCACTAGAAATGAGAAAGGTTGCTTGGGTTACAAGCAAAACAAGATGATCCCGTGTTGAGGAAAGTTGAAGTTGGTTCCAAAATGAAGAATGAGGCACTATATCATAATACAAAAGGTAGCCACCAAAGAAGAAGCAAAAATGATTATCTTGCAGATGAGATTATTTTGATAGAGTGGAATTCTGCACGATACGGTGGTCTGCAAAGAACTCAGAGACAACTTGAAAGGATGGTAATAAGCTTTCATATAAGACTTTAGAAAGTGGAAACATGAAAGGAAACATCACCTGATGGACTTGGAACCATTAACTGCGAAGGAATGTGAATACTAATCTTGAGGACATTAGGCAGGTGATCTTGATTGTTAAACACTTGGTTAACAAAATGGATGTTAGCGAACTAGGAAAATCTTCAGTTCTCATGAGTGCCGCAGAGGAACATCACACAACAGAAAATCAAAGTAAAGGTGCAAGGTCGAGCACCAAAAAGACTAGACAATTTAGAATCAGGAAGAGAGCAAGAGTCTCAACATGAAGTAGCTATGGAGAGAAAACGAGCACACCAAAAGGTCTCAGATGAATATAAAACTTTTCAAGAAAAAAAAATCAATTTTGCATTATTCGAGAGAGGTTAAGTTATTTCAAGATGGAAAGGAAAAATAGAAATTCCTCAAGGTAGTAAAAGGAAAAATCAAAGGTTTGAATAAGTAAGCGGCAAACAATATTTTAAGTGAAGCGGAAAAGACACTTAAGAATTGTCGGATAAAGTTTGATTTCAAGAATTAATTCAAACTTCCAAAAGAATGTGAATGATCATTGATGATCCAAATCAAGGGTTAAAGGTTGTACTACTCAAGAGGAATAGTACACTGCCAAGGAATAAATGCTCGAGGTTATTCGTCCTGTGGAATTGAAGAGGTTAAATAAAAAATAGGCATTTCAACCGGTGTAAGAAAAATTGTAGTAGAAACGCCAAAACATAAGAAGGAATGTTAAAAAGTGTGTCTGGCGGTTCATGGCTCTAAATGGCCTGAAAGGGAGTTAAGACTAAATGATACAAGGTACATTAATCAAGATTTAAATTCAATAGAAGTTTTGAAGTTCAAATGTTGGTTGGCTAGATAGGTTCGGAAGGCATCTTGAAAAAGTCTACCTTCTGCTTGAAACTGGTTTGGCATAAATTGCTAGAATGTTAAGGGGTTGTAATTGAAAAGGAATGTCATGGTAGGCTTACAATTTGACCGGAAAAAGCAGATATGAACACCTTAAAAGAACAGGCATCATTAGGTGAAGAAGATACAACATCGACACTACCCTTATATGGGGAACTGAGAATGAACACAAGTAAGAAAAATGTTCTGACATCAGAAGGCTTAGTCAAATTTGAGTTTGAATTGAAAGATGGGAGTGCACCAATGTAGAATTTTGAAGAGAACTTGTTTCCTGATTTGAGAAGTAAGAAGGCATGAATTTGTTCAAAAGAAAGGCTTATGGGGACATGTTTCTACGGTAATTCTTGACAACAAGTGGAGAGGATTTGTTGAGTTTAAAGATCTCAAGTGAAGGATTACATGAGAAATAAATTAACAGAAAGGTATAATTACAAAAGGGCATGAAAAGGGTCTGAACATCAAACATTGCATGCTGGAGGATAGCATCTTGGTTTTCATTTACAACTGCAAAAGAAACTATAACGTTAACTTTACAAGCATCCTACAAAACGGTTTAACTCAAAAGGAGATCAAACTTCGGGGAACTCCTGAACATAACAATCGTAACCTACTACCCTCTTAGGCCAAACCCTAAGTCAAAGAGGTGAGAATTCCTTTTAGGTTGCTATGTACGATATTTACTCCGGATCTGACATTATCAATTTGTAAAGAACAAACGAAGAGGAATTTGAGCATGATCCAAAAAGAAAAGATTTAGATACTGGAGTTTTCCAGGTGATAGAAAAATATTATAATTTTTGAATGAGAGCAAGTAAGTCAAAAATAATTTTTTTTTGATGATTGCACAAGCTGTCAGAATTTCCAGATTAGTAAACACTGAGTTGTATTGCGAATCGAGATCAAAAGAAAGGGACTATGAACTTAATTCCAGAAGGAAAGTTGTAGATAAAAGTTTTTTCTGCAATATATAAAAAATTCAGGTCAGTTGAAGGTGTTTAACCTGTTCAAAATAGAAGAAGTGAAAATGTTGCTGCAGATTTTCTGGACAGAGTGTCCGGCATTAACATGAATTTTCTGAACAATCAACTATGATTATTGAGTTTATGTAAAAAGAGACATTGTAGAAAACACAGTGGTCTATCTTGTTGAAAATGTTCAGAATTTTTGGATCAGGGAAAATAGAATTACATGAAGGGAAAAAACAGAAACAGAAAGCATTCACTCGTGTTGGATAGAGCAATTCACAGGGATGATAAAACTTTGTGTCAAAGGAAGAATCCTTTAACACTAATTGTTGAAACAAGTGAGAAGTACTTGGTAAATATACAATTACATATGGTGTTCAGGTGGAACCCATCTTGAGAAAAACAGGGTCAAGGAATTTTGGTAAACATAAACCAAGCAATAGTGAAAAGAGAAAGTGTAGGGTTTGTAAAGTTGAATCAAATATACTTCTCTACAAAGTTAGGCCTGGCCGAAAGTAAGATTATATTTTTGAGGTGTAAAAGGACATGAAGAGATTGCAATAGGGAAAGTAAGGAAAAAGGAAATCAACCAAGAGTTCGACTTTAAGGAGTAGGCATAAGACTCCGATCCCAAAGCTTTAATTAAAAGGGTTTCACTTAACCCAATGTGACAAGTTATGGTTTGGAAACTTCAAAGGAAGAGAGGGTTTCTCCTCAGGGTTCTAGAAAGAACAAAACCTAAGGTAATCACACACAAGAGGTGAGCTAAGAACTCGACTCTATCTTCGTCTAAGAAGACTCTTCCTTGGTCCTAATGCAACCTAACCATGGTTTAAGGGTTCTTAGTCTTACGGGGCTTTACCACAAAGATCAAGAGAAAGTAGGAAGGTTCTAAATGGTCTAAATGAATCTTATCTCAGACAAAAAGAAGCCTAGGACGGAAACGACGCTTCACTCTGATACCAACTGTAACGCCACGATCCTAGATACCGAGCCCTTATCCGGAAGAGAAACGTTCGGTGCGTATAACATTAAATAAATCTAACATTATACACAAGCCTCTAAATCGTCGTATCAAATAAAAGCAAACGGAAGCTAAAAAGACTCAGGTAAAAACATAAATGCTTCTAAGAATAGATACAACCATACTAAAGATGGATAGTTAATTACAACGACGAAACAAAACGAAATACTTACACAATACGAGATCTTAAAAGTACAAACCAAACTTACAAAACTCTAGGATTAAAAGGACAACAAGTCCAATACAACCTTTACGAGGAAATATAATCTAAAATCATCTTCAAGGCATCAACGTCATCAAGTCATCGACTACTCTTGATCAACCTGTTCGTCTTCTCACCCCACAGTGCATACAAAAGAAAATGCAAAAGAGGTAAGTACAAAGTACTTAGTAAAAGTGAGAAGCTAATGAATAACAAAGTTCTGCAACATAAAGGTTATTATTTTGATTATTATTAAATTATCTTTATGAGACCGACTCAATCTAGGGTTCACTTCATGTCCATCAACATGTCATGACTATACGATTGTAGCTTAGCTTATCTTGGTTACGTCAGCACTCAAAGGCACTACGTGAGAGGTTTCCACCACGAGATGGTGCTGATGACGTAGATCAAGTGATAATAAAATACTTGACCACCATAAACCAATACTAGCAAGAGGACTAAGTCCATCGTTGTATAGCTATAGCGAATCCAGGTCGATCCCACAGGGAACCAATTGTGGGTCCTTTATATACAAACAATTAATTATTCATGTCAAGGACATAAAGCGGTCTATGACCAACAAAAGACAAGAAAAGATAAACGACACGACTCGACACAACACAAATAAAGACACGTAATTAACCTCCCCAATTATTATGTTATCGTTTGGATCTAGAGATTCTATATAATTAAGCGATACTCGACAACTATTAATCCGATTCGTATTTCTTTTATATTGGCTACGGGAGTCATCCCCTAAACTAGATCTAGCTCCGGGTAGGCCATCAAGATCACTATGCTACATTACGTGACTTCGCTTTTTCGGCCTCCATCTCATATAACTTGCACGCTTACAAAACTAAGGATGCCGACCGTATTCCTCACCTAGGCAACATTCCTGTGATTAGGCGTACTTCCTAGACGATCGCATCAGTCTCTGACCCATTAACAATTACCTGCTCGGTCTCATGTTAATCTACGATTTACGTATAACTAGGTGAGCTCAATTCCTTAATATAGAACAGATCTAGATCTCGCTGAAAGTCCCGGAAGATCAATTCATGAGCTGACCTATGAGCCCTATATTGGTATTTCCTAATCATACGCTAATTAAAACAGACGAGCAACGTAGCCGTAGCCATACCTACTAAGACACGAAATTCTAGGTGGACAATCACACCATAAAGACGTGGCTAGATTGACACGGCGAAAACCTAAATCTTAGCGTTTCTACATACGTAACGGATAAAATAGAAGTTCATAAAGCAATTATATAGATCTACTAAAACACGATTGTCGATCATACCAAAGTGATCTATAGGTCACCGGATGACAGATCTGGGTGTGTGGATCCTTATAGACAAGGAATCCCCACTGCCTCATTTCGTATCCTTAGATCTACATTGTCCGGTGAAGAACGAACAACCTCAAATGATAAATAATAATTGGGGACTTAATTACAAAGAACAAAGAACAAATAAATACAAGAACTTACATTATTGCAGAACTTGCATAAAAACTGCTCTGAGGAAAACCTGAGAACTTTATTATAAATTGAGAGAAGTGTCTGAGGTGTAAAAGTTGTGTCCCAAATGAAATTTGTACATCTCTATTTATAAGGGTTTAAGCTAATTAAGAGATATACTTCAAAATATCAAAACAAATAGAGATAACTCCCGGCCGATCTCAGAAAATAAGATGCAAAATGTGCCCCCCTTGGTGCGTCCCCCCATTGGCGCCAACTCTTGTCATGCCTTACTCCTCTTTTCGTGCTTATCCGATCTTTATCTTGAATTTCCTTTGATTTATCTTGAGATTTAATTCTTCCATTTGCATTTATCCTCCAAAATTTATCTCAATCTAAAAAATAAATATTTATCCCAAAGTAAATCATATTTAAATAATAAAAACGGATAAATACCAAATTATAAATAAAAATAGATAAATACCAAATTATCTCTTTTAAATAATACGAAATGGATAAATACCAAATTATAAATTATAAATCACATAACATTAAATATTCAATATAACACGTGATTTAATTATAAAATATATATTATTAATCTCGATTTAAGGTCAATGTTGATGACTTTTACGGGTATAATTTGACCGTCATCAACTACCCCCACTTAGACTTTGATCATCCTGAACAAAGCATCAATAAGTCATTCCCCAAGTCAACATTTTCCATGGTCAAATCATACTTACACAAGAAACTCGAGTCAACTCATACCACTCATGCTCATAAGGTACCCATTATTCACTACTCGCTATGAATCGAAGTGATGTGTGCATGTGCATTAAGTTTTATATATTCGTGGCAAGATTAAAGTTTATGCCAACTTCGCAATCTCAACCTACCAACATCAGTATTCCCACTTCTTAAGCCTCGCAATGGGTAAATACATGGTGCAATAAGCAAGAGCGTTATCCAGAAGCTTTTTGGACTTGGAGAACGAGAAAAATACTCGAAGCCTCTTAAAAGTTGAATTTTTTTCACATTTTCATATTTTCAAGCATTGACACATCTCAAGAAAGAAACTTGCTTTAAAAGTAAATTATGCATTGCAAGAATCCCCTTTCACGGATCGGTTAATAGCATTGAATATTACCACAAGCGCGAGGCTACTTTGGTAATTTTACTACAAGCCCAGTGTTTAATGCTTTGTTAAAACATAGATTATTCTCAAGCTTATTACTCCGCTTTGATGGCCAGAAGATAGGAATACATCAGCAGATAAATATCGACACTAAGTCTACATAACCAATCATCTACGCAATGTACACATAATTTCTTCAGTTATTATAATTCGTACGGTAAAAATCGATTCAAAGATTGAGTAATCGAATAATAAATAACTACTTGCAACAATCGGCATGAATATCCTTAAATTTACATTCACATAAGTATAAAATGATCACGTACTCATGCAACTTCGTTCATTTCCTATCAATTCTTAGCTAGGAACTCACAATTCTAAGGGTACGAGATAAATAATATGGCATTTATTCAATTTTTTTTTCAATTTTTCACCGTTTCATTCAATTTTCAATTATAACATATCACAGCTAAGTCTCCTACCCCCCACTTAAACATGGCATTGTCCCCAATGACAAATAAAAATGAGAATTTAAGAAAAAGACTTAGCTCTGGAAACGGCTCTCAAGTAAAGGCAGAATATCGGAGTAATCCAAGCACTCGTGGAGAAGCAAACAAAAACCTCGTAAAGCAAACCAAACAGAAACTCCACGAAATCGTTAATAACAAGTCAATGGAAGGTATAAAATAATGTGGCAGTAATTAGATATAAAATATCCAAAAACAAATTAAGCCACTTTATGGTATACAACCAAATGACAAGGAAAGCCAAAGAGTAAAAACGACTTGTTCAGACACGGATTCTAAAAAAAGGATATGTATAGACTCAAAAAGAAAAATACTAAATAGAAAGAACAATAAACAAACAACTAAAGATGGTAGTCTTTATCTATAATCTCCACCGCTTAAATATTCTTAAAACCGGGTGGAGAAGACAAAGATCAAAAAGCATTACCCCGTGTGGGAGAACACGAGGTTTACCAGATTGATAAGGTATTTAATCCAGCGTAAAAGAGAAACTTGGTAAGGTATAACAGATTGACTGTGACCTATCGGCTAAAGAATAAAATCAAATACTTAGCGCAGACGCTTCACGTTTTGATTGGATATCAACAACATAGGGAGATGTAGCTTCTCCTCGAAATTACTAATGATCCAATGTATCACGTAAAAGTCATAACCGTCATCAACAAGGTCGGATCGGTGTGATAGCTTAGAACAAAACTCATCATCTATATACCGGAAGGGTCAGAAAAAGTGTGAAATTTAAAATCTTCCGAGAAGTTGTATTTCGATCGAACCAAAAACTTTTAAAATCTAGCTAGGTGCAGAGCTATACTTACCCCAGCTTGGATCATGAAAACCAAAATGTTAAAAAATCATCATTAAAACATAGCAACGGTCAAATTCCGCAACTAAAGGGTATTTTGTAAACAAAATGGAGTTTGAGAGTATGATGGGTTTAGAAAAAGATATACATAAGGATGGTAAGAAAAGATAAAGGGTTGGTAAGAGATTGGGTTAGGGTGGGAGAGTGAAATAGATGGAAGGAAAGAGAGGGGATGAAAGAATGGTTAGAAATGTGAACTGTGAGGCAGATTGGTGAGAGGATCGAAAAGGTTGAAGGGTGAAAAGGTATAAAAGGAAAGGATAAGGGTAGTTGCAGAACGAATTGCACACAACTTTGGATTTGCACTTGGATCGCCATTCTAAAAAGTTTTGGAAGTTGACCAAAATTGTTCTTGTTCGCACCAATCATTCTCTGTTATATTTTCAGTAATTCTCAAGCTCTCTTAATTCTTCCATCTTAAGGTTGATTGCTAAATTTCCTTTTCTTTAGCAATTTCTCGACTCTCCTATGGAGCTCTACTTCACATGGCCTATATTGAGTAAAAAAGTTTTGCACATCCTTAGCCTAATGGCCATCGGAACACAGCAAAATAAAAAACCTCAACATATGTCACGTTACTCTTATTTGACTAAAAGAAAACAAAACCTAAAATCCTAAAAAGAAATCCTAAGGGTTTTAAAGAAGTAGTTCTGGGTTTAAAGTCCTCAGCTCGACTTTCCAGAAAGCATCCTTGTCAGTCATCCTGCATAGTTCGCCAGACTTTGACCCTCTGAGCACTATAAGAGGTGGGCTCGTCGCTTCTGCGGATTAATACCCTTCCCTTGGTTGTGAGACATAGGAAACGAAATTTATCCATACCATTTATACAAAGCTCTTACCTCGGCTCTCGTTTTAGGAACTAGTGAATTCTAAGAAGATTTAGTCCTAAGGACCCATTTTAATCACATCCTCTATAATGCTGCTTCATTATGTTAGGTGTAGTGCCCGAAAGACAATTTGTGTAATTGTTTTTTATGACAGAATTTATCTTACCTTATTACTTGCTTTGTGCTTGTAAGTAATACACTGCTGCAAACCCTAAGTATATCAGTATGTAACCGCTTAACTCAGTGTATGGCATGCACGTGAGGATTGAGTTAGTGGTGATATACTTAAATTGTTAGTCCGTGGTGAACTTAATCAGAGTTTAGGGTCTCTTGATTAAAACACCAATAATGCGCCCAGAACACCTTAGGGTGTGATAGTCTTATCCGGACTGTCGGTAGAGGGTACCTACGTGGGGCATTTATATATGATGGCATTCATATAGGGCTGGACCGATTTAATCTGAATTTCTCGGTATAATTCCGTAATCGAGGAATCTTATTAAATCATTAGATGATCATATATGGATCAACCTTAATCCTGAGGTGATCACAGGATGCTGCTTGTCCCGGGGTAGTGTTTGATGTGTTAGTTACGGTTCACTTTAATATGTGTTCCAAGCCACTTCTCATTGGCACTATCTCCAGATGAGTGAGTAGTTCTGATTTTCACAGACATGGAATCCATTCCTTCTGCGGGAAGTAGAGAGACGATCCCCTTATTTGTTAGCCCTAAGAAAGTGATCGATCCCGGGAGTTCACATTTGACTAATTAGCTACTAGTCAGATATGTGTGCTAATTGATCATTAGGGGGTTAATGGTAAATAAGGATAAGATATTCTGAGTCGGGTTTACGGAGACTTCCCACTCAGAATGGACAGTCTATGGAGGGTTAATCCGTATGTAGTGATTATATCATTGGACGCTTATTCACTCTATGGGTTGAGTATAAGTATACATCTATAATCGGTAGAGTTCAGTTTCGGGTTTATGGTGGCGTAATCCCGGAATTAATAATTAATGTACTTATTCTGTTCGACGAATAATTAATTATTGGAGCTACTGGTTTTAGGTCCATGGTCCCCGATGTGGCTTCTGTAATTCGGACAAATAATCTTGTTATTTGGGCCTCAGTGATAATTAATTGGCTGGGCTAATTAATTGATATGCATGGATATTATTTAGTTGGGCTAAATAATATTATACGCATAAAAGACATTTTATGTGGGCTTTTTGACCCTAAAGGTGGCGCCAATATCATCATTTAATTAGAGAGAAATTAGTTTTCTTGGATAATTATTTGACATGTGATTTATCTTTTATTTGTTAAATTATAATTCATGGAATATTAGATAATAATATGATTTATCCTAATTTGTTTGGGATAATCATTTTATTTATCTTTTATTTGTTATAAATGATTAATGGAATAATTATCTCTTAATTATTTAATCCTTGGAGGACAAGGATTACTCTCCTATATAAAGAGAGTTCTCCCAAGCCTTAGGCATTGGTAATTTCGACTTGACCACCACAAAAGAGAGAAATAATTAGTTTTCTTGTCTTGGGTTTTTAGTAGAAGAAAAACTTTGAGTTTTTCTTGGTGTTGCATATCAAGGAGGCTCGTGTATCAAGAAGGGTGTCCACCAACCGCCGTTTGGAGAACACATCGGAAGATCAAGGCGACTCTTCCCGTTATTGGTAACATAATCTTAAACCCCCTTGTAGTACTTAAGTCCTTTAATTATGAATTGTGTCATATAAATCGTGATCCATCCGCTGCGCATAGATCTAACTCGTTTAGATTTAAGAACATGCATCCTTCACATTATGCTCTCTCAAAACTCAACGTCTTCTTTAGATTGAGAATTCTTAATACTACACAAATTGTTGCTCCCATGGCTAGTAGAAGCAATCTCATGCACAGGACAATGAGATTTTGACAGAACTACGAGGAACTCTTTATTCACTGCTTCCTTCAACTACTACATGTTTCCTTACACCCTATAGATGAGGCAGATTTGGGGCAGAACCTTCCACACTAATAAAATTAATCTTACAAACCAACTCCGGGCAAAGATTCATACTCAGGTTCATGTAAAGACTAACTTATTTTCAAAAAAACCAAAAGATAGTAAAACATAACCAAAAAAGGTAGTACCTTGCCTTCAACATTGTACCACGAATAATTCGAACCTTTTAATATTTATTTTCTCGGAGCCATCTTGGTGCTTTAAAGGTGTTTCTTCCATCACTTTTCCCATCGTAGATTCGTAGCTCTACATGTTTCTGGGTTATTTTCTCAGCGCCCGTGAAAAATTACTGACTCGGATTATTGCTTCCCTGGTTTCTGCAAACAGAAGAAAAACAAAACGGACCGTAGACTGATTTACATGGTTTCCCATGCTGCTATCAGACCTACGGATTAAACATACGGAGATAAACAGACATGCGAAATTCCAGAAAACTGACCAGGCTCGCTGGCAGCGAGAAGCAGTCTCGCTGGGAGCGAAACCAAATTTTTTTTTTGCACAGAGCAGACAACCAGAGGGACTCAAAAACCTAAAAATGGACTCTAAAACAAAAAACTTAACATGAATAAAAAAATTATTTATATATAAAATTGACCGTTGGTTCCCCGGCAACGGTGCCAAAAACTTGATGACGTAGATCAAGTGATAATAAAATACTTGACCACCATAAACCAATACTAGCAAGAGGACTAGATCCATCGTAGTATAGCTATAGCGAATCAAGGTCGATCCCACAGGGAACCAATTGTGGGTCCTTTATATACAAACAATTAATTATTCATGTCAAGGACATAAAGCGGTCTACGACCAACAAAAGACAAGAAAAGATAAACGACACGACTCGACACAACACAAATAAAGACACGTAATTAACCTCCCCAATTATTATGTTATCGTTTGGATCTAGAGATTCTATATAATTAAGCGATACTCGACAACTATTAATCCGATTCGTATTTCTTTTATATTGGCTACGGGAGTCATCCCCTAAACTAGATCTAGCTCCGGGTAGGCCATCTAGATCACTATGCTACATTACGTGACTTCGCTTTTTCGGCCTCCATCTCATATAACTTGCACGCTTACAAAACTAGGGATTCCGATATTAACCGTATTCCTCACCTAGGCAACATTCCTGTGATTAGGCGTACTTCCTAGATGATCGCATCAGTCTCTGTCCCATTAACAATTACCTGCACGGTCTCATGTTTATCTACAATTTACGTATAACTAGGTGAGCTCAATTCCGTAATATAGAACAGATCTAGATCTCACTGAAAGTCCCGGAAGATCAATTCATGAGCCGACCTAGGAGCCCTATATTGGTATTTCCTAATCATACACTAATTAAAACAGACGAGCAACGTAGCCGTAGCCATACCCACTAAGACAAGAAATTCTAGGTGGACAATCACACCATAAAGACGTGGCAAGATTGACGCGGCGAAAACCTAAATCTTAGCGTTTCTACATACGTAACGGATAAAATAGAAGTTCATAAAGCAATTATATAGATCTACTAAAAACACGATTGTCGATCATACCAAAGTCATCTATAGGTCACCGGATGACGGATACGGGCATGTGGATCCTTATAGACAAGGAATCCCCACTGCCTCATATCGTATCCTTAGATCTACATTGTCCGGTGAAGAACGAACAACCTCAAACGATAAATAATAATTGGGGACTTAATTATAAAGAACAAAGAACAAATAAATACAAGAACTTACATTATTGCAGAACTTGCATAAAAACTGCTCTGGGGAAAACCTGTGAACTTTATTATAAATTGAGAGAAGTGTCTGAGGTGTAAAAGTTGTAAAATTAGTGTCTCAAATGAAATTTGTACAGCTCTATTTATAAGGGTTTAAGATAATTAAGAGATATACTTCAAAATATCAAAACAAATAGAGATAACTCCCGGACGATCTCAGAAAATAAGATGCAAAATGCGCCCCAAGTTGGTGCGTCCCCCCATTGGCGCCAACTCTTGTCATGCCTTACTCCTCTTTTCGTGCTTATCCGATCTTTATCCCGAATTTCCTTTGATTTATCTTGAGATTTAATTCTTCCATTTGCATTTATCCTCCAAAATTTATCTCAATCTACAAAATAAATATTTATCCCAAAGTAAATCATATTTAAATAATAAAAACGGATAAATATCAAATTATAAATAAAAACAGATAAATACCAAATTATCTCTTTTAAATAATACAAAATGGATAAATACCAAATTATAAATTATAAATCACATAACATTAAATATTCAATATAACACGTGATTTAATTATAAAATATATATTATTAATCTCGATTTAAGGTCAATGTTGATGACTTTTACGGGTATAATTTGACCGTCAGCCAACCGACAGTGACTTGTACTGTTGGTCTCGGGTATCCCTGGTATGCATACATGTCCGGTGAAGTTCCTCTGTACGTAGGGTCTCGGACTTACGGGGTGGTGTTCGTCCATATGTAGGGTTCAATGACTTACAAAGTTATCCACCTATCCGGACGAGTCACATAGCCGATGTTTACATGTGCCTAACCAAAAATACATGACGTTTATTACTATGCAAGTATGTATTTATTATTTTTCGTTAACTAGTCACCTAAGTATTTTCAAATAAGCTCCCTCACACCTACTTATCTCTTTCCTAGACAACTAGACACGGACAAGGCCTAGAAATTACACAGACATTGATGAACTCTAGTTCATCAAAGCACAAGCCCTTTCATGCTCTTCCGACGGTCCCAAACTTCAAATCCCTTGAAGAGTACATTCGGTGCCGGAACTAAACGCATCAGAAACTAAATCAAGGCTTGTTCATGTTCATTTAATGTTATTAAATCAAGAATTAATATTTAAAACTCATATCGTGGCTTAAAACCACACTTTTCCCAAACTGGGCTGAATGCGTGCGCAATGCACACATAAAAGCCCTAACTTGACCTTTTTGCACTTAAACGTATTCTACCAAATTCCAAACATATTCAACATTAAAAATTAATCAGAAAAACCGTAGCAAGAATGTTCTAAACATCCTATAGCATATCATAGACAGCAGCTACACATAAACATGATGTCTAAGCACCAACCTATACCAAACTTAACCTAAACATTATAAAACTATTATTATTCATTAGGAAGAGCCTATTACCTAAATTGTGAACAATATTCAAAGAAAAACACCAAGTGACTGCTACAACTCTTGATCCTCAAACCCAAAACCTACTTGATCAACAAGTAAGCCTTAAAATCCTATTTTTTGTAAAAACCGAACTGCAAAACTGTGTAAAACTGAAGATTACCCAGATTATTTGCTGTGAAACTATTTTTCGAATAATCTATGCTCCAAGACGATTGTTTTGACTACTCATGGCTGCAAACAAAGCTACGGATTGAAAGATATGAATTTTTGAAGAATCGAACTCGACAGTTACCAAAAAGTAGGGCTAAACTGAAAATTTACGAAATTAAGAGATATTTTTTTTCCAAAGTTGCATCTCGTCACAGTGATCACTTTTCTCTACTGCGGCATCTTGAAACGATGAACGGATTGGCCACACGGTTGAAGATTACGTTCTCCAATTTTTTCTGAAACTCTGTGTCTGTCACCCTGCTTGCGTCGCCCTCTCCCTTTTCTTTTCCAGAATTAACGTGTAAAACCAAATAAGATATTTTGGGGATTATTTCCTTTTTTCTAGAAATTTAATTAAATTCCTTAATTAAATAACTAAATCCTTTTAATTAAATCCTTTTTAATTAAATAAATAGGATAAACAATAATTAGGTAGTAGTGGGTATGCCCAATTACTATTTTACCCTTTCTAAAAAGTTGGGATGTTACAATAGGTGATGAACATATGAAAGCTGATGCTTTCTTCTTGAGCACAACGGATAATCCGGAAAATTTTAGCCAGCACAAAGAACAACAAGATTCGATGATGGACTTTAAAATTCAGTCCTATGCTTGGCCGAAACAATGGCAGAAAAATTGGAATATAATCGCAGTCATGGTTGCCAAAATAGGCATGATGATGGAACGCGTTATGAATTTCACGGGTACCTTAATCGATGGAGTTACCGGACGAGGGGCGTCCTGACACCGGTCAGGGGAATTGCAGTGTAGAGCGTACGTGCTCATCATTTGAACTGGAGAAAAGTTCTAGAATTAGAATAGCAACGAGTTAGGCTAAGCCGAGCTCGGTTCATACAAATAAAACCACCGTGGATTCAACGACTTTGAATTCCTGTTGGAAGCATCAATGTGGAATAGTTGAACAGGCCGGTCTATTGAATCTGAGTCCGGCCCAATGGCAAGGAATACTCGATCTATTGAACTTGTCCAGGCCCAAAGATCGTTTAACATGTATGGACTCTTGGATTATTGATATGGGAGCCACACACCACATGACCGGTACATTTAATAATGTCAGGGATGCACGTGTAATCGAGATGTGTCCGGTTGGGCTTCCGGATGGTTGGACTTCACATGCGGGAAAGGTTATAAAGGAGGGATTGAAACATAAAAATGTTCTCTATGTGCCTAAGTTGACATGAAATCTTATGTCCATGACACAAGTATTGGATGAATTAAATTGTCAAGCTCATTTCACCTCCACTTTATGTGTTTTGCAGGACCGAACGACGAGGAGGCTAATTGGAGTGGGTGAATGTGAAGAATGACTTTTCTTTTTCCGGGGGATTCCCAACATGGCGGTTATGGCGATTGATGGGAGAAATTCTATGGAATTGTGGCACAAGCGGTTAGGGCATCCTTTAGAAAGAGTGCTTAAACGAATTTCCAATGTATGTGAGTCTAGTAAATTGAATAAACATGGGTGTGATGTGTGTTTCAGGGAAAAACAACATACGGAGAGTTTCCCGAAAAGTGATAGTAGAGCTAATAAAAAATTTGAGTTCTCATTGTGACTTGTGGGGACCGTATGGAACTAGATCTATGTGCGGTGCATCGTATTTTCTTACGATTGTTGATGATTTTTCTAGATCGGTGTGGGTATATTTTATTTATAATAAATGGGAAGTTGAAACAATTTTTTGGAAATTTTATGTCTTTGATTGACCGTCAAATTCTGCGAGTTCGGAGTGATATTGGAACTGAGTTTAAACGCTTGCTCCCTCGTTTTGTAAAGGATGGAATAATTTTTGAAAGCTCATGTGTGGGAACTCCTCAAAAAATGGTCGAGTAGAAAGGAAACATAAAAATATCTTAAATGTTTCCAGGGCTTTATGTTTTGAGGGACATCTTCCTGTACGTTTTTAGGAAGAATGTGTCATGGCTGCGTGTAACTTGATAAATTGAACCCCATCAAGTGTGTTAGAGTATAAGACATCGTATGAATGTTTTCTTGGGAAACCACCTAGTCTTGATGGATTACGTGTTTTTGGATGTTTATGTTATGCGCATAATCAACGTCATAAGTCGGATAAATTTCAAAGTCGTAGTTGAAAGTGTGTGTTCATAGGGTATCTGTTTGTGAAAAAGGGATGGACTCTTTTTGATTTAGAAACTGAGGAAATATTTATATCTCGTGACGTATATTTCCTATGGTAGAGCTTTCTATGGTTACAAATCCACCGATTATTACACACGAGGTACCGGATGATGAGTTATATATCCAAGTGTGTGAACTGAACATGGAACTGCATGTTCATCTTATAGATACCGACGCTACCGGTGTGGGGGTGGCGGATGTTGGAGATGGAGTTGGAGAATAGCCGTATGAGGGTCGTGAGGAGATGACTATTGGTGAAGAGGAAGAGTTGGGACGAGGGAAATTTCTAACTCCAAGTATCGGGAATATGTGACTCATACACCGGTGGATAAGAAAATTCCTTCGACGCACCTACCCGGTTCATCAACCTCCTCAAATAGTCTCTATCCTCTTACACACTTTTTGAATTATCCTCTCACACACATGAGGTTTCTAGCTAATGTGACTGTAGGAAATCCCACCCCCCACAAACTTTTAAAGAAGCTGTCAAACATGAGGGGTGGAGGAAGGTGATGGCAAAAGAGGTACGGGTCTTGGAAGAACAAGGCACTTGGAGTTTACAGGAATCACCTCCTGGAAAGAAAGCCTTGAGCAGCAAGTAGGTGTATACAGAAAAGTTTGATGAGTTGGGCCGCCATCAACGATTAAAAGCGAGGTTGGTCACTTTTGGAAGCCACCAAGTGGAAGGGATAGACTATACCGAGCCCTTCATACCGGTGGCAAAGATGGTAACGGTTTGAGCCTTTCTTGCAGTTGTAGCAATTAAGAAATAGGAGATCCATCAGATGGATGTGCACAAAGCATTATTGCACAATGATCTTGATGAAGATACCTCCAGGTTTGAACAAAACCGATAAAACTTGGTATGTCGCGTGAGGAAATCCATCTATGGGTTGAAACAAGCACCACAATGCTAGTTTACCAAGCTGGTGTTTGCTTTAAAGGTGTATGAGTTCCATCAATCATACTTTGGACTACCCGCTATTTTCCCTTGTTCGAGGTGACATACGAATCCAAGTTCTAGTTTATGCTGATGATATGATACTTGTTAGGAACAATCCAACAGCTTTGCAGGTCTTCAAAATCTATTTGGGAAGCTGTTTTAAAATGAAAGACTTGGGTTGCTTGAAATATTTTCTAGGATTGAAAATTTCTCACAGCTCACAGGGTATATACTTGTCCCAGCAAAAGTATGCGTTACACATTATCGAAGAGACAGGGTTATTAGCGGCGAAACCTGTCATGTTTCCAATGGAACAGAATCACCGTTTGGTGAGAGCAGATGGTGACCTGTTGGATGATCCTGGAAAATACGGGCGTTTAGTAAGTTTAATCCTTTTAAAATAAGCAATGACACGAGCAACTTCGTTATTGTAGTTAGATACAAGGAGACTGCATATTTGATGGAGTGCTCCATGACATTAATTATTAATGAAGATCGGGAGCTCATGATATGATTAAATCACTTCAAATGAGTTTCAACGAATTAATCACATATTGGATACGATGATATTCAATGGGTCATTCTGTCAAAGGATGACAGTTTATTATAACATTAGATGCGTTGAATGTGAATGACCACGATGATTTTCGGAAAGGTTGTTTTCAAAATTGTAAGATTTAAGTATCGACATAATTCTTAAATCATTGATTGAAGGTTAATTAAATAGTTTGTGATTTGTATATGATTAAAAAGGTTAAATAAACTATCTAATAAACTTCGGATTTTCTTTATGGAAGAAAATTAAAGACATAGCTCTTGTGATTTTTCTTAAGTCTTATGAAGACTAAACTAAGAAACATTCGCGAATGCTTAAAGGATTGAAAGGAAATTTTGGGCATGTGCTTAAATAAGAGAACTTATCGAAGTCTCTATTATAAGCACGCAATTTGAGATAAATCTATCCAAGTCAACACTTAGATATATGGTATCATATAAGTATTAGAAAGATTGAATACAAAATGTTCCATGGAAGGTATGTAAATGTTGTAACACTTACCACGTTATATTCTGAATCAGGTAAACTAATAAAGAATTTAAATAAATGTTATTATGTTCCAGTTCTTATGAAGAACACATTTTCGGATATCTGTTAGGATTTAATAGACAAATTCAATTGTAAGGAATAAATATTATTCCGGTATAGTTGGATAGTCGTCAAATCTAACATACTAGATTACTGTCACTATATAATCGATATAGGTGATGAAATTTCAACCAAGTTTTTGTATGACTGTTATCTGTGATATTTTTTGGGAGTTAGACAAAGTCTCTATGGAAGAGAAATATGTAATAAAATGTCATTTTGATGATTTCTGAACCATGTGATTATGAATCATGTGAGTAATGCATATCTTGTCTAAAGATGACAAAAATACCCTTTTATGAAAAGGTTATAGATTATAGAAAAATTGTCTAAAGCTTTAACATACTGATGTTTGTTGGCATATAACAATTAATGCCACAAATGATATTATTGTTTATTACTCTCTTTGACTATTTAAGAAATAGTTTGTTGGAAATAAATTCATGTTATGATGATGATTCATCACTTATTCATTTATTCTTTTAAACCCCATTGATGAAGTGCCATGTGCAAAGCAAAAAGATGTCTAGAAATGAATGTATAAGATTTAACAGAGTTTGATATTTCTATAGGTAAATCAGGCAAACACAGTAATAGAATAGGCTTAAAACTGAGAAACTAACTTTAGGAAACATGTTGAGTTTACAAATGAAAAGTATTCAAAAGAAGAAACTGACCATAGAAAAGGAACTGAGTACACATACAGAACTGAAGAAGGTAACTTCGTTGAGGGACACAAACTCAGTTGACTTATCTAGAAGCTGAAGGCTGAGGGGACAAACTCTGTTTAGAAGGCTAAGAGACACAGACTCAGTTAGTGAAGATTGAAGAACTAAGGGTTCAAACTCAGTTTATGAAGACTAAAAGCCGAGACTGTAAAGTTAGAATTCAGGAAAGTCTGTGATGGCATGAACTGACTTTACAGATCTTGTAGGAAGACCTAAGATACATAAGGACAATGATATCTTAGATGACTTAAGTGTTATTGTGTACTCTGATTAAGTCAATAAAGATCAGATGAAAATAGAGTACTAAGTTTTAAAGAAGAGTAAAAACTCTGTTAATGCTCTTAAAACTGAAACACTTAGTTATACCAACTGAAAACTCAAAAATCCCAAAAACTCAGTTTCAAGTTGAAGACACTCAAACTGAAGAAGAATCAGAACATTAGAAAGCAAGCAATTCGATTGGTTGATGAAATGTCAGAAAGAACATTGACATTCAACAAACGCTAGCAGGACCACCAACGCATACAATAATTCAAATTCATACAAGATGAATGTTGGAAAAACCCCTATAAATAGATCACTTTTACTTCAAGAACAAGTGAGGAATTCTAAGAATAAGATCACTAAGGAAGCATTCGATTAAAGGGAAAGTAAATTGAAAGAACTCATGCTATTTGCTATATTGCAAGATCTAGATTAAGAAATCTTCAAAGTGTTTTTGAGCATTCAAGAAATAAATTAGGATTCACACATGAAGAAATTCAGAGCTATTTGTGCAAATCATATACGCTTAGAAGAAGAAGCTCATATCACAAGTTGAATCATAGTTATTGGTTCAAGTCTCAACTTTGATATTATCAAAGGTTTAGACTGTGAAACACCAAGTAGGTGTGAAGGACAGTTGAGGTGCAGTCAGGAAGACTATGTTTTTGATGAGCTGGTGAAGAAGCAATTCAACCCTTCAAGGACCAGTGGAGCAGACTTAGTGAAACCGCAATTCAACCTGTTAAGGACTAAGGCTCGATGATTGTGAAGCTAGGGAATTGTCAAGGACAGTCAGTGTTTAAATTTACTTTGTGTCTTGTAACTGTAAACCTCAAGAACATAGTGAATTTTCTCCAAAATCACAGGAGAGGATAGGATTGACAGGATTAACCACCTGGAACCTCTATAATTTCTGTCTCGTTTACTTATTTACTTTATGCATTTATTTACTATACTTTAGCATATATTTCATCAGATCAGAAATTCAGCAAACATCAGAAACCGAATCAGCACTGCATTTTTCTATACAAACTAATAACTCAAGTTTTAATCTAAAAGGCTTTACAATACCTATTGCGGTTAATTCAGTTTGAGCACAAGTCAATTTGACTTATACTCAGCTTAGTTAGCTTAACTCCACAAAAGTTTAAAACTAAACCTGATCTGCCTTCAATTTTTAAGAATCTAGTTTTTGGTGACAAGTTTATTCACCCCCCACCTCTAAACTTGTGTCGGCCTTTTTACGGGACCAACATAGTTGATTGCACTTAGTGAAGTACAAATTCAGAAAGCCTAAAAAGTTTGAGCTAGTACGAATGTGAGATTGATGAACAACTTAGGAATTAATCTTCAATTGGATTGAAACAATTAATACCTGAAGGGTGTTTCAGAAGTTGCCTGAAAATTCAAATTCCCTTTTAAATGATACCATTTTGGGATACGCAATTAGATTGTGTATCTAAAATGAAAATAGCACTTTATATGATAAAGGTGCGGTCCAAGACATGCAAAGTATCCCTTACATGTTTTGGGATAGGGCACCTATTTATAATATATACTTAACCAATTTCTGAAAATAAGGTTGAATAAATTCCATATCTTTTGGTTCTTTGGAAAGGCTGACACAAGTTTAGAGGGGGGTTGAATAAACTTGTCACCAAAAATTAGATCTAAAACGATTAAGGTTCAGTTTTAACTTGTGTGGAGTTGAGTTGACTAAGCTGAGTCTAAGTCAAACTGTCTTATAACAAAACTGAGTCAACCGGCAGTGGATTTAAGTTTTAGCCTTTATCTGGATCTTGTTGTTTCTAAGAAAAATCTGAGTATGCTAAACTGAAGTCTGGTGAATCTCAGTTTGTGAACGGTGAGTGTGTATAACAATTAGTTTCAGTATGCTATATAAACAATAATAACTGTTGAATAAGTAAATAACAGAAAGTAAATTCATAAAGTAAATAAGGCAAGAATTATAGTGGTTCTAGGTGGTGTAATCCTGTCAGTCCACTGTTCCCCTGTGATGTAGGAGAAAAATTCCACTAGAACTTTCTAAGGTACACTGTTACAAAAGGTCCTAAACAATAGTGCTTGACTAATCCCTAGCTTCACTATCTAAAGAAATGTTGAATAGGTAGGATTGCTGTTCTGCAACTGCTTGAACACTAGTCCTTAGAGGGTTGTTATTGGCTCTTCTCTAGCTCCACCACAAACACCGTCTACCCTACTGCTAAACAACAACTATCCTTGGCAAATCCTTGACCGGATTGCCTCACAGTCTAAATCTTTGATTGAAAATCAAAGTTGGGTTGAGAATCAATAATTGATTCTCGCTTGTGGTTCTTCTAAGTGTCGAATTCTGGATTGAATCTCTGTAGCTTGAACACTTAAAGAAATCTAGATATGATCTTATTGAGCATAGATATTGATTGCAATTCAGATGAACTAGACTTGAGCCCAATAACACTTGTAATCTCGTTAATTTATGTGTTTGATCCTTGATGCCAAGTCCTTTATTTATAGTGTAAGGTCCAACATTCATCTTGCTTGAATTTGAATTCTATCAACGTCCGTATTTTCATATGTCAGGTGTCAGTGACTGTTCTGACATGTCAGTGCTTCATCGAATAATATTGCTTGATTTATAACGTTCATATTTATATTTAGTTCTTTGGATGACTGACTATAAAACTGAGTATCCTAATCAGTTTTCTACTGAGTATGTCAGTTATCAGTCTGTTAACTGACTTAGTACTCTTCTTCAAAACTTAGTACTCTATTTATCTGATTTTGTATGATTTAATCAGAGTACACCATTCCTTTAAATAAATCATCTAATATATAATTGTTCTTATGATTCTTAGGTCTTCTTACAAGATCCAGAAAGTCAGTTCAGGCCATCACAGACTTACCTGAATTCTAACTTTACAGTTCTCGACTTTAATCTTCATAACTGAGTTTGAACCCTCAGTTCTTCAATCTTCAACAACTGAGTCTGTGTCCCTCAGTTCTTTATTTACTGAGTTTGTTCCCTCAGCCTTCAGTTCTAGATAAGTCAACCAAGTCTGTGTCCCTCAGCGAGCTTACCTTCTTTAGTTCTGAGTAACCTTCAGTTCTTGGTTCTGAGTAACATTTTCAGTTTTAGGTCATGTTCCAGTTTTCTTAATGATTTCCAGTTCTCAGTTTTACGACACTTCTATCTATTACAGTTCTTGTCTGATATAACTTATACAATTATAATTATCAGACTCTAGTAAAACATAAACATTCAATTCTTGACATCTTTTAGCTTTTCACTATAACAGCTTGTTTCAGAACTTCATCAATGGGGTGTAAAAAAATAGGTAACTAAATAAGATGAATCATCATCAAAACTCTAATTTCCAACATTTTCCCCTTTTTTCATGATGCCAAAACCCTCCTTAAAAGAAAAGCTTAAAGATAAAAACAATGCAAAACAAGGTAAAACTGGAAACTGGATATATCATTAAGATTCTCAAAAACTAGATCAAGTTACACATTTGATACAAACTGAAATAAAGCTAAGTAGCTCTTTGTGTAACTAGAATGAATTTCCTTTGTTTATGATGAAGAAGATATTCATCTTCCAATTTTGTTTCTTCTTTTTGGAATGTTCTAAGGTAATGCACTTGGCTTGATAGCTTCCATTTCTTCCACAGAAATAACTTAGGAAGGCATGTTTCATACTTGTAATTGTCTTCAATTCTGCAACATCAGCTTTCATTTGCTCTCTCTTATCTCTGATTTGAAGTTTCTCTTCAATCCTCTTTACTCTCTTACAGTTGGCCATCTTCTGACTATGATAAAGATCAAATAAGAAATATACAAGAGATTCTTCATAAGTTTTGTCTCTGTACTTTTCCTTGATATAGTTATGATCTTTGATAAACTTCATCCCCAGATCTTGTGTAAGAGTAGCTCTATTCTATCCAGGTTGACTATACTTCAAAATAAGCTGCTCGCCAGTTAGTTCTTTCACATCCCTAACATAAGAATTTGTTGCTGATTTGCATTTCTTCAGTTTAGCTTCAAGCTTCATCTTTTCTTCTCGTAATCTCAGATTTTCTTCTTCTACTTCCCACTTTTTGGCAACATACAACTGATTGATCAATTGATGAGTTGCCTTTTGGTCTACTGAAATGCCTTTTTGAGAGGTAAGAACTTCTTTGAGCTAAGTTTCTAATCCATAGATTTGCTGATTGAGGTGCCATTCTGCTTGAGCGTGAATTTCTCGATCTTCCATGGTTGTAGTTTCAAGTTTCTCCTCTAGACTGAGAATTTCTAAAACAGAATTTTAAGTGGATTTCTTGATAATATCCAACTTTGTATGAACTGAGACATTAGTCTTCTTCCTGTAATCCAAATATCCGGAGATGTGTGACAAAAGACCATCGTAATCTTCCTTTTGGTGGAGCATGATCTTTAAATTTTCTTGGACTTTGCACAATTCTTCTTCTATCAATTTCTCAGTTGGATCTTCTTCTTCTTTTTGTAGTTTAGACTGAGTATCATCTTCTATTACCATCAATTGCTGAGTATCTGATCCTTCTACTGCTTTCTGATTGTTAGTTGTCCGATTCTCAACTAGCAATTTTTCTTGCTGAGTATCAATTTTTCACTCTTGATCACCAGTTTGTGCTTCTGACTGTAAAATTGTACTCTTTTCTGCTTCCTTCCTTGAAATATCATCGTTACCATCATCTTTCTTCTTTAAAACATCATTCGGTATAGATGATGTAACTGATCTTCTTTTCTGCTCTTGATCCTGGATTCTCTTATAGCATTTGGTGAGAAATTACTCCATAGGGAATAATGCATATGTCCTTAACTTCAAGGCTGTCCAAAAATAATTTTTCTTCATTCCGTAGAACATCCTAGAAAGAATCACGAGAATATTCAGTCTTGAGCTTCATCTTCATTAGATTGATAATTCTAGTTGGATCGAAGATGTTGTATGGTTGTTGCTGAGTTAGCTGATGCTAAGATTGTTGTTGCTCTTCTTCAGCATTCATAATGGAAACATGTTTCTCTAATTTATGCTTCTTGTTGGAAACATCTTCAGCAACTTGACTAACTTCAGTTGTCAGTTGTTGTTCCCCCTCAGTTGATGCTAACTGACTTGAAGTACCTGGGAACAAACGTCTTCCAACTGATTTTACCTTATGTGAATCAGCCTTCTGCTTGACTCCGTTATGTTCAACTATTTGCTGAGACACATTTTCTTATAGGCTCCAGGTTGGGAAGTCTTCATCCTTGAACTTACAACTGTTGTAACTTTTCTTAGTGGTTCTAGATGAAGTTGCAGTTTGTTATCTTCTTCCCTTCGCTGAGTCTTTCCAAATAATGCTGAATAATCCGTTGAGTGCCTTCTTCAGCCAAAATCTTCCAACGGTTTGTCTTCCTTCAGCTTGGGCTTTGCTGACACTTGCTACTTCAGATAAGTGTTGCTGCTTGATCTGATTGAACACATATCCTACGCAATTGAAATCAAGTTCATCCCATATGATGTTCATCAGATATATCCCATCTTCAGATAATTTATTTAGCCTTTTATAACGACCAATAACATTTTTGCCTATCCATCTACTGAGGAGTCCAAATTCAGCTTTGAGATTGCTGACATGTGTGTCAACTTCTGCTGGTTCTTTTGTTGCTGAGATTTGAGTGAGAAAGGCTTCTTGTTTGAGCGGAAAATAGGCCAAGTCTATTGATTTCACAAGTGGTTGGTTGAAATCAAATAGCTGCCTTAAGATTTCTTCATTGACGATTACCCTTTCTCCATGAACTTTTGTCACCGGGGAGTTCCTTACCAGCCTCATATTCTCCCAGAACTGCAAAATCCCTTCCAAGTCACGATCTTTTTGCGATTTTACTTCCAAAATATTTCTCAACCCTTGAAGATTATTGATCTTTTCACAAATACAACTTGCGAGAAGAGTGTTGTTGCAAATATCTTCATATTCTTCCGAAGAGAGATTGCACAACTCGGTTATTAGTCTTTCTTCTTGTGACTGTTTGGAGACTGCCATTTTAGAAATTTTCTGAATGTTGAGAAATTTTGAGAAATAATGAAATTCTTGCCTTTTGGGAAGGATAAAGTTTGAATTTTTGTGTGAGAGGAGATATAAAAATGTTTAGATATATAGAGTGGGATTGACGGTGTGTGCTTTGAACGCACGATATTCTGAAGGATTTGTACCACCTTTTCAAATTCCACTTATGGTTTGTATAACCGATGCATGTATTATCTGACATTTTTATGGGGTATACACGCAACAGGTTCTGACATAAACGGCGTTAATTTAATGCGATGTAACTATTGTCGGTTTTATCCTTTCGACTTTTGACTGGATATAATCTGACCAAGATCAGTTCCTTGGTGTATTCAGTTCCGTCAATTTTTCGGTTCAGTAGGTCAGTTTGAGATTGTTGATGTCAATTACTGATTTATCAAGTGAGTGCACCCACCATGACAAAGATCAATCCCCTTGACGAATCTTTGAGCTTAAACTAACTTAACTAACTTTGATAATTCTCAATTCAGTTCCCGGTTTTGCAAACCTTTCTTTGTCCAATGGTTTGGTAAAAATGTCAGCCAACTGATCTTCAATTGGGACATAGAGAACTGTAACGGCCTTTTTCTCTACATTATCCCTTATAAAGTGATGTCTCACATCAATGTGCTTTGTCCTTGAGTGCAAAACCGGATTGTTAGTTATGGCAATTGCACTTGTATTATCACACATTGTAGGAATCAGTCCTTCTTCTATCCCATAGTCTCTTGTATATCCTGGTGTGTCCTTGCTTCCAAAATTTACTCTGGGTCCATCTTTGGCTACGAAATCAGCTAGACAATCCTTGCTCATTGTCATATGTCTTGAGCATCCACTGTCAAAATACCAACTACCCTGCAAGGCAAATTAAAATGTTATAGGTACCCAACTCTGTTAGGGTCCATAAGGGTTAGTTGTCAGTACAACTCGGAGGATATTTCCATAAGGTCTTCTCTGGAAATTGTTGTACTTGTTTTCATATATGTAAGCCACACTCCCATAGTATCTACTTTTGGATTGTGCCTTATTTATATGATCTCTCAAGCCTTTTGGCTAAAACTGGTTTCCATGTTGCTTTCTATTATTGAAGACTGAATAATAACTATCATTCTATTTGTATTTAGGTCAGTGCCGACTTCGGTACTGAGGATTCTATAGAGGACTGGGGTAAGTCCTTTGCTGAGTCTTGGACTGAAACTTAGGATAAGTTTTCTCTCTGGAATGATTGTTCCTATATGTTTTAATAATGGGTTCAAATAATTTCCAATCATCATCAGTGGGGTATAGCCTTCATTTCCCCCTAACTGTGTGAATCCTTGAACGATTGACATTCTTAGATTTACTCTGACTGAAATTCTTCTCGTTCTTCACATGATCAGCTTTTGTAGATCTGGCAGTTGATCTACTCTTCATGTTTCCTTGATGTACAAGTGATTTACCTTTAGGTCTGCTTTTGTTATTGAACGCAGGTGACTTCTTGGAAAACAGATGCCGAGACTGAGTTGATTCACATAGAATTGGTTTTACTGGTTCAGCAATCTTCTCAGTTTGAGGAAATTGCTCGGCTACGAACTTAATGCCAGTTTTGACATTAGCTTCAGCAGCTTTGCTCGTTTCTTCCTTCGAAGTTTGTTGTGTATCAAATCCTAAGCCAGTTCTGTCTCCATATGGCTTTCCGGATTTGAATCCAGTAGCTGAACTTGATTGAGCAAATGATTCGATTCTTCTTCGTCGTCGATATAGTAGGCTGATACTGACTCTTTCCTTTGTCAGTTCTGGTTAGATTCAACGTGTTCAATTCAGCTTTGAATCTTTCAACTTCTAGAATTAGAGATTCTTTTTCAGCTTTAATTGACTTATAACTAGCTTGTATAGTCACCATCTGATTCATCAATTCGTCAAGTATTTCTTCTAATTCTAGATTTGTTGGATTGGAGTCAGCAGTTGAAGAACAAGCATTTTACATTGAAATCTGTGCTGAGCTATACTTAGAATTAGATTCACATACTTCATTTTAATCTTCATATTAGCCATTAGAGCTAAATCATCTGATAGTCTTTTTGTGCCAGCTTTATAGTCTGACTCATCTCCAACTAGGAGAGATCTTCTACCAGGTCTTTGGTGCTGAGTCTTCTTACCAGTCAGCTCTGGACATTCAGCTTTGTAATGTACAGGCTTTTTGCAGTTAAAGCAAATCTACACATCATCTTTCCTTTTCTCAGGAGTCTTTTTTAATGTACTTCTGAGTGACTGGATGTCCACTTTTCATTCTTTGAATTCTGTTCATCATTAGAGCCATTTGCTCTTCCATCTCATCTAACTGTTGGAGATTGCTAGAGGAAGTTTCTTGAATGTCATTGGATGTTGCTGCAAGGGCTGTTGTTTTAGTATCCTCCAAGGCTCTGATCACTGCTTTTATGATTATGAAATCCTCACTAAATTCATAAGCTTTTAGATCTGAGAAGATTTTGAAGGTATCTTCTTCATCAATCTTCCTAGACTCTTCCATGGCTGTAACCTTCATTTTCCAACATGAGGGTAAAGCCTTAAAGATTCTGGTGTTGACTTTCTTCTTGGTATATTCTATCCTGAGCAAAGCTAGTTCATCCATGATTGCGCTGAATCTTGTCTCCAAGTCAATGGTATTTCCAGCTTTCATCTTAAAGTCATGAAACTTTTGTTTGGCGACTGAGATCTTGTTCTCTTTGATAGATTCAGTCCCTTCACAGATCAACTGAAGTTTTTCCCACATTTCTTTGGCGGTTGTGCATTCTTTGACCTTCGGGTACATGTTGCTGTCAAGAGTTCTGAGAATGATATCCATTGCAACATTGTTGAGATTGTTCCTTTTTCGATCATCATTGTTCCACTAGCTTTTGGGCTTTGGGACTCTAACTTGGTCACCATTAACAGTTTGCATGTGATTGATTGGGATTGGCCCATCAGTAAGTACGTCCACATCTCATCATGAGTCGCTTCTAGAAAGGCCTACAAACGACGTCTGTATTCATCAAATCTGTCCATGTTGCACATCAGCATCTGTCAGGCATACTGATTGTTATCCATTGTGTGAGTGAGTAAAAAATTGATTACGCAAAGACTAGAAACTGGAAAACCGAGCTTTTTCAAGAGAACTAGAGGAGATAACTAGAGCATGTGAGTTTTTAACAATGGCTTCTTAAATAACACTGCTCCGATACCAATTGTTGGTCCCTTGGAAAGGCTGACACATGTTTAGAGGGGGGGGGGTGAATAAACTTGTCACCAAAAACTAGATCTAAAATAATTAAGGTTCAGTTTCAACTTGTGTGAAGTTGAGCTGACTAAGCTGAGTCTAAGTCAAACTATCTTATAACATAACTGAGTCAACCCACAACGGATTTAAGTTTTAGACTTTATCTAGATCTTGTTGTTTTTAAGAAAAAGCTGAGTATGCTAAACTGAATTCTGGTGAATCTCAGTTTGTGAACTGTGAGTGTGTACAACAATTAGTTTCAGTATGTTGTATAAACAATAATAAATGCTAAATAAGTAAATAACAAAAAGTAAATGCGTAAAGTAAATAAGGCAAGAATTATGATGGTTCCAGGAGGTGTAATCATGTTAGTCCACTCTTCCCCTGTGATGTAGGAGCAAAATTCCACTAGAAATTTTTGAGGTATCCTGTTACAAAAAGTCCTAAACGATAGTCCTTGACTAATCCCTAGCTTCACTATCTAAACAACTGTAGAACATGTAGGATTTCTGCTCTGCAACTGCTTGAACATTGGACCTTAGAGGGTTGTTATTGACTCTTCTCCAGCTCCACCACAAACACAGTCTACCCGACTGCTAAACAACAACTGTCCTTGGCAAATCCTTGACCGGATTGCTTCACTGTCTAAACATTTGATTGAAAATCAAAGTTGGGTTGAGAATCAATAAATTGACTCTGCTTGTGGTTCTTCTAAGTGTTGAATTTTGGATTGAATCTCTGTAGCTTCAACACTTGAAGAAATATAGATATGATCTTGTTGAGCACAGATATTGATAGCAATTCAGATGAACTAGACATGAGCACAATAACGCTTGTAATCTCGTTAATTCGTGTGTTTGATCCTTGATGCCAAGTTCTCTACTTATAGTGTAAGGTCCAACGTTCATCTTGCTTGAATTTGAATTCTATCAATGTCCATATTTTCAGATGTCAGGTGTCAGTGACCGTTCTGACATCTCAGTGCTTCATCCAAAAATATTGCTTGATTTATAACATTCATATTTGTATTCAATTCTTTGGATGACTGACTATAAAACTGAGTATCCTAAACAGTTTCTACTGAGTATGTTAGTTATCAGTTTGTTAACTGACTTAGAGTGTTAACTGAGTTTTTACTCTTCTTCAAAACTTAGTACTCTATTTATCTGATTTTGTATGATTTAATCAGAGTACACCATTCCTTTAAATAAATCATATAAGATATCATTGTCCTCATGATTCTTTGGTCTTCCCACAAGATCTATAAAGTCAGTTCAGGTCATCACAGACTTACCTGAATTCTAACTTTACAGTTCTCGACTTTAATCTTCATAACTGAGTTTGAACCCTTAGTTCTACAATATTCAACAACTGAGTCTATGTATCTCAGTTCTTCATTTTCTGAGTTTGTTCCCTCAGCCTTCAGTTCTAGATAATTCAACCGAGTCTGTGTCCCTCAATGAACTTACCTTCTTTAGTTCTGAGTAAACTTCAGTTCTTGGTTCTGAGTGACATTTTCAGTTTTATGTCATGTTCTAGTTTTCAAAATGATTTCCAGTTCTCAATTTTACGATACTTCTATCTATTATAGTGCTTGTCTAATATAACCTATACAATTATCAGACTATAATAAAACCTATACACTCAGTTCTAGACATCTTTTAGCTTTTCACTATAACAGCTAGTTTCAGCACTTCATCAATGGGGTGTAAACAAACTGGTAACTAAATAAGATGAATCATCATCAAAACTCAAATTTTATTTCCAACATTATCAGATATGGAAAATGATGACATCAAATCCATTTTAATCGATGATTTATAATTTCCGTGCTTCTGGCAAGCAGGCAGTGTCAGAAAGGCTAGAAGCTTAGTATGACATATACAACTTTGTGGATTATCTTAGCAAGTACGCTAGATATTAGTTACTTACCCATGGAGTAAAAGTGTTTGTCTCCAAAAAGGTTGTCTGTTAGAGAAAGTGTTTCTTCTAAGAAAAACAGTGGGAGTAAATTGAGATCTCAAAATAGTTTGAGAACCACAAAGAGATATTCAACCGTTGGAACATGAGCAGGCGCCACATAGTGATGAGGTGTAGAACACTGCTCAGTGCACATAAGTACTATATGAGTCTACAGATGACCACAAGCCTGAAAAGGTCAATGGTGTGTTCATCTTGAAGAATGAAGATCTCATAACTTATGTAAGAATGCTTGAAAGGCAAGATTAAGAGATGTGACTAGGAGCCATAATATCCGATGTAGATTCCTTGAGTGACAAACGGGTTATGAACCTAATTTATCCTACCTGAAGGGAATGTCTCTGAAAGGTGTAGCAAATCTTTATGAAAGGCTGTTTGGGATGGTAATACGATTACTAGTTAATGTTGGTCCCAAAGAAGGGTGAAAATATAGTCAGAGAGGGGGGTGAATGACTATATTGGAGTTTCAAAGGGCAGGGGAATAGGAAACACTTCCTAATAGTTCTTTCAAAGTAAATTAAACACACACAAATAAGGTAAAGTGCTGAATGTAAATGCTGTTATATAAAGTGCTAAAAGTAAATAATTACCCAAGCTTATAGTGGTTCAGGGTGGTGTAATCCCTTAATCCACTCTTCTCATGTGATAATTGCAGGAATTCACTATTGTCTTTCACCAATTCAATAGTTATGATTGTCATTGGCTACACAAGCGTCACAATCTACGGACTATCACTCCATGGCTACAAAAGCTTCAGTGACTCAGTCTTCCACAACTGCTCATTAGGAACAAATCCTTCAGCAGCTATCACACTTCTGCAATTCCTTTTTAGACAATCTGATTCAATTGCTGATCCAAAAAGATCTTCAAGTTGCTGTGAATTCAGGATTCACAAGTTTGATCAATAATCAGACTTCATTGTGTCGTTTCTACTTTCTGTCTTTTAAGATTGATTTTCGGGATATTTCTTGTAAGAGCAACTAGAAGGCTTTGTAAAATTGATAGAGTTTTAGCACTTAGAATTCTTGATTGTGAATTGTTATCGCCCTTGTCTGTTAATGCCTTCTATTTATAGCCATGATTCCTTGATTTTGAATTCCCATCCGTTGGCTATTTAATACACAGAATAATCATTGATTCTGTCTTGATTTAATCTTCCTTGATTTCAGTGATCCGGATTTTCTTCTAATGTTTGTCAAAAAATCTGTCCTTGATTGATTCCGCATTTATTGGTTGATCTTCCATATTTCCCATGTTTGAATGAGTACAGACATCATACTTAGTTTTGCTGCCTTTTTTTTTACTTCACCAGCTAAGTGATTTCTTTACTTGACTACTTTCTCATTTACTTCAGCGGTCAAGTGACTGCTTTACTTGGCTGTTTTATATCTACTCTGTTGTTGCTTTGTTTATCAGCCGATAGAAATATACTTCACTGATCCTTATTTTGTGTGAGATAAGTGTCCACCATATTATTGAAAATTTAAGTTTCGTCCCTTGTAATATATCTTAGACTTACCTAAGGTCATCAAAGACTTCCCTGGTTGTAAGTCAGTCCATAGGTCTTTACTTCACGATGCTGGTCCCTTGGCTGTCTTCACTGAGATGGTCCTGCATCTTTACTAAGCCGCCGTACCTGTCTAGTATAGTGTTTGTCTGACTAAACTTATACAACATGTCAAACTTCTAAGTAAAGCCTATGCAACCATTTCATCTACATTTAAACTTATTTCATGCTTGCTATAACTGCTAGTATGGCCATCATCAAAACAATAAAATGTTCCTAACAATTTCCCTCTTTTTGATGATGCCAAAGCCCTCATAAGCCAGAATATAAGTAAACTCATTTTCATGTAATAAATAGGAATAAAACTCAGAAATTTTATTCATCCATAAAGGGCTTAATATAATTCAAATAGACAAATGTCATAGACAGAAATTTTACAAGGTGTTCAGCCACTTCTTGTTCTCCTTGTGCCTCCAGTTATGCCTCCAAAACATCTTTCAGGCACACCCCAGGCTTACTGCTTTCCCCCTTATTGTCATCAGCATGTTTTTCCAAGATGTTGTTTGTTCATGTAGATACAGAGAGTATGCAATCTAAGGTTTATGTATTATCCAGACAGCTTTCCATTTAATGCATCCTCTCTTCGTGTTCATTCACTTTGTTTGCCATGAGGGTGAGTGCGTCTACTGTTTCACAATCATGTTTCTTGATTAAGAGTGTTTTTTTGGTTATGACATCAACCTGCATCTCCATGTAAGTAGAGACTGCTTCATGTTTGGTTTCCTAGGAGGTTTCTTTCACCTAGATTGTAGTTTGGACATCTCTAAGACACAGCGTCTTCTTCTCCAGTTCATCAACTATAGAGTCCAATGCGTTGTGTTGGGTAGGTGGAGTGTCAGTCATTCCCTCTTGCTCTGTGTTGGGGTTGCTTGTATCAGCTGGTGGGACTAAGCTGGTATCAGCCTGTGTAGTGCCATTAGCTGGTCCACTTTGTTGCTTCTGCTTTGTTGCTGCACTTCTCTATACTGCCTCAAGTATTGTCATGGTGTACTCATCATCATCATCCTGGTCATTATTGTGTTGATCATCTCCATCATCATCTTCTTCTTTCTCTTCAAGATGCCTTAACTTTGCTTGTGTATCTGCAATTAGTTTCCACTGTTTCATGTTGTCAAGTAGACCAACTAAACTGGTGATTCCAAAGAATGAGAAGACCCACTTCTCTTCTTCTAGCATGTTGTCTAGGTTGGACAATTGGACTTGTGTATCACCCAATTTCCAAGCCAGGTACTTTTCCAATTTCATCTCCACCTCAATTTCTTTGATCCTCTTCTTCATCTTCCTCTCCAGTTCCTGAATTTTTTTCTTCATCACTGATTACCAGATGGGTGTCATCAGGACTCTGCAAATTTTTCTATTGAGCTTCTCTTGTTTGAGATCTTGTCATCCTACTGAAACCAGAAGTGCTTTCTTTAAGTTGCTTTCTTTTCTATCATGGTCTAGTATGTACTTCTTTTGCTTGTTTCACATATGTGAACATCACTTTTACATTGTGTAATTTGTGCAATTGAAAAGGTTTACCTTCATACAGTCTAGGAGGTATTGATAGGGAATCCTATAGGACTTTTTCTTCCAGAAAATGCTAGGTTTAGCTAACCCTTTTCTCCTCACCATTGGTTGATGCATCAATTTCTGCCTTTATTTGCACCTTGATTCTATTGAAAACAAAGATTGCACAGTTAAACTCCAACTCCTGGTAGATTATGGCCATAAATTTAGTCCTAACTTCGGTTATTCCATGCAAAGATCCATGCTTTCCTTCTTATGCATTTGGTTATTAATAAGCCAAATTCTTCAAAGGGCTCTTTGAGTGCAGATCTATTTTAGTTGAGATTTTTGTTCTCTGATGTGGCATTCTTGCCAATTTCTAACCAGAAACCATCAGTGTCAACATCCTGTCTTCATTTTGGGCTGGTCCGGTTGATGAAAGTTTGAGAAAATGACTAATGAGTGCCGATGTAATCACTAGTTCTCTTCCTTGTACATTACTGATGATCTTATCCGGAGATGAATCACCATCTGCAGAGGTGCTTCCTGCCTTGAATCTTGCATTCTTCGAGAAAGAGATATGGTTTTCATAGAAGATTGAGGTGATTTGGGGATTTAGAAAGGTCATCAACCCTAAGTTTGTACATCCTTTAGCCAGACACCATGCTTGAGGATCATTGTTGCATAAATCTAGATAGTGTTGCGGTTTGAAGAATGACCCAGTGGCTATTATTTTATTGAATTGAGTGGCAGAGGCTTTGATTGAAAAAGATGAAGCCATTGTTACACTTAGAGAAATTTTGCGAATGAAGGCTTGAAATTTCTGGAGAAATAGGGTTTGATTTCAACGAATGCGTAAAGATTTATGAAAAAGGTGATGTGTTGTTTATATAGTGGAGATTCTTGAGTGTGAACACAAATTTGCACGATTGAGTGTGGAAATGATTTACACAGACGTGAGTAGTTAATAGCATGATTATCTGAAAATAAATCATGGTAAATACGGATAATGGGATAGTGGATCGAGAGAATAAATGATGATCCTGCTTTTTGAGGTGTAGCCGTCATTCTCTCTTTTCAAATAATAATTCCCGTATTTTATTCCTTGTATCTGATTAAAACAATAATCCACGTGTGTAATCCTCAATAATTAATGCTTATAAATCTCTAATTTGCACATATGTAAAAAATTGATTTTGTTCACACTTCACTTTGATGCTGTCTCCACTCAGGTTAAGTGGTTAAGGGCCTTGGCTGGTCATTCAGCTGGTCAAGTAGCCTGATTACCGAGCTGCTTCATCAAAACAACTAATCCTGACAACCAATTAAGTGGACTTCACTGGTACCCGTGCTTTACCTGCTAAGTGAGCGCACCTAAAATGGAAAAGGTCCGGTCAGCTGGTGAAGTCACTCAGAGAGTCACTCAAGTTTTTTTCTCCATGAAACTTAGTCAATTTTAATCATTTCTTAATTTACAAAACCTTTCATGACTGAGTGGTTTAGTGAATATATCAGGTATTAGATCTTCAAAGGCTATGTACTTCAAGATTACATCTAATTTTTCCATATGATCTCTGATAAAGTGATGTCTCACATAAATATGCTTTGTTTTTGAGTGAAGTACTACATTTTCTGAAATTGAAATTGCACTTGTGTTATCACACATGATAGGAATTGTCTTTTATTCTATTCTGTAGTACCGTAGTTGCTATTTTATCCATAGGAATTATGCACAACAACTACCTGATGCTATGTATTCTGCTTCAGCTATTGAAGTTTATATAGAATTCTGCTTTTTACTAAACAATGATACTAGTCTGCTACCTAGAATTTGACAAGTTACTGAGGTGCTTTTTCTATCAACCTTGCATCCAGCATAATCTGAGTTTGAATAGGAAATTAACTTGAATCCACCATCTTTTGGATACCAAATTCCCACATTTATTGTATGCTTCAGATATTTGATGATTCTTTTAGCTGCCAGTAAGTGAGATTCCTTTGGTTGAGATTGGAATCTAGCACATACACCTACTTCAAATGCAATATTTGGTCTACTTGCAGTTAGGTAAAGTAATGAGCCAATAATTCCTCTATACAACTTTTGATCCACATCCTTTCCATTTTCACCTTTTCCAAGAACAACTTTTGGACACATTGGTGTATCTGAAGTTCCACTAGTGCATACCTGTTTATTAAGTCCTTTCTATATTTGGATTGATTGAAGAATATGTCATCCATCATCTATTGCACTTGTAATCCAAGAAAATAGTTGAGTTCTCCCATCATACTCATTTGGAATTTTCTTTTCATCAGATTTGCAATTTTTTCACACAGCTTCTTATCTTCTGATCCAATTATGATATCATCCACATATATTTGGACAAGTAGGGTGCGTGATCCATCTTGTAGCTTGAAAAGTGTCTTGTCAATGGGTCCTTTTCTAAATCCATTGTTGATTAAGAATTGTGACAGAGTCTCATACCAGGCTCTTGGTGCCTGCTTGAGTCCATACAATGTTTTCTTGAGTTTGTATACTTTGTCTTATTTTCTTTTGATTTTGAAAACCAGGGTTGCTCCACATATACTTATTCTTCCAGTATTCTATTGAGAAATACACTTTTGACATCCATCTGATTGATTTTGAAATCTTTGTGTGCTGTAAAAGCTAGGAACAGCCTGATTGCTTTCAATCTTGCTACTAGTACAAAGGTTTCATCATAGTTTATTTCTTCTGCTTGGGAATATCCCTTAGCTACCAATATTTCTTTGTTTCTTACAATTTCTCCTTGTTCATCCATCTTGTTTCTGAATACCGATTTGATTCCAATGATATTTGCTAGGTCTGGTCTGTCCACCAGTTCTCAAACTTCATTTCTTTCAAACTCATTGAGTTCTTCTTGCATTGTTTTGATCCATTCAGCATCTTGAATTGCATCATCTATTTTTTTAGGTTCAACCTATGACAAAAAACAAGTTAACATGCTTTCAAGGTTTCTTCTGGTTCTTACACATGTATGAACATCTCTATGACTTGCTCAGCTGGGTGATCTTTGAGCCAGTTGATATCAGGTTGAAGTTGTATTTGTCCTGCTTCTTCTTCTGGGTAATGGTTGGTTCTTCTTCTTGCTCATTAGTTGCTTCATCCAACAGTGTAGTTGGTGCTTCTGCTTCTATATAAGCTGGACCAAATTCTGGTTTCTTGTCTCCATATCTCTTGAGTGTGTAGATCTTCACAGCTGGTGTTGGGTTCATCAAACACTATATGGATTGATTCTTCAATCACCAGGGTTCTTTTATTTAAAACTCAGATAGCTTTGCTTATGTCTGAATATCCCATGAATATTGCTTCATCATCTTTTTCATTAAATGTGTGTGGCTGATTCTTGTTTAAGCTAAAACATTTAGTTCCAAACATATGTAAGAGAGATATGTTAGGTCTTCTTCCATTCCAAACTTCATAGGGTGTTTTGCCATGATGCTTGTTAATGGTTGATCTATTATGTGTGTAGCATGTTGTGTTTGCTGCTTCTGCCCAAAATCTTTTTGGTAGTCCTGCTTCAGCTATCATTGTTCTGACAACCTCTTTCAGAGTTTATTCCTTCTTTCTGCAACTCCATTTTGTTGTGGGGTTCCTACTGCAGAAAGTTGATGTAGTACTCAATTATCTTCATAATAAGTTCTGATTCCTTCATTAAAGAATTCAGTTCCTATATCTGATCTAATTTTGATGATAATTTTGTAGCCTTTTAAGTCGATCAGGTAGTTTCTTGAGTGTCTCTCTCTTCTTGTTCATGTTTATGGTCCATGTGTATATAGAAAAGTCATCAACTACCACTAAGGTGTATTTCTTGCCACTTACACTTACTGGTGTGACTTGTCCAAAGAAATCCATATGTAGAAGTTGTAAAATTCTTGTTGTTGACTAGTGTGGTTTTGACTTGAGTGAGCTCTTGATTAGTTTTTCCTTCTGACATGCATCACATAGACTTTATTTCTTTGAATGTGATCTTCGGTAGGCCCTCCACAATTTTACTTTTCGCTAGTTTGTTGATTGTCTTGAAATTCAGATGGTTAGTCTTCTGTGCCAGTTGCAGCTAGGTGATTGCTTCTTTTGACTAATAAGCAAGTTTCTGCATTTGCAGTCTTCCAATCCACCACATACATGTCAAATTCTCTCTTTCCTTCAAGTACAACTATGTTAGTTTGTTTGTGAATCACCTTGCATCCTACTTTGCTTAAGTGCTCATTGTAGCCTTTGCCACAGAATTGACTTATGCTTATGAGATTGAAATTCAATACCTTGACATATGGCACATTCTGAATTTTCAAGCTTTTCTTCAACATTATCCCTTCCACTTAATATTTCTAGAGTTTTCTTTGCCTCCAAATATGAATTTAGATCTATCAAAAGCTATAAGCTTAGTCAACCAATCTTTATTCCCAGTCTTGTGTCTGGAACATCCTACAAAATAAATTAATTATTTTTAGGTACCCAACATTGTTTGGGTCCATGCATGTTAGCAATCATGCCTCCTACCCCAAGTGTAAATCCAAAGGATCTTCTTCTTAGAGGGATGAAATCATTAACCTCATATGTATAAGGCATGGCATAATAACTTCTAATTGATATACTAAGGGTATTATGATACACTTTCTTTATTTTTGGTATTTTTCCATTTTGTTTCACTCTCCAATAAGTAAGAGGCAACCTGTTCTGAACTGTCTGTTATTGTTGGAAATAATATTTGTGTTTTGATGATGATTCGTCACGTAATTAATAAGATCACTTATAACCCATGATGATGAAGTCATAACTAGCTGTTATAGTGCATAATGGAGGAAGAAGCAAGAAACAGTCTAGAGAAAAGTGTATAAGTTCTATCTAGAGTCTGAATCTTGTATAGGTTAATTCAGACAAGCTTTGTAATAGATAGGAACTAGGCAAACAGCTGAGTCGTAACAAGAAAACTGAGTTTATATATGAGGAACTGAGGGAGCAGACTCAGTTATGCGAGAACTGAAGAAGATAAGCTCGCTGAGGGACACGGACTCGGTTGGCCTATCTAAGAAGCCGAAGAACTGAGGGACACAGACTTAGTTATTGAAGACTAAAGAACTGAGGTGGCAAACTCAGTTAGAAGCTGATCAAGTCGTGACTGTACATCAGGATTCAGGCAAGTCTGTGGTGACCTGAAACTGAACTATAGATCATGAAAAGCTGAATAATCTTAAGGACAAAGATTATCAGTTATCAGGAGAAGAAGGAAACTGAATGGTGTACTCTGACTTAGTCAATTAAAGTCGGATGTCAAGAATACGAGGTACTCAGTTTGAAGAAGAGTAGAAAACTGAGTTAAGGCCTTGTTGAATTTGAATCAACAAAATGACAAAAGGTCATACATATGAACATTGGCTAAACGACAAATGTAACGGCTACAAGAGCTAGTTGACCGTTACATCACCCCTATAAATACACAGAGAAAAAGGATTGAAAAGGAGAGAGGATCAGAGAAGTTTTGAAAAGCACGTATCTAAGATCCAGATCCAGATCCAGAAAATCAGATTTCATATCAAGAAAAAGAGGAAGCCAACAGAATTGCCTTGGAGATTTAAAAGAAAGATCCAGTAACCCATCAAGGGGGAAGAAGGCATCTTGGAGCTACAATTCTATATCTAGAAGAATCAGACAGCTCACTGAATTAATCTTGTGATTAATTCTAAACCTAACTTTTGAGAAAAAGGGTTTGCTGTGCATAGTTTGAGGAGAGCAACTCCACCTTTCCTCATACGGTTGCAACTTGGTTGACACAGCTGTTGGTGTAGTCTGCGGACTGTGTGTGTGTTAGTGGTGAGCTGGTGAAGGAGTCATTCCACCTCCGAAGGATCAGTGTGCGGAATGAAGGGAGCAATCCTACCTTTCTTCATTATGTGTAGACAGTGAAACTTGGGTGTCGTGAAGGACTATCGTAGGCTAGGATTTTGTAACGGTTATCTCAAGATTCTAGTGATACCTCCTACACCACAGGAGAAGGGGAGACGTACGGGATTACACCACCCGGAACTTCCATAAACAAATCTTGTGTTGATTTACTTTATGCATTTATGTTTGCTTTATTTATTGGATAATCATCTCATCATTTCACTCAGCAAACACTAGACACTGAGTCAACACAAAACTGATACATAGGAGGTTCAGATCTTTGTTGACACATCTATTGCACTAAAGGCTAGTTTTATCCATTGTCGGTTAACTAGACTAAGAATAAGTCAGCCTTGACTTATACTCAGTTGAGTTAATTGAACTCCGCACAAGTTAAGGGACAGGAACAAAACTGAATTAAGCTTCAGTTTGAGTTTTGGAGAAACTCAGTTCCTGGGGTACTTTCAGCTTTAGGAAAGTGTTTTTGGTGACAAGTTTATTCACCCCCCCCTCTAAACTTGTGTTAGCCTTTCCGAGGGACTAACAATTGGTATTGGAGCGGTTCCTCCTTTTGGAGGTGATCTAAATCATTTACCGCTTCGAGATTCAGTTATCCATTACTGAATTTCAGTATCAGTTTGTTTGCTTGAAGTAAATGGCCATCAGTTATCGGAATAGCCAGTTGTTGAAAACCCTTCATTGTATCAGTTGTAAAAGCACTTAATTTGATGGTAACATCTAGAATTAAAAGTTGGCTTATTCACCCCCTGACTTATTGTTTGCAAAATGTATCTGATTTTCAGGATCAATCATCTGAGAGTCTCAGTGTGACAAATTTGCATACGAATCCAGAACCTCAACTCAGTGATGATGTGGATGCGAACTTCAATGTTTATATAGACAAATCCAGAGGAATTCCATCACTAAGAGATCTCTTAGAAGAAGAAAAGAAGTTATTACAAGTTACGGTTGACACAGAAGATTCATTAGAGCAACAAACCATCGAGAAAAGGTACATTCTTCAACTCTGTCATCATCAGCTGAAATCAGTCAAAGAAACTCTGAGCTCGTCAGGTTAGTAAAAAAACTCACTCTTGAGTTGGAACTAAAAGATATGGAACTTGGCAAAGCAAAAAGTTGGAATGAGTTTCTTGAAATTGAGATGTCAAATCTTGCTGAAAGATTAATATCTAGTAAATTTGACAAAAGCAATGATGATCCCCCACCCCTGCCCAGTCTTAAAATTTCAAAGAGTGCAAACTCTAAGCATCGAGATACTGGAAGACCTAGTAGATTACACAAAGAAATTAAAGATGAAAAATCTAAAAGAATCCTTGTGAAATCAACTAAGGTTGAGCGTAATGATTTATCTAGAAAAGAGTTGAGAAGGCTTAATTCTCTCAACCAAGAAACTGAAAATTATACTTCAGTAACTAATCCAGCCAGACCCAAGAAGATATGGGTACCGAAGAAAATTTAAAACTGTTTTGCAGGAAAAGTCAGTTTTTATTGCAAAATCCTCAGAAAAACTGACTTCTACACAAAGCTGAAAATGCAAAAGCTAATGAAGGACAATTTGGTTAAAAGCAGAAAACTTTCCAGCTACCATCTGATGCTTGAGTTGACATGACAAATCACTTAGAGCCACGAGTCAATCAAGGAGAAAAAGTAGATGTACATCCCTACAAATCTTATTGATTGCGACACGACTCTTAATTGAAAATGATTGAATGACTAAGAAACGCAATCTTGACAAAATCCTGCTCAATCAATTTCAAAACATTCAAAAGTTCCTTCAAGATTTCCCAATTCAGAAAATCATGGATCGATACAATATTGATGAAGGAATCACCACAAGTCTGGACGAATTCTGTCAAAGATTTTCAAACTCCAATCTATCAACTCAGATTATAAGCAAGATCAAGAAAATTCGAGGACTGGAGAATTTGTTTGATACAAAGGTTACTACGTTGTGTCCAGACAGCATCAAAGACTTCTACAAAAATGCCGAAATCACCAATGATGGAAAGAGTTTCAGGACAACAGTTCAAGACAGGAGCATTACTATTGATGAACAACTACTTTCCCTAGTCTTTGGCTTAGACATAATCGGAGGATCTTCATCTCTCACATTTGGAAATGAAGAAAAAGGCAAGCTTTGGAATGTAACAGCACTCAACAAGGACAAGAAAAATTTCATTGGATCCATCTATCAACAGAGACAAGAATTCGCATTCTTGACGATCCTTCTGACCAGAAATGTCTTTGGTCAAGCTCAAAATTTTTACACTCTTTCGACAGATAAACTAAAGCTGATCTATGCTATATGGTTTGAAGAGAGATTGGATTGGAATAAGCTTGTTCTCAATCAATTGATCAAACAAATCTTAGACGAGAAAGCAAAAGCCCAAGGAAGGAAGGCT
The DNA here is from genome assembly GCA_036785695.1 of Gentiana straminea. Lineage (NCBI taxonomy): Eukaryota > Viridiplantae > Streptophyta > Magnoliopsida > Gentianales > Gentianaceae > Gentiana > Gentiana straminea. The sequence continues at coordinate 646,425 of JAVUPR010000340.1, forward strand.
GTTGGAGAAAAATTCTTATTGAAAAAGGGGTTTACATATCTAGTTCAAAGGATACTAAACCACTTCTCCATCTCAAAATCCACAGAGACACAAGTAAAACAGAAATCAGTGTCCACTGAAGCTAAGAAAAGGAAGATCACTGAAGTAGAAAGTAGTGAAATTTCAGATTCTAGTTCAAGTGAAACTGTAAGGTTGGATGACAGAACCTTAAGGAGGCCAAGAAGAATGTGGAACAAGTTTCAGGCTAAGAAAACTGAAACTGAAGACACTATCCTGATGGAAGATGAAACTGAAGGAAGTGAACGTGGAGAAACTGAAGAAAGTGAACTTCCAACTGAGACGCATGAAGAGTACACTGTAGAGCGAAGAGAAGCCTTGGAAGATGCTGAATTTTGCGAGGCTGGTTATGAAAAGGAACTGTCAAATCATGATGTTCGTTTTCATTATCAAGAACTAGGCTCCTCATCTCAAGTTCATGAGGCATCTACAAGCAAGTCTGCAACTGAAGAGTCTCAGGGCCAAGGAACTGAAACTGAAGAGAAATTGGAAGGATTGAAAGAAATCATTGAAAGCCTGATGCAAACTCTACAACAGAAACTCTACAATCTACATGATTTTATGGAAAGCATATTATTCAGGTCTACACAAATACTCCAACATCATTACCTTGCGTAAATTATTTGAAGAAAGCTTTCACCTATCCTCAAATAAGAGGGAAGAGAAAACTAAAGGTGTTGCTGTTGTTGAGGGGGAAGAGAAAGCTGAAGATGATGCTGCTGAAGCTGATAAAACGGGAGAGAAAACTGAAACCGGTAAAGCTGAAGAAATATTTAGAACAAGACAAACAAGTAGATGCTGATCTACTGACCGTTCAACATAGTGGTGAAGATATTGATAGTCTGATTGAGGAGTTGACTGCAGAAGAAACCTTCACAGAAACAAGAACTGAGAAAGATGAAGAAGCCTCAGTCAAAGCTGTGCTGAATATCAGGAAGAAACTTGCAATCTGTGTCAGATTGAAAGAAAGTCTAAAGGCAGCAAAAGACAAAGAGATAAGAACTGAGGGGGAAAAGACTAATGGAAAGGAATTTAGTCTTATTTCTGAAGAAGAAGAGAAGTTAATGAATGAGGAAATCTAGGAGATCCTGACAAAATTTAAGAACCAGGACAATAAAGAGGCAAATCGATTGATCAATGAATACCTGGAGATCAAGCCTAGAGTTGGTGAATCAAAAGAAGAAGGAAAGGCGAGAAGACTCCTGGAGACAAAAAGGAGCATCTTTATTTTTGAAAAACTGATGAATTTGGAAAAAGGAAATTTGTAATCACTTTAGTAATTCAATTTGTTGTGGCATAATCTGGTAATAAACTCAGCTATTTAGTTTGTTATCTTAATTTCTTTTGTTATGATTTCTTGCATTATTCTTCTATTATTGCTTTTAGGGAGGGTTATGATACATCATCAAAAAGAGGGAAATTGTTGGAAATAATATTTGTGTTTTGATGATGATTCTTCACGTAATTAATAAGATCACTTATAACCCATGATGATGAAGTCATAACTAGCTGTTATAGTGCATAATAGAAGAAGAAGCAAGAAACAGTCTAGAGAAAAGTGTATAAGTTCTATCTAGAGTCTAAATCTTGTATAGGTTAATTCATACAAGCTTTGTAATAGATAGGAACTAGGCAAACAGCTGAGTCGTAACAAGAAAACTGAGTTTATATATGAGGAACTGAGGGAGCAGATTCAGTTATGCGAGAACTGAAGAAGATAAGCTCGCTGAGGGACACAGACTCAGTTGGCCTATCTAAGAAGACCGAAGAACCGAGGGACACGGACTCGCTATTGAAGACTGAAGAACTGAGGTGGCAAACTCAGTTAGTAGCTGATCAAGTCGTGACTGTACATCAGGATTCAAGAAAATCTGGGGTGACCCGAAACTGAAATATAGATCATGAAAAGCTGAATAATCTTAAGGACAAAGATTATCAGTTATCAGGAGAAGAAGGAAACTGAATGTTGTACTCTGACTTAGTCAATTAAAGTCGGATGTCAAGAATACGAGGTACTCAGTTTTGAAGAAGAGTTGAAAACTGAGTTAAGGCCTTGTTGAATTTGAATCAACAAAATGACAAAAGGTCGTACATATGAACGTTGGCTAAACGACAAATGTAACGGCTACAAGAGCTAGTTGACCATTACATCACCCCTATAAATACACAGAGAAAAAGGATTGAAAAAGAGAGAGGATCGGAGATGTTTTGAAAAGCACATATCTAAGATCCAGATCCAGAAAATCAGATTTCATATCTAGAAAAAGGGGAAGCCAACAGAATTGCCTTGGAGATTTAAAAGAAAAATCCAGTAACCCATCAAGAGGGAAGAAGGCATCTTGGGGCTACAATGCTACATCCAGAAGAATCAGACAACTCACTGAATTAATCTTGTGATTAATTCTAAACCTAACTTTTGAGAAAAAGGGTTGGCTGTGCATAGTTTGAGGAGAGCAACTCCACCTTTCCTCATACGGTTGCAACTTGGTTGCCACAACTGTTGGTGCAGTCTGCGGACTGTGTGTATGTCAGTGGTGAGCTGGTCAAGGAGTCATTCCACCTCCGAAGGATCAGAGTGCAGAATGAAAGGAGAAATCCTACCTTTCTTCATTATGTGTAGGCAGTGAAACTAGGGTGTCGTGAAGGACTGTCATAGGCTAGGATTTTGTAATGGTTATCTCAAGATTCTAGTGATACCTCCTACACCATAGGAGAAGGGGAGACGTACGGGATTACACCACCCGGAACTTCCATAAACAAATCTTGTGTTGATTTACTTTATGCATTTATGTTTGCTTTATTTATTGGATAATCATCTCATCATTTCACTCAGCAAACACTAGACACTGAGTCAGCACAAAAGTGATACATAGAAGGTTCAGATCTTTGTTGACACATCTATTACACTAAAGGCTAGTTTTATCCGCTGCCAGTTAACTAGACTAGGAATAAGTCAGTCATGACTTATACTCAGTTGAGTTAACTGAACTCCGCACAAGTTAAGGGACAGGAACAAAACTGAATTAAGCTTCAGTTTGAGTTTTGGAGTAACTCAGTTCCTGGGGTACTTTCAGCTTTAGGAAAGTGTTTTTGGTGACAAGTTTATTCACCCCCCCTCTAAACTTGTGTTAGCCTTTCCAAGGGACAAACAGTTATATCTAGAGCCAGGCTTTTGCAGGTTCTTTCTAAATACATGTGACTGTTTTTGAGTTGGTCTCCTCTTAAATGTTGGAGGTGGAACATTCCAAACATCCTCTGAAGGGTAAAGTCTTCCCTTACCATTCAATATGCCATTACTTCTAGCAGGCTGGTAAGATGATTTGTTGTTTTACAGTTTCACTGCACTGGTCTGTGCCTTGACTAATGCAGGATGAGTGACAGATATAATGGTTTGACCTTTCCTGAACTTGGGACCAGTTTTAGTCTTTGATTCAGATTGGTGTTTACCATTATGTCTTCCCTCATCTTGATAGTTGTAGGCAAGACCAGATCTGGGTCTAAACCTTTTTGGGGGCTTGTAAGCTGGTGCATTTTTCACCTCAGCTGGTGTAGAAATCTTTTCTACTGGTAAAGCAGTTTCCTTAGCCATTCTATCAACACCAGATGATTAATCATCTATTATTTGTTGAGCAGCTAAGTGAGCTTCTTTATTTGCTAAATAAGATTTTTTTCACATCCAGTTCTTCCTTCAATCTTTTATTTTTGTTTCTTAAATTCTCACATTCTTGTACCAGAATTTCATGATTCATTTGAATGTCTTCAAATTTACTCATAGGATTTTGAAATAGTGTTGCAGAATCCATAGGGAAAATAGAAGATTGTGCAATGTCAGAAGTAGATGCACTAGATATTACCTATGTTTTTTCAATCTCTTTAGCCATTAGACCTGCAAGCTTTGTCATCGTTTGAGCAGGTGTCTTTACTAGCATCTGAGTCATTGTCAGAAGACTCTGCTGTGCTGCCATCCTCTTCACTGCTTGTCTCAACATTTAGTGCCTTCCTTCTGTTCTTCTTGTCAGTTGAGTCCCTTTTCTTATCAGAAGCTTTGTATCTTCTCTTTTCTTCATCTTTGTCTTTATTATCCTCAGGACAATCAGCTTTGAAATGTCCTTTCTTCTTACAGTTAAAGCATCTTCCTTCATCATCATTTTTCTTTGTGTCTCTATTTGAGGTTGATTTGTAGTTTGATGATGAGTTGCCTTTGAACTGCTTCTTTTTGAATATGTTAATTCTTCTTATCAGTAAGCCACTTGCTCCTTCAGCTCTTGATTCACTTTGTTGGCTGAGTCAGCTGGTTGACTTTCGTGAGGTGCAATTAGTGCATTTGCTCTTCTCATATCATATTTGGTCCAATCCTTCTTAGGCTTTTCAATTGATTTCCCTTGATTTGGGCCTATAGTCTCCACAGTCATGATTTTGATAGGACCATCATTAATGAGATCAAGCATTTCTTCATGAGTTGCTGCAAGATGAGACAACATTCTAGTTTATATTCCTCAAAGATATTAACATTAAATATAGTAATTTTAGACATAAAGCTTGAGAATCCATAATCACAGATAAATAAATATATATATGTATGTCACAGATTTGAAAAACTACTTTGAAAGTATGTGATTTCCTTGTTACCATAAATCATATCTGAACAGGTTCTGATACTAGGAACACTGCTCTGATACCAATTGTTGGTCCCAGAGAAGGGTGAAAATATTTTCAGAGGGGGTGAATGACTATATTGGAGTTTCAAAAACTTTTCTTGATGAAAATTCTGTGTAGTGGAATATTAAAACCCTTCCTAATAGTTCTTTCAATGTAAATTAAACACACACAAATAAGGTAAAGTGCTGAATGTAAATACTGTAAAATAAAGTGCAGAAAGTAAATAAACACAAAAGCTTATAGTGGTTCAGGATGGTGTAATCCCTTAATCCACTCTTCTCCTATGATGATTGGAGGAATTCACTATTGTCTTTCACCAATACAATAGTTATGATTGTCCTTGGCTACACAATCTTCATAGTCTACAGACTATCACTCCCTGACTACAAAAGCTTCAGTGACTCAGTCTTCCACACATTGCTCCTTGGGAACAAATCCTTCAGCAGCTATCACACTTCCGCAATTCCTTCTCAGACAATCTGATTCAATTGCTGATCCAAAAAGATCGTTCAAGTTGTTGTGAAATCAGGATTCACAAGTTTGATCAATACTCAGACTTGATTGTGTTTTTTCTGCATTCTGTATTATGAGATTGATTTTCTAGATATTTCTTGTAAGAGCAATTAAAAGGCTTCTGTGAAAATGACAGAGTTTCAGCACTTAGAATTCTTGATTATGAATCGTTATAGTCCTTGTCTGTCAATGCCTTCTATTTATAGCCATGATTCCTTGATTTTTAATTTCCGTCTGTTGGCTATTTAATACACTGAATAATCCTTCATTCTGTCTTAATTTCAGTGATCCGGATTTTCTTCAAATGTTCTTCATAAAATCCATCCTTGATTGATTCTTCATTTATTTGTTGCTCTTCCATATTTTCCACGTTTGAAAGAGTACAAACAGCTCACATAGTTCTGCTACCTTTTCTTTACTTCACCGGCTGAGTGATATCTTCACTTGACTGCTTTCTCATTTACTTCACCGGTCAAATGATTGTTTTACTTGGTTGCTTGATATCTGCTCTGTTGTTGCTTTGTTTATCAGCCGATAGAAATATACTTCACTGATCCTTAGATTGTGTGATATCACTTCACACCATATTAATGAAAATTTAAATTTCATCACTTGTAATATATCTTAGACTTACCCAAGGTCATCTTAGACTTCCCTGGTTGTATGTCAATCCATAGGCTTTTTCTCACTGTGCTGGTCCTTTGGTTGTCTTCACTGAGCTGGTCCTACATCTTTACTGAGCCTCCCTACCAGTCTAGTATAGTGCTTGTCTGACTAAACTTATACAACATGTCAGACTTATAAGTAAAGCCTATACAAACATTTTTACTACATTTAGACTTATTTCAGGCTTGCTATAACAGCTAGTATGGCCATCATCAAAACAATAAAATGTTCCTAACAGTTAAGCTAAGTTGATGGCTAAAGGCTACGAGGTCAAAACATTTTAATTACCTTCTAGCTACCAGCTATGCTTTAATCTATTCAGATAGTGCTTGTTGCAGCTACGTGTCATGGCTATATGATAGCGTTAAAACGTTATGTCAATGGCTTGATGCTCATAGACAATAACATTTACAAGATCCATTTGTGGACTTAAACAAGTTTATCTATATAAGCTCTTTACTTTGATAGATCAAAGGAGTTTGATTTGATCAAGAGGAAAGACAAGCCTAATGTGCCAAAGGGTTAGTGGGAGTGTTACAGTTTTCAAGCAAGGTATTGGATATCCTTCTCGGAATTGACACCCCGTGTCACTGTCAGTTAGTGTTTGGTAGTTCAATGTCTTTACGAAAGTTCTTGGAAGTAGCAGTTCTTATTTTGGAAATAAGAGTCTATAGTGATAGATTATGAAACTGTTTAATTATCACAGTTCACCCTCATAGATATGATGCTAAAAGAGTTCAGCATAAATCATAGCAAGAGATACTGCTAGGCGGTGTTCTCAGGATCTATCTATGACATGACGTTAGTCCTGAAGATAAGGTGAAAGATGATTCTTATGGAAGGTTCCCTTTCTTACCACAATATGATCCATGTCATAAGAATTTTACCAGATGTTCATACTGCATGAGGAGTCATAAGTAAGTATGAAAGTGATTCTGGTAAATGTCGATAATATCCTTAAAAGTCTTAAGGATGGGTTCCTAGTTAATTGAAACGGAATCGAATAAACATAGATATACATATGTATACCCAAAGTCTTATGAAGATAGTAGGAGCTACAGTCTGGGTTTGTAGTCACTTTGATTAAGTGATACAGTAAGCTAGAAATTTTCATAGCAAGAGGTCACTGAATATTCTACAACTGGGCCAAAAACACTGTGGTGCTTTATAAGCCCAGCGGGAGTAGTACATGGATCTAGGAGGTTCATTCTTGAGCCTTGTGAGGTTCTTACACATTTTCAATATAGGTGATATTCTAGTGGACTCATTGCTTGAAGTAAGGATGTTAGACCGCAAAACAAGGCTTTTGAGAGTTCGGGAGGGGGGGGGGTGAATGAACTCTCTTCGATTTTAGAGTTTCTTATTTAAAAGAAATTTTCACCAGTAAGAATAGACTAGCAAGAATCTCGTCTTATTTTACTGGTCTAGATATCGTCTGAAAGTAAGTGCAGCAGAATAATGATAAGTTTCAAAATAAGCCTTGAGCTTGGTTTTCAGTGTTGAGTAGTGTGACATGAAGTATGCAAGTACTGAATGTAAAGTGCTGCAAGTAGAGAAGACAATAAATGTTATCGATCTTCAGAGTGGCATAATCTCCAACGTGACCACTTCTTCCGTGACTCAGGAGGTATCACTATTGTACTCTAGTCTAATAAAATAGGTAAGAGTACTTGACACCCCGCAGATGCCTCACACTCCACAGATGCTTCACACCCTAATTAGCCAATCCTTGACACCCGCAAATGCCGCACACCCTACCGATGCTTCAATGGTCTACTTGCACACAGCTCATTTAAAGAACATCCTTTCTCCAACAGCTCATCTATCTTCTTCGTTGTTCCTTCACACCCCGCAGATGCTTCAATAGGTTCACCGTTCCCTTGAGAACTTGGTTGATAAAATTGAGTTGGTGTTGTATCAAATTATTGATACAATGATGAGAGCTTTATTTTGAATCTTGCTTTGAAGGATTGATTGAAGCTCTCTTGGTCAAGTAGATCCTGGATGATTTCTATTTGAGCACTTTAATTGATCTACTTGATTTTTAGATTTAGATTGGTAAGCTTTTGAGATGAAGATTGCGGAGAGATGATGTTGGAAATAAAATTTAAGTTTTGATGATATTCATCATTTATTTAATTACTGTTTTAGATCCCTTTGATAAAGTGTCATAACTAGCTGTTATAGTGCAAAGAAAAAGATGTTTAGGTATAAATGTATAGGATTTAATAGAGTCTGATATTTGTATAGGTAAATCAGACAAGCACTGTAATAGTGTAAGAGTCAGAACAGAGAAACAGAGAAACTGACTTGATGAAATCATGGAGGATGTAGAACTGACATGATGAGTTTACAATTGAAGAACACTCAGTTTGAGAAACTCACTTTGGAAAAGAAACAGAGCACACCCACAGAAACTAAAGAAGGTAAGTTCGCTGAAGGACACATACTCGGTTGGCATATCTAGAAGCTGAAGGCTGAGAGGACAAACCTAGTTATGAAGGATGAGGGAGACAGACTCAGTTATTGTAGACTGAAGAACCGAGGGTTCAAACTCAGTTTATGAAAGCCGTAACAGTAAAGTTAGAACTCAGGTAAGTTTGTGATGAGCCTGAACTGACTATATGGATCTAGTATGATGACCTAAGATATATAAGGACAATGATATCTGGATATTTTTAAATGTTATGGCGACTCTGATTAAGTCAATATAAAATCAGATGAGAATAGTGTATTGAGTTTTGAAGAAGATTAAAAACTCAGTTAATGCTCTTAAAATTGAAACACTCGGTCATATCAGCTGAAAACTGACAAAACCCCAAATGCTCAGTTTCAAGCTCAAGACATATAAACTGAAGAAAGAATCTGACCGTTATAAAGCAAGCAATATAATTGGATAAAATAATTGTTAGAAAGCAAACTGAAAATGAACAGAATAGCAGGACCACCAATGGATACAAGAATTCAAATTCAAACAAATGAACGTTGGAAAACCCTTATAAATAAACCACTTCTACATCATGAAGAGGTGCGGATTTCTAAGGAATAAACATATCAAGAAAGATTTAGTAAGAGGGAAAGTGAATTAAAAGAACTCATGCTTTATTTTCTATTGCAAGATCGAGATCAAAATCATCAAAGTGTTCATAAGTATTCAAGAATATAACAAGATCCACACTTGAAGAAAACAGAGCTTGCTGTGCATATCATATATACATCCAGAAGAAGAAGCTCATATCACAAATTGAATCATAGTTATTTATTCAAGTCTCAAATTTGATTTTTATCAAAGGTTTGGATTGTGAAACACCAAGAATATGTGAAGGACAGTTGAGTGCAGTCAGGAAGACTATGTTTGTGATGAGCTGGAGAAGAGGCAATACTACCCTCTAAGGACCAGTGTGCAAGCAGTTGCAGAGCAGCCATTCTACATGTTCTTTAGTTTCTTAGATAGTGAAGCTAGAGATTAGCCAAGGACTATTAGTTTATAACTTTTTGTGACCGATCTACCTCAAAGATTTCAAGTGGAATTTTCCTCCAACATCACAGGGGAAGAGAGGATTGACAGGATTACACCACTTGGAACCTCTATAATTTTCTGTATCATTTACTTATTTACTTTACGCATTTAGTTACATCAACATAGCATATATCTTTATAGATCACAAACTCGGCAAACATCAGAAACTGAGTTGGCACGGCATTCTTTTATTCAAACTGATAACTGAACAATCAAAAGGCTTTAATTTATCTGCTGCCGGTTAACTCAGTTTGAGAATAAATCAGTATGATTTACACTCAGCTCAGTTAGCTTAACTCCACACAAGTTTATAACTGAACCTAATTTGTTTTAAGATCTAGTTGATAAGTTTATTCACCCCCCTCTAAAGTTGTGTCAGACTTTTCAAGGGACCAACAATTGGTATCTGAGCAGTGCTTCTATTCCGAAGAGATCCATAGCTGAATCTCCATATCAGTTTGTTTACTTGTACTCTGTTATTTCCGATACCAATCCAACAATTGGTATCGGAGTGGTTCTTTCTATTGGAGGTGATCCAAAATAGGTAATGCTTTGAGACATCTGAAAAGACCATCTGCTAAATCAATTTGATTTCAAAAGGATTTTTCAAAACTGCATCATAGATTCACAAAATCACTTTAGAAATGTGATTAACTATTCATTTTTGAGATTTGATGAATACAAGAATAAATTGCAAGCACTTTTTGTTGATACTCAAGAAAGATTGACTGAGACAATCATTGAAGACCCAGTTGTCACTATAAAGAATATTGAGACATTACTTATAAGCTTTCCGATAGAAGATCATGATGAAGAAATTATACTGTTTTGAACTAATCCAGTAAAGGATGTTGCTGAATCAAGAAAAGGGAAACAGATAATGGAATGTGAAGCTAAGAACTTATCAATCAAATTTTATGAGGTAAATGCTTCTACATCCAACTGTCACACTGCCATGAACAATCATAGAAGTGCAGATTTCAATAAAACTTTAGACATACTATGAAATAGTTAGAGGAAATTCAAAAGAATTATGAGAATGTCAAAAAGGAGAAAGAATTGTTAAGAGATGAAGTTCTAAGATTTAATGCTGAAATAAACCTTATCAAGCCTAATAATAGAACTCAAGGTGCTGGCTCAACTGATGAAGTAAAAGAAGTAATAAACATCACAGAATCATCAGTTGATCCAATCACAAAAGTTCAGTTCAACAAGGAAAGCCATTTGGAGAAAGATCAGGTTTAGGGTTTGATAATCAACAGAATTCTAAGATCCGGCCTAGTTCAGCTACACCTAAATTTGTAGTTTCACAAAAGTCTAGAAGTCAAAAAGATGATGAAGTTATTAGAACTGATAACAGTTCAGCACAACCTCGATAAAAAACTGACAAAACTGTAAAATCAGTTGGTGGCACTCAGTAAACTGACAGATCTTACAGAAAAACTCAGAAGGCTGAAAAAGGCAAAACTGATTCAAAATCAGTTAACAAAACATTCAAGTATTATTTACAAAAGAATGACTCTTATTCAAAGGTTAATAGATTCAGGGGTAAAAGAAGACCCTTCCCTACTGATGAAGACTGGAATGCACCTATGATCACTGCTAGACCAACTCAGTTTCACAAAATTCATAAGGAAAGGACTGAAAAACCAAAACAGTAGAATTATGTGAAAACTGACAAATCTAACAGGAATTCTACTAAGTCAAAAAGTTAAGAAAGATATATGAGCTCAATTCTTAAGAAATTCAAAGCTCTCAAAGATGAGATTAATTCTAAGAAAAATAAACCTTCTTTGAAGGGTTCAAGAGTTAATCCACAAACTAACCAGAAAGGACCCAAACAAATATGGGTACCAAAGAGATCTTAATTTGTTTTGCAGGGAAGGAACTGATTTCTTTGTGAAAGCTGACTTATTCAAAACTAAGTCAGGAACTTATCTTTCACAACTGAGATACGGAAAAATGATCTAAAAGAAAAAACTGAAGAACGATCAAGATGTGGATAAGATAAAGATGAGCTTATACAGATACAGTGTATCTAGTGCATTTACTGACATCGGCTACGATTGGCAGAAAAAGTCGTAACCTACACAAATCTCAACCGTTCATCTCCACTACTCACCATCTTTTCACATCTCAAAACCATATGTCATTTATGACAAGACATTTCAAACCCACTCAAATTCCCTAATCTACCACCTACAAATACCTTTGTACTATCCTTATCAAAATCTTTACACTCACCCTTGTTCAACCCCCAGTTTGAAGAATTATCCTTATCTTTAATCTTTCAAATCTTTCTTTCTACTAAAAATAATGACTTATACAAGAGTAGAACCCGGATTGATCATGTCACTTGATCAATAACTCGAAAAATACAATAATTCAGACCTTTCCAAGCAAATCGTGGATAAAATCAGAAAAATTAAAGGTCTTAAAGCAATCTTCAATGTTGCTTTGGACAGTATATGCTTAGAAATCATTGGAGATTTTTATGAGCTTGGAAGAACGGAAATAGAAGAACAAGTCTACACATACACCACCAGAGTCAATCAAAAAGAGATTAAGGTCACCGAGAACCTTTTTCTAGAAATCTTTAGGCTAGAAATTTCTAGGTACTCTTCCTCAATCAAGTTGAATAAAGAGAAAATGGAGAAGTTGTGGAAAGAAATTGCAGTGAAAGAAGATTCAAATGTATCATTAACTGAGAAGACATATTTTCTTAAATCTGAATTTGGCTATTTAACCCAAATTCTATCCAAATGTGTGATTGGAAGTGCTGGCAACTTTAGTAATCTGTCAGGAACCAAGATATATTTACTTTATGTGATCTGGTTTGAAGAGAACTTCAACTGGAAAAGATACATTCCCCGACGGATAGCATGACAAGTCTTATCGAAGTACCAAAGAAGAGGACATATGTAAAGAAATGGAGATTCTATCACAAGAAGACTCCTGCCGTGTTAGTACAAAGAATCATAAATTACTTTGGAATCCCCAAGAGAGAAACAACTACAATTATTGAAGGAAAAATTGTAGTAAAAGAAGAGAAAAGCAAAACTAGAAAAAGAAAAGCTGATGGTTTTGAAAATGAACCAAAGAAGAAAAAGAAATCATCAAAGAAGATTCTTACAAGTGCAAAAGTTTTGGAACAAGTTGAGGAACTGAAGGAGAAAAAGAGAAAGTTGGAAGAATTGGAGAAAGCGAAGAATGCTGAGGCAGCTGAGAAAAGTAGGGAACCTTCACCTAAAAAATCATTGATTTCTGATACAACAACTCAGACAGCAAGGAAATCAAAAACTGATGGTGAAACCCCCACAAAACCTGTTGCTGAAAAAGTATCAGCTGAAGAAGCTCAAGAACTCGCTCCATCCCTACCGGAAACTGACACTCAGGGGGAACAAGTTTTGAGAACTGATCCTGATAGTGAAGAAACTAAAAGTGATGAAGATCTGATTACATCTGAGGTAGAAAACTTTTGGTCCCTTGGAAAGGCTAACACAAGTTTAGAGGGGGGGGGGGGGGTGAATAAACTTGTCACCAAAAACTTTCCTAAACTGGATTTAAAACAACTTGTGTGGAGTTAAGCTGACTGAGCCGAGATTAAGTCAAACTGATTTAAGCAAAAACTGAGTCAACCGGCAACGGATAGAATTAGCCTTTTTCTTGATCTTGTTATTCTTTTATGAAAATTTGAGTGTGGTGGCGAATTCTGATGAATGTCAGTTTGTGAACTGTGAAGTGTATAACAATCAACTATCAAATGTTGTAAGTAAATGCTGAATGAATAAATAAATGCGTAAAGTAAGTGAGGAAGAATTATAGAGGTTCCAGGTGGTGTAACCCTGTACGTCCTCTCTTCCCCTATGGTGCGGAGGAAAATTCCACTAGAACTTCTTGAGGTGAACTGTAACAAAAAGTCCTAAACAATAGTCCTTGGCTAATCCCTAGCTTCACTATCTAAACAGTTGTAGAATAGGTAGAATTGCTGCTCTTCAATTGTTTGAACACTGGTCCTTGAAGGGTAACGTATGCCTCTTCACCAGCTACCACCACAAACACAGTCTGCCCGACTACTTGCAACAACTGTCCTTGACAAAACCTCCCCGGTTTGCTTCATAGTCTAAACCTTTGATAAAGAATCAAAGTTGGGTTGAGAATCAATGAATTGATTCTTGTTTGTGGTTCTTCAAAGTGTTGGATTCTTGATAAATTCTTTGTAGCTTGAACACTTGAAGAAATACTTGATATGATCTTGTTGTGGCATAGAGATGATAACAATTCGAATGAATAAGATTGGTGCACAGAAATGCTTCTTTTTCTTAATAATTCTATTCTCTACTATTCTTTGTGCAAGGCCCTCTATTTATAGTGTGACGTTCAATGTTCATCTTGCTTGAATTTGAATTTGTTGGACTTATTTTTAAGTTTAAGTGATGAGTGCCAGACTAGCTGTTATAGAGCAAAGGCAAAAAGATGTATAGATCAAATGTATAGGTTTATTAGTGTTTGATCTTTGTATAAGTTTGATCAAACAAGCACTGTAATGGTCAGCAGACCTCTCTAGGTCAGTAGGGTACCTAGGTCAGTAGACTGATCAGGAACCTGCTGAAGACTGAAGGATGAGGGCTCAAACTCGGTTACTGAAGGCTAAGGGATCAAACTTAGTAATTAAAGTCTAGGATATGGAATCAGAATTTAGGGAAGTCTGTGATGACCTAAACTGATTACATATACCTTGTGTACAAGGTCTAAGTTCCATAAGTTAAATGGTGATTGGGACTTGGTTATGATCAAATGGTGTAATCTAACTTCACAATAAAAAGTTAGATAAAAGAAGTCAGCTGTATTGTTTCTTAAACACAGCAAAATATGGCTCAGCTGACTGATATGTACTTCAACAGACTCATGCTTACAGGAACCTGCAGATACATACACTTCGAATTATTCCTAGGCTACATTGGAAGACTACAAGGAAAGGGATAGCTAACAACCTCTGATTTTATCAAACAAATCAATGGTTAAGATTAAAGGGACGTTGGGATGATTCATAACTTTTTCCAATGGATACAAGTCAAAGGACGGACAGATCGTAAAGCGCAAAAGTCGTCGACCGTGTCGGACCCTAGGAACGATCGAAAAAGCAAGTCAAGATGGGACAAGTCTGAAACGGCTATATTTGAATTTCAAATATCAGTCACAAGGATTCCTACCTATAAATATAGGACTCATAATTCAGAAACAAGTGATGAACATTGATAAAAATTAAGGATCTATCTTGAGGTAAAAGATTTCAATCGATCAAGCACCCTGCTGACCCTACTGAGCATTAAGCTACTGATCCAGTAAATTCTTCAAGTGTAATCTGCTTTCAAGCTACATCAAGTTTACTCACTTGAAGATCTCAAGCTGCTGATCATATCATCCTGATCAAGCTGCTGAAAGCTGAATCACTTACTTGATTCAATCTTTCTTTACAAGAAACCTCGCCGAGACGGTGAAGCATCTTTTGAGGTGTGAAAGATCGTTGTCTTTGGTGGAGTGGTGAAGAGGCAATCCTAACCTTCAAGGACCAGTGGAAGACTTTGGAGAAGCAATCTCACATGTTCCAAGTGTTCAGTTTGTGAAGCCATAGCTATTGGTGAAGGACAAGCAACTAAGGAATTTTTGTAATAGCTACATCAAAGATCTTTAGTGAATTACCTCCAACATCACAGGAGAAGAGTGGAGTACAGGATTACACCACCTGGAACAACTATAAAATCTGCCTACTTACTTTCTGCATTTATATTCTGCATTTAGTATATCTACCACATCAACCTACTGAATCTAGGAACTGAACTCACACACATACACTACTGAGTATCTAATACTTGGTATCATATTTTAACAACAAGTAACAAGGCTTTATTTTTGATATATTCCGCTGCACAAATTTAGTAAACTCAATAGTCAGCAGACTACTGAGTGTCAGCAGACTACAGAGCTATCAGCAGGCTGCTGAAGTTGCTGAGTTTGTTAACTCCAAAAGTTTTAAGTGTTAAGTTTATTCACCCCCCTCTAAACTTAACCAAAGCCTTTTCAAGGGACCAACAATTGGTAGTAGAGCCGTGCTTCTATTCTGAAGTAATCCTACTTGTTGTGTTTGTGAAAATTCTTTGAAAACTTTTTCAAGTTTCTAATTTTCAAACACTTGCATCATGGATAACAATCAGTATGCCAGAACTATGTTGATGTGTTCATTAGATTGTTTTGATGAATATAAATGTCGTATGCAGGCTTATCTAGCTGCAACACATGATGAAATGATGGATGTACTGACAGATGGACCACTGGAGATCACAAAAGCTGTAACTGTGGGTAATGAGATTCAGTACATTCCTAAGCCAAAGAGAGAATGGACATCTGAAGATAGAAAGAGAGCTAATCTCAACAACATTGCTATTGATATCATTTACGGAACTCTGGATAGCAATATGTATATGAAGTTGAAAGATTGCAAAACTGCCAAGGAACTTTGGGACAAGTTGCAGTTAATCTGTGAAGGCACTGATGCTATCAAAAAGAACAAGATCAGTGTAGCAAAGAAGAAGTTCCAAGAGTTCAAGATGAAGCCAAATGAAACCATTGAACAAATGGAATCTAGGTTCAATGCAATCATGGATGAACTCACCCTGCTGAATGTGAAGTACTCATAGGAAGAAGTAAATTCAAAAATTTTGGAAGCTCTACCTGCAAAAGAAGTATGGGAGATGATGGTGACAGCAATAGAGGAAATGAGAAGGCTACATGAGGAAGACACCTTCAAACTGTTCTCAGATCTGAAGGCATATGAGGCTAGTAAGAAAATGGTGCCTGAGACAGAAAAAGAGGAACCAAAAACTACTGCATTGGTTGCTGCACATCAAGAAGAAACATCAAGAGCCTAAGATGAGTTGCTGGATGAGATGCAAGAGCAGATTGCATTGTTGAGCAAGAAAATTAGATTAATGAAAACTGGAATGCGTTCACCTAGGAATTTCACAAAGAAATTCGGTGAAAAGAAAATGGAAGAATCAAAGAAAGACAATGATTATTTGTGTTATCATTGCAAGAAACCAGGACACTTCAAACCTGATTGTCCTGAGTTAAAATAGAAAAAGTAACCAGATTATCTTTGCTTAAACTACAAGAAGCCTGGACATTTCAGACCTGATCGTCCAGATCTACAAAAGAGCAAAAGTCAACAAAGAAGACATGGAATGAAAGCAATGGTTGCTGAAGATGAATCTGGTTATGAAATTGAATCAGATAAGGGAAATGAATCTGATGACACTGCATTGGTTTCTAAGTTGGATGATTTTGCCTTGATGGCAAACATGGATGAGACAGAGGAGGTATACAATTCTGTATCAATTAATACTCCTACTGATAGTGATTGTGAATCCACCTGTGGTTCAAATCCCAAAAATTCTGATAATGAGGAAACTTTGGATGCCATCCTTAATCAACTAAGGATAATACAATCTGGTTATGAGATTGTGAAGGCATAAAAAGAAGCTCTTCAATCAGAAGTTGAAAGATTGAAAGCTGAATTGAGAACTCTCAAAGGAAAGGAAAAAGAAGTTGAACATAATCAGCATAAGTCTACTGAACATTCAGTAGCCACTGAATCTACTGAACAATCTTGTTCCTACACTGTATTCAAATCTAGGAAGCCCTTTGGTGATATGAGAGGTCCTGGATTTGGAACTCAACAATCCAACATGAGTGGATCTAGTAAGGTTACTGAACCTAGTGCCAGAATTGGTCCTAAGTTTGTACCTGCACAAGATCCAACTCCAAGTAGGGTTGCTGAGACAGTTAAGCCTACTGAGAAAATTTCAAGAAAGCAACATCAGAAGTCAAAAAGGTAAACAACACCTAACAAGAAGAATAAATTTAAAGGTAGGACTGCTGTACCTTCTAGACCTACTGATAGCAGACCTGCTACCAAGTCTGCTGGACCACAAAAGGGTAAAAATCAGAAATATTCCAAGGATAAGAATCCTAAACCCAAAATGTTAATCATTCAAGGGATACTTATCTCAGAGGGAAAGGTAGACTGTTCCCTACTGATGATGATTGGAATATTCCTGCTCCCACTGATAGAAACATCAGATATAACAATACTGCTAGGGTAAAACCTATGAAATGGAATCGGCAGAGGACTCAACAGAGGACTTATATAAGACCTCAGCAGACTCCATATTATAGGGCTGTTCCTAACAGACAGCAAACCAATGGTTATACTGGTGCTTCTAACAGGAGAAATCACTCCAAACAGCACTATATACCAAAAAGCCAGAAAGTATATATGAATCCTACACAACCAAATGTCAGATCTTATGATGTGTGGAATACATGTATGAACATAAGTATGACAACTTTAGAAGAAGACCTTATGGGAACTTGCCAGGGGTCATGCTTACCACTGACCATCATGGACCCAAACAGTTTTGGGTACTTAAAATGCATTGATTTTGTTTTGTAGGGTGTCTGGTACTTTGACAGTGGATGTTCCAGACATATGACAAAGAATAAGCACTGTCTGTCAAGCTATGTAGCAAAGGATGGTCCAAGAGTGAACTTTGGAAACAAGAACACACGTGGTTACACAAGAGGCTATGGCACACTTGTGAGGAATGGACTAACAATCAAGAATGTTGCATATGTTGAAGGACTGGACTGCAACTTGCTGAGCACTGGACAATTCTGTGACATGGGATACAAGGTCACTTTTGACAAAGGTACATGTACTGTCATCAGTGAAAGAGGTGATCAAGTTGTGTTGGCTGGAAAAAGACAACAAAATATGTATGTTGTGGATTGGTCAACTGCAGTTCCAGAAACTTGCCTAATAGTGCATACCAAGTCAGAACTCAATTGGTTATGGCACAAGAAGTTGAATCATCTAAATTTTGATGATATCAATCAGTTGGTAAAGAAGAAACTGGTGATTGGTTTACCTGTGATCACATTCAAGAAGATGCAATATGTGATGCTTGTCAGCAAGGTAAACAGACAAAGTCAAGCTTCAAGTCTAAAACAAAGCAATCAACTAAGAGAGTGTTGGAGTTGATGCACATGGTTCTTTTTGGACCAGTGACTCCAACAAGTGCAACAGGAAAGAAGTACACTTTAGTTGTTGTGGATGATTATTCAAGATACACTTGGGTGGTATTCATGAATAAGAAAAGTGAAACACTTCAAAACATGCCAGAACTTTTGAAAAGATTACAAAATGAGAAAAGTGTGACAGTAGTGAAGATCAGATCAGATAAGGGTACTGAGTTTCTCAATAAGTAATAAGAGAATATTGTGAACAAAATGGTGTACTACATCAACTTGCTGCTGCTGGTACACCTCAGCAAAATGGGGTTGCTGAGAGAAGAACAGGACTCTAAAAGAAGCAGGAAGAACTATGATTTGTGAAGCATTGTTACCTGAAAGGTATTGGGCTGAAGCAGTTAATACAACATGCTATACAAAAAATAGAACCTCAGTGAACAAGAAGCTGCTGAAGACACCTTATGAGATTTGGAGATGAAGGATACCTAATATATCTTATTTCCATCCATTTGGAAGAAAATGTTTTATCTTAAATCATAAGGAGCAATTAAAGACCTTCCAACCCAAGTCAGATGAAGGAATTTTCTTGGGATATTCTTCTGTCAGCAAGGCATTCAGGGTACTGAACAAAAGGACACTGAAACATGAAGAAACTATACATGTTGTGTTTGACGAACCTAAATTCACTGGAATGGAAGATGAAGATTCAGAACCTACTGAGAATCAACAAGACACTGATCAAGAATGTGTTAATGTCTTAGAAAGGTTCAATGACTTAAAAGTTTCTGACTCTGCCCCTGCTGAACCCCCTGCTGGTAACACTACTGATGCAACAACTGAGGCAGTTCAACGATCTGCTGAACCCCCTGATGCTACAGTAGACCCTACTAAAGATGATGTTCCTGAGAATCAATCTAACCAGAATCCACAATGGTTAAGAGATCACCCTGCTGAACAAGTTATTGGCAACATACAACAAGGTGTGAGGACTAGAAGACCGCTAGAAGCAATGTTTACATGCTTTCTATCTCAAATGGAACCTAAAGTTGTTGAAGAAGCAATTTCAGATCCAGATTGGATAATTGCTATGCAAGAAAAGTTGAATGAATTTGAATGAAATCAATTTTGGACACTAGTGGAAAGGCCTAATCATGCAAATATAATTGGTACAAAATGGGTATACAGAAATAAATTGGATGAATCTGGTACCATTGTAAGGAATAAGGCCAGACTAGTAGCAAAAGGCTATTCTCAAGCAGAAGGAATAGATTTTGATGAAACATATGCCCCTGTTGCAAGATTGGAAGCAATCAGATTATTATTGGCATATGCTGCTTATAAAAACTTCAAGGTTTATCAGATGGATGTTGTTGGTCCCTTGGAAAGGCTAACACAAGTTTAGAGGGGGGGTGAATAAACTTGTCACCAAAAACTGAGTTTAAAACAAATTAAGGTTCAGATAAAACTTGTGTGGAGTTGAGCTGACTAAGCTGAGATTAAATCAAACTGACTTAAGCTGAAACTGAGTCAACCGGCAGCGGATATAATTTTAGCCTTTAAAATGATCTTGTTATTCTGTTATGAAAACTGAGTGTTGTGAATTCTAGTGAATGTCAGTTATGACTGTGAGATGTATAACAATCAAATATCATAATGCTGCAAGTAAATGCTAAATAAATAAATAAATGCGTAAAGTAAATGAGGCGGATGTTATAGAGGTTCCAGGTGGTGTAATCCTGTACGTCCTCTCTTCCCCGTGGTGCGGAGGAAAATTCAACTAGAACTTCTTGAGGTGAACTGTTACAAAAAGTCCTAAACAATAGTCCTTGGCTAATCCTTAGCTTCACTATCTAAACAATTGAAGAACAGGTAGAATTGCTGCTCTCCAAATGCTTGAACCACTGGTCCATAGAGGGTAGAATTGCCTCTTCACCAGCTACCACCACAAACACAGTCTACCCAACTGCCTGTCACAACTATCCTTGACAAAACCTTCCCGGTTTGCTTCACAGTCTATGTTGGTCCCTTGAAAAGGCTTTAGTTAAGTTTAGAGGGGGGGGTGAATAAACTTAACAATTAAAACTTTGGAGTTAACAAATTTCGCAACTTCGGCCACCGTCGATACTTCGCAGTCCGTCGAGACCTCGCAGCTCCGCCGATAAACGTAGTCTACCGACGGTTCGCCTTTGTCTGAATTTGTGCAGCGGAATAATATCAAAATTAAGCCTTGTTACTTGTTGTTAAATATGTTACTAAGTATTAGATACTCGTAGTGTATGTGTGTGATTTCGGTTGCTAGATTCGAGCAGTTGATATGAATAATGACTAAGTGCGTAAAATAAATGCAAGTAAGTAAGTAGAGAGATTTTTATAGTGGTTCCAGGTGATGTAATCCCGTACGTCCACTCTTCTCCCGTGATGTTGGAGGAAATTCACTAGTAATCTTTGAGTTATCTCGTTACAAAGAATCCTAGGTTGCTTGTCCTTCACCAATAACTATGGCTTCACAACCGAAAACTAAGAACAGTAGGATTGTCGCTCCCGAGTCTTCCACCGGTCCTTGAAGGGTAGAATTGCCTCTTCACCAGCCTCCACCACAAACCAACAAGTCTTTCACACCTACCGTATGCTTCATCTGTCTTCGCAGGATTCTTTATAAAATAAAGAATGAATCAAATAAATGATTCGGTTGCAAACAGCCTTGATTAGGATGATATAATCGCCAGCTTGCGCCTTCAAGTGTGTATGCTTGATGCGGCTTGAACACGTAATGCACTTGAAGAAAATAACTAGATCGGCAGCTTTAAGCTCGCAAGTTCAAGCAGGTGTTTTTCACTCGTTGTTATCACTTAAAGTTTATCCCAAAATTCATCATCTTCTTCTTGAGTTGAAAGTCCTCTATTTATAGGTAGGAATGCATGTGACTTGAATTTGAAATTCAAATGTGACCGTTCCTTGTATTTGTCCCATCCGCACCGCATTCTCGTCACTATTCATAGGATCGACACCGTCAGATTTCTTTTTGACAAGCAAGGGGTCCGTCCACCCCTTTGACTTGTATCCAATGGATAAAAATATGGATCATCCCAACGTCTTTTTAATCTCGGCCTTTGATTTGCTTGATAAGTCGAGGTAGTTGGTCGTTCTTATCCATGTAGCTTCCCAATAATCTTGAATTAATCGAGGTATATATCGCCAGGGTCTATCGTCCGTCGTAAAACCAATCGTCCGCTCGAACATCATATTTTTGTCTCGTAAAATATAATGCAAATTTGAATCTTTTTATCCAACTTTTGTATGTGAAGTTAGATTACATCATTTAAAGTATAACCAAGTTCCAAGCATCATCTAACTTGTGGAACTTAGACCTTCTACACAAGATATATGTAATCAGTTTAGGTCATCACAGACTTGCCTAAATTTCGATTCCATATCCTTGACATTAAATACTAAGTTTGATCCCTTAGCCTTCATTAACCGAGTTTGAACCCTCGGCCTTCGCTCTTCGTTTTCAACAGGTTCTAGACCGCCCACCGACCTATCTACCCTATCGACCTAGATCGCCCCGTCGATAAACAATCGCAGCCTTTTACGTTGCTTGTTTGATCAAACCTATTTATGAATCAAACTCTAATAAACCTATACATTTTATCTAGACATCTTTTTGCCTTTGCACTATAACAAGCCTAGTATGGCACTCATCATCAAAACTAAGAAATAAGTCCAACAATTTCCCCCTTTTTGGTGATGATGCCACTACCCTCACCTAATCAAGCAAAGCAAAAAGATAAAAACACAAACGAACAAATTCAGTCATTTCTCATTATAAATATTTGTTCAGTTATTACAACTAGATACAAAGCAAAGATAAACAATGAAAGGTAGCCGATCTATTGTCTCTTTTCTCTTTCTTGTCTAGCCTTCTCGCCTTGCTCTTGATAGGCTCGATCTCTTCTATCATTTCAACCATCCATTCATTCTCAATAAGTGTAAAGTCAATATAAGAATTGACTTGTTTCCACCAATTCCATGCTTCAGCAGACAAGATTGATCCGATTCACCCCGAAGCCAAACTTCATATACAGCTCTCCTTAAATTCATTCAAGTTGAATCTTTTGCTTTTGTAATTGGCGCACCTTTTCACCTCTCGCTACTCCTTCCTTCGTCTCTCGGTAGATGCTCTTAAAGCTCTAATCCTTGCCTCCCAAAACTTCAAGCTCAAGAAAGAGTTAAGACCTTCATGAAATCCCATGTCACGATAGTGGTCTCCTTCGTTATGAAACTCTTTCTTGTACCGTGATAGGAGATCATCGCAAGTTGCACTCGCCAGTGTGTTGCCTAAAGGCATTTGTATCATCGGTCCATCTCTTTTGTGCAAAGAGTCTAGCAGCCTCCTTTGTCGTACTCGATTGGCCCTCTTCCCCCTTAGTGACATCATCAACAAAACGTGAGACGAGGCCATGAATAGCTTCCCGTGATACTATCACTCGTGTAATTGACCCGCCATAGTTCCCAGCTTCTAGTATCAAGAGAAGTAATCCTTGATTGCGTAGTCTCTTCCAAATCCGTTGATCCTTTCAAGTAAATTTGGGATCGTGCATAGCAGTTGTTGTGCAAAGAAGCAGGCTCAAGCAGCTTTTCAAAGAAGCTTGTCAAGTTTTTGATGAACGGATGTAAGTTGATCTTTCAAAAACTTGTCCTTCAAAGTGTGTTCCCTTGCTTGATATATCTTACATCATATATCATATCATTTAAAGCATTTTGAGTGGAAGCAAAGTTTGAAGTACCGTATTAGCGCATTGTCCGTTTTCATTGACCATCTTCATCGCTCTTCAAATCTCTGTTCTTGCTCGTCCAATTGAGTTCTTAATCGTTGCATATCATTTCTTACAGCTCTTAACTCATTGACAACTTCAATTGGCACTCCACCGGCCATTCTACTATCGTCGTAGATCCATCACAGTGCTCCTCAACTCTATATTGTGCCCGTTGTCCGCCGATGACCATGGCCCTACTCAAATCTCTCCCAAAGGGGGAGGTCCTTCCTCAACCATTGCACCAAGAACATCTTCAAGGATAGGATCTTGTGTGTGTTCTTCAACAACTTCTTCTTCTCCAAAAATTTGAAATTCTTCATCACCGTAATTATAGTCCAAGAACTCGCTCATCCTCATTAATGTTAGTCCGCCGACTATCTTTTCCTACAAGTGGCATTGGCTCCAAAGCAGCTCCACTACAAAGCAGCCTCATCAATAACAACAGTGGGTTTCCTCCAAACCCAAACCTCGGTTCCAACCTTTGTCCAGGTGTCGTTTGAGACTCAAGCATTGCACTCGTACCTCCCGTTCCAACCTTTGTGCGTGTGCCGTTTGTATCCCAAGAACTCCGTACCTCCTCTTCAACTTCCTGTGGATTGAATATATTGGTATTATCCACTTGGAAACCTTCAGCATGACCAATCTTGGTCAGAATCATGGCAGTTTTGGTGAGAATCCCTTCAAAGTCAAATCCACTTTGATATTCAATGGATTCCTCAGAACTAGCACTTGGTTCACTGAAGTCAGTGGTCTTTTCCACATCCAAATCAGCATTCTGTACATCTTCAGGTTGTGCAGTAGGCTCTACAACATGAAATGTACTTGGTTCATCAGCTAGCCTACCATCACTTAATGTAATTCCCTCATTGATCAATGCTTCTAGATCATCCATGGTGAGATCTTGTAGATCCTCATCCATTTCTTCCACCGCCGGCCCACACAGACTTACCAAGCACTCAAAGTGGACCGTTGTGTGTGGATCATTTATCAAAGCAAAGCCCCACTAGGTTCTCCCGGTCCCGAGGGAAAATCTCCTCTACTATCGATGATGAAGAGGAATCATCGTGACCATCTCTTGGATCTCTAAATTTGATACCCTCCTCCTTCGTTGCTCATCAAACAAATCCATCGCCTTGATTGCGCAAGGTTGTATCAATCGATCCACCAAGTTCTCCACTCCTAACTTGTCAAAAACCCATTCTTCAAAATCCGTCATTGGTTGAGCAAATTGGTTTTTGTCTTTTGTAGAACCCAAACTTCCACCGGAAGTAATCAAGCAATTTGTCGAAGTTTGGGATCCACATACTCTTCAGCTTTTCTTGCTCTTTTTCACATGCCTCTCAAATGGCATAAAAGATCTTCTCGGGAGCAAGCTTTCCGTAGCTTGTTGACCTCCAAAGGTTCCAACAAGCAGATTCAAGGTATCTTCTACGATGTTTGAAAGTCGCAGGTTGCCGTGATGGTGCATTTGTACCTACTACTTCCATCCGTATCACACTTGGTTCCCCCGACTTACATGCTCATCGCCAGGTTAGCAGCAGATCGCTCTTCCCCCGAACTATTGCCAAATTTGCGGTGGTCTTCAACCAAGTCTCCAATCACCTCTTCAACCACCACAACAGTTCGTGTCAAAGTGGTTTGCCGTGGTTCTTCGTGGATGCTACAAGCAGCTCGTGGTCGTAGATCGTCGTACATCCTCTACGCATTGCTCAAAAACAACCCTTGTTCAAAGATCGTGGACTTGATAACTTCTTCATTGGAGGAATCACCGATAACAACCGGTGGAATGATAGTTAGAGGCTCGCTTCAACAACAGCCTCTTCTTCCTCCTCTACCGATGCTTCTTCTTGGGCCCTCTCGTGCCTCCAAATCTTTCAACTCTTTCCCTTGCCATATTTCTTCTTTTTGGCAACTTCCTTCATCCTCTTGGATAGGGGTTCATCATCATCATTTTTTCTAGTCAATTTTCTTTTTCTACTTGCTTCCTTCGTTGTTCTCTAAGAATTTCAACAACAGCTTTTCTTGAAGCCACAAAGCAGGTCGTAACCTCCACTTGACCCTCAGCCAGACTCTCGTCTCCGTGCCGTTTCCTTTCTTGTTCTTTTGATTTCAAGATTTCGTAGTCTTTCTATCATCGCACTCTTCTTCCTCTTCCCCAGCTTTCTTTGGTGCAAGCAGGTTTGATGGAAATCTTCTTAGTTTGCCGAACCTCGCTCACCACCGCATCACCATCATCTCCATCATCATTATCATCGCCAGCCTTCTTCAAAGAATCTCTTCATCATCATCAAGTCCAGGGATTGCATAATCAATCTCCTTTTTGTATCCGGACCGATTTATATCAATCGGTTCAATGTCGTGAACCTCCAAGTGATTCAAACAGGTTTGAATCATCAAACCTAAGGGTAAGGCCTTGATTTCCTTTTCCCTAGTTTGTCCTCCTTTGCAACTTTCTTCATATAGTGAATAAAGTATCCCAAATTTACCAAACTTCATGCTCCCGCAGATGATAATCATTAACTCTATCTTGGGTCCCGATAGAGTATCCATACCGCCATTAGCCCAAGTATGTTCTTTGCAATGAGCTTGCTCAACAGACTATATTCATTCCCAATGTGTCCGCAATTGATGCCAGTGAACGATTTGGTGGTTTGATTTGTCTTGATTTGATCTACAAACGCCAACTTGTCCAATCCCATTGCTTCAGATTCACCGGACCATTTTCCACTTCTTCAAATCCAAACACTTCCCTCGACAGACCTGGGGAGATAACAAGCTCCTCGCATTCACGCTTGTATTGAATGCTTCGCTTCCTTCTTCCACCACCATGTTCTTCCGTAAATCAACAACATTGGTGTATGAAATTGTGTCTAATCGATATTGAGCTTGTTCTCCAAGCCTCGCAAACCTCCTTATTCTTCGACCTATATTAATGGCCAACTCGTTTGGTTTGCATCAACAACATAGCCTCTTACACTTTGGCTTGATTCGATTTGAACTTCAACTCTTTCCGCCATTGAAATAAGAAAAAGATGAAGAAGAGTTCCTCTCAAATCTCGTGTTCACACGAAGTAGAATTTGCAGAGATAAAGCGAGAAGATGCAAGTGGTGAATCCGCTATGTAACAGTACTCGATTATATAGACAAGTGGGTAGTTGAAACCGTCATAGCACGTACATTGAGGTAACCACGATTAATCCGAATAAATTCTCGTTTTGACACGTGGCCCATTACTCCACCATAATGTTTGTAACCGTTGGATGGTTTAACCGTGGTAATAATGGATAAAATAAATATCCCGCCAATATGCTTTTTGACTTTAATTATTTTGACCGAGTAACGTTCCCTCCAAAGAAGGTATCCCTCGCCAGGTGGGCTCGGCGGTCCGCCGATAATGTGCTTCGGCAGCCCGCCGACAAGGTGACTCGCCGATCCTTGTTTTCTCCTTGTTTTGTTCAATTGATAATACAAGATGAAGTTTAATACCAATGACCGATCCGTCAAGTGAGCTCACCCAACATGACAAAGACCAATCCCCTTGGCAACCTCATTTGCTCAATTGTTCAAACATAAGTACATGGAATTGTTGATACCAATGACTAATCTGCTAAGTGAGCTCACCCAACATAGCAAAGACTAATCCCCTTGGTGAATTCCAAGACACCGCCGAATATCGTCAATCTTTATAATTCCAAGTTCAAAGTCCTTAATTTGGCAAATCTTTCACTATCAAGTGGCTTAGTGAAAATATCGCAAGTTGATCTTCAAGTAGGGATGTATAGAACCACCACATCTTTCTTTTCAACATGATCTCTTATAAAATGATGTCTCACATCAATGTGCTTGGTTCTTGAATGCAAAACAGATTTTCTCGTGATTGCAATTGCACTTGTGTTGTCACACATGATTGGAATTTCCTTTTCTTCAATTCCATAATCCCTTAATTGTTGTCTTAACCATAGTACTTGTGCACAAAGCAGCTTCCAAAGAAGAATGTGCATAAGTTTCATCAAAATCTATTCCTTCGCTTGAGAATAGCCTTTTGCAACTAGTCCGGCCTTATTTCTTACAATGGTACCGATTCATCAAGTTTATTTCTATATACCCACTTAGTACCAATGATATTTGCATGAACCGGCCTTTCAACTAGTGTCCAAACTTGATTTCTTTCAAATTCATTTAATTCTTCTTGCATAGCAATTATCCAACCGGATCCGAAATTGCTTCTTCAACAACTTTAGGTTCCATTTGAGATAGAAAACAAGTAAACATAGCTTCCAGCTTGTCTTCTAGTCCTCACACCTTGCCGTACATTGCCAATAACTTGTTCAAACAGGTGATTCCTTAACCATTGTGGATTTTGGTTATTTTGATTTTCGTGAATATCATCTTCGCAGGGTCCGCCGTAGTTTCTTCTGCGTGGGGAAAGCAGATCCTTGAATTGCTTCAGCTTGTTGCATCGTAACATTGTCGCCAGGATGTTCAACAGGCGTATCGTAAACTTTTAGGTCATTGAATCTTTCCAAAACTTCAACACAACTGGATCGTTGATTTGTTGATTTTCAAAGCAGTTCACACTCTTTATCTTCCATACCAAGAAACTTAGGTTCATCAAACACAACATTGATTGTTTCTTCATGTTTCGTTGTTCTTTTGTTCGCACTCGAATGCTCGCCGACCGAAGAATATCCTAAGAAGATTCCTTCATCTGATTTTGGTTGGAATGTTTTCAAGTGAACTTTATGATTTAGAATAAAACATTTGCTTCCAAATGGGTGGAAATAGGATATATTAGGTATCCTTCCATTCCAAATCTCATAAGGTGTCTTCAAACAGCCTTCTTGTTTACCGATGTTCTATTTTGTGTATAGCATGTCGTATTTATCGCTTCCCCAATATCTTTCGGTAGCAATGCTTCACAAATCATTGTTCTTCCCGCTTCCTTTAATGTTCGTTTCTTCTTTCAAAGAACCCCATTTTGCCGAGGTGTACCAAACAGAAGAAGCAAGTTGATGAAGTACACCATTCTCGTTCACGTATTCTCTTATAACTTTGTTGAGAAATTCAAGCACTCGATCCGATCTAATCTTTATGATCGTTAAACTTTTCTCATTTTGTAATCTCTTCAAAAGATTAGGTAAGCTTTGGAGAGTCTCACTTTTCTTGTTCATGAATATCACCCAAGTGTATCTAGAAAAATCATCCACAACCACTAAGGTGTATTTCTTCCTCGTCACACTTGTTGGAGTTATTGGTCCAAAAAGATCCATGTGCATAAGCTCCAACACTCGTTAGTTGATTGTTTAGTCTTTGACTTGAAACTTGACTTTATCCGTTTACCTTGCCGACATGCATCACGTATAGCATCCTTCTTGAATGTAATCTCGTGTAAACCAACCACTAACTTCTTCTTCACTAGCCGATTAATATCATCAAAATTTAGATGATTTAACTTCTTGTGCCATAACCAATTGAGTTCGATTTGGTATGCACAATCAGTGTGTTTCGGAACCGCAGTAGACCAATCCACAACATACATGTTCTCGTTGCCTTCTACCAAGCAAGTACAACTTGATCACCTCTTTCACTAATGACAATACAGCTTGTTTTTGTCAAAAGTGACCTTGTATCCCATATCACAGAATTGTCCAGTGCTCAGCAAGTTGTAATCCAGTCCTTCCACATATGCAACATTCTTGATTGTAAGTCCATTTCTGATAAGTGTGCCATATCCTCTTGTATAACCAGGTGTATTTTTGTTGCCAAAATTCACCCTTGGACCATCTTTTGCCACAAAATTTGTAAGACAAGTTGCTTATTCTTTGTCATGTGTCCGGAACATCCACCGTCAAAGTACCGTACACCCTACAAAACAAAGTTAATGCATTTTAGGTACCCAAACCCGTTTGGGTCCATAGTGGTCGCTGGCAAGCATGACCCTTGGTATGTTTCCATAAGGTCTTCTCCTAAATGTGTCATACTTTGGTTCATACTTTGGTTCATACATGTATTCCACACATCCATAAGTTCTAACAAAGTAGGTTGTGTAGGAACCACATATGTTTTCTCGGCCTTTTGGTACATAATGCCGTTTGAAATGATTCTTGTTGTTAGAAACATTTGCATAGCCATAGATGTGTCGTCCGTTAGTGAGTGTACCTCGTAATATGGAGTCCGCCGAGGTCTTATGTAAGTCCTCCGCCGATTCCATTGTCTAGGTTTTACCCTAGCAAGTATGGTTACGCTCGATCGTTTCTAGCATTAGATGCAGTGAATATTCCAATCATTATCGCCAGGGAACGCCTACCTTTCCCCCGAGATAAGTATCCCTTGAATGATCAACATTTTTGGATTTAGGATTCTTATTCTTGGAATATTTTCGTTTCTTTCCCTTCGTGGTCCAAATAGACTTGGTAGCAGTGTCCGCTATCGCAGGCTTAGAAGGTACAAGCAATTCTATTTTTGGATTTATTCTTTTTACTAGAGCCGTTGACTTCGAGACTTCGATTTTGCTTCTTTGAGGCATTCTCATTTGGTTTTACCGCTTCAAAGAAAGCCTTACCGGGAGATGGATCTAGTGCAGTGTGCACAAACTTAGGACCAATTTCGGTACTAGGTTCAAGAACCTTACCGGATCCACTCTTGTTAGATTGCCGAGTTCCAAATCCAAGCCCAGCTCTATCTCCATAAGGCTTTCCCGATTTGTATGCGTATTGGAACAAGATGGTTCAACAGATTCAGAGGCTGCTGGATGTGCAGCAGACTTATGCTGATTCTGTCCAACATCTTTTTCCTTACCTTTGAAAACCCTTAATTCAGCTTTCAATCTTCCAACTTCTAACTCAAGAGCCTCTTTTTCAGCCTTCACAATCTCATAACCAGATTGTATTATCCTCGCTGATTAAGGATGGCATCCAAAGTCTCATTGTTGTCGAATTTCTAGGATTTGAACCACAAAGTTGATTCACAATCACTTCCAGCAGAGTGTTTATAGATACGTTGTTGTATACCTCCTCGTTTCATCCATGTTGGCCATCAAAGCATAATCCTCCATATCAAGAACCGCTTGTCGTGTCATCCGACTCATTTCCTTTTTCGCATCCCACTTCATATCCCGATTCATCTTCAAGCAACCATAGCCTTCTTGCCATGTCTCCTTTGTTGACTTTTGGTCTTCGCAGGTCCGGACAATCGTGTCTAAAATGTCCAGCTTCTTACGTTGAAGCAAAGATAATCGTGTTCCTTGCCTTGTTTCAATTCAGACAATCGTGTCCGAAGTGTCCCGGTTTCTTGCAATGAAAGCATAGATAGTCATTATCTTTCTTTGGTTCTTCTTTCCTTCTCTCGCAGGCCTCTTTGTGAAATTTCTTGTAGGGGCCTTTCCAAGCCTTCATCATTCGATCTTCTTGCTCGCAGGGCAATTTGCTCTTGCATTTCATCTAGCATATCATCCCGTCCTCCCGATGTTTCTTCATGATGTGAAGCACCAATGCAAGTGGTCTTTGGCTCTTCCTTTTCGATTTCTGTGCACTAACTTCTTGCTAAATTCATAGGCCTTAAGATCGTAGAACAATTTGAAGGTGTCTTCCTCATGCAGCCTTTCTCATTTCTTCAATTGCAATCACCTTCATTTTCCAAACATCTCTTGCAGGTAAAGCTTCCAAGATTTTGGTGTTTACTTCCTCTTTTGAATAACTTACACTCAACAGAGTAAGTTCATCTAAGATTGCATTGAATCCGGACTCCATTTGCTCAATGGTTTCATTAGGTAGCATTTTGAACTTTTGAAACCTTTTTCTCGGCCACACCGATTTTGTTCTTCTTTATTGCATCGTTGCCTTCACGATTAAGTGAATCTTATCCCAAAGTTCCTTTGCAAGCCTTGCAATCTTTGACTTTCATGTACATATTGCTATCCAAGGTTCGTAGATGATATCAATAGCAATGTTGTTGAGGTTTGCTCTTTTCCCCGTCTTCTCGCATTCCATTCTCTCTTTGGTTTAGAATGTACTCGCTTCCGTCACCCACCGTTATCGCCTTTGTAATCTCCAAATGGTCCTTCGCTAGTACATCCATCATCTCATCATGAGTAGCAAGCAAGATATGCCCGCATTCGACGTTTATACTCATCAAATCTATCAAGAGAACACATCAACATGGTTCTAGCATACCGTGTGTTATCCATGATGCAAGTCTTGAAAATCGTAACTTGAAAGAAAGTTTTTAAAGAATTTTCACAAGCACAACAAGTAGGATTCCTTCGTAACGAAGCTAATCGCTCCGATACCAATTGTTGGTCCCTTGAAAAGGCTTTAGTTAAGTTTAGAGGGGGGGTGAATAAACTTAACAATTAAAACTTTGGAGTTAACAAATTCTGCAACTTCAAGCCAGCCCGCCGATACTTCGCAGTCCGTCGAGACCTCGCAGCTCCGCTCGATAAACGTAGTCTACCGACGCTCCGCCTTTGCTGAATTTGTGCAGCGGAATAATATCAAAATTAAGCCTTGTTACTTGTTGTTAAATATGTTACTAAGTATTAGATACTCGCAGTGTATGTGTGTGATTTCGCTTGCTAGATTCAAGCAGTTGATATGAATAATGACTAAGTGCGTAAAATAAATGCAAGTAAGTAAGTAGAGAGATTTTTATAGTGGTTCCAGGTGATGTAATCCCGTACGTCCACTCTTCTCCCGTGATGTTGGAGGAAATTCACTAGTAATCTTTGAGTTATCTCGTTACAAAGAATCCTAGGTTGCTTGTCCTTCACCAATAACTATGGCTTCACAACCGAAAACTAAGAACAGTAGGATTGCCGCTCCCGAGTCTTCCACCGGTCCTTGAAGGGTAGAATTGCCTCTTCACCACCTCCACCACAAACCAACAAATCTTTCACACCTAACCGTATGCTTCATCTGTCTTCAAAGCAGATTCTTTATAAAATAAAGAATGAATCAAATAAATGATTCAAGCTTTGGTTGCGGCAGCCTTGATTAGGATGATATAATCGCAGCCTTGCGCCTTCAAGTGTGTATGCTTGATGCGGCTTGAACACGTAATGCACTTGAAGAAAATAACTAGATCGAGCCTTTAAGCTCGCAAGTTCAAACAGGTGTTTTTCAAATTTCGTTGTTATCACTTAAAGTTTATCCCAAAATTCATCATCTTCTTCTTGAGTTGAAAGTCCTCTATTTATAGGTAGGAATGCATGTGACTTGAATTTGAAATTCAAATGTGACCGTTCCTTGTATTTGTCCCATCCGCACCGCATTCCGTCACTATTCATAGGATCGACACCGTCAGATTTCTTTTTGACAAAGGTAGTCCGTCCACCCCTTTGACTTGTATCCAATGGATAAAAATATGGATCATCCCAACGTCTTTTTAATCTCGGCCTTTGATTTGCTTGATAAGTCGAGGTAGTTGGTCGTTCTTATCCATGTAACTTCCCAATAATCTTGAATTAATCGAGGTATATATCGCCAGGTCTATCGTCCGTCGTAAAACCAATCGTCCGTCGAACATCATATTTTTGTCCGTAAAATATAATGCAAATTCGAATCTTTTTATCCAACTTTTGTATGTGAAGTTAGATTACATCATTTAAAGTATAACCAAGTTCCAAGCATCATCTAACTTGTGGAACTTAGACCTTCTACACAAGATATATGTAATCGTTTAGGTCATCACGTACTTGCCTAAATTTCGATTCCATATCCTTGACATTAAATACTAAGTTTGATCCCTTAGCCTTCATTAACCGAGTTTGAACCCTCGGCCTTCGCTCTTTCGGCCTTCGCGGGTTCTAGACCCGCCCATCGACCTATCTACCCTATCGACCTAGATCGTCCGTCGATAAACAATCGCCAGCCTTTTACGTTGCTTGTTTGATCAAACCTATTTATGAATCAAACTCTAATAAACCTATACATTTTATCTAGACATCTTTTTGCCTTTGCACTATAACAGCTAGTATGGCACTCATCATCAAAACTAAGAAATAAGTCCAACAGTCTAAACCTTTGAAATAGAATCAAAGTTGGGCTGAGAATCAATAAGTTGATTCTTGTTTGTGGTTCTTCAAAGTGTTGAATCCTTGATAAATTCTTTGTAGCTTTGAACAATTGAAGAGGTACTAGATATGATCTTGTTGTAGTTTAGTGATGATAACAATTCAAATAGGATGCACAAATTGCTTGTTAAATCTTGTATAAGCTCTTGTTCTCTATATGTTGTTGTTGGTGCAAAGTCTTCTATTTATAGTGTGAAGTCCAACGTTCATCTGGCTTTGATTTGAATTGTATATCTTGCAACGGTTAAATTTTCTGACCGTTCCCCTGTGTCAGTGACTCATCCAATGAAATTTCTTTCTTTACAACGTTCGATTGTACTTTCAGTTTGTTGGATGGCTGACTTATAAAACTGAGTTTCCTTGTCAGTTTTTCATTTGTCAGTTTCCTAACTGACTTGGAGCATTAACTGAGATTTTGTTTTTCTTCAAATATCAGTACTCCAGTTTTTCATCTGATTACAATTGACTTAATCAGAGTACACCATGATACATTTATCATCTAAGAATTCATTGCCCTTATGATTCTTAGGTCTTCATACAAGCTCTATAAAGTCAGTTCAGGTCACCACAATCTTGCCTGAAGTTCCAACTTTACAGTCTCGACTTTTAATCTTCATAACTGAGTTTGAACCCTCAGTTCTTCATTCTTCAATAACTGAGTCTGTTTTCCTCAGTTCATCCATCTTCTAGATAAGCAAACCGAGTCTGTAACTCTCAGCGAACTTACCTTCTTCAGTAGGTGTATCCGAGTCAGTTTGTTTGTCTTGATGAATTCCAGTTTTCTAATTGATTCCCAGTTTTCAGTTTTACGACACACTAATAATTACAGTGCTTGTCTGATGTAACTTATACAAAAATCAGACTCTAATAAAACTTATACATTCAGTTCTAGACATCTTTTAGCTTTCCACTATAACAGCTGGCTTCAGCACTTCATCAAATGGGGTTAAGATAACTTTATAATAAATAAGATGAATTATCATCAAAACATAAATTTTATTTCCAACAATTTCCCCCTTTTGATGATGCCAAAACTCTCCCTAAAAGAAAAGCTTAAAGATCAATACAATAAGAAAAACTGTAAAACTAGAAACTGGTTTTCAATAGAATGAGCAAAAACAGGATACAAGCATTTTGTTCAAATATCTATGATTAAAGACTGAGCTTCTTCTTAGCCTTTTGCATAACTAAATCATATCTTTTTGTCTTGTCATACAAACGAAAATCTTCTTCAAGTTTGGAGTCTTCCTTTGAAAAGGTTTTGTTGTAGTCAACTTGACTACTTTCTTTCCATCTTCTCCATTGAATTAGCTTGGGTAAGCTTGAGTCTTCCAGATAGTATTTTTCAAATTCTGTTATATCGGCTTTCATTTGTTCAACCTTATCTTTGATCTTCGCTTGTCTTCAATCCTTCGATTCTTCTTATGTTGTGCAATTTTTTGCTTTGAGTAAACATCAGACAAAAAGTAGTTTAAGGATTCTTCGAATGTTCTATCCTTGTATTTGGCTTTGATAGGATTGTAGTCATTGACAAACTGCGTCCATAGATCCTTTGTAAGAGTAACTCTTCTATCTCCAGGTTGATTGTATTTTGCAATAAGTTGATCTTCAGTTAACTCTTTCTTCAAAAATTTAGGATCTGATCTGTATCTTTGTAGTTCTTCTTCAAGTTTCTTCATTTCTTTGAGTAATTTCAGCTTTTCTTCTTCAGCTTCCCCCTTTTTGGCATCATATAACTGATCTACCAGGGCATGGGTTGCCTTTTGATCTTCTGAAATTTGTCTTTGAGAAGCAAGTACTTCCTTAAGTTGAGTTTCTAACCCGTAGATATGCTGATTCATATGCCAATGAGCTTGAGCATGAGTTTCTCTATCTACTGCGGTTGAATCTTCAAGTTGTTGTTTGAGTAATACAATCTCGGCGAACTTGAACCGGATTTATGAATCATATCTAGTCTTGCATGAACCGAAACATCGCTCTAGTTCTATAATCAAGATATCCAGAGATGTTTGATAAAAGGCCATTCTGTGTATCTCTTTGACTGAGTACTATTTTCAAGTTTTCATGAACCTTGGCCAATTCCTCCTTAGATAAAAAATCAGAGGGATCATATGTAGCTTCCACTTGATCCTTGTCCTGAGTATCAATAACCATCAGTTGTCTGATCTCATCACCTGCTTGCTGATTAACATTTGTTTGGTTTTCAACAGACAATCCTTGTTGCTGTGGTACAGTTTGCGTTACTGGATATCGTGATTGAGGTATTTCTTGCAAAACTGTAGTATCATCAGCTTCTTTTCTTGGCCTATCATGATCATCATCCTTTTTCTGTGAACTGTCTTTAGATGATGTGCCTGATTCTCTTCTTTTTGCTAACTCAGTGAATCTTTTGAAACAATTGTCCAGAAATTGCTTAATAGGAAACAGAGAGTAAAGATCTCTTACTTCCAATTTCTCCAAGAGTGATTTTTCTTCAATCTGTAAATTTGCATCACGAGAATCTTCTGGTTGAAGTTTCATTTTCATCGCCTTTATGACTTTGTCGCCTTCAAAGATCGGTGCCAATTGTTGAACCGACTTCGTTGTGTTTGAGAAGTGAGGTCGCAATGACATCCTCTTGTGTATCTTCGTTGTCAATTGTTGTTCCCCTCGCAGGTGCTATCTCACTTGAGATTTCGTGGTACAAGCATCTTACAACCGATCTTTCTTCTCGTGGATACCGATTTTCGCTTGGTCCCTCTGTATTCAGTTTGCTGCTGAAACACAGTTGACCGTTTTCCTTCCTGTTGGAAAGTTGTTTCTGTGATTTCCTTTGATGTCACAGTTTCCCTTGCTTCATTTCCTTCCTTGATTCTTTCCAAATAAAACTGAATGATTCCACCAAGAGTTTTCTTCAGTCGAAATCTGCCATCAGTTACTTGTCCTTCAGCTTGAGCTTTTGCCATACTTTCTAATTCAGCAAAATATTGCTTTTGAATTGATTGACTATATAACCTGCCCAATTGAATTCAATGTTCTCCCAGATTATGTTCATTAGCAAAATATTTTCTTCCGAAAGTATACTAATCCCTTTGGATTTTCCAATGACGTGTTTGCTGAGCCATCTGCTGAGGTGTCCAAATTCTGGCTTGATTTTGTCGACATGAACCCTGTGTACGATTGGTTCGTAGACGAAGTAATCATTCTGAGAAAAGCTTCTTTCTCCAGTGGTAGGGTTGCTAACTCTGTTGAAGTTGCTGCTGTATTTGCGAACCCAAAGAGTGATCTCATGACTCTTTCATTGATCACAATGCGATCTCCACGAACTGTAGTAGTTAAGGAGTCCCTGATCAAACGCATATTTTGCCAAAACTGCAAAATTCCTTCCACATCTCGTTTTGCTTTGAAGTGAACTTCGAGAAGGTTGTTCAATCCTGGTTGCTTTTCGATTTTATCTCGTATACAATTGGCTACAGAGTGTTTTGACACATAGCTTCATACATTTCGAGTGTTAGTTCATCCAGTTCTGTGATTAAACGAATATCTTTTGAATCAATTGCGGTGGCCATGTTTGAGTGTGAACACAGAGAAATTTGATTTTGAAGGGTAGGTTTGAAAAGAGTCTGTTTTCCTAAAAAAAAATTTAGTGTAAAAGGAGATTGAATAAATAGGTGGGATATTCTGGCGGTTGAATGGTACAACTTTTCAAATTCCATGATGGTTTTGATAACCGATACATGTACTGCTTTCTGACAATCGTGGGGTGTACACACGAAGTTCTGACAAAAAGAACTGTGGCAATTTAATGCGATATAACCCTTGTTGATTCTATCTTATCAACTTTTGACCAAATATGAAAACCGATGCCGAGGTCGGGTTTTAAATATAATTCAGCTTCTTGTCAAAATTTTCGCTTTGCCAAATTCTTTCAATTTGTCGTTTGAGATTGTTGATGTCAATGACTATTCTCGTTAAGTGAGCGCACCCGCATAACAAAGATTAATCCCCTTGACGAATCTCTCGGCTTAACCGACTTTGATTATTCCCAACTCGCTCTTAGTTTTGCAAATCTCTCTTTGTCCAAAGGGCTTAGTGAAGATGTCCGCTAACCGATCTTCGCAGTAGGTACATAAAGAACTCGTTATATCCTTCTTCTCTCGCATGATCTCTTATAAAGTGGTGATGTACATCAATGTGCTTTGTTCTTGAATGTAAAACTCGGATTATCGTAATTGCAATTGCACTTGTGTTATCACACATTATGGGAATTGTTCCTTCTTCTATCCCATAGTCTCTTAATTGCCGTCGATCCATAAAACTTGAGCACAACAACTTCCAAATTTGCTATATATTCAAACTTTCTACCGTTGAAGTTGAAATTGAGTTTTGCTTCTTGCTAAACCATGACACAAGTCTATTTCCTAATAACTGACATGTGCCTGATGTGCTTTTTCTGTCCACTTTGCATCCAGCATAATCTGAATCTGAGTAAGAAATCAACTTGAATTCTCCTTCTTTTGAATACCAAATACCAACTCCATCTGTATCTTTTAGATATTTCAAGGTTCTTTTTACAACTGTGAGATGGCTTTCCTTTGGTCTTGACTGAAATCTTGCACAAACACCGACAGTAAAAGATATGTCTGGCCTACTTACTGTAAGATAGAGTAAGCTTCCAATCATCCTTCTGTAGAGTGTTTGATCAACATCTTTACCTTCTTTATCTTCATCTAATCTCGATGTTCGTCCCCATTGGTGTAGAAATTCCGTAGATTTCTCCATACCAAACTTTTTGATAAGTTCTCTTGTATATTTGGTTTGATGAATGAAGATTCCATCGCCTAGTTGTTTAACTTGCAATCCTAGGAAATAATTTAATTCCCCCATCATACTCATTTGAAATTTGCTTTTCATCAAACTTGCAAATTTCTCACATAGTCGTTCATTTTCTGATCCAAAGATGATATCATCAACATAAATTTGAACAAGTAGAGTATCTTCTCCATTCTTCATCCTGAACAATGTTTTGTCGATTGTTCCTTTGATAAATACGTTATCTACCATAAATTGAGACAGGGTTTCGTACCAAGCTCTTGGTTCTTGTTTAAGTCCATAAAGAGCTTTCCTTAGTCTGAAAACTTTATCAGTTTGATCCTTGATTTCAAATCCAGGTGGTTGTTGAACATACACTTCTTCTTCAAGAATTCCATTTAAAAACGCACTTTTAACATCCATCTGATAAACTTTGAATTTCTTATGAGCTGCATAAGCAAGAAAAAGTCTGATTGCTTCTAGTCTTGCGACTGGTGCGTAAGTTTCATCAAAATCTATGCCTTCTGCTTGAGAGTATCCTTTGGCTACTAGTCTGGCTTTATTTCTAATGACATTTCCATCTTCATCAAATTTATTTCTGAAAACCCATTTGGTTCCAATGATATTTACATTAACTGGTTTATCTACCAGTTCCCATACTTGATTTCTCTCAAATTCATTTAGTTCTTCTTGCATAGCTAATATCCAATCTGGATCTTTTAAGGCTTCTTCAAGTTCTTTAGGTTCTGATTGAGATAGAAAGCATGCTATCATCGCATCTAGTTGATGTCTTGTTCGAACTCCAAACTTGAGTATCACCAATAACTTGTTCTTCGTGATGATCTTTCATCCATTGATGTGTGTGAGTTTGTATTTGCCGATTTGTATTTTGTTCAACTGATTCTTCAAAAACTGGTTCTTGAATTTGTTCAACTGAATCTGATTGAGGTTGTTCAAATTGTTGAGTAGTTGGAAACTGAGGCTGATCTTGATCTGAACATTCTGAAATTTGTAGTCTTCCAACATCAACTGAAACAGGTTCTGGTATGGTTGGTAACTGAGACTGAGGAACTGGTTCTGGTCGGTCTTCAGTTGTTTCACCAGGAAAATTTGGTTCATCAAATACCACATGTATTGATTCTTCATGCTTGAGTGTCCTTTTATTCAATACTCGAATGCTTTACCGACACTTGAATATCCTAGGAAAATTCCTTCATCGCCTTTGGGTTGAAAAACATGAAGTTGATCTTTTCCATTATTGTGTATGAAACATTTGCTTCCAAATGCATGAAAGTATGAAACATTTGGTTTTCTTCCATTCCAAATTTCATAAGGAGTCTTTTCATGTCTCTTGTTCATGAGAGCTCGTTTCGAGTATAGCAAGCCGTGTTTACTTTTCGCCCAATATCTTTCGTGTAGTTTAGCTTCACAAATCATAGTCCTTCCAGCTTCTTTGAGTGTTCGGTTTCTTCTTTCAGCTACACCATTTTGTTGAGGTG
This sequence comes from Gentiana straminea, assembly GCA_036785695.1. NCBI lineage: Eukaryota > Viridiplantae > Streptophyta > Magnoliopsida > Gentianales > Gentianaceae > Gentiana > Gentiana straminea. The sequence goes on from JAVUPR010000340.1 coordinate 686,106, forward strand.
TTCCTGTAGCTGCAAGTTGGTGTAAGACACCATTTTCTTCACAATATTCTATACTCACACTGTTGAGGAATTCAGTTCCTTTTTCCGATCTTATCTTCGCAACTGAAACTCCTTTCTGATTCTGAAGTCTTTTAAGAAGTTCTGTGAGTTTTTGCTTGGTTTCACTTTTCTTGGTTAGAAAGATTACCCAAGTATATCTTGAAAAATCATCTACTACCACCAATGTATACTTCTTTCCACCGATACTAATTGGTGTAATAGGTCCAAATAAGTCCATATGTAGCATTCTAGATGTCCGGTTGTTGAATGCCGAGACTTAGTCTTGAAACTTGCCTTTGTTTGTTTTCCCCGTTGACACGCATCACATAAGTTGTCCTTCTTATATGATATCTCCGGCAGTCCAATGACTAGCCGTTTCTTAACAAGTGTATTGATGTCATCAAAGTTGAGATGACTCGTTTCTTGTGCCATAGCCAGCTGATTTCTGATTTGGTATGCACAAGCAAACAAGTTTCAGCGACGACTGTTGTCCAATCTACCACATACATGTTTTCCTTCCTTCTTCCGGCTAGGACAACTTGATAAGCTGATTCGTTGATGACAACGCAGAATTCTTTATCAAAGGTAACTTTGTATCCCATATCACAAAATTGACTTGTGCTGAGTAGGTTGTAGTGTAGTCCCTCCACATAGGATACATTCTTGATTGTAAGCCCATTTCGATTAAGGTGCCAAAGCCCTCGGTGTAACCCGGTTTATCTTTGCTTCCAAAATTAACTTTTGGTCCATTCTTTTCAATGAAATTACCGAGACAAGCCTTTGCTCTTTGTCATGTGTCTAGAGCAACCACCGTCAAAGTACCATATATCCTGCAATGAAAATTAGAAATTTTTAGGTACCCAACTCAGTTTGGGTCCATGAGGGTCAGATGTCAGTACAACTCTGGGAATATATCCTTTTGGGATTCTTCGGATATTGTTGCATTTGTTTTCATATATGTAAGCCACACTCCCATAGTATCTATGTTTGGACCGTGTCTTATTTATATGATTTCTCAGATCTTCTGACTGTAATTTGTTTCCATGTTGATATTTGTTATTAAAACTGGTGTGATAACCATCATTCCTTCCGTACTGAGGTTTGTATTGACTTTTGTACTGTGACTTATGCTGAGAACTGTTATTAGTTCTCTGTTGAGTTTTCGACTGAAACTTGTGATAAGTTTTTGGTCTGGAATGATTGTCATTATCAGTTTTATTAACAAATTTAGTAAAATTCCAATCATCATCAGAGGGATATAACCTTCCTTTCCCCCTAAATGTGTGAATCTTTGAATGATTGACATTCTTGGATTTGTTTTGATTGTAATTTTTCTGGTTCCTGACTTCATTGGTTTTTGTGGATCTGGCAATTGATTTGCCGTGTTGGTTTCCATTGAATACAACTCGATCTACCATTTGATTTAGTTTTGTGGGTAGATACAGCTTGTCTTCTTAGAAAACTCGATTTATCCCGTGTGACACCGGCTTTACATCGGTTCAAGAATTTTCTCACCAAAGTGGAACTTGCTCAACTACAAACTTGATACCAGCTTTGGTATTTAGTCCAACGGTTTTGCTAGTTCCATTCTTCAAAGATTGTTGTGTATCAAATCCTAACCCAGCTTCGTCTCCATATGGTTTTCCGCATTTGAATCCAAGAATTGAACTCGATTGAGCAAACGATTCGCTTGTCGCCGTCGATGCAAGAGATCGATGTCGAATCTTTCCTTTATCGCTTTAGTCGGTTTCAACATTTTTAGTTCGACTTCAATCTTTCAACTTCAAGAATTAGACTTTCTTTCTCGCCTTTGATTGATTCATAACCAAACTTGTATGGTTACTAGCCGATTCATCAATTCATCAAGAGTTTCTTCTAATTCTAGATTTTTTGGATTGGAGTCGCTAGCCGAAGAACATGCATTCATCATGGAAATCGAGCCGAGGAGTATTTAGAGTTTGATTCACATACCTCATTTGGATCTTCCATGTGTGCCATCAAAGCCGTGTCATCCGACAATCTTTCACATCACTTCATAATCCGATTCATCTCCAAAGAAGAAGTGCTCTTCTACCAACTCTCCTTGGTGGTGTCTTTTTGATCGCTTCCGGACATTCGGCTTTATAGTGTCCCGGTTTCTTGCGCTTGAAACATAGGTATTCATCATCTTTTCTCTTCTCAGAGTCCTTTTGATGAACTTTTGAGTGATCGGGTGTCCACTCTTCATTCTTCGAATTCTCGTTCATCATTAGAGCCATTTGTTCTTCCATTTCATCCAATTCATGAATATTGTTAGATGAGTTTTCTTGAATCTCATTTGATGCCGTCGCAAGTGCCGTGGTCTTTGGTTCTTCCGAGCTTTTATTATTGTACCGTGGTTGTGAAATCTTCACCGAATTCATAAGCTTTCGATCCGAAAAGATCTTGAATGAATCTTCTACATCAAGTCTCATGGATTCTTCCATGGCAGTGACCTTCATTTTCCAGCACATTGGCAATGCCTTCAATATTCTGGTGTTGATGACTTTCTTTGAGTATTCAATCTTGAGTAGATCTAGTTCATCCATAATAGCGCTAAATCTTGTCTCCATTTGATCAATGGTTTCTCCAGATTTCATCTTGAAATTCTCAAACTTTTGCTTTGCAACAGAAATTTTATTTTCCTTGATTGAATCTGTTCCTTCACAAACTAACTGAAGTTTGTCCCACATTTCTTTGGCAGTTGTGCATTCTTTCACCTTCAAGTACATGTTGCTGTCAAGGGTTCTGAGGATAAAGTCCATGGCAACATTGTTGAGATTGTTTCGCTTGCGATCATCACTAGTCCATTCAGATTTGGGTTTTGGAACTCGAACTTGTCTGTCACCTTCAGTTTGCATGTAGGTGATCTGGATTGGTCCATCAGTGAGTACATCCATCATTTCATCATGAGTAGCCGCTTGTGAATGCCCGCATACGACGTTTGTATTCGTCAAATCTGTCCATGTTGCACATAAGCATTTGTCTTGCATATTGATTGTTATCCATTGTGAGTGAGTGAAAACTGACAGATGATTAAATTAAAACTTTAGCTTTCAAATAAGAACAACTAGAGGATAACGAGCGAATGATATCTGGTTAAAGAAACACTACTCCGATACCAATTGTTGGTCCCTTGGAAAGGCTAACACAAGTTTAGAGAGGGGGGGGGGTGAATAAACTTGTCACCAAAAACTGAGTTTAAAACAAATTAAGGTTCAGATAAAACTTGTGTGGAGTTGAGCTGACTAAGCTGAGATTAAATCAAACTGACTTAAGCTGAAACTGAGTCAACCGGCAGTGGATATAATTTTAGCCTTTAAAATGATCTTGTTATTCTGTTATGAAAACTGAGTGTTGTGAATTCTGGTGAATGTCAGTTATGACTGTGAGATGTATAAAAATCAAATATCACAATGCTGTAAGTAAATGCTAAATAAATAAATAAATGCGTAAAATAAATGAGGCGGATGTTATATAGGTTCCAGGTGGTGTAATCCTGTACGTCCTCTCTTCCCCTGTGGTGCGGAGGAAAATTCCACTAGAACTTCTTGAGGTGAACTGTTACAAAAAGTCCTAAACAATAGTCCTTGGCTAATCCTTAGCTTCACTATCTAAACAATTGTAGAACAGTAGAATTGTCGCTCTCCAAATGCTTGAACCACCGGTCCTTAGAGGGTAGAATTGCCTCTTCACCGCCTACCACCACAAACACAAGCCTACCCGATCGCTCGTCACAATCGTCCTTGACAAAACCTTCCCGGTTTGCTTCACGCCTAAACCTTTGAAATAGAATCAAAGTTGGGCCGAGAATCAATAAGTTGATTCTTGTTTGTGGTTCTTCAAAGTGTTGAATCCTTGATAAATTCTTTGTAGCTTTGAACACTTGAAGAAGTACTAGATATGATCTTGTTGTAGTTCGGTTGATGATAACAATTCAAATAGGGTGCACAAATTTCTTGTTAAATCTTGTATAAGCTCTTGTTCTCTATATGTTGTTGTTGGTGCAAAGTCTTCTATTTATAGTGTGAAGTCCAACGTTCATCTGGATTTGATTTGAATTGTATATCTTGCAACGGTTAAATTTTCTGACCATTCCTGCTGTGTCAGTGACTCATCCAATGAAATTTCTTTCTTTACAACGTTCGATTGTACTTTCGCTTGTTGGATGGTTGACTTATAAAACCGAGTTTCCTTGTCGTTTTTCATTTGTCGATTTCTAACCGACTTGGAGCATTAACTCGAGATTTTATTCTTCTTCAAATATCAGTAATCCAGTTTTTCATCTGATTACAATTGACTTAATCAGAGTACACCATGATACATTTATCATCTAAGAATTCATTGTCCTTATGATTCTTAGGTCTTCATACAAGCTCTATAAAGCCAGTTTAGGTCACCACAATCTTGCCTGAAGTTCCAACTTTACAGTCTCGACATTTAATCTTCATAACCGAGTTTGAACCCTCGCTCTTCATTCTTCAATAACCGAGTCCGTGTCCTCGCTCTTCCATCTTCTAGATAAGCCAACCGAGTCCGTAACTCTCGCCGAACTTACCTTCTTCAAAGTAGGTGTATCCGAGTCGCTTTGTTTGTCTTGATGAATTCCGCTTTTCTAATTGATTCCCGGTTTTCGCTTTACGACACACTAATAATTACGGTGCTTGTCCGATGTAACTTATACAAAAATCGACTCTAATAAAACTTATACATTCAGTTCTAGACATCTTTTAGCTTTCCACTATAACAGCTGGCTTCAGCACTTCATCAAATGGGGTTAAGATAACTTTATAATAAATAAGATGAATTATCATCAAAACATAAATTTTATTTCCAACAGATGTCAAAACTGCATTTCTGAATGGCATTCTGGAAGAGGAGGTCTATGTTCAGCAATCTCCTGGTTTTGAAGTAAAAGATCAAGAAGAAAAAGTGTATAGACTCAATAATGCACTTTATGGTTTGAAACAAGCACCAAGAGCATGGTATGAGACCCTATCTCAATTGTTGGTGGACAATGGTTTTACCAAAGGTACCATTTATAAGACTCTTTTCAGAATCAGTGAAGGAGACAACACCCTGCTGGTACAAATTTATGTTGATGACATAATCTTTGGTTCTGAAAATGATTTACTTTGTGAAAAGTTTGCAAATCTGATGAAAAGTAAGTTCCAAATGAGTATGATGGGTGAATTGAAATACTTTTTGGGTTTGCAAGTCAAACAGTTGAAAGATGGAATCTTCATTCATCAAACCAAGTATACCAAGGAGCTGCTGAAGAAGTTTGGTATGGAAAACAGCACCAAGGTATCAACTCCAATGAGTACAAACATAAGGTTGGATGATGATAAAGAAGGAAAAGATGTTTTTCAGACCTTATACAAAAGGATGATAGGCAGTCTGCTGTACCTTACTGCCAGCAGTCCTGATATATCCTTTGTTGTAGGTGTTTGTGCAAGATTTCAATCAAAACCTAAAGAAAGTCATTTAGGTGCAGTCAAAAGAATTCTCAAGTATCTTAAAGAGACTTTGGAAGTAGGAATTTGGTACTCAAAAGATGGAACCTTCAAAGTTATATCCTACTCAGACTCTGATTATGCTGGATGCAAGATTGACAAAAAAAGCACCACAGGAACTTGTCAGTTGATGGGAAATAGACTAGTTTCCTGGTTCAGCAAGAAACAAAATTCAATATCAACTTCCACTACTGAAGCAGAATATATTGCTGATGGAAGTTGTTGTGCACAAATATTATGGTTAAGACAACAGTTAAAGGATTATAGGATTGAAGAGAAAGAAATTCCAATTCTGTGTGACAACACAAGTGCAATTTCAATTACTGAGAATCCTGTTTTGCACTCAAGAACCAAGCATATTAATGTAAGACATCATTTTATAAGAGATCATGTTGAAAAGAAGGATGTGGTGGTTCTATATATCCCTACTGAAGATTAACTTGCTGATATATTCACTAAACCATTGGATAGTGAAAGATTTGCTAAATTAAGGACAGAACTTGGAATCATTAAAGTTGACTAATATTTCCTTTATCAACAGGGTACTGGAATTCACCAAGGGGATTAGTCTTTGCTATGTTGGGTGAGCTCACTTAGCAGATTAGTCATTGGTATCAACAAATCCATGTACTTATGTTTGGACAATTGAGCAAATGAGGTTGCCAAGGGGATTGGTCTTTGTCATGTTGGGTGAGCTCACTTGACAGATCAGTCATTGGTATTAAACTTCATCTTGTATTATCAGTTGAACAAAAGAAGGAAGAATAGAAGATCAGCAGAGTAGTTCTGTCAGCAGGCTGCTGAGACTTATTTGTCAGCCGGCTGCTGAGCCAAGTCTACTGATGACAAGGCTGCTGAAGGAAACTGTTGGAAATATTATTTATGTTTTGATGATGATTCATCACGAAATTAGACAAATCACTTACAACCCATGATGATGAAGTCGTAACTAACTGTTATAGTGCATAATAAAAGAAGAAGCAAGAAATGGTCTAGAAATAAATGTATAAGTTCTATCTAGAGTCTGAACCTTGTATAGGGTGTTTCAGACAAGCATTGTAATAGAATAGGAACTAGACGAACAGCTGAGTCACAACAAGAAAATTGAGTTATAACAAGAAAACTGTATATGCACTTGAGGAACTGAGGGTTCAAACTCAGTTATTCTAAAACTGAAGAAGATAAGTTCGCTGAGGGACACAGACTCAGTTGGCTTATCTAGAAGACTGAAGAACTGAGGGACACAGACTCAGTTATTGAGGATTGAAGAACTGAGGTGGAAAACTCAGTTAGAAGATGATTAAGTCGTGACTATAAGACAGGATTCAGGCAAGTCTGTGGTGACCTGAAACTGAGTTATAGATCATGTATAACTGAATAATCTTAAGGACAAAGATTATCAGTTACCAAGTAAGAAGAAACTGATTGGTGTACTCTGACTTAGCCAATTGAAGTCAGTTATTAAGTAAACAAGGTACTCAGTTTGAAGAAGAGTAGAAAACTGAGTTAAGGCCTTGATTGAATTTAAACTATCAATACGACAAAAGATCGTACATATGAATGTTGGCTAAATGACAAGTGTAACGGCTACAAGAGCTAGTAACCGTCACATCACCCCTATAAATACACAAGAGAATCACTCAAGAAAAAGAGAGAGGAGGATCAGAAAAAGAGCTGTACAAGCATACATCCAAAGATCCAAATCCAGATCTATAAAAAAAATCAGATCATATTTGTCCAAAATAAAGGGGAGCCAACTAAATTGCCTTGAAGACTTCAAAGAAAGATACAGTAACCCATCAAGGGGGAAAGAAGGCATCTTGGAGCTACAAAATCAGATCCAGAAGAATCAGACAGCTCACTGAATTAATCCTCGATTAATTCTATACCTAACCTTTGTGAAAAAGGGTTGGCTGTGCATAGTTTGAAGAGAGCAATTCTACCTTTCTTCATACGGTGTTGCTACAGCTGTTGGTGCAGTCTGAGGACTGTGTGTTGGTATTAGTGGTGAGCTGGTGAAGGAGCAATTCCACCTCCAAAGGATCAGTGTGCAGAGTGAAGGGAGCAATCTCACCTTTCTTCATTTTGTGTAGACAGTGAAACTAGGGTGTCGTGAAGGACTGTCATAGTACTAGGATTTTGTAACGTTATCTCATTATTCTAGTGATACCTCCTACGCCATAGGAGAAGGGGAGATGTACGGGATTACACCACCCGGAACTTCCATGAACAAATCATGTGTTGATTTACCTTATGCATCTGTGTTTGTTTTATTTATTGCATTATCTCTCAGCAAACACCAGACACTGAGACAGCACAAAACTGATACATAGAAGGTCTAGCTTTCTTTTTACACATCTATTGCACTAAAGGCTAGTTTTATATCCGCTGCCAGTTAACGAGACTAAATATAAGTCAGTAATAACTTATATTCAGTTGAGCTAACTGAACTCCGCACAAGTTAAAGGGACGGGGAACAACCGAAGATCGGTTTGAGTTTCGAAGAAACTCGGTTCCGGGACTTTTCCGGCTCGGGATTAGTTTTTGGGGACAAGTTTATTCACCCCCCCCCCCCCTCTAAACTTGTGTCCGCCTTTCCAAGGGACCAACAATTGGTATCGGAGCAGTTCTTTCATTTGAAAGAAGATCCAAAAATACCTTTTTAAAACCAGTTGTTGAAGACCCTTCACTGTATCAGTTCAGTTAGTCTAAATGTCTATATCTAGAGCTAGAAGTTGGCTTATTCACCCCCTGACTAATTGCTTGCATAATATATCTGATTTTTAGGATCAAATGATCGAAAGGTTCAGTACGACAGATTTATATACAAATTCAGAACCTCAACTCAGTGATGATGTGGATACAAACTTCAATACTCATATTAACAAATCCAGAGGAGTTCCATCACTAAGAGACCTCTCAAAAGAAGCAGGAAAGGAGTTACAAGTGGTTGTTGATATTGAAGATTCATCACAGCAACAAAAGAGTATACATTCGAATCCTAGAACTGCATCAAATCATCAAGAAAAGGTACATTCTTCAAATCTGTTATCATTTGCTGAACTCAGTCTGAAAAACTCTGATCTTGTCAAGTTAACTGAAAAACTTACGTTGAAACTTAAATTAAAAGAGAGAGAACTTGACAAAGAAAAAGATTGGAATGAGTTTCTTGAAACTGAAGTGTCAAATCTAGCTGAAAGATTAATGTCTAGCATATCTGACAAAAGCAATGATAATCCCACACCCCTACCCAGTCTTGAGATTTTAAAAAGTATAAACTCTAGAAATCAAGATACTGGAAGATTTAGTGGATTACACAAGGAAGTTAAAAATGTTAAATCTAAAAGAATCCTTGTGAAATCAACTAAGATTGAGCGCAATGGTTTATCCAGAAAAGAGTTGAGAAGGTTTAATTCTCTCAACAAAGAAACTGAAAGTAATATTTCAGTAACTAACTCAACCGGACCCAAAAAGATATGGGTACCAAAGAAAACTTAAACTGTTTTGCAGAAAAAGTCAGTCCACTTTGCAAAATCCTCAGAAAACTGACTTCCATACAAAATTGAGATGGCAAAAGCTGATGAAGGACAAAACTGTCAAAGAAGTAAAGACTTTCCAGCTACCATCTGACGTTTGGACTGACATGGCAAATCACTCGAAGCCACGTGTCAATCTGGGAGAAAAAGTAGATGTACATCCCTACATAATCTCATTGATTGTGACACAACTCTCATTTGAAAATGATTGCAAAATCTTGACAAAATCCTGCTCACCCAAAATCAAGCACTCAAGCATCCTTAACTCAAAAATCAATGGAGCGATACAACATAGACGATGGAATCACCACCAGCCTGGACAACTTCTGTCAAAAATTCTCAAACTCCACTCTTTCAATTCAAATTACAAAGAAGATTAAAAAGATTCGAGGTTTGGAGAATTTGATTGATACAAAGGTCACTACTTTGGGTCCAGACGGCATTAGAGATTTCTACAGAAATGCCGAAATCATCAACAATGGAAAAAGCTTCAAAACAACTGTTCAAGACAGAAGCTTCACCATTGATGAACAATTAATTTCCCTAGTGTTCCGTCTAGATATAATTGGAGGCTCTCCATCTTTCACTTTTGGGAAAGAATAAAAAGACAAGCTTTGGAACATCACGGCAATCAACAAGAAGGAGAAGAATTACAGTGGCTCTATTTATCAGCAGAAAGGAGAGTTTGCATTCTTGACGATACTTCTGACCAGAAACGTCATTGGCCATGCTCGAAATTTCTATACTCTCTCAACAAATAAAATGAAGATGATTTATGCTATTTGGTTTGAAAAGAGATTTAATTGGAACAAATTTGTTCTCAATCATTTGATAAAGCAAATTTCAGACGAGAAAGAAAGAGTCAAAGAAAGAGAAGATACTGGAGAATCATTTTTACTGAAAAAGGGATTTCCTTATCTAGTGCAAAGAATACTAGATCATTTTTCCATATCAAAAGTTACAGAAGCCAAAGCAAAACTCAAATCAGTGTCCACTGGGACAAAGAAAAGGAAAATCATTGAAGAAGAGGAATTGAGTGAAGCTTCAGACTCCAGTTCAAGTGGAACTGTGAATTTAGATGAAAGGACTCTGAGAAGACATAAGAGGTTATGGAACAAACTTCAGGCAATGAAAGCCGAACCTAAAGTGGTAATCAATATTGATGATGAAAGTGATGATGAAGCGGATGAAGAATCAGAAGAAAGTGAAGAAAACGAAGGAAGCAAAACAGATAAAACTGAAGATGATGTAGAAATGGAAGAAGAAACTGAAAGAGAAATTGAAGAATCTGAAGAGACTGAAACTGATGAAGAATCTGGAGGAAGTGAATTTCCCACTACTATGTTTGGGGAATACACTGAAAAACAGAGAGAAGCTGTGGAAGACGCAGAATTTTGTGGAATTGAGTATGAAAAGGAACTGACAGTTCATGATACTCACTTTTACTATCCTGAAACTGGCTCCTCATCCCAAGCTCATGAGGCATCCACAAGCAAATCAGCATTTGGAGAATCTCTGATTCAAGAAACTGAAGCTGAGAAACTGAAAAATCTGAAAGAATTCATTGAATGTTTAATACAAAATCTACAGGAGAAAATGTTCAACCTGCATGAATTAATTGGAAGAATACATTATTCGGGTTTGAACAAATACTCAAACATCATCACCCTACGTAAGTTATTTGAAGATTGCTATCGCTTATCTTCAAACAAGGGGGAAGATGAAGCTGTAGGTGATGATGATGCAGCTAAAGAAGAAAAGGCTGAAGAGGCTTATGCCAGACAACTGATAGAAGATCAAGATAGACAAGTAGATGCTGATCTAATAACTACTCAAGTTAATGAAGAAGCAGTTGACAGTATGTTTGAAGAGCTGATTGCAGAAGGAGACTTTAAAGAAACAAGAACTGAGGATGATGAGGAAGCCGCAGTTAAAGCAGTATTGAATATCAGAAAGAAGCTTGTAACCCGTGACAAATTCCTTGAGAAGTTGGCAGATAAGAAGACACAAACAAAGGGGGAAACTGAAAAGAAATCAGAAAGAAAAGAGGAGAAGGAAAATCTTATCTCAGAAGAAGAAGAGAGATTGATGGAAGAAGAACTCAAAGAAATTCTGATCAAGTTCAAAAACCAAGAGAATGAAGAAGGAAACAGACTGCTGAATGAATATCTGGAAATTAAGCCAAGAGATGGTGAATCAGTTGAAGAAAGAAAAGAAAGAAGACTTTTAGAGACAAAAAGGAGCATATTTGCTGGTGAAAAATTAATGGCACTGGAAAATAAAAAGATGTAATCTAATTCAGTTTGCAACTCAGTCTGTTCTATTTTGAGACTTGTGATAAATTTGGCTGTTCTATTTTGCTATATTAAGATGTTTTATTATGATTTCTTGCACTATTCTTTCATTAATGCTTTTAGGGAGGGTTATGATACATCATCAAAAAGGGGGAAATTGTTGGAAATATTATTTATGTTTTGATGATGATTCGTCACGAAATTAGACAAATCACTTACAACCCATGATGATGAAGTCGTAACTAACTGTTATAGTGCATAATAAAATAAGAAGCAAGAAATGGTCTAGAAATAAATGTATAAGTTCTATCTAGAGTCTGAACCTTGTATAGGTTGTTTCAGACAAGCATTGTAATAGAATAGGAACTAGACGAACAGCTGAGTCACAACAAGAAAATTGAGTTATAACAAGAAAACTGTATATGCACTTGAGGAACTGAGGGTTCAAACTCAGTTATTCTAAAACTGAAGAAGATAAGTTCACTGAGGGACACAGACTCAGTTATTGAGGATTGAAGAACTGAGGTGGCAAACTCTGTTAGAAGATGATTAAGTCGTGACTATAAGTCGGGATTCGAGCAAGTCCGTGGTGACTGGCGAGTTATAGATCATGTATAACCGAATAATCTTAAGGACAAAGATTATCGTTACCAAGTAAGAAGAAACCGATTGGTGTACTCGACTTAGCCAATTGAAGTCAGATATTAAGTAAACAAGGTACTCGTTTTGAAGAAGAGTAGAAAACTGAGTTAAGGCCTTGATTGAATTTAAACTATCAATACGACAAAAGATCGTACATATGAACGTTGGCTAAATGACAAGTGTAACGGCTACAAGAGCTAGTAACCATCACATCACCCCTATAAATACACAAGAGAATCACTCAAGAAAAAGAGAGAGGAGGATCAGAAAAAGAGCTGTACAAGCATACATCCAAAGATCCAAATCCAGATCTATAAAAAAATTCAGATCATATTTATCCAAAATAAAGGGGAGCCAACTAAATTGCCTTGAAGACTTCAAAGAAAGATCCAGTAACCCATCAGGGGGGAAAGAAGGCATCTTGGAGCTACAAAATCGATCCGAGAAGAATCGATACTCACCGAATTAATCCTCGATTAATTCTATACCTAACCTTTGTGAAAAAGGGTTGGTGTGCATAGTTTGAAGAGAGCAATTCTACCTTTCTTCATACGGTGTTGCTACTGTTGTTGGTGCGGCCCCGAGGACCGTGTGTTGGTATAAGTGGTGAGCTGGTGAAGGAGCAATTCCACCTCCAAAGGATCAGTGTGCAGAGTGAAGGGAGCAATCTCACCTTTCTTCATTTTGTGTAGACAGTGAAACTAGGGTGTCGTGAAGGACTGTCATAGTACTAGGATTTTGTAACGTTATCTCCTTATTCTAGTGATACCTCCTATGCCACAGGAGAATGGGAGATGTACGGGATTACACCACCCGGAACTTCCATAAACAAATCATGTGTTGATTTACCTTATGAATCTGTGTTTGTTTTATTTATTGCATTATCTCTCAGCAAACACCGGATTAATCGAGACAAAGACAAAAGCGATACATAGAAGGTCTAGCTTTCTTTTTACACATCTATTGCACTAAAGGCTAGTTTTATATCCGCTGCCAGTTAACGAGACTAAATATAAGTCAGTAATAACTTATATTCAGTTGAGCTAACTGAACTCCGCACAAGTTAAAGGGACAGGAACAAACTGAAGATCAGTTTGAGTTTCAGAGAAACTCAGTTCCTGGGACTTTTCCAGCTCAGGATTAGTTTTTGGGGACAAGTTTATTCACCCCCCCCCTCTCTAAACTTGTGTCAGCCTTTCCAAGGGACCAACAGAAACGTTACACAATCAAACCTTACTAAAGTCCAAAAGCAGATGGCGGGATATTTATCTTATCTTTTTAACCACGGTTACACGATCGAACGGTTACAAACATTTATGGATAAGTAATGGGCCACGTGTCAAGATCCTATTTATTCCAACTTTAATCGGGTTTAATGCCACTGTACGTGCTCTGACAGTTTCAACTGCATCTGTCTATATATACAGACCCTTACACAGAAGTTACTTTCAAAAACCTCAGATTGATTTTCTCTGCATTTACACTGTGTGAACACAGATTTGAGAGCTATCTTCTTCATCTTTTTCTTAAAACAAAGGCACCCAAGGATGAAGTTCATATTGGAACCAGTCAGAGTGTAAGAGGATATGTTACTGACTGTAACTCTAATGAGTTAGCCATTAATATTGGATGAAGAATCAGACGGTTTGCTGGGCTAGAAGGTTTTATAAACAGAAGGCTGGACAGAATTTCATATGTCAATGTATTGGAATTCTGGAGGTACATTGTCATACATAAAGGTAGAGAGGCCTTCACTACGACAGTTAATGGGAGAGTGATTGAAATATCTTCAGACCTACTGAGAAGATTATTTCATTTTGGACCTGGAAATTGTGCTCCTACCAATCCAGAAGCAATGAATCTGCCAAGGATGAAATTTGTGGATGCAATAAAGACAGATGATTCAATTGCTTCAAATCTGGGCATTAATGTGAAGTATATTGGTTATGAGTACAATCTACTGAGCAAATTGATTGCCAAAACCATTTTGGGATTTGTTGAAAGCCTAGATACACTGTCTGGACAAAAAATAGACCTGCTGATCATCATCTGTAGGAGTATGAAGTTTGATTAGGCTGGATTCTTCATACACTACATGAAGAAAGTGTGTATTGAAAATAGAGATGGTACAAGGAAGTCCAAGGTCAAGCCTTTAGGTCTAATGATTCAAACCCAGCTGAATCACTTTCAGATACCTGATGTATTATCTAAAAAGATTAACAAATCCAGATTCAAGCCAGAAGTTGCTACTCCTATCCCTGGTCTGGATGATGATGAAGATGTAGATGATGAGGCTACTGAAAGTGATGAGGAATATAGAGATGATGATGCTGGTGGTGAGCAGGTTAAGAAAGTTGTTAAACTTACTGCACCTAAGAAGGTTACTGAAAAGAGAAAGGCTGCTGATACAAAGAAGATAACAGAAATGTTGAAGCCTAAAAAGACAAAGAAGGAAACAGCACAGACTGCTGAGTCTGCGAGGGTCCAGCTGAAATTGAGATTACTGACCCTGCTGTAGTTGCAATGAAGAAGACTGTTGCTGAAATTTTTGAAGGAGCAACAGAAAGAATTCAGTAGAAAGAGGAAGGCTACTGAAGTTGAAATAGAGGATATCTCCAAAAGAATGAAAGATATTGCCAAAAAGAAGAAACATGGCAAAGGGAAACAATTGAAAACTTTGGAGGCTCAAAGGCAACAAGAAGAAGAAAGAGAGGCTATTGAGGCTGAACCCTTAACAATTATCAAGCCTACTGAGATAGTAGAGGTTGTTGTTGAGCAACCTACTAAAGAATCACAGGAGACTGCTGTACTTGAGCCTGCTGTAGATGTTGTTGAACCTTCTCCTGCAGAGGCTGCTGAGCCTACTGAAGTTGCACAAGTTGATGTTGAGCAACTTGTTGAAGAACCACATCAAACTACTGAGTCTACACCTGCTGTGGAAGTGGAAAAGTTGGTACAAGACCCTGCAAGTCCTGCAATAGTTCAGGGGGAAGAGCAATATGTTGCTAACCCTGCTGATGAGCATATAAGTCAGGGGGAACCAAGTGTAGTACAGATGGAGGTAGTAGGGACTAACATACAACCTGAGCAACCTACTAACCTAGAAGCATCTGTGGAAGAAACCCTAAACTTACTTGTTGAGACCTTTGGAGGTCAGCAAGGTCCTGAAACAGCTCCCAGAAAGCCAAGCATGCCATTTGAAAGGAAGGAGAAGAAGAAAAAGGAAGGATATGTTGATCCTAAACTCCTACTGGTTGCTAACTATTTTCAGTGGAAGTTTGGATTCTATAAGAGACAAAATCCAGTTGCAGAACCAATGACATATTTTGAAGAATGGGCTTTTGAGAAGTTGGGAGTGGAAAATTTGCTAGATTTGATTGATACCTCCTTATTGCAATCAAGACTGATGGATCTGTTTGATGAACAACAAAAGGAAGAGGGTATCAAGTTCAGAGACCCCAGAGATGAATCAGACAGTGATGATTCATCATCTGATTCTGGTGATGATCACCCCTCTGGTCCAGGAGGAGTCAGTGGAACTGCTATGATTATTGAACCAAGAGTAGAGCGATCTCATCGATTTGGACAATCAATTGAGAGGCAACAAACTGAACAAATGAATAAGGATTTGGTGGATCTCACCATGAATGATATAGAGGCACAAATCAATGAGGGAGTATCTGTTGGTACTAACATGAGTTGGTGAGATAGACCCTTTGTTTGTTGTTGAACCTGCTGAGCATACTGATGATCAGCAGACTGTGGATTCAGATGAAGAAATGGTTACTGATCTTAGTGAGCCCAATGTCAGTTCTGAGGATTCAATTCAAAATCAAGACTAGATTGACACCGAGGACACTCTAACCAAGGCTGTAAACTTTTTAAGAAGGATTCCTGACATTAGGGAATTTTAAAAAGAGAAATGGAGGTGTTTCCTGAACAAGTTGTTGTGGCACAAGTGGTACAGGCTGCTGAGGTTCAAACAACACTTGAACAAAGGCTGGAACCAGTGGTATAGGCGGCTGAGGATCAGACAGCACCTGAACAAAGGTTGGAATAGGAGGTAAAGGTTGCTAAGGTACAAACAGCACCTGGACAGAGGTTGGAACTATCTTTGGGTTTGGAGGAAACCCCTGCTGTAGTTGATGTACATGCTGTTGTAGTGGAGCCTACTAGAGGCAAGACCACTGTAGGGAAAGATAGTCAGCAGACTGTTGTTACTGATGAAGATTAATAGCTGGTGGATTATGACTACAGTGATGAAGAGTTTCAAATTCCTGAAGAAGAACATGTTGATGATGAACCCCCACAGGCATTTGTACCTATTTTTGAAGAACCTGCTATTGATCCCATTCTGGAGGTATTCCAAGGACCTAAACCTGCTGGAAGGGATATGAGTTTTGCAGTGGTTATCAGCAGACAGAGAGCACAGTATAATGTGGAAGAACCTGCTGATGGGGCTGATGGAGGAATGGATGGTGGGGTACCAGCACATGTTCCAGAGGATTTAAGGGCTGTCAGAAGTGATATTTTCAAGTTAAGAACTCAACTTGACAGGCAAGAGCAGAGGTTTGAAGATTTAATCAATCTGGTGGAAAGCAGAGGGAGGACTACAGAAATAGTTGCCTCCAATATTAACTCCAATCAGTATGCTCTTGCTGACCTTACCCTAGAAGTGAGAGGAATTAAGGAAGGTAATACACTGAAGGACAAGGTTTTGAAAGACCAATTTACTTCTATCCATCAAAAACTTGATAAACTTGCTGAGGCACCTAAGCTTGCTAAGGCACCTAAGCCTGCTGAGGTTGCTGGAACACTTCAACCTACTGGATTGGATCCAAAGCTTACTGAGAGGATCAATCTGCTGGAGCAAACCATGCAAGCAAGGATTATTGCATTTGGCACAAGAACTGAAATTATGGAAGGACAACTTAGTAATCTAGTTATCACACATGAGAGTGTTCATGGCCTGCTGACCCGTTTTGTTGATGATGTCAATAAGGGGGAAGAGAGCCAAACAGCAGAAGCAAAAGAGGCTGCCAGAATATTTGCTAAGAAAAGATGGGAAGATGATATAAATGCATTCAGAGAACCTGCACCTGGCAGACTTCTACTCACTGATGATCTTTTCAAAGAATACAAGAAGGTATACTATAGCAGAAGGGGACCTTATCATGACAATGGATTTCATGAAGGGTTGAACTTCTTTCTAGGACTCAAGTTTTGGGAAACAAGAGTCAAGGCCTTGAGAGCTGCTCATAGAGGTGGAAGAGGTGGTAGAGGTGGAAGGAGTTTACCTACCACATCTAGCAAATGAATCACTAAATGAATTTAAACATGTATACATGCAGTTAGGCTTTAGAGTACATCAAATCAATCTCACTCTACCTGAAGCATGGAAATGGTGGAAAGAAGTGAATCCTCATGTTGATTTCTCTCTTATTGAAAATGAATGGATGAGAGTAATGATTGCAGAAATTAGAGCCTATCAAGAGCAAGAAGAAAAGGCAAGAGAGGAAAGAGAAAGAAGACACTAGATCAGCATACTTCATATGATTTATTTTTGCTGATTCTAGACTGTAATAATCATGAACAAATTGATTATAATGAGAAATGACTGAAATTTGTTCTGTTTTTGTTTTTAATCTTTTTGCTTTACTGTAAGGAGGGTATTGGCATCATCACCAAAAAGGGGGAAATTGTTGGACATATTTTAAAGTTTTAGTGATGAGTGCCAGACTAGATGTTATAGAGCAAAGGCAAAAAGATGTCTACATCAAATGCATAGGTTTATTAGAGTTTGATCTTTGTATAAGTTTGATCAAACAAGCACTGTAATGGTCAGCTGACTTATATCGCAGAGACTCGTCTAGGTCGCAGAGGGTACCTAGGTCGCATGGGCGGTCATGAACCCGTCGAAAGGCGAAAGGCTGAGGGCTCAAAAATTTGGTTACTGAAGGCTAAGTGATCAAACTTAGTAATTAAAGTCAAGGATATGGAATCAGAATTTAGGGAAGTCTGTGATGACCAAAACTGATTACATATACGTTATGTACAAGGTCTAAGTTTCATAAGTTAAATGGTGATTGGGACTTGGTTATGATCAAATGGTGTAATCTAACTTCACAATATAAAGTTAGATAAAAGAAGTCAGCTGCATTGTTTCTTAAACATAGCAAAATATGGCTCAGCTGATTGATATGTACTTCAGCAGACTAATGCTTAAAGGAACCTGCTGATACATACACTTCGAATTATTCAAAGGCTACGTTGGAAGACTACACGGAAAGGGACAGCTAACAACCTCTGATTTTATCAAACAAATCAATGGTTAAGATTAAAGGGACGTTGGGATGATTCAGACCTTTATCCAATGGATACAAGTCAAAGGATGGACTGACTGTAATCTTCCAAAAAGCTGTCTGACTGTGTCAGTCCTAGGAATAGTCAAAAAAAGCAAGTCAAGATGGGACAAGTCTGAAACGGCTATATTTGAATTTCAAATATCAGTCACAAGGATTCCTACCTATAAATAGAGGACTCCTAATTCAGAAACAAGTGATGAACATTGATAAAAATTAAGGATCTATCTTGAGCTAAAAGATTTCAATTGATCAAGCACCCTGCTGACCCTACTGAGCATTAAGCTACTGATCCAATAAATTCTTCAAGTGTAATATGCTTTCAAGCTACATCAAGTTTACTCACTTGAAGATATCAAGCATCTGATCATATCATCCTGATCAAGCTGCTGAAAGCTGAATCACTTACTTGATATAATCTTTCTTTACAAGAAACCTGCTGAGACAGTGAAGCATCTTTTGAGGTGTGAAAGACTGTTGTTTGTGGTGGGGCTGGTGAAGAGGCAATACTAACCTTCAAGGACCAGTGGAAGACTTTGGAGCAGCAATCTCACCTGTTCTAAGTGTTCAGTTTGTGAAGCCATACCTATTGGTGAAGGACAAGCAACTTAGGGATTTTTGTAACAGCTACATCAAAGATCTCTAGTGAATTACCTCCAACATCACAGGAGAAGAGTGGAGTACAGGATTACACCACCTGGAACCACTATAAAAACTGCCTACATACTTTCTGCATTTATATTCTGCATTTAGTATATCTACCACATCAACCTACTGAATCTAGCAACTGAACTCACACACATACACTACTGAGTATCTAATACTTGGTATCATATTTTAACAACAAGTAACAAGGCTTTATTTTTGATATATTCCATTGCACAAATTCAGTAAACTCAATAGTCAACGGACTGCGAGTGTCGCGGACTATCGAGCTATCGGCGGGCGTCGAAGTTGCGGAGTTTGTTAACTCCAAAAGTTTTAGGTGTTAAGTTTATTCAACCCTCCCCCCTTTAAACTTAACCAAAGCCTTTTCAAGGGACCAACAGAATTGTATCAACGTCTATCTTGTAATGGATATATTTTCTGTCCGTTCTGCTGTGTTAGTATTTCATCCAATAGAATTCCTTCCTTTGTAACATTCGACTGTACTATCAGTTTATTGGATGACTGATATATGAAACTGAGTTTCCTTGTCAGTTTTATACCGAGTTTATCAAATATCAGTTTCTTAACTGAATTGGAGCATTAACTGAGATTTTACTCTTCTTCAAACATCAGTACTCCAGTTTTTCATCTGATTATAATTAACTTAATCAGAGTACACCATACCAAATTATCTTCCAAGAATTCATTATCCCTATGATTCTTGGGTCTTCATACAAGATCCATAAAGTCAGTTCATGTCACCACAATCTTGCCTGAAGTCTAACTTTACAGTCTCGACTTGTAATCTTCATAACTGAGTCTGAGCCCTCAGTTCTTCAATCTTCTAAAAAACCGAGTACGTGACCCTCAGTTCTTCAATATAAGCCAACTGAGTCTGTGTCCCTCAGCAAACTTATCTTCTTCAGTTTTCATATTGGTGTATCCTGAGTCAGTTTTTTTATCTTGACAATTTCCAGTTTTCTGAATGACTTCCAGTTTTCAGTTTTACGACACACTAGCTATTACAGTGCTTGTCTGATGTAACCTATACAAATATCAGACTCTAGTAAAACCTAAACATTCAGTTCTAGACATCTTTTAGCTTTTCACTAGAACAACTAGCTTCAGCACTTCATCAATGAGGTTAAGATGACATTTTGAATAAGTATGATGAATTATCATCAAAACATAAATTTTATTTCCAACAAAAACATTATCAATCTTCTATCTAAATCTAGGTCAACACCACAACAATCAGTATCTAGACTGGAGTATGAGGAATCAATCAAAGAGTTTGAGGCCTCTCAGTCAGAAAGCAAAGAAGAAGAAGTTGAAAAATCTGTTGAACAACAAGTCATAACTTGGGATGATCTTGTTGAAAAAGACAGTCAAATGAGAGTTGATAAAAATAAAGAACTTGTTGAAAAAGGAGATGAACCAGTTCCTGAACTGGAAGAAAGCAAGAAATTGAACAGACAGAGGAACCAAGAGAGCTTCAGATTGCTGAACCAAAAGAGAATCCTGAACAGGTTGTTGAGCCTGTAACTGTAGTTGCAAATGAAGCTGAACTGAAAAATCTGTGATACCAGTTGTTGCTGAAGGAGATACCAAAAAAATGAGACTAAAATGGTGAATGAACCAGTTGGGACTCTGATTGAATCTACCATGGAAGCCCCCAGAGAAACTGAAGCTGCTACAACTTTACTTGATCATGTAGCTGAAACTGGAAAACTGATTGATGCTGATTGCAAAAGACTGGATGCATATCAACACTGGAAATTCAGTTCAATCCGGAACCAGAGAGATCAACAATAACTCAAGGAGAATGAAGAACAATGGGTTTTTTATTTGTTTAATATAACTCATCTGTCACAATTGTTCAATGCCGAAGAATTTTTAAGTAATGGGTATTCATTACTAAGGAATAGGTATTGGAAGAAATTCACAAGAGGTGTAATCTCTAGATCAAAGAAAGATAAAAATGATGATGATGATGATTCACAAGGAGAGCTTGACCTACAAAAGGGATCCTTGCCTCCCTTCAAACAAAAGAGTCAGGAAAAGTTGTTAAAGAAGGAGATTCTAGTGGAGACAGTACAAAAGATAGTGATTCAACTGCATCTGACTCAGAAGCTCAGTCAGAAGATCTAGAACAAGAAGGGTATCAATCTCCAATCGATAGAAGTTCTGGAAATTGCAAAAGTTGAGACTGATCAAGCCAGAGAAGAAACTGATGATTAGTGTGATGTGAACCTATCACCAGTAATGGAAGTTGACAGTTCAAACTTGGAAAAAATTAAAAGACAGTTTGAGGAGAGAAGAGATTAGAAGAATACAAAGAAAAGCTGAAAGAGATCTTATCTAGCCCACCCAAAGAAAAACTGATTGAAGAGCTTGGTTCTAAAGAAATGCGGAAAACTGAAGTTAGAAGTGAACCTCAAGCTGAAATAGAGAAGTCAGAAGCTGATAAGGAAGATGCTGAAAAGAAGTTAGAAACTGAAAATGTGAAGGATGATAACAAGAAAACTGAAACTGATAAGAAAGATGTGCCAACACAAGCTGAGATCATCAAATGCAATTACAATGAGCTTGTGAAGATTCAAAATGAAGATATGGACATCTTTGGAATAGTCCTGAAGTTTATGGAGGAAAACAGAACTAAGAGAATTGATCCGCTGAAGAAAATGGATAGTGTCAAGAAAGACTGTCATGACACCTTAATTGAAATAAGAAAAACCACCATTGAATCAGAAACAAGGAAAACTTAGACTTAGGAAATGCTAGAGAATCTTGTTACAGACGTTCGTGACTTTTGTTAGAAAACACCATGAAGGACACCGTAATTGCACAGACCTTATTGGCATGCAATCAACAACACTTAATTATTTATCAAGAGCTTGATTCAAAGGATGATGCCAACAAGGGGGAAAGTGAAGAAAGTACAGAAGATGTTAAAGAAGGAGATTCTAGTGGAGACAGTACAGAAGATAGTGAGTCAACTGCATCTGACTCAGAAGCTCAGTCAGAAGATCTAGAACAAGAAGGGTATCAATCTCCAATCGACAGAAGTTCTGGAAATTGCAAAAGAAGAGGTTGATCAAGCCAGAGAAGAAACTGATGATTAGTGTGATGTGAACCTATCACCAGTAATGGAAGTTGACAGTTCAAACTTGGAAAAAATTAAAAGACAGTTTGAGGAGAGAAGAGATCGGAAGAATACAAAGAAAATATTCTGAGCCTACAGAGAAAAGTCTTTGATTAGATTCACAATTATAATGTATGTTCAAGAGTTTAGCCCCCAAGGATATGACATGTGTAATTAGATGCATAGATGAGAAGCTCACTGAATTGAAGAAATCCAGAGCTGACTTAGAAGATTAAGAAATGAAGCTGATTGCAAAATTTTCTGAGCCTACAGAGAAAAGACTTTGATTAGATTCACAACTATACTGTATGTTCAAGAGTTTAGCCCACAAGGAAAATGAAACAAGAGAACAATATTTGGAAAATTTTCTAACAATGAAGAAGGTTCTTATTCATTACTGGAAGAAACTAATCCTATGGGAAGAAATTGGGACTCTTGAAAAAGCTGAGAAGAGTGCAGGAAAAGTTGATTTAGGGTTTGTCAAGGATATATTGGAGAAATCAACAACATATGAGGATCAAATGAAAATTGTGTTGAAGTTCACAGTTTTGTTTAACAATAATTTCTTTGGAAAACACAACTTGACAACATCTTGGCAAATCTGGGCCAGCATCAGCTGCATTGAATAAAGCCCAACTAATATTGAAATCAGAGAAGCTGCTGAAGAATATGACAAGAAATCTTTGATAGCTGACAAAGGGAAAGGAAAAAAAGCAGAGACTTAGTTTCTTTTCATAGCATTTGTTGTATTCTATTACTTTGTAACTCAGGCATACATCGTCAATAAAAGTATCAGTTTCTCAGTTCTTTTTGTTACCTTTTGTTTTGTCCTTATCTTTTTGCATTGCTTTTAAGGAGGGTATTGGCATAATCAAAAAATGGGAATTGTTGGAAATAAAATTTATATTTTGATGATGATTCATCACTTATTTAGTTACTGTTTTAGATCCCTTTGATGAAGTGTCATAACTAGCTATTATAGAGAAAAGCAAAAAGATGCCTAGATATAAATATATAATATTTAATAGGGTCTGATATTTGTATTGTAAATCAGACCAGCACAGTAATAGTGTAAGAGTCAAAACTGAGAAATCGAGAAACTGACTTGATGAAATCATAGAGGATGTGGAACTGACATGCTGAGTTTACAGTTGAAGAACTCAGTTTGAAAAACTAACTTTGGAAAAGAAACAGAGCACACCTACAGAAACTGAAGAAGGTAAGTTCACTGAGGGACACAGACTCAGTTGGCCTATCTAAAAGCTGAAGGCTGAGGGGAAAAAATTAGCTATGAAGGCTGAGGGACAAAGACTCTGTTATTGAAGACTAAAGAACTGAGGGTTCAAACTCAGTTTATGAAAGCCGTGACTGTAAAGTTAGAATTTAGGTAAGTCTGTTATGAAAGTTGTGACTGTAAAGTTAAAATTCAGGTAAGTCTGTGATGAGCCTAAACTGACTTTATGGATCTTGTATGAAGACCTAAGATACATAAGGACAATGATATCTTGGATGTTTTTAAATGTTATGGTGTACTCTGCTTAAGTCAATACAAAATCAGATGAGAATAGAGTACTGAGTTTTGAAGAAGATTAAAAACTTAGTAAATGCTCTTAAAACTTAAACACTCAGTTATATCAGCTGAAAACTGACAAAACCCCAAAAGCTCATTTTCAAGCTGAAGACATAAATCTGTCCGTCACAAAGCAAGCAGTATAATTTGATAAAATATTTGTCAAAAAGCACATGACATCAAACAGAATAGAAGGACCACCAACGGATGCAAGAATTCAAATTCAAACAAGATGAACATTGGAAAAACCCTTCTAAATAGACCACTTCTACATCAAGAAGAGGTGCGGAGTTCTAAGGAATAAACATATCAAGAAAGTTCTAGTAAGGGGGAAAGTGAATTAAAAAGAACTCCTGCTTTATTCTATATTGCAAGATCCATATCAAATCTTCAAATTGTTCATAAGTATTCAAGAATATATCAAGATCCACACTTAAAGAAAACAGAGCTTGCTGTGCATATCTTATATTCATCCAGAAAAAGAAGCTCAAATCACAAATTGAATAATAGTTATTTATTCAAGTCTCAACTTTGATTTGTATCAAAGGTCTTGACTATGAAACACCAAGAAGTTGTGAAGGACAGTTGAGGTGCAGTCAAGAAGACTGTGTTTGTGATGAGCTGGAGAAGAGGCAATACTACCCTCTAAGGACCAGTGTCCAGGCAGTTGTAGAGCCGCCATTCCACCTATTCTTTAGTTGCTTAGATAGTGAATCTAGGGATTAGCCAAGGACTATTAGTTTAGAACTTTTTTTAACCGATCTACCTTAAAGAGTTCAAGTGGAATTTTCCTCCAACATCACAGGGGAAAAGATGATTGACAGGATTACACCACCTGGAACCTCTATAATTTTATGTCTCATTTACTTATTTACTTTACACATTTAGTTACAGCAACATAGCATATATCTCTGTAGATCACAAGCTCAGCAAACATTAGACACCGAGTTGGCACTGCAATCTATACAAACTAATAACTGAACAATCAAAAGGCTTTAATATATCCGCTGTCGGTTAACTCAGTTTGAGCATAAATCGGTTTGATTTACACTCAGCTCAGTTAGCTTAACTCCAAACAAGTTTATAATTGAACCTAATTTGTTTTAAGATCTAGTTTTTTGTGACAAGTTTATTAACCCCCCCCCCCCCCCCTCTAAACTTGTGTCAGCCTTTTCAAGGGACCAATATATGACTTGCTTGACTTTTTGATACTTGGATTTTTCCTTTTTGAATTACTTAACTCTCTCTTCTCTGCTTTTTCCAGCTGTTCTTCTTCATCCTTATATTGTCTTCGAATGGTAGGTGTACCGTTGAAGAATGAGTGGATCTGATTGATTGCTAAACTATCCCTTAATACTTTGAAAATAGTTCCGTTTAGCTTTCCAACTGTTGAAGCCTTTCTACTTGATGGCTTGTAGCAGATAACTTTATAGCATCAAATGCTATTTCTCCACTTGAATGATTTTGTAGCCGTTAGATCAAGTGTTGATCTGATGGATGGCTACACGCCCTTTAATTTATCACACATTTGTCTTTAGTCACTTGTGAGCATTTGGTAGTCTCTGATCTAATCCTTTACTCGTTTTGATGCTTATCTCGTCTGGTCTTCAATACTTTTACTCGTCTTCTCTTTGTTTTTGTTTCTGATCTGCTTTGCCTCTCCTGATTCTTTTTCGAGTAGCCTTAATAGATGATTGGACAAGATTTGGGTCTTCTAATCGTCTGGTCTTCTTGTCTTCATGTCGTCAAGTCTATACTAACTTAAACTATGAATACATAGGCAAAGTCTGACCAATCCTATACAATTCGCATGTCAGACTACTAAGCAAACTTCTACTTGGAAACCAACTATTTTGGTATCATCAAAACTTTTAGTCAATGGGGACCTACCAAATTTTACCTTTTTTATGATGCCAAAACAAGCAAGTAAAAGGTATATCGTTTTCAAGCATAAGTAAATAAGTCAAAGATATTTTTGACTTGAGGTTAAAAAGATAGATATTTTATAAATAGATCAGAGGATTCTGTTACAGCTTGTAAAAGCATTGGTACAGATGCAATAAAAAAACTTAAAACACTAGTCTGGAGTCTTCAATCTTCTCCCAGACTCTTGTCCATCTATCCTTGTTGCAAAAGCTTATAAGAACCGGATCCACTTCCTTAGATCTATACACAAACAACTTTCCATCTTCCACATCAGATTTTTTTGTTTCCTTTAGCAATAGCAGCATCATCTTTTCCTTTTCTATCTTCAGCATTATCTTCTCATTTTCAATCTTCCGCCTTTTTGGCATCATCCAAAAGGGAGTTCACCAAAATTTGATTGAATGCAGTTTGAGTGGCCATAAATTCATTGAGTGTGGCTGATAGTGAAGTGACAACTTCTTTTAAGTTGCAGATCTGTACATCTATGCCCGATGCACTTAAATCGACATGTGCCCCCAGTTGGCATGGAAGTCGATCGATGTGAAGTCATGTCGACTTTCAGATAGTTCATTGCTCAGATGAATTCCATCCAACACGATCTGATGTTGAGTGACCATGCATTGGTCAACCAAGTATTCTAGAGAAGTTCTTGTGTTGCTGGCCAGATTTGCAACCTCATTCCTCAGCTCTAAGCCTTCTATATTCAGATCCTGAATTTGTTTGGATAAAAATCCAAAGGCTCTTCCATCTAGTTCCTGTCTGAATTCAAGATGAGATTGGATTTCATTAATACCATGCTGGATTTCCCCTGCTATGTCCAGTAGACTAGGGCCATTAAGCTCTTCTGGTTGTGGGAAGGATTCCACTTCCCCCTGACATTGTTGCCTATGTTTCTTATTTACTTCTTTACCATGATCTTTTTCATCAGCCTCTTCATTGTCCTCAATCTATTCAGTATCCTCAGTAGGTTCTTCATCACTTGCTGTGACATTTCTTCCCATATCCACATCATCATTATCATCGTCATTGTCATCACTTCTAGTTTCAGAATTTTTTGATTCAGAAACATCATCATGAGGATCATCGTCCTCATTCTTCATGTGGTTGTGAGAAAACAACTGATGTGATGTACTGTAGTTTCCATGGATCAAACATATCCGCAAAATTTTCCTCTGAATGTACCTCTTCTAGATCTCTCCTGATCACACTTCTAACCCATTCTTCTTCCGTAGCCATTCTTTCTTGTTCAGCTTGATTGTGGATAGCAATAGGGCTCACTTTCCATTTCATCCATCTGACCATTCTTATCTTTTGTTCATAGGCTGGGTCAGTTGGATCAATAGTGTATGGATCATGATAGGGAATCTACTGAATGTTGTCTGACAACAGAGTTCTAGTCTGTTCTCTCAACGGACTAGTCTCTTTTGCATGTGGCTCAGTGGTTGGTGGATTTTCAGTGGTGGCTGGCTCCTTCTCGGGAACCAAAACTTCTTTTTCTTCCATTTGCTCTTCTTCAATAATAGTCAAATCTTCAATTTTCTCTGGTACTGTTGGAAATAAAATTTATGCTTGATGATGATTCATCATATTTATCTAGTTATTTGTTTACACCCTATTGATGAGGTGTTGAAGCTAGCTGTTATAGTGAAAAGCTAAAAGATGTCTAGAACTGAATGTACAGGATTTATTAGAGTCTGATGATTGTATAGGATATATCAGACAAGCACTGTAATATTTAGAGTGTCGTAAAACTGAAAACTGGAAATCATCTAGAAAACTGGATATTGAATAAAACTGTAGAGTTCACTCAGAACTGATGTCTTACTCAGAACTGAAGAGAGTAAGTTCGTTGAGGGACACAGACTCGGTTGACTTATCTAAAAGATGAAGAACTGAGGGACACAGACTTAGTTATTGAAGAATGAAGAACTGAGTGTCCAAACTCAGTTTATGAAGATTAAAAGCCGAGACTGTGAAGTTAGAATTCAGGTAAGTCTGTGATGGCCTGAATTGACTTTATGGATCTTGAATGAAGACCTATGAATCATAAGGACAATGATATCTTAGATGAATAGAATACTAAGTTTTGAAGAAGAGTAAAAACTCAGTAAATGCTCTTAGTCAGTTAACAAACTGATAACTGACATGCGCAGTTTAGTTTAAAAATGATCAAGCTACTCAGTTTTAAAGTCGTGACGATGGAAAATTATATCATCTAATTAATTCGGGCCTTAATGAATCTAGTGATAAACACCCAAAACCTTAGTGCCTTAAGAACGTGTTTGTATGTTTTAAGATTTACGGATGAGTCTAAGAGCTTGTCTTAGATTGCCTACGTATCATATAATTTGTCCAGGAATCAAGCCTTATGTAGTTCCCGGAACGTGGTATTTATACTGATAATGCATGCCCTAACCCTAATATTAGGTCGGTTTAAGATATTGTCATATTTAACCTTCATGGGCCTTGCCCCTTACCCAAGTTGTCAAGCTGATAATGGGCCTTCGTAGCTGGTGCGGACTCTGTCCTCAACGCCGACTTAACCGACTTACGGTGGTCGATCTGGGACTCTCGTCCTACACTACTCAGATGTCGACCGTCGTAGCCCCGAGTCCGAGCATCGACATGTAGACTTTGATACCTATTCACATCGTGGGGACCAACTGTAAGACGACACGTGGAGGGGTGAAACCCTATATCGTCATAAGCCCCCAGACTTGAGAGAGGCGACTTCCGTCGTCCGAGGTCAAATCGGTCATTTGAATCGTCTTCGAGTTGGATTGTCATTTGGGCGGGAAACAAGTTGTACTACCACCTGTAACCCTAGCCAATCGTGGCATCGTGGCGTGACGTCATGGCGCACTAACGCCGTATCTTCAGCACAAGAAATGAGGCGTCTTTTTTCGTTAACCGTAACGCCATCACATTGATTATCGCGATTTGTGTGGGATTATAACCCCCTCAAATCACGTCCTTTCACCTCATTTCAAACATCTTCGCAAGCATAAAAGGGGAGAGAAGGTCGGAGGATAGCTTATCTTGCCATTTCCTTTGCATAAACTCCAAACACCAAGTAAGCATTTTCTTGTGTTCTCCTTCTTCTTTCCGCATTAACAAATGTCAAGTAGTGCTGCTGAATCTGATAGAGGTAGTGATCGTCTTCACATAGTCAAAATTCATATGCTACTCACTCTGATCGTCCTCTCCGGTCACTCTCCGGTGAGCCTGTAGAATCCTCTCTCCCGGTCCCTAGCAAACCTAAGAAACTAGTCACTAGGATGGACGGAAAGGGTCCAAAAGGTTGTCTCACTGCCCTTTCTCTAGATGATGTTAATAAAATTCATCAGAAATTTGGTCTCAGGGGACCTCGATTTGAAATCCGACTCCCATCGGGTCAAAACCAATAGCTGATGTGCCCCCAGAAGGGTATGTACCGTCTATGAAGACCAACTTTCCAGCGGGTTGAGGTTTCCATTATACCCGGCCGTCACAGCGATTCTACACCATTATGAGATAAGCGTGTCTCAGTTAGCCCCCAATGCTGTTAGGATTCAAATGGGGTTTGAGATAGCTTGTCGAGTGGCAAGAGTGTGCTTCTCGATCCCCTCTTCCGCTACTACTATAAGATTCAGGTATCCCTAGACAAACCGTGGTATACCTTCCAACGGAGGGCAAACCGACACGAGTTTGTGTCCAAGGGGCCTTCATCACACGGAGACTGGAAACCGCATTTTTTCTTCCTCCGTCACGGCTCGGACAACCCGTACATAGGGCAATAAAGGTCGAGGGGAAAGAAGTCGGATAAACTAGGTAGTGATCTAGCCCCTCGAGAGGCACGCACGATGGATAACTTCGCCTTCGAGGTGTCCACCCGAGATCTGAGCCTTCTGTATGAGTTGGCTAACTTGGAGAATGCGGGACCGATGCCCTACTCGACACTCCACACCATAGACCAAAAGAACTGTAGGATATTTTCTGTTGTTGTTCATTTTTGTCGAGATCTATGACTTGGCATTATTGATGATATTAACCTTGTCTCTTTTGTTTTTGCAGTGGGAAAGTTCTCAATCATCACCGACCCCACCCAAGTCCCCAAGCCGAAGGGCAAGCTCGCTCCGCCGCTCGAGGGTCAGGCGTCTTCTTCTGCTAAGGTTGTCGAGCAGAGGACAACTCCTAGCGTTGAAAGGGGAGCTCTTCCCGAGTCGAGGTAGTTCCCACGCAACCATATGAAGGACGTACTGCCGATGTCGAGGCGGCGATTTCTGCCCAGCCTCAGTCTGCTGACTTCCCACTTACTCACTATGGTTCATTACGAGACGAAGATGACGAAACCATAGTCGAGATAACACCAACTACCGGTCAGAATGTCGAGGACGTCTCGCGACTATCGAAGAAGAGATCCACTCTGTCTGACTTGGTGAGGGACCAGCACAGACAATCCAAGAAAGCTAAAGCCGGTGAAGCCCCTTCCAATACTGACGTCGATATGAACCGGGCTGCTGACGATAGCGCAACCATGGAGAACAAGGTTCTATCTTCCGCACTTTGGAAGTTGTGTCGCCTGGTAAGTCGCTCCCTTCCTCCTACTTTTATCACGGTCTAACCTTTATTTCTGCTAAGTGACGCATTTCGTTTTCTCGACAGACAAACTACCTCGGTAAGGAGGCTGCTAGGAGATTGACTACGCCCGCCGAGGCAGAAAAGGATTTGAAGAAGAAGATCCGGAAGCTGCTCGATGAGAGTGCCAAGAAGAGTGCCGCCATTGCCGGATTGGAGTCCCGAGTTTAGAGACTCACGCGAGGTAGGCGGACGCCGAGATAATAAAGTTGAAGGGCGAGCTAGCTGAATCTGCCAATGATCTGACCAGGACACAAAATGACTCGTAAGTCCTGGAGAAAAAGTTGGCCGACCTGGCGGTGGACTTCGAGAAGTTGCAGGCAGCGTACAATGCTTCTTTGACCGAGAGGGATGCTCTGAAGGTCGAGCTGGAGAAAGTTCCTTCTCAGGTCGAGGCGGCCGAGAAAGAGGCAGTCCTCGAGTATCGGCAGTCGAAAGAGCTTGATGATGACTTGACGGTGATGATGCGTATGTCCATGATGGGCGGCTTTACACTGGCGGTGGATCAGGCTACTGAGGTCTATCCGGAGTTTGACGTGTCCAAGCTCGCGGATCAGTACAGCGAAGAGTTCCAACAAGGGGAATCTCTTGCCCAGAAGTATGGTCCATCGACCTCTGATGCTGAGCCGACCCCTGCTATCACCGAGCCGACTCCCGACGCTTCCTCTTGATTGTTGTTCTTTGAATTTTACTTTTGTTGAACTTTCATTCGACTTTTGGATTTGGATCTGTATAATTCTTTAGATCATACTTTGATTGGTTTTGACTGGTCCCGTCGACCTGACCTCACTTTGTATTGAATTTGCTTCAATTTTTGTAGTATTTTGTTTCTTCCACTTTTTATTGTCTATCTTTTATATCTCGATGTCTTTTAGCTTTTCGCTCGTCGGACCTCTGGCCCTGTTTTGTTTGCTTTTTGCTTTATCGATGTCGTGTTGCCCCCCAAGTGTATTATGAACCTTTGGTTCTTATTGCACTTGCGAGTCTAGTTGAGATCGACCTTGTTGCCTTAGTGTTTTTTGTCTCTAAGACTAATTTTGCTATGGGCAGGTCAATGCTCTGGGCGTTTGGTCCGACTTTGCGAACCGTCCCTCCGTCTTGGCATTTTTTTGCCCCTTAGGCTTGTTTCTCTTTTGGCTGGTCAATTTTATGGGCGTTTGGTCGGACTTTGCGAAATCCCCCTTCGCCTTAGCATTTTTTGCCTTGTAGGCTCGTTTTGCTTTAGGCTATATCGGGGATCCGACTTGCGGATTTTCCCTTTTCGTAGTCGGTTGCATTTTTTATCGTGTTAGACTTATAATGTTATGGCTGTAGATCCTGAAAAACATAAAAGCATCTCGAGAAAAGATATGTTTATTAGAACATCCGTACAATTGTCACACAGACTTATTACAAAGTGTAAAAATATAAATAACCCGAGATAAAGTTCAATCAAACGTAATACTCCTCAGATTGTTGGCGTGCCAGTGTCGAGGAACCGTGGTCCCATCTGCTCACCCGAGTTGGTAGGATCCTTTGGGATGAACCTTTAGGATCTGATACGGGCCCTCTCAATTCGGATCTAACTTGCCGGTCGCTTCCTGTCGACTCGCCTCATTTTTCCTGAGGACCAAATATCCGACTTTGAAGTATTTGTGCTTGACCCTTGAATTGTAATACCGCGAGATCTTCTGTTTGTATCTCGACATTCGAGTTGAAGCTGTTTCTCTTCACTCCTCAACATTATCTTTCTTGTGTCGTAGATCAGGAGCGTTGGTTTCGACATTGTATGCTAGAACTCGAGGAGAGGGAAGACCGATCTCTGCGGGGATTACTGCCTCGCATCCGTAGACTAGAGAGAAGGGTGTTTCTCCCGTCGAAGAATTTGGAGCTGTCCTATACGACCATATGATGCTCGGAAGTTGTGCTGCCCAGTCTCGACCTTCGGCTTCTAATCTTTTTTTCAACCCTATCTTGATTTGTCGATTTGTCTGCTCGACCTGACCGTTTGCTTGCGGGTGAGCTACCGAGGTGAAGTGCTGACTGATATGATATTCGTTGCACCATTCTCTAACTTTTCGGTCTTCGAACTGAGTGCCATTATCTGAGATCAGAGCCTTGGGAAATCCATACCTGCATAAAATATCGACCCACAAGAATTTTTTGATGGTCTAAGCTCTGATGTCGGTCAAAGCCTTGGCTTCGACCCATTTCGTGAAGTATACATATCTATTGTTGCCCGGAGCTCGGGGTAGAGGTCCGATTATGTCGACTCCCCACTGATCGAAAAGCCAGGCTGACGAGATGACGTTCATTTCTTGGGCCTGTTGATGGGTGATATTGTCATGGATTTGACAAGTCCTACACCTCTGAACCAGGTTGTTCGCATCTTGTTGCATCGACGGCCAAAAGTATCCAGCTAGCTTGCACTTTCAAGCAAGCATCCTAGCTCCGCAATGATTCCCACAAGCTCCTCTGTGTATTTCTTCGAGAAGATATTCACCTTCTTCTTCTGATGCACATCTTAACAAAATATTTTCGATAAAGGATGGAATCGAAGAACACATACCGTGCCGACTGAAGTTGGATTTTTCGTGCTTGTACTTTGTCGGATGGTAGGATTCCGTCTTTAAGGTAAAGGGCGATTGGATCCATCCATGTTGCATGTTGAGTGATCGGCTGCATTTCTGATTCCTTGTAGCTTCTATCGGTCAAGTTCGACCAGAACTTTCTTGTTCGAGACGAAGTTCGAAGCGAGTTAAGATAATGCATCGGCTCTCTTGTTCTGACTTCAGGGGACCTGCTCGATCTGAACTGACTTGAACTTTGGTATGAGGCCTTGTACCACTGTTAAGTAACTTTTCATGGTTTCTTCCTTGGCTTCATACTCCCCCCTCGAAATGATTTACCACCAACTGCGAGTCGCTGTAAACTAGTAGATTCTCGACTCCCAACTTCAAAGCTAGCTTTAGACCTATGATCATAGCCTCATATTCAGCCTCGTTGTCCGTCGCTTTGAAGTCGAATCGAAGGGCGTAGGGGAACTTTTCACATTTTGGGCTGATTAGAAGGAGTCCAACTCCTGCCCCCTCTTTGCTTGACGCCCCGTCGACTTGGAGAGTCCACTGTTCTTCTGTGCTTTGCTTCTCTTGCTCGAGTTGGATGGAAATTCCTTCAGCTAGAAAATCTACCAAGGCCTGGGCCTTAACCGCAGTCCAAGGCACGAACTCGATGTCGTATTCTGCCATCTCCACCACCCACTTTGCTAGTCGACCCGACGTGTCGGGCTTCGCTAAGATTTGTTTCAGCGGTTGGTCAGTGACCACCGTAATGGGATGGGCTTGGAAATAAGGCCTTAGTTTTCACGAGGCATGTACCAAACATAATGCTAGTTTTTCCGCTGGTGAGTATTGGATCTTGGGTCCGTGCAATGCTTTACTAACAAAATAATTGGCGCTTGGCCGTGGACCCCTTCCCGAATCAAGACCGCACTCACTGCTTCTTCACATACTGCCAGATAGACCAACAATTTTTCGCCTTCCCGAGATGAAGTGAGAGTGGGTAACTCTGACAAATAGGCTTTTAAATCTTCGAAATAGAAAGGACTTGCTTTACGAAGAATCTTAAAAAACGGTAGAGCTCGCCGGGCGGATCTCGATAAAAACTTGTTGAGGGCGGCCATTCGACCGGTGAGTCTCTGTACTTCTTTTATATTCCGAGAGGAAGGCATGTTTTTCAAAGTGTCGATCTTATCCGGGTTCGTTCGAATCCCGTCTTTCAAGATCATATATCCCAAAAACTTCCCTGACCTGACCCCGAAGGTGCACTTCTTCGGATTTAACTTCATCTTTGTTTCCCTCAAAACCTCAAACACTTCCCGAGCATCTACCAAGTACTATTTCATCGATCGACTCTTGATGAGCAAGTCGTCGACGTACACTTCCATACACCTACCAATCTGTCCAGCGAAGATCTTGTTGGCTGCTCTCTGATATGTAGCCCCAGCGTTTTTCAACCCGAATGGCATGGTTACATAGCAGAAAGTGCCGAATTCCGTTATGAAAGCTGTCTTTTCAGCGTCTCGGGGATCCATTACGATCTTGTAGTATACCTTATATGCATCCAAAAAACCAAACACTTCGAAATCGATGGTAGAGTCTACTAACCTGTCGATTTTTGGCAACGGATATGAGTCTTTCGGACATGCTTTATTCAAGTCGGTGAAGTCCACGCACATACGCCAACTGCCGTCGGGCTTCTTGACTAACACCGGGTTAGCCAGCCATTCCGGGTAGAGCACTTCTTTTACTATCTTAGCCGTTAACAGCTTCCTGACATCTTTCTTGATAGCTTGGTTTCGTTCAGGTGTGAAACTCCTCTTTTTCTATCTGATTAGCTTCCGGTCTTGATCTATTTCGAGCTTGTGGACCGTTATATCTGTGGATAGCCCCGCATGTCGTCCGCCTTCCATGCGAAGACATCTCTGAACTCGATTAGTAGCTCGACAAGTAACTGGTTTTCTTTAGTCGGGATCCAGATTCCGACTTGCACACACTGATCTGTTTCTTCTTCCCATAGACGAACGTCCTCGACGGGATCAACCGAAACCCAACTCTTCTCCTCTTCTTCCTCAGGGATCAACTCTTCAATCAGGACTTGCTGCACAGCCATTTTCCCGTCCATGACGATGGAGTTGCAGCTCCGAGCAGCTTGAATGTCTCCTCTTACTTCATGTGAGCCGTTCTTTGTAAGTAATTTCATGCTATTATGGACAGTGGAGATGATGGCGCGTAGGTCGACCTAAGATGACATTGTATGCCGAAGGGGCCTTGACTACTATGTAGTTTAATTCAAGGGTCCTTCCTCTTTCACCATCGCCGACCGTTGTTAGCAACCTTATCGAACCCATGGGATGGACCGCTTGTCCTATGAATCCAAACAAAAGAGACGCTAAAGGATTTATGTCCTCATCTTTCAGCTTCATCGCCTTAAAAGCCGAGTAGTACAAGATATTCACTGCGCTGCCATTATCCACGCAGACTCTCGATACCCGAGTTCGGCTAATCACCACCTCAATTACATGCCCTTCACTGTGACTTCGAGAATTCGGTATGTCATCTTTGGGTCCGTACCCGACTTCTGTTGTAAATCTCAGTCTCTTCGTATCCCTCGAGCTGTCAGTTGTTCCTCGACTGGCTCGGTATTTATCATTCTGACCTGGCCCAAAAATCGTATTAACGTAATTATTGGGCCGATTATCGTCATACCTATCTCGATCGGGGTCTCCTTTGTTGTTTCTCTCCCGATCTGGGGATTGGTCCCGAAGTGGTGATCGGTCCCTGCGTCTCTGAGCGTTGCGACCTCGATCTCGATCTTGATCATGATTTTTCCTCTTGTACTCTGTGCCTTTGGGCTCATTACACTGAGATCTATCGACCACCTAGCTTACCTTCTTGAATACAAACATTGATGTCTCTTTTCAAGTCATCACAATCTTCTTTTGTATGACCTATATACTCGTGATACTCACAATACTTTCTTGGATTTCTCTTTTCCCGAGGCCTTTTCAATGGTCTCAGTTTCTTTTCTATGTTCTTTGAGATCATAATGAACAACACCACCCCCTGAGACCGATTGAGGAGGATGAAATACTTATCATGTAGGGCTCATTTCTTTCCCAAACGGTACGAGATGGGTGCCGAGATACGATCCCAGACTGTCGACTTGCTTTCGGTATTCTGCCCTTTGGATTGATTCTTGTTTGGACCTCGAGTGTCCTTCTTTGAATCCATCCAGTCGGATTGGGTGTGCCTACACACTGCCTCTTCTCCTTGATAGAATCTATGCATCACATTAACACATTCGTCCATGGTACGAGGGACATCTCTGCTCAACATCATATATAACCTTGTATTACGCAGCCCTCCCACAAATGACGTGATCAGAAGTCGATAATCTGCATCCTTGACTTGCATGGCTTCAAGATTAAACCTCTTCAAATAGTTTATCACCGTTTCATCTTTTTGTTGCTTCATATTCATGAGGTGCGTAACGCTTAAATGGAACTTTTTATTAACGATAAACGCATCTCAAAATTTGCGAGCTAACATAGCAAAACTAGAGATTGAACCTGGTCGTAGTTTGGTGAACCTTTCTCTGGCTCGACCGACGAGCAACGTCTCGAACGCCCGACACCCCATTGCATCATGTGCGCCATCCAACCTCATCTGAGATAGATACCTGTGTAGATGGTCTTCTGGATCGGTGGTGCCATCATACGGTTATATCTTTGGTATCTTAAACCCCTTAGGTTTTGGAAAATCTTCAATTTCCTTTGTGAAGGGCGATTCCAACCACAGTGAGATCGTATTTTTGCCTAAAATAGCGTCCAGCTCCTGCCTAGTGCTACCCTCCTCAAACCTTTGATGTTTCTGATGAACCTCACGTCTTTTCTTTTCTACAAAGTTGGATGATAAGTGCTCGAAATAACAAAGATGATAAAATATAAAAGAAGCTAACCAAGATAACTTGTAGTCTAGCTATCCTCTTGCAATGTCATGTTAATGACTTCCTTCCTTCCGACCATTCATGTTCGCGAGTGTGAAACGGTGCATTCCTAAGCTAGCAAATCCCCCTCATACGAGTGAATGGAATTGCTCTCTACCTTCTCCTTGGTCTAGGTACCTTAAACCTAATGATTCGGTATGCTACGCACGTAAATGCAATGGCAAAGCCAAGAATCCCCGGATAAGAAATCGAATGCCTCGAAGAGGTCGATTTAACCTACCCTCTTCCACGTTTAACATCTCTGTTCGGTATCCATTAAATGTGTAAATGCTAACACTAGGCAATTACTCCAATGCAAGCAACATTACAATACAAGTAGGAAAAGCTTCACAACAATCAAAACTAATAACACAAACAATCATTCCCAATCAATCACGAGAGGAGAAGCTAATACTACAACATAATCTTGGCAAGATAAACCTAGCCACTCATGCCTACAAACATCAACATCTCAGGATTAATATTCATAACCATAAGAACAATTGACTGAAAATAAAGATTAAGAATTACCAAATCAAGAGTACGAATTAGAGTTGGTGTTTTTCATCCAACTTCCAAAAGCTTCAATGAACTAACACTAGTGTGTTGAATCCAATCAACTAGAAGAGTTAAACTACAATCCTTAGCTTTTAAAATCAAAATCAAGAGTCAATTTCTACTAAAATTCGGCTATAAGAGCCTTGGGGTGGAGTGGTGCCTGCAAGATGGAAAAGCTAAAGAAGATAGAGTGTGTTTTGATGATTATGTGTTTGGAAGAATAAAAAGGATTAATTCCTATGCTGACTCTGCCATGCTGACTCAGGTCAATCCACTCTTGGCGTAGGTCAAGCCCAAAATTCACTACTGGCGCAGGTCAAGGCTTCTTGGCGTTAGACAAGCCCCAAAATGCACTACTGGCGCAGGTCAAAGCTTCTTGGTGTGAGTCAAGTCCAATAAGTGGTAGCTGGCTGAATGACATCTGCATTAAATGCCCAACTACCCCTTGACTCAGGTCAGTGTAAGCATAGAGTGAGTCAAATGTGTCTAAAATCTTATAATCACAATTTTCTTCCACTTGGCTTGGATCGAACCCTCTAACATGTATCGATAATCCTTGTGGGTTGAAATCCTCACCATGTCTCCAAAATCATCACAAAAGAATCAAAAGCCACCCTGAGGTCAGAATCCACACTCCCCACCATGATATTTGTGTTGGAAAATAGACACAAAGATACCACGTGTAAATCTGATAACAAAATCGTCTAATAACTAATATAATACAACTAGAAACATGGTTGTTCTGCAAATTCTATGTACACAAAATATGATTCCAATCATCATTCAAATTGCTCAAGTTGATGTCAAAATAGCGCTAATTGCATTAGAAAATAGGGTAAATCATCTGGAATTATATCATCAGGTTGACTTACATCAACCACTCCCCACTTAGCGTTTGCTCGTCCTCGAGCAACTAGAGCGATAAGGTTATCTGGAGTCACAAAAAACGATCATGCAACATCAAGAATTGAGGATCCAATTAGGTGATGCAACCTATTAAAATCACAAGGACATGTTCTTAACGATCTAAGGAACTAGTGGAGTGTGTGAGTGAATATTCGCCGAGCTTGTTATCAACTAACGATCATGAAATCATGCAAGCCTTACTCAAAACATGCAACCATAAGCTTAGGATTCAGATCAATCTCCACTAATGAGGCACTCGGAATCAAGGAACCAGGTCAGGTAGTTGACAAATTGGCTTGTAATGTTTAGGCTAAGGTAGTGGCTAACAGAAAGGAAATAAAAGGATAATCAAAAGAATAAGGCAAGATAGCAAGAATCCGCACCTTCTCCTTCATAACACCATTCTTCCAAATTAGTCACTTCCTACC
The DNA here is from genome assembly GCA_036785695.1 of Gentiana straminea. Taxonomy (NCBI): domain Eukaryota; kingdom Viridiplantae; phylum Streptophyta; class Magnoliopsida; order Gentianales; family Gentianaceae; genus Gentiana; species Gentiana straminea. The sequence continues at coordinate 724,836 of JAVUPR010000340.1, forward strand.
CTTACAACACTTTGGTTCTTGCAATTTGCTTCAAAATTGCCTTCAATGACTCATTATTTAATGAAGTATTTACAATTTGTAAGCTTCTTTTTTAGTTGAGTTTTGATTTGTTAGAAGCTTTTATTCGACTCTTGAAATATGTACAAGATAAAAGAGAATAGTTTTTTTTTGCACACCAAGGGTTTCCGAACCAACTTCACAAGATGCCATCTCAACGGACCCCGATCCCCGACGGTACAAAGTGAGCGGTAAAATTTGTTGTGCACCATTTCCGTCCAAAATTTCGACGGGAAGAGAGTGAATCAAATTTGGACGGATCCGTCCAAATTTTGGACGGAAAAAGTGCACAGCAAATTGTACCGCTATCTTTGTACCGTCGGGGATCCGTTTCCCCATCTCAACCTACTAGCACTTTCATCAAACTCTTAGTCCCAACCACTGCTCTCACAATTAATAAACTCTTGCTATGCTTGTGGGAGGCCAAAGGAATGTAGACCAAAATTTTGGGTAAGGGTCAGAGTATAATGTGGCTAAGTACGAACGGCTAGTTCGAGTAGGGTCTCACCACTCTACAAGGCTAAGATGGGGACAAAAAGGGAAATCACGTTCGGGGCGGCCATTTGGCTATGGTTGAGTCAAAGTAATGCCAAAAATCATCATCCCTATTCCGATTCCAAGTACCCGTAATTCGTCTCAAAAGAATACATTCCTAATTTCAAGTTGCAGCTAGAGTATGCATGCACAATTTCATGAAGGGTTGTTTGTTAACACAGAAATCGGAATATATGTGCACCATGGATCACACTACCAACAAAGATTAGTGAATAACATGCACCTATGTTTCGTCAAATTTACTCGTTTTTTAATTGAAATGCTCGCTCTATCAATTACAAGACCGTAATTTATGCCAAAAGATAATTTACACAACTCCGATTGTCTCAAAGATGAACAAAGCTAAGCTTTTTCTCAAGCAATTAAAGGCATTACCCACTGTACTCCCACTCCCCACTTACGAGTCTGCATTGTCCTCAATGCGAAGTGAGTAATGAAGATATAGTTAGGGAAACAACAGGGAATCAGCATGAGCAACATGAATGAGATGACCATAAACAAAATTTGGGCAAAATCTATGCTTAAAAAGGCCTCTTGTTGTGGAAGAAGAGAAAAGGAAGAATTTGAGGTGAAAAACGAGAAAGAGGAAGATGGAGATGAAGAGGATGTTAATGTGGCACCAGAGGAAATTGACCCAGAAAGAGTCTTCAATCTGGACATTCAACCCCTGATTGTAGACATGGAGAAGCAGTATCACCGCAGGCAAAATCTGAAAGCTGCTTTAAGAAGTGATGCAACCTCCGTAAACCACAAGTTTGAAGCCCTTATCAGTCACATCAAGATACAAGATGAGGTGAGGGAAAAATAGGGAAACTTGCTTTGCAACTTACAGCATCTTATTCCCTACCTTGTCCAAACCAACCTTGAGTTTCATGCTGAAATGATTGACAATAATCTCAAACCTTTTGTGGACACTCTAAATGCTCACACTCATGAAATTCAGCATCTGGATGAGATCATGGAGCACTCTGGGCAACAACTTAACACCCTTCTCAAAATTGGTGAGGCAACCAACAAGATACTGGAGAAAATGTATGGTCCTCTCCCTGAGTCTGACACATCAACTGCAAATCTTGAAGCACGTTTTGGTGCTGCCAAAAAGGGGGAAGGAAGCTCAAAGCCTGAAAGCTCCAGTGGAAAGGAGGCAAGCCCAACAGAAAAGGGCAAGGGCAGCAAAGGCAAAGGCATAAGGTTTGAAGAAATGAAGAAGTAGACCTTATACTTAATTTGAAGTATTTCTATTTGCCTGTGCTTTTGAATAAAAAGATGCAATATCTTATTGCCCTTAAATGGATGAATAAAATTGTTGAACTTTATTCTGTTAATTGTTATGAATTTTTTTTTGGATTACTTATGGTCAGGCTTATGAGGGTTGCTTATGAGGGTTTTGGCATCATTAAAAAGGGGGAAATTGTTAAGTACATTTTATTATGTTTTGATGATAGCCATACTAGTTGTTATAGCAAGCCTGAAATAAGTTAGAATTCTCTGTATAAGTCTTTACTTAGAGTCTTACATGTTGTATAAGTTAAAGTCAGACAAGTATTGTACTAGTTGGTAGGACAGCAAAGTAAAACAGACTTTCGGCAGAGTGAAGCTAGCCAAGCACCAGCCGAGAAACAATGAAGACTTAATGGTGTGTCTTATAACCAAGGAAGTCTGTGATGACCTTGGATAAGTCTAAGTTATGCTTCAAGTGATGGAAATTAATGTTTAAATATGGTGTACACTGATCTCACACAAATCAAGGATCAGTGAAGTACAAAGATTCTCCCTTAACTGAAGTAATGAAGGAAACAATGAATCGGAAAAGTAAACTGACTTTTGGCTGAGTGAAGACAAAATAGTGAAGGAAGATCTAAATGGAAAAGTCAGACGGATCACTTGACCGTTCAGAGAACGGCTAAGTAAACATTCCTCAATCAGATTTTGAAATATGACGAAGATTCAGAGGATCGTGCATTAAAGGCACAATCAATAGAGGATCAATCAAGGACGGATCTTCTGCTAAACGTTTGAAGAAAAATCCGATCACTGAAATCAAGGAGAATATAATTAAGGGGGAATCAAGAATAAAATCAAGGATTATTCCCCTCATTAATATAGCCAACGGACAGAATTTCAAATAAAGGTTATTCAAGGCGATAAATAGAAGGCATTGACAGCCAAGTAAAAAGAACGATTTTGAAAAAGAAATTAAGCAGAACTCTGTCAATTTGAAAAGCCTTCTCTCTGAACTTACAAGGATTTATCTAGAGACCTACTCAGACATGAGAACTACAATTTTACATTCAACACTGAGATTGATCAAGAAAGGTTGTGAATCTCATTCTCATCAAACTGAAGCAACTGAATCAGAATCCATTTCAGAAGGAGTTGTGTTTGTGATAGCTGCTGAAGGATTTGATCTCAAGGAGCAGTGGAAGAGACTGAATCACTGAATTTGTTGCAGTCAAGGAGTGATAGTCTTGTAGATTGTGAAGCTAGGGGAGTCAAGGACAATCTTACTATTGTATCTGTGAAAACAATAGTGAATTCCTCCAATCATCACAGGAGAAGAGTGGATTAAGGGATTACACCACCCTGAACCATTATAAGCCTTATGTCAATTTACTTTATGAAGTTTACTTTACCGCACTCATTTAATTGGCTACATTATATCTTATATCTGTGATTGACAAAACTACTTTGAAACAAAGTAGTAAGAAGGGACTTATCCGCTGCCCAAAAGCTTTTAAACATAAGAAAAGTTTTTGAAACTCCAGTATAGTCATTCATCCCCCCTCTGACTATAGTTTTACCCTTCTCTGGGACCAACACTTTTGCCATGTCCAATTTGGGGGAACATACTCACATGAAAAATAATTCACAATGTTAGCAAACCATGGTGAACCCTCCTTCGGTTTTGAACTAGCATGAATAAGTTGCATTGTCGGGGGAGCATCCACCATCATGAGTTGTTCATCCGGGAAATAATCATCAATCTCACTTCGTTTTCTTTCTTCTTCAATGAAATCCAACCGACTTAAATGGTCTGCCACCACGTTCTCACTACCCTTCTTGTCCTTGATCTCAATATCAAATTCTTGAAGTAGGAGAATCCATCTAAGAAATCTCGGTTTAGCATCTTTCTTGTTTAACAAATATTTCAAAGCTACATAATCGGTATAGACGATGACCTTATAACCAACAAGATAAGATCTAAACTTTCCGAGGGCGAACACTATAGCGAGTAACTCTTTTTCGGTTGTTGCATAGTTGACTTGAGCGGAGTTCAACGTGTGAGAAGCATAATAAATGGCTTTAAGAACCTTTCCATGACGTTGGCCAAGCATGGCCCCAACTGCGAGGTCACTTGCATCACACATTAACTCAAAAGGTATATTCCAATCCGGCGCTACCAGAATAGGTGCGCTAATCATTTTTTGCTTCAAAGTCTCGAAAGCCTCCATGCACTTTTCATCAAAATTGAAGGGTACTTCTTCCTCAAGGAGATGGCTGAGAGGCTTGGCAATACGGGAAAAATCTGCAATGAATCTTCTATAAAAACCCACGTGCCCGAGAAGTCCTCTCAATGTCTTCAAGTTAACTGGTGGAGGTAACTTCTCAATTACTACAATTTTTGCTTTGTCTACCTCAACACCATTCTCAGAAATTCTATGGCCTAGCACAATACCTTCTGATACCATAAGATGACACTTCTCCCAATTGAGCACTAAGTTCGTGTCTTCGCATCGCTGTAACACACGCTTCAAATGGGAGAGGCATTCCTCAAAAGAATCCCAAAAAATACTGAAGTCATCCATGAAGTTTCCAAAAATCTTTCCACCATATCAGAAAAATGGCTGTCATACATCGCTGAAATGTACCCGGAGCGTTGCATAAACCAAATGGCATTCTCTTGTATGCAAACGTTCCATAAGGACAAGTAAAAGTCGTCTTCTCTCTATCTCCAGCCGCATTGAATATTTGCAAGTATCCTAAATAACCATCAAGAAAACAATAGAATTTATGCCAACTCAACCGCTCCAATATCAGGACAATATACGGAAGGGGATAATGATCTTTCTTGGTATGGTCATTGAGTCGTCAAAAATCAATACACATGCGGTATCCTGTGACTTCTTTTGTTGGTATCCACTCATGTTTATCATTTTTCTTCACGGTGAATCCACCCTTCTTAGGCATGACTTGAGTAGGACTCACCCACTCACTGTCAGATATAGGAAAAATAATACCCATCTCCAATAACTTGATAACCTCTTTCTTGACAATCTCTTGCATGTTGGGATTCAAACGACGTTGTGGTTGAACACATGGTTTAGCATCATCGTTGAGAATAATCTTCTGAACACAGATTTCAGGACTAATTTCCTGAATATCAGCCACAGTCCAACCAAATGCTCTCTTGTGTTTCCTTAGCATCCTCAATAGCAAATCTTCCTGCACATTGGTTAGTGACGAAGAAATAATAACAGGAAGTAGATTATCATTTTCAATAAAAGCATATTTCAAGTTAGGAGGTAAAGTTTTCAATTCAAGGTTCCTTGGTGGCTCATCCACTGAAGGTTTCAACGGAGGACCATCATGCTCCAATTCAGATATCGGTGCCACGGTTGTTTGTCGAATATACGCCCGACATTCAGATAGGAAATCACTGCTTGCATTTCCCCATCATCACTCTCACATTCAAATACGGATAAGGATGAGCACTTTTCAAGCTTATCTTCAAAGACCTCCATGTTAGCATTCTCCATACAAACACAAGATAGTGCATCAACAAAAGGACATGACTCTCGTGAATTATACGGGTGTTTCATGGCTTTGAAAATATTGAAGGTAACCTCATCCTCGTTAACTCTCAAAATCAATTATCCACGTTGGACATCAATCATAGTCCTTCCCGTGGCTAGGAATGGACGACCGAGAATAAGGGGCATTGAATACCCTTCTTCCATATCCATAACCACAAAATCAACGGGGAAGTTGAACTTATCAACTTTCTCTAACACGTCTTCTATGACTCCCTTAGGACATTTTATGGACCTATCTGCTAATTGTAGAGTCATCTCGGTGTTCTTCAACTTTCTTATTCCAAGTTTGATAAAGTCCTCATATGACATGAGGTTAATGCTAGCACCAAGGTCGCAACGCACCCTCTTAAACAAAAAGCCCCCAATTTCACACGGGATAGTGAAACTCCCGGGGTCTTTAAGCTTAGGTGGAAGCTTATGTTGCAACATGGCTGAACATTCCTCATTGAGACAAATGTTCTCATATTCCTCTAACCTCTTCTTGTTAAAGAGAATATCTTTCAAAAATTTACCATACACAGGCATGTTAGTAAGTGCTTCTATGACTGGAAGATTTACATTCAAGTGTCTAAACGTGTCAAGGAAGTAAGCTTACTTTTTATCTAGCTTCTTCTTCTTAATTTCTTCTCTAGGTGGGTAAGGAAATGACTCAAGATCAATAAATTTAGGTTTAGAGTTCATACCTTCCTTACCTTTGCCACTTGTTGCACCATCGGAAGCTTTCCTCAATGTTTGAGCTGCTCGTGGCCTCTATTCATTATCGGTGTGCACCACCTTATCTTTACCTTTCTTAGAAACTGCCTGCTGAGGCTTGGCTTGCGTCAAAGCATCATTGACGTCCGTCATGGCCTTATTTGGATCACCCTTGAAGCACGTCGAGGTCTCATTGGCGTCCGTCATGGCCTTATTGGTGCAGGACAATTTTTGTTCAAAACTCTCTGAATGTGAATAGTGACTGTTGGCGTGAGTCAATTCATCCTTGGCGGGGGTCACTGAGACATGTTCCTTAAAAAGGGTCCTCAAATCACTTGGTCTCAGATTCTTCAAAATCCTCAAGACTTTCACCCAATCCTCGTCCTCTTTTTCGACATCGACATATCCGTCATTCTGCAAAAACACATCAACAATTTCCTCCTCCTTTTCACTCAACTCCTTCTCACTTTTGGTGTCATGTAAATCATTCTCAACCTCGTTTCCAACTTGATTCTCATGAAATTCTCTACTCCCACAAACTCTTCCACTTCGGGTTATGATGGCATTCACTCCCCTCGGGTTTCTTTCAGTGTTACTTGGCAATCCACCCGGTGTTTTGCTGGCGTTCCTTTCACCTTCTCTACTCAAATGCTCTTCAATATTACGCACACATGCTTCTATATTTTTTATTCTCATATCATGACCGCTCATGGATGTTCTTAAGGTACCCATATCTCTAGTCACTGTACCAATAGAAGACATCATAGATTGCATATTTGCAGCTTGAGTCGAGACAACTCCCATAAGATTCTCCATCTTATTTTCCATTCTCTCTTCCTTTTCCGTAGATGAACTTGTAGTTTGAGTGATTGGAATATTTTGTGTAGGGTGTTGTTGGCAGGAATGTGTGGGTGGTTGTGGAGGTTGGTATGAAGTATGGCCTTGGAAATTTTGGTTTGGAGGGGGGTTGGTGTTGAAGGCGGGCTTTTGCTGAGGGACGAAAGATGATTTCTTGTTCAGGTTGGAAGACCAACGTTGAGTGGGAAATCTCTTTGCAAATTGATGCATTGGAGTAGGCATTATGTAGTGCTCAGTGTTGTTGCATGTAGCTCACTTCTTCATTAGAATAATCACCGGATTCATTTATCTCCAACTGTGCATACTCTTTATTCTTCAATTCCCCACTACTCACATTAGTGGACATACTTCCTTCTGAATTCTTGCTTAATTTTATTTCATCAACTTTCTTGCTTAAAGAGGCTAATTGGGCCAACACTTCGGTTTGAGCGGTGGCCTCTCCCACAAAAGAAACTCTTCTTGTGCTTGAACCTGTTTCCCACATTCGGTTGTTTTTCGCAATTTTCTCAACCGCATCATATACATCTTGTGCCGCGCTCATCATCAACAAACCATTGCACGCTTGATCAAGCTCGGCTCGTGATTCTTTTCTTAACTTTCGGTAGAAAAACTGGATTTGCATGTCTAACGGGTAACCGTGATGTTGGTCCCAGAGAAGGGTGAAACTATAGTCAGAGGGGGGGGTGAATGACTATAGTGGAGTTTCAAAAACTTTTCTTGTGTTTTAAAAGCTTTTGAGCAGCGGATAAGTCCCTTCTTACTATGTTGTTTTCAAATCAGTTTAGACAATCACAGATATGTGTTATGATGTAAGCAAATTAAATAAGTGCCGTAAAGTAAATTGCGTAAATTAAATTGACACAAGGCTTATAGTGGTTCGGGGTGGTGTAATCCCTTAATCCACTCTTCTCCCGTGATGATCGAAGGAATTCACTATTGTTTCCACAGATACAACAGTATGATTGTCCTTGGCTTCCCAAGCTTCACAATCTACAAGACTATCACTCCTTGATCGCAAATGCCTTCGGTGATTCGGTCTTCCTTTTTGTCGCTCCTTGAGATCAAAATCCTTCAACAAGCCTATCACAGTTTCAACTCCTTCTCGATTGCCTCGATTCGGTTGCTTCGGTTTGATGTGAATGTGATTCACGCACTTGCTTGATCAATCTCAATTCTGAATATGACTTTGTAGTTCGATATTTGAGTTGATCACTAGATGTATCCTTGTAAGTTCGTAGAGAAGGCTTTTCTAATTGACGAGTTTCTCGCTTTTTTTCTTTTCTTAATCGTTATCTTCTTTTCTCGTCAATGCCTTCTATTTATAGCCTTGAATAGCCTTGATTTTGAAATTCTGTCCGTTGGCTATATTAATGAGGGAATAATCCTTGATTTTATTCTTGATTCCCCCTTAATTGTATTCTCCTTGATTTCAGTGATCGGATTCTTCTCTCAAATGTATAGCAGAAAATCCGTCCTTGATTGATCCTTTAATGCATGATCTGCTGAATCTTCAATGTATATTAAATCTGATCTTGTAAGTGTCTCTTCACCGTCTGTAGAACGGTGGAGTGAGCCTTCTGACTTAGCCGTTAGTTCTTTCTTCGCCGTTTTGTTTTCTCTTTGCCGACGGTCGGTGTACTCAGCCGATTCACTGTTTTCTTCTTTGTTTTAGTTTCGGGAGAATCTTTATACTTCACCGATCCTTGATTTGGGTGAGATCGGTGTACACCATATTGGAATATTGAGTTTCATCACTTGAAACATAACTTAGACTTATCCAAGGTCATCACGGACTTCCTTGGTTATAAGTCGATCATAATCCCTTCTCTCGTATCTCTCGCCGGTGCTTGGCGGCTTCACTCGCCGAATGTCCGTTTTCACTTTGCCGTCCTACCAACTAGTACAATACTTGTCCGAATCAACTTATACAACATGTCAGACTCTAAGTAAAGACTTATACAGAGAATTCTAACTTATTTTAGGCTTGCTATAACAGCTAGTATGGCTATCATCAAAACATAATAAAATGTTCCTAACACGTGATCCGGACACAATCTCAAAAACTGCTTGAATCTCTCCCATGCGACCCTAAGTGTTTCATGTTCACCTTGCTTGAAACTTGCAATCTCAACTTTCAACTCTAAATTACGACCGGGAGTGAAGTATTGTTTCAAGAATTCATTTTGAATTTCCTCCCAACTTGTTAAGGAATGGTGAAGAAGTGACATGAACCAATCCTTAGCCTTCCCATCCAAAGAAAAAGGAAACATAGACATCCTTGTCAACTCTCGATGCGCTCCTTGACTTTTGGCCGTGTTACATAATTCCTCAAAGTTGTAAAGGTGATGTTGCGGATCTTCGTCTTCACGTCCATGAAATTGTGCCATTGTACCAACCAATCCAAAGAGATGAGCTTTAACCTCAAAATTGTTTGCTCCGGCATTCGGTAAAAGAATAGGATTGTTGGTCTCATTCCTCTGCACGGCTTGATCACAAAGTTTCCTTGGGTTTGGGGGGTTATTATTGTTGTTGTTCCGGTTGTTGCGGTTTTGATGGCGGTTTTGTTGGTTATTGTTTGGTGGTGGTTGTGGTTCATTGGCATTTGGGGGGTTAAGAATGTGTATGTTTGGGTTTTGTTCTTGGTTTGGGGCATCCACATGCCCTTGTTCAACTTGTGCATTCAACATGCCCTCGTCCATCTCTATTCCTTGGGTAGACGATCCTTGGGAAGAATTTCCACTAAGTTCCAACCCACGATGAGCTTGACCAACTTTGTTCTCGGCTACTCATTCCCTAATATACGTGTTGATATCCGGGATGAAAGGAGTAAGTGTTTCCTTACCACGTCGCATTTTGGTCATCCACTACAAGGCAGAAACAACAATAGCACAGTAAAATAACACTTGGTGACTCACCAATTGGTAAGCACCAAAGAAGAAAAATAGAAATAAGATTTGAAATGTTTGACCTATTCTCGAAAATTTTAAACTAATACAAGTAATAACCGTTACTCAAGATAAATCCCCGGAAACGGCGCCAGAAAATCTTGATGGGCCAAACCGAGGTGTCCAATCTAACCGGCAGAGTACCGGGTCGACTGTAGTCTAGTTTGGTGAGTCAAGGTCGTATCCACGGGGAAATATCTTGGGAGGTTATACACTAAAAAGCTCATATTAATTCGATCTAGGTCACAAATTGATGAAATGGTAATCAATTCCATAAATAAAGTGCTCGAAATAACAAAGATGATAAAATATAAAAGAAGCTAACCAAGATAACGTGTAGTCTAGCTATCCTCTTGCAATGTCATGGGAATGACTTCCTTCCTTCCTACCATTCATGTTCGAGATTGTGAAACAGTGCATTCCTAAGCAAGCAAATCCCCCTTATACGAGTGAATGGAATTGCTCTCTACCTCCTCCTTGGTCTAGGTACCTTCAACCTAATGATTCGGTATGCTACGCACGTGAATGCAATGGCAAAGCCAAAAATCTCCGGATAAGAAATCGAATGCCTCGATGTGGTCGATTTTACCTTCTGGTTCACCTACCCTCTTCCCACGTCTAACATCTCCGTTTGGTATCCGTCAAATGTGTAAATACTTACTCTAGGCAATTACTCCAATGCAAGCAACAATACAATACAAGTAGGAAAAGCTTCACCACAATCAAAACTAACAACACAAACAATCATTCCCAAACAATCACGAGAGGAGAAGCTAATACTACAACATAATCTTGGCTAGATAAACCTAGCCACTCATGTATACAAACATGAACATCTCAGGATTAATATTCATAACCATAAGAACAATTTACTGAAAATAAAGATTAAGAATTACCAAATCAAGAGTACAAATTCGAGTTGGTGTTTTTCATCCAACTTCCAAATGCTTCAATGAACTAAGACTAGTGTGTTGAATCCAATCAACTAGAAGAGTTAAACTATAATCCTTAACTTTTACAATCAAAATCAAGAGTCAATTTCTACTAAAATTCGGCTATAAGAGCCTTGGGGTGGAGTGGTGCCTGCAAGATGGAAAAGCTGAAGAAGATAGAGTGTGTTTTGATGATTATGTGTTTGGAAGAATAAAAGGGATTAATTCCTATGCTGACTCTGCCATGCTGACTTAGGTCAATCCACTCTTGGCGTAGGTCAAGCCCAAAATGCACTACTGGCGCAGGTCAAGGCTTCTTGGCGTTAGTCAAGCCCCAAAATGCACTACTGGCGCAGGTTAAAGCTTCTTTGCATGAGTCAAGTCCAATAAGTGGTAGCTGGAAGAATGACATCTGCATTAAATGCCCAACTACCCCTTGAATCAGGTCAGTGTAAGCATGGAGTGAATCAAATGTGTCTAAAATCTTATAATCACAATTTTCTTCCACTTGGCTTGGATCGAACCCTCTGACATGTAACAATAATCCTTGTGGGTTGAAATCCACGCCATAGCTCCAAAATCATCATAAAAGAATCAAAAGCCACCCTGAGGTCAGAATCCACACTCCTCACCGTGATATCTGTGCTGCAAAATAGACACAAATATACCACGTATAAATCTAATAACAAAATCGGCTAATAACTAATATAATACAACTAGAAACATGGTTTTTCTGCAAATTCCATGTACACAAAATATGATTCCAATCATCATTCAAATTGCACAAGTTGATGTAAAAATAGCGCTAATTGCATTAGAAAATGGGGTAAATCATCTGGAATTATATCATCAGGTTGACTTACATCAATGATCCACTGATTCCTTCCCTAGGGACTTTCTTGGCGTCTTCTACAGCGTCTTTCTTGCCGCTATTCTCATGTTCGTGAGCCATAAAAGCCTCCGCTGTGATTTTGGCCATCAATTCGCGGCCAGCTGCTGCCAATTGATCTACGATAACCTGATGTTCCGGAGCAAGGCCTTGTTTCTCCTTTGGGGGATTTTCATAGATAGGATCCACCAATGGATCCCTTGTCTCTTTTTGATCCAGTTCCACTTGCTAGTTGATCTGCGAACCCTGTTGAAATTAGCTTTTTTGGCATTCTTGTCCTTTAGGAGGCATCGTGTTCTTGGTGTATTCAGCAGTAGAAAGCCCTCCTTCTAGCACCAACGATGATGACAAATTGTGTCACCTAATTAATCCGAGCCTAAATGAATCTAATGATGAATACTCAAAACCCTAATGCCATATGATTGTGTTGTAGATTTTATAATTTACGGCTGAGTCTAAGAGCTTGTCTTAAATTGCCTACGTATCCTGTACTTGTCCAGGAATCAAGCCTTACGTAGTTCCTGGAACGTGGTATTTATAGTGATAATGCATGCCTTAACCCTAATATTAGGTCGGTTTAAGCTATTGTCATATTTAACCTTCATGGGCCTTGCCCCATGCCCAAGTTGTCAAGGTGATAATGGGCCTTCGTAGATGGTGCGGACTCTGCCCTCAACGCCGACTTAACCGACTTACGGTGGTCGATCTGGGACTCTCATCCTACATTGCTCAGATGTCGACCGTCGTAGCCCCGAGTCCGAGCATCGACATGCAGACTTTGACACCTATTCACATCATGGGGACCTACTATAAGACGACACATGGAGGGGTGAAACCCTGTATTGTCAATCATCTTTTTCTTAGATACAACAAGATCTGCATAAACGCTACAATATATCTGCTGCCATTTGAATTAATTTCAAGCATAAGCCAGTTTTGACGTATACTCAGCTTTGTCAGCTCAACTCCACACAAGTTTAAAACTGACCTAATAAGTCTTTAAATCATGTTTTTTATGACAAGTTTATTCACCCCCGCCCCCCTTCTAAACTTGTGTCAGCCTTTCTAAGGGACCAATAATTGGTATCAGAGCAGTGCTCTTTAAGCTCACTTGTTCTGATTATACTCACTAGTTGTTCTCCTGAAAAGCTCAATTTTCAGTATCCAGTTCTTGCATAAACTCATTCACACTATGGATAACAATCTGTATGTCAGACAAATGCTTATGTGCAACATAGACCGATTTGATGAATATAGACGTCGTTTGTAGGCTTTTATAGCTGCTACTCATAATGAGATGATGGACATACTTACTGATAGACCTATCCAAATCACTCACATGCAAACTGTCAATGGTGATCAAGTCAGAGTTTCTAAGCCCAAAAGCAAATGGAACAATGATGATCGGAAAAGAAACAATCTCAACAATGTTTCCATAGATATCATCCTCAGAACTCCCGAAGGCAAAATGTATCTTAAAGTCAAAGATTGCACAACTGCAAAAGAAATGTGGGAGAAACTTCAGCTGGTCTGTGAGGGAACTGACTCCATCAAAGAAAACAAGATCACAGTTGCAAACAGAAGTTTGAGAATTTCAAGATGAAATCAGGTGAAAACATCGATCAGATGGAAACAAGATTCAACACAATAATGGATGAACTTGCACTACTCAAGATTGAATATACCAAGAAAGAGATCAACACTAGAATCCTGAAGGCTTTACCGATGTGCTGGAAAATGGAAGTTAAAGCTATGGAAGAGTCAAGAATACTTGACATAGAAGATTCCTTCAAAATCTTCTCAGATTTGAAAGCGTGCGGATTTAGTGAGGATGTCACAAGCACAGTAGAAATAATCGAAGCTCTGGAGGAACCTTAAACAACAGCTCTTCCAGCAGCATCCAATGACAATCAAGAAACTTCCTCAACCAATCTCTAACAGTTAGCTGAAATGGAATAGCAGATGGCTCTTATGATGAACAAAATTCGAAGAATGAAAAGTGGACATCCAGTCGCTCAGAAGTATATTAAAAAAACTCCTGAGAAAAGGAAAGATGACGAGTATCTTTCCTTTAACTGCAAAAATCTTGGACATTAGAAAGTTGAATATCCAGAGCTGACTAGTAAGAAGACTCAGCAACGAAGAAACGGTAGAAGAGCTCTCCTAGTTGGTGATGAGTCAGACTATGAAGCTGGCACCGAAAGACTCTCTGATGATAAAGCTCTGATAACTCACATGGAAGATTCTAACGAAGTATGTGAATCCAACTCAAAATACACCTCAGCACAGGTTTCCATGCCAAATGCTTGTTCTTCAAATGCTGACTCCAATCCAAGAAATCCAGAATTAGAAGAAACTCTTGATGAATTGATGAATCAGCTGGTAACTTACAAGCTGGTTATGAATCAATAAAAGCAGAAAAAGAAACTCTAATTATAGAAGTCGAAAGATTGAAGGCTGAAATGAACAAGATAAAACTGACCAGAACTGATAAAGGAAAAAATCAGTATCAGCCTACTGCATCTACAGTAGCAACTGAATCTTTTGCACAATCAAGTTCAGCACTGGATTTAAATCTGGAAAGCCATATAGTGACAAAACTGGCCTAGGATTTGATACACAATAAACTTCGAAGGAAGGAACGAGCAAAGCTGCTGAACCTAGTGTCAAAACTTGCATTAATTTTGTAGCTAAGCAATTTCCTCAAACTAAGAAGCATAAGTTTTATAAGAAGTCAGTTGCGTTCAATAACAAAAGAAAATCTAAAGGTAAATCAACTGCACATCAAGGAAACAAGAATGGTAGATCAACTGTTTTATCTAAAAAACCTGATCATGTCAAAAATCAGAAAAACTTCAATCAGAATATGTCCAAGAATGGAAATCATTCGAAGATGCACACAGTCAGGGGGAAAGGTAGATTATTTCCCACTGATGATGATGGGAATTTCTCTAAACCCATTATTAAAATTGACAGAAACAATCATTCAAGACAGAAAAAATTTCATAAGTTTCAGTCCAAGACTCAGCAAAGGACTTACCCCTGTCCTCAGCAAAAATCAGGAACAGAAGTCAGTACAGACCTCAGTACAAATAGAATGGTGGTTATTACTCAGTCTTCAATAATGGAAAGCATCAAGGAAACCAGTTTCAGCCAAAAGACTTGGGAGATCATATAAATAAGACACAGTCCAGAAATAGATACTATGTGAGTGTGGCTTATATATGTGAAATCAAATGAAACAATTTCCAGAGAAGACCTTATGGAAATATCCCCCGAGTTGTACTGACATCTGACCCGTATGGACTTAAACAGAGTTGGGTACCTAAAACTTTTTAATTTGTCTTACAGGATATTTGGTATTTTGACAGTGGATGCTCAAGACACATGACAAAGAGCAAATACTGTCTGACTAATTTTGTAGCCAAAGATGGACGTAAAGTAAATTTTGGAAGCAAAGACAAACCTGGATTTACAAAAGGTTATGGAAACCTGATCAGAAATGGCCTTACAATCAAGAATGTATCTTATGTGAAAGGATTGCACTACAATCTTCTAAGCACAAGTCAATTTTTGTGACATGGATTACAGAGTCACATTTGATAAGGAGTTTTTCATTGTTGTCAACGAATCATCTTATCAAGTAGTTATTGTTGGCAGAAGAAGAGAGAACGTGTATGTTGTAGATTGGTCAACAGATGTTTCAAAGACCTGTTTACTTGTGCATGCCAAATCAGAAGTCAGCTGGCTATGGCACAAGAAGCTAAGTCACCTCAACTTTGATGACATCAACACACTGGTCAAGAAGCAATTAATAATTGGATTACCTGAGATTTCTTATAAGAAGGATAGCTTATGTGATGCTTGTCAGAAAGGAAAGCAAGTAAAATCAAGTTTCATGACAATATCTCAACATTCAACATCAAGAGTCCTAGAAATTCTACACATGGACTTATTTGGACCAGTCATACCTATAAGTGTTAGTGGAAAGAAGTACACAATGGTAGTGGTGGATGATTACTCAAGATATACATGGGTAATCTACTTGTCAAAGAAAAATGAAACCAAGCAACACCTCACAGAACTTCTCAAGAGACTCCAGAACCAGAAAGGAGTAATTGTTGTAAACATTAGATCAGATAAAGGAACTGAGTTTCTCAACAATATAATCATTGAATATTGTGGAGAAAATGGTGTGCTACATCAGCTTGCAGCCACAGCAACACCTCAGAAAAATGGAGTAGTTGAATGAAGGAATAGAACACTCAAAGAAGCTGAATGAACCATGATCTGTGAATCAAATCTACTAGAAAGGTATTGGGTAGAAGCAGTCAACACAGCTTGCTACACACAGAATAGAGTTTTCATGAATAAAATACATGAGAAGACACCTTATGAGATTTGGAACGGGAGAAAACCAAATGTCTCATATTTCCATGCCTTTAAAAGCAAGTTTTTTATTCACAACAATGGAAAGGATCAACTCAAAACTTTTCAGCCCAAAGCTGATGAAGGAATATTTCTGGGATACTCAAGTGTCAGCAAAGCATTTAGAGTGCTGAACAAACGGATACTCAAGCATGAAGAGTCTATACACGTAGTGTTTGATGAACCCAACTTTCCGGGTGTCATAACTGAAGATAAACAAGAATCAGTTTCTCAGTCTCAGTTACCAGTTATACCAAGAGTAGTTTTTGTCGACCTTGAGAGATCTAGAATTTCAGGATCCTTGGATCAGGATAAGCCTCAGTTTCCAATAGCTTAAGAACTTGAAACTGACCCAATTCAAGACAATCAAGCTCAAGGAAATCAAGAAGAAGCTCATGAAGATCCAGTTCAACAGAATGTAGACCCTCTTATACAACCTCCCGCACATCAATGGATGAGAGATCACTCTAAAGATCAGGTGATTTGTGATTTCCTACAAGGAGTTCGCACAAGACATCAGTTAGATGCTATGATTGCATGCTTTTTATCTCAAAGTGAACCGAAAGAGATAGAAGAAGCACTGAAAGATCCGGATTGGATACTGGCCATGCAAGAAGAACTTAATGAATTCGAAAGTAATCAAGTCTGGGAATTGGTGGACAACACGGACCACGTCAACATAATCGGCACCAAATGGGTTTTCAGAAATAAGCTTGACGAAGATGGAAATATTGTCAGAAATAAAATCAAGGCTTGTAGCCAAAGGTTAATCACAAGCAGAAGGGGCAGACTTCGATGAGACTTATCCTCCAGTTGCAAGGTTGGAGGCAATCAGATTATATCCTCCAGCTCATAAAAAGTTCAAAGTATATCAAATGGACGTTAAAAGTGCATTTTTGAACGGTATACTTGAAGAAGAAGTCTATGTACAGAAACCACCTGGTTTTGAAATTAATGATCAAGCTGATAAAGTCTTCAAACTGATAAAAGCTCTTTATGGACTGAAGCAAGGACCAAGAGCTTGGTATGAAACTGTATCTCAGTTTCTAGTAGACAATGGATCTATCAAATGAACCATTGACAAAACTTTATTCTAGATGAAAGTTGAAGAAAGTACTCTCCTAGTTCAGATCTATGTTGATGATATTATTTTTGGATCTGAAAATGAATAACTCTGTGAGAAATTTGCAAATTTGATGAAGAGAAAATTTCAGATGAGTATGATGGGAGAACTGAATTACTTTCTCCGTTTACAATTAGAGAAAATGAATGAAGGAATATTCATTCATCAAACCATGTATACAGGAGAATTGATCAAGAAGTTTGGAATGGAGAAATCAGCTGGCATTACAACACCTATTGGAACCAACATCAGACTTGATGAAGACAAAGATGGCAAGGATATGGATCAAACTCTCTACAAAAGAATGATTGGAAGTCTACTTTATCTCACAGCAAGTAGACCAGACATATGATTTGCAGTTGGGGCTTGTGCCAGATTTCAAACCATACCCAAAGAAAGTCATCTTACAGTTGTCAATAGAACCTTGAAGTATTTAAAAGACACAGAAGAAGTAGGGAATGGTATTCAAGAGAAGGAGAATTCAAGCATATATCCTATTCAGACTCAGACTATGCTGGATGCAAGGTGGTTAGAAAAAGTACTTCAGGCACATTCCAGTTTCTAGGAAATAGACTTGTGTCATGGTTCAGGAAGAAACAAAACTGAATCTCAACCTCAACAGCTGAAGCTGAATACATAGCAACCGGAAGCTGTTGTACTCAAGTTTTGTGGATAAGATAACAATTGAGAGATTATGGGATAGAAGAAGGACTAAGTCCTACATCTGTGATAATACAAGTGCAATAGCTATAACTGACAACAGTTTTGCACTCAAGGACAAAACACATTGATGTGAGACATCACTTCATAAGAGATCATGTAGAGAAAAAGGACGTTACAGTTCTCTATGTCCCAACTGAAGATCAGTTGGTTGACATTTTTACCATACCACTGGACAAAGAAAGGTTTGCAAAACTGAGAATTGAATTGGGGATTATCAAAGTCAGCTAAGTCAGTTTAACCTTAGAGATTCGTCAAGGGGATAGATCATTGTCATGATGGGTGCGCTCACTTGACAGATTAGTCATTGACATCAACAATCTCAAACTGACTATTGAAATTGAAAAATGACGGAACTGAATTCAGCAAATAACTGACCTCAACATAAGTTTTTATCCAGTCAAAGAAAGTCAAAAGATAAGAAGATAAAACCAATAGAAATTACATCGCATTTAATTACCGCAGTTTGTCAGAATTTGAAGCGTGTATGTCAGATGGTACATGCATCAGTTACAGAAACCACTCAGTATAAGTTGAAAAGTTGGAACCAAATCTTCAAAGATCGTGGATTCAAATCAAAAACCGTCAGCCCCACTATACAGTCTTTGTATAACCCATCATTATCACATGTTCTCCACACAAAAATTCAAATTTCCTCTCTCTCAAAATCCAGAAATTTTTCCAATGGCCCCCTCTCAACAAACTTTGGACACCAGATTATTTGCCATTGTAAAACCCGTTTTTGTTCAAAAATATGAAGAGTTTTGCAACAACACTCTTCTAGCTAGTTACAAAAACGAAAAGATCATGAAGACACAAGGTTTGAAAAACCTCTTGGAAGTCAAATTGCAAAAAGATCTCGACTTGGAAGGGATGTTGCAATTTTGGGAAAACATGAAGATAGTGAGAAACTCCCTGGTAACAAGAGTTCATGGAGAAAAGATTATTGTCAACGAGGAGATTATAAGGAATCTATTTGATTTTATGAAGCCACTTGTGGAATCAATAGACTTAGCTTGTTTACCACTCAAGCGTGAAGCGTTGCTCCGACAGATTTCAGCATCAGATCAACCTGCCAATCTCAATACGAAGCTCAAAGGTCTCAAAACTGAGTTTGCTCTACTCATCAGATGGATTGGAAAGCATGTGATAGGACATCACAAAGGGTTAGATAGCTTATCTGAAGATGGGATATATCTGATGAATGTCATATGGGATGAAATCGAGGTCAATTGGGCCGGATATATTTTCAATCAGCTGAATTAGCATGTGTTAGCAAAACTGTTGGGAATAAAATTTAGTTTTGATGATGATTCATCTTATTCAAGAATATGTTTATTTACACCCCATTGATGAAGGGCTAAAGCTAGCTATTATAGTGAAAGGCTAAAAGATGTCTATAACTGAATGTATAAGTTTTAATAGAGTCTGATAATTGTATAGGTTAAATCAGACAAGCACAATAATAGATAGAAGTGTCGTAAAACTGAAAACTGGAAATTATCTAGATAACTGGAACATGACATAAGACTGAAGATGTACACCTAGAACTGAAGCTCACTCAGAACTGAAGAAGGTAAGTTCGCTGAGGGTCACAGACTCGGTTGACTAATCTAGAACTGAAGATTGAGGGAACAGACTCAGTATTTGAAGAACTGAGGGACACAGACTCAGTTGTAGAAGATTGAAGAACTGAGGGTTCAAACTCAGTTATAAAGATTTTTAAGCCGAGATTATAAAGTTAGAATTCAGGTAAGTCTGTGATAGTCTGAACTGACTTTATGGATCTTGAAGAAGACCTAAGTATCATAAGGACAATGAGATCTTAGATGATCTGTATAAGGAATGGTGTAATCTGATTCTGTCACATAAATTCAGATAAATAGAGTACTGAATTTTTGAAGAAGAGTAAAAACTCAGTTAATGCTCTAAGTCAGTAAACAAACTGAAAACTGACATACTCAGTATAAAACTGACCAGGACACTCAGTTTTATAGTCAGCTATCCAAGCAACGAATGTACATTTGAATGTAATAATTCAAGGATAATTATTGGATGAGAAACTGATATGTCAGAACGGTCACTGACACCTGACACCTGAAAATATAGACGTTGAAGCAATTCAAATTCAAGCAAGATGAACGTTGGAACTCACACTATAAATAGAGGACTTGACATCAAGGATCAAACATGGAATTAACAAGATTACAAGCGTTATTGTTCTCTAGTCTAGTTCATTCGAATTGCTATCATTTTTTGTGCTCAACAAGATCATATCTAGATTTCTTCAAGTGCTCAAGCTATATCGAACATATCAGATTTTGACACTTTGAAGAACCACAAGCAAGAATCCATTTATTGATTCTCAGCCCAACTTTGATTCTTAATCAAAGGTTTAGACTGTGAAGCAATCTGGTCATGGAGTTGCTAAGGACTGTTGTTTGCAGTCGGGTAGATGTGTTTGTGGTGTAGCCGGTGAAGAGGCAATACAACCCTCTGAGGACCAGTGGCTCAAGCATTTGGAGAGTAGCAATCCAACCTGTTCTTTGATTGTTTAGATAGTGACACTAGGGATTAGTCAAGGACTATCGTTTAGGACTTTTTGTAACAGCGTACCTCAAGAATTTCTAGTGGAATTTTCCTCCTACATCACAGGGAATGAATGGACTGACAAGATTACACCACCAGGAACCACTATAATTATTGCTCTACTTACTTTACTCATTTACATTCTGTTATTTACTATACAACATTTATTATTTTTTATTGAGCATACTGAAACTGATTGTTACAAGCATACACAGTTCAAAAACTGACATTCACCAGAATTCAGTTTTGCATACTTAGCTTTTTCTTATAGTATCAACAAGATCCAGATAAAGGCTAAAACTTAAAACCGATGCCGGTTGACTCAGTTTTGCATAAGTCAGTTTGACTTAGACTTAGCTTTGTCAGCTCAACTCCACACAAGTTAAAACTGAAACTTAATTGTTAATTCATCCAGTTTTTGGTGAAAAGTTTATTCACCCCCCCTTCTAAACTTGTGTTAGCCTTTCCAAAGGACCAACAATTGGTATCGGAGCAGCGTTCTTTAACAAGCTATTGTTGAAAACTCACATGCTCTAATTATCTCCTCTAGTTGATCTCCTAAAAAAGCTTAGTCTTTCAGTTTCCTGTCTTTGCATAATCCAGTTTTCATTCACTCACACAATGGATAACAATCAGTATGCCAGACAGATGCTAATGTGCAACATGGACAGATTTGATGAATTCAAAAGTCGTTTGCAGGCCTTTCTAGAAGCTTCTCATGATGAGATGAAAGATATACTCACTGATGGACCTATTTAGATCACTCACATGCAAACTGTCAATGGTGATCAAGTTAGAGTTCCAAAGCCTAAAAGAGATTGGACTAGTGATGACAGAAAGAGAAACAACTTGAACAATGTTGCCATGGATATCATACTTAGAACTCTTGACAGCAATATGCATCTGAAAGTCAAGGATTGCAATACTGCAAATGAAATGTGGGAGAAACTTCAATTGGTTTGTGAAGGAACTGACTCCATCAAAGAAAATAAGATCTCAGTAGCAAACCAGAAGTTTGAGAATTTCAAGATGAAGTCGGGCGAGAACGTTA
The DNA here is from genome assembly GCA_036785695.1 of Gentiana straminea. Lineage (NCBI taxonomy): Eukaryota > Viridiplantae > Streptophyta > Magnoliopsida > Gentianales > Gentianaceae > Gentiana > Gentiana straminea. Next base: position 746,490 of record JAVUPR010000340.1, read on the forward strand.
ATCACATGGAAACAAGGTTCAGCGCCATAATAGACGAACTAGATTTACTCAAGATCGAGTATACCAAGAAAGAAATCAACACAAGAATCTTGAAGGCTTTACCTATATGCTGGAAAATGAAGGTCACAGCAATGGAAGAATCAAGAAGACTTGATATAGAAGATTCCTTCAAAATCTTCTCAGACCGGAAGGCTTATGAATTCAGTGACGATTTCACAAGCACAGCTGCCATAATCAAGGCTCTGGAGGAACCCAAAACAACAGCACTCGCAGCAGCCTCAAATGAAAATCAAGAAACATCATCTAACAATCTTCAGCAATTGGATGAGATGGAAGAGCAGATGGCCCTAATGATGAATAGAATTCGAAGAATGATGAGTGTGTAAGGTGTGGTGCCGGAAAGACAATTATCTAATTGTTTTAGGACAGAATAAATAATTCATCTTAATTATATGCAGTTATGCTTATAATAAGACAGTACTAAAAACTCTAAGTACCTCGTTTATATAATAACATAACTCAGTGTATGGCTATACACAAGAGGATTGAGTTAGTGAGATGTACTTAAAATTAACTTAGTCCGTAGCATTTATTAATATGAGTATGGGTCTCATGATTAATTTGCTAATAATGTGCCCAGAACACTTTAGGTGTGACAGTCTTATCCGGACTGTTGGTAATGGGGTACCTAGTGGGGCATTTATATATGATGATAATCATATAGGTCTGGACCGATTTAATCTCAATCCTGAGGTGATCACAGTCGACTGCTTAGACTAGGGTAGAGTTTGATGTGTTAGTAAGGATCACTTTCGAAGTATGTGGTCCAACACTTCTCGTTGGCTCTATTCTGGGATGAGTGAGTAGTCTGTGTTATCACAGATATGTAATCCATTCCTTCCCTCAGGAAGTAGACAGACATAGAAACTGATCGATCGGCCGAGTTCATATTATATTGGATATGAACTAATTGATCACTAGGGGGTTAATGGTAAATAAGGATAATATGTTTCGAGAAGGGTTTACGGAAATATCCCGAATCGAAGTGAACAGTCTATGGAGGTTTTATTCGTATGTAATGATTATATCAGTGGACGCTTTCGACTCATAAATTGAGTGTAAGTTATCTATATTCGATAGAGTTCAGTTTCGGGTTTATGGTGGTGTAATCCCGGAATTAATAAGTTGGATATAATTATTTTGTCTGATGAATAATTTTTATTCAATTTATTATAGCTACTGAATATGGGTCCATGGTCCCCAACGTGGCTCCTAATATAGCATATAGGTTTCTCGTCGTTGCACCTCAATTATAATTAAATAGTCGATTGAGCTATTTAATTGATATGTGGATTAATTGTTTAGTTGTACTAAATAATTAAATACACGGAAAAGACATTTTTCGTGGAATCGGCCCAAATTAGTGTGTTGACCTTTGACCTAATTGGTCAAATATCAAAAGATGCGTGTGACCTTATTTGATTAAGGTTGGTGGCGCATTTTTTGTTATATTATTTAATTATTAGGAAATTAGTTTTCTTGGATAATTATTTAATGTGTGATTTATCTTTTATTTGTTAATTGATAATTCATGGAATATTAGATAATAATATGATTTATCCTAATTTGTTTGGGATAATTATTTTATTTATCTTTTACTTAGAAATAGGATTAATGTAATAATTATATATTAATTATTAAATCCTTGGAGGACAAGGATTACTCTCCTATATAAAGAGAGTTCTCCTAAGCCTTTTGACACACATTATACATGCCATATTGAAAGAAAAGTAGCTTGGAATTTTCGGCTATTTTCTTCGAGTTTCGAGTTGGAATAATTTCGGGATTATTCCGGTAGCATATCAAGGAGGTCCGGCGGCGGGAAACACCATCCACCTGGTGTTGCTGGGAGACACACGTTGGAAGGCTGTGGCTTCTCAACTTGCGTGGATACTACTTTTGATCTTGGAGTTAAGCACCATAAAAAGGTAAAATCCAAACCCCCTTGTAGGTTTAGATCTTTTATTTATGTATTTTGTTTCGTTTAGATCTAGATCTGATGCCTTCCGCTGTGTAATTGGGTCAATCCATGATTGATCCGACGATATTACAGCTAACAAGTGGTATCAGAGCCTTTGATCTAACGATCAAAGTATATGAATTTTAGATCTTCGAGTGGAAAAGCATGTTTTAGGTGTTTTTATTTCGTTTTTTTTTTGGTAAAATTCGAAATCTATTCATGTTGTATGTTTGTGATTGTTGTGGTTGAAGAGATGGAGTGGGATTGGTACTGTTTACTCGTTAGATCTATTGTAAACTCATATAAATTCGTTTATATGAGTATAGGAAAGTTTGTAATTTTAATTTCCTAGAAGTAGATCTGTTTTGTTGCTGTTCCGTTTCTTTATTTTTTCCCGGAATTTGAGCCGTTGAAACGACAATCCCTCCGGTCGGAATGAAGAATAAAAGTTGAAGAACATTCCCTCAAAATTTCGTGACGATCGGAGTCGATCTAGATGTCCGATCGCTGCTATAAAGTTGCTGCTGTAACAGAAAAGCACAGCAGGCATTAAAACCCTAGCTGTGAGTTCGTCGAATTTCTGGAAGAGATTGGACCGTTGAAACGAAGATCCGACCGTTCAGATCGACTAACATGGAGTTTTGAACAAGCCCTAAAAATTTCAGGTCGATCGGGATTTGTCTCGATGCCTGATCGTCCACAGGAAGACACTGTTGCGCTACAGTTATAAACAGATGCAGCAGTTAGATCGGCGGATTGCTGGAGAAAATTGGACCATTGAAACGAAGATCCAACCGTTCAGATTGAAGTAGGAGGAGTGAAGAACAGGTCCATTATATTTCATGACGATCAAGGTTCGTTTGGATTTCCGATCATCGATAATACGCAGCAGCAGCAGATTAGAAAATAGTAAACCCTAGTTAGGGTTTGTGTTTTATTTAATAGGTTAGATACGGGGGTACCAACGATCCATCTCGGTGTTTATTTTTTCCGTTATTTTTTCGTGTATGATCGAATATTGTATGATTTAACCGGAAAATTACCATGACATGCATCATATCATGATTCCACTCCAATGCATACATGTAGCTAGTTTATTTCGAATAAATTAGGCATGTATAACTCGAATAATTAGTATGAATACTTATTAATTTAATATGTGGTAGTTAAATAATAAGTAGCTAATTATAAAAACCGAGGACCCGGGATTTTGTCAATCGTTACGATTTTAGTGATGGATTCTCGGTGAATCCCACTTGGATAAATCGTTGAGTTTTTCGGTGATGGCTTCTCAGTGAACCCACCTTAAACAGAAACGAGATTACGCTTTGGGTGAAAACTTAGAAATCGGAGAATCTTAATACATGGGTTCGGAAATGGTCTAACCATGGTTGGGCGAGTTCAACCGAGCTTCGGCTCAATCGACTCCCCTCCATGTGTGATGTACGTTATAGCAGTTCGACATGACTTAGCATAGCCGATAAGCCTTCGGGCTAAACGGGGCTTCTCCTGCCGGATTGGCCTGAACTGTAACATATGTTCCAACGAATACGACGGCGTAGGCTTGCCTACATAACCGACCCTATTCGGAGTACTTTGATTTATTGTTTCTTATTGTCAAGACCGAAACCGTAATTAGTAAACCCACAACTTTTTCAAAATATTGAATGGGAGCGGGGAAGGCGACAACCAATCCCACGGCCTCTACTATAGATGCAAGCACGTGAGAGAAGGGTGACGCCTCGAGCAGCATTGATTCCGGACCCCTGTAGGTGGTGTTCACCCCTATCAAAATTCAAGGCTTGGTTTCTGAAAGGATAGGATTTCGGGTACTCGTTGAGTCACTGACTGACCCTGCGGCGGCATACTCGGGGCATACTTTGAGATCTGATATAGTAGGTCACACTCTTTATGGATATTTTCAAAATATCTAAGCTAGAAAAGAAAGGTAATCAGTGATTAAGGTCCGGGATGTCTGATTCCCGTGAGATGTTTGATTCTCGAAGATTAATCATTGAGAGAGATTGTCTCAGTTTAATCGTCGCCTCTTTGAGTGACCATGCGGCGGCACTGAGGTGTGAGATTAAATCCTTGGAATAGTAGGATAGACTTTATAGTTTATTATTCCTAAAATAAAAATCTGGTAGTGAAAATTTAATTTTGAATTTAACTTTCTGTCATGTTTATTTACAACTTTAATCTCTAGACTACTGAACTGTTAGAAATAGGACTTCATTAAAAATGTGAAAGTAACAAGTACGTTGTAATTATCAACAGAATGCAGTTAATTTTTCGCAAAATATTTCTTCTCTTAAGCCTTTAAAAACTTAAGTGACATAGTATAGGTATGTCACGGGTGTCACTCGTGTTGAATGAGAGACGACCATACTTAGTTTACAAAAGATGACATAGGACTATCAGATAAATTCATTTAGTGAATTTTAAAAGTGTAATTACACAACAAATTTCTAAATTGAAAAATTGGAAAATCATATACATAAGGCGTTGCTAGTTAGACAGTATTTGGAACCGATAAACTAGTAGGAGCCTTAGCCTTATGATTTGTTGTTTTTTCTGAATTATTAGAAATGTGTAATAGACTGCACATGAGTTTCTCTATTTATTGGAAAAACAAGAATAAAGCGTTACTAGTTAGACAGTATTTGGAACTGATAAACTAGTGGGAGCTCAGTTCTGGAGATTTTATAATCTTTGAAACATCATGAACAAAGCATTTCTAGTTAGGCGGTATTTGGAACCGATAAACTAGTGGGAGCTTAGTTCGGGGATTTTACGATCTTTGAAAAATCATAAATACAAAGTGTTGCTAGTTAGACGGTATTTGGAACCGATAAACTAGTCGGAGCTTTGGTCTTATGAATTGACGATTAGAAAAATCGATAGTCCAAGCAAGTAACACTAAACATCCCACAGTTCAAGAGTAGAGTCTACTCAAACGAACTGCTAGTTCAAGACTGTTTCCATTTAAGGAAAGTCGAGAATGGGAAAGAACGTTCATACGTGTTAGTTGTCTAAACTAAGTAGGTTTAAGGCTAAACCGGAAAATTAATAAATTGAAAATTAGAGGATAAGGAAAGTGATTTCGGATCACCGACGAATGCATCCTTAGTAATTTTCTCGAAAGCTAAAGTTCTTTGGAAGAACTAAGTAGCTTTGCATTAAAAGATAAATAGACAACGGGCAGTTATTTCAGATAGACTAGTGGGAGTGATATAAAAAAATGAATCTCGGATTCAATTCTTGAGTATCACAGAAAATTCATTTTCTGTTTTCGGATTCGTTGGAACGAACGTATTCATTTTCAATAGGATAATTTGTTTGTCTTATTGACGATAAATATAACATTCGGAGCACGAACCCATGACTCGGACTTTTGTTTGATAAAGTCAGAACCACTAAGCATTGCTGAAAAGGTATTAGTAACGCATCCTAAAATATATAACCGCAAATGGTTTCCATATTTCGATAAACGCCTCTTTCTACTCTATTAATTAGTGTATGTTCCATAAAGACAAGATCTGAAGACTGGCTTAGGGTGATTCCTATCTCCCAGTCAAAGGAACACTGTCTCAAAGGAACAATGACTAAGCTTCCTTTCAATCGGGAAAGGGTAATAGATTTAAAGAAGTTACATAGCTTGTTCATATCGACCTTCGGGGTCATATGAAAGATACAAGCTAGTGGGAGCTTCTGAGTAGTGACATATTGTCTGATAACTACTCGAAACTCCGGTAAGTTTATCCAAAATATTTGGAGGAAATCTCTGATTTCACCAGAGATAGAGTATTCCATACTCAGAAATAGGTTGTTGCGTAGTCTTCGGGACCGATGCTCGGCCCTGCCTCCCAGTGAAATGTTTTCACTAAGGGATACACCATAAATTTGCCTTATATAGTTATTGATGTGCTACGATACACTGCTGAACTCATTTAAGATATTGGTTGCAAAATAACGGTTTACGTTGTTATGAAAAATCGAGAAGTCTACCAAAAAGATTCCTAAGCATTTGTGGATAAGGAGTGAATACGGATCACCCCACTTCCGTAAATAGAGTCATTTAGCACCGAGTGCTTGAAGGTAGGACTGGCAATTTTGCATACACATTCAGGTTGTGAAGTATCTTAATGCATTGAGTAAAGGTTGGTTATAAAACTCGTAAAATCGAGAGAATGACGGTTATCTTTGTCAAACTCGGTCCGATAGAGTCTATAAATAACAACCTTGGATCTTGAAGTATTTGTACTCAAGATGTTACTAACTGATGTGTTCAGTCCACATCCAACACCGGCAGTTGGTGATAACACTAATAAGAACTACTAAACAAAATCAGTATATCAATCCACCCCGAACGCAGTGGGAGTATTGTTTGTCCATTACCCATTGCAGGACCTTACGGTCAATAGGGTAGATTGATGACCTATAATCCTTCGTGGGCTGTATAGGATCCTGATCATAGAGGTTGGTTTAAAAGCCATAACCCTGTGAATGGAGTTTGATACTCCAGTTCTGTTGGAACTCTTGTAGAACCACCTGAGTATCTCAGGCCCAGTGGGAGTAATTGGAACTACACGGAGAAGAGTCGAATGAATAGGAAAGTTTAACTTTCAACGCAAAGCTGAGTAATTTAGGGGTGATTCCCTAAAAGGTAGAGAGTTAACCAGACCGTGATCTCTCTTATCACTCAGTCTTGCTTGATTTCGTCAGAAAGCGAGAAATAGGGGTGATTCCCTAAGACTTCCTTGCCAAACAACGGAATCTGAATTCATTTAGAACAGAAGGGTTTTAGCTAAGAACAAATAATGGATTCCTTAAAACACAGAAAATAGGGGTGATTCCCTAAGACTTTTTTTGCGAGACTAACGGTATCTTAATTTATTCAGAAAGAACCTTTGGCAGGATGCCTGCCATAGCTTATATCCTTTGGGGATTAAAGCAAACCTCTAGGTCATTTCAAAGTCATATATTTTAATATGTTGACTTGACTAGAATGTTGATAAGTCTTTTGTAGACTGGGCATCAATATAAGTAAAGTAGTATGTAGATTAGTGTTTGTGAATGGTAACACTGAAATAGTTGAGAACAACATGGGTGTGTTGTCTGAAGTCAGAATCTGACATGCCATCGGGATTCATTCTAAAAGATTTTGATTTGGTCAAATTCACGAGAATCGATCATTGGCAATCCCATCCAGTCACCTGGTTAAGATATTCTTGCATTTATGCAACATTCAACGATGTAGTCTACCCTACCTCTCAGGTTGGGTTACATAAACCTGAGGATGAATACGAAATGGGATGTTTAGTGAATCCTCAAGTATCTTCGGGAGAATGAGGAAAAATATGCTAGTATATTCAGGTGCAAACTAGAATATAAGTGATAACACTGATTCTGACTTTTGGTCAGATGAAGGATGATCGTTAAGTCGATTTCATCCTCAGTGTTGAATCAAAAGCATATTGAAATCGTACCACCGGATTAGATGGAAAGGCCACGTTTCAATCCCAAAGATTGACTCAAGCTGCCAACCTACCTGATCAGTGTACCAGGTCACATAGTATTCGGATTCTAAGTACGCGCCGGGTCACTGACCTACCTTGTGGCGGCACACTCCGGTCGTGCTTGGAAGGATGAATTACTAAGATGTGCTTGGAGGGTACAGATTTGAGGGATACGTCTCACTTGTTTTGAGCAAGTGGGAGAATGTTGAAGATATAGATAAATAAGAGTGTGCTCTAAAACAATTAATCCACTTGCCTTTCGTGCAAGTGGGAGATTGTAAGGTGTGGTGCCCGAAAGACAATTATCTAATTGTTTTAGGACTGAATAAATAATTCATCTTAATTATATGCAGTTATGCTTATATTAAGACACTACTGAAAATCCTAAGTACCTCGTTTATGTAATCACATAACTTAGTGGATGGCTATACACAAGAGGATTGAGTTAGTGAGATGTACTTAAAATTAACTTAGTCCATAGCGTTTATTAATATGAGTATGGGTCTCATGATTAATTTGCTAATAATGTGCCAAGAACACTTTAGGTGTGACAGTCTTATCCGGACTGTTGGTAATAGGGTACCTAGTGGGGCATTTATATATGATGATAATCATATAGGGCTGGACCGATTTGATTTGAGTTCTCGATATAATTCCGTGATCGAGAAGTCTTATCGAATCACAAGATGATCATCTATGGATTAATCTCAATCCTGAGGTGATCACAGTCGACTACTTAGACTAGGGTAGAGTTTGATGTGTTAGTAAGGATCACTTCGAAGTATGTGGTCCAACACTTCTCGTTGGCTCTATTCTGAGATGAGTGAGTAGTCTGTGCTATCACAGATATGGAATCCATTCCTTCCCTCGGGAAGCAGACAGACAATTCCTACTTGTCACCCGGGATCCTTGCAGTTCTTCAACAAGCTTGTGGTGCCATGATGGAAGTTGAGATCGAAGGAAGTCAAGTATGCCAGGAAGCTGTGAGTCAGTTGGGAAGCTCAAGCACTCAGGACACAGGTCTGCAGGAGCAAGAAAAGAGTGGTAAACCGGTGATTGCAAGATTCGAGGCGGTTGATGAGTTCGTGAAGAAGCAAGATAAAGATCCAGTTGTTTCCGGTTACAAGTGAGTGGCTAGAGCCCAACCAGCCCTTGGTCACGAGTTAGATGAAGATGGCAACAGTTGGCATTGGAATCAGCTTTGGGTTCTGAATGCGGAAGATTGGGAAGGACAATGAAGAATGATAACCTCGAGATGACAATTGCAGTTCCTCTCGGAGACCAAGAAGTACAAGAATTGGAACAGTACTGCTGGCGATCTTTCATGAAGATAAAGATAGAAGAACACGAGTTTCTGGGATGAAGTGGAGCGACAACAGAATACGAGACCAGAGTTGCTACAGAAAGCCAACAGAAAGATTGAAGTAGATCGTCGCTACCTCGAGATAGCTCAAAACAGGTGGAAGAGTCGGGAAGATGGAAGAAGAAGAAGACTGTACGAGTTAGGAGACGAAACGCTTCGCAAAGTTCAGAGTTCAAGTACCTCTCGGTTACATTCGAGTTTCGAGGACGAAACTCCTCTTAAGGGGGAAGGAATGTAACATCCCGACTTTTCGTAAAAGGGTAAAATAGTCATTGGGCGTATTTACTACGACCCAATTATTATTTGTCTTATTTATGTAATTAAAAAGGATTTAATTAAAAAGGATTTGGTTATTTAATTAATGAATTTGATTAAATGGCTATATAAAGGAATAATACCCAAATTTCTCCTCTAAATTCACATGCATATTTCTGGGAAAAAAAGAGGATGCAACGGCGGCAACAGAGAAACAACGGGGAAGAAAAGACGAAATAAAAGGAAGAACCGTGTGATCAATCCGTTCATCTGATCAAGGTGCCGCAAGAGAGAAAAGCGATCAGCACGATGAGACGCAATTTTGGAAAATAACATCTCTCAATTTCGTAAGTTTTCAGTTTAGCCCTAGTTTTCGGTATTCGTAGAGTTCGATTCTTGAAAAATTCGTATCTTTTAATCCGTAGCTCTGTTTCGCAGCCATGAGTAGTCAAAACGATCGTCTTGAAGCGTAGAATAATCTAAAAATAGTTTCACGGCAGTAAGCCCAGGTAATCTTCTGTTTTTCAGGCTCTTTCAGTTTCGGTTTTCAGCAAGAAATAGGATTTTAGGGTTTCTTGTTGATCACATAGGTTTTGGGGTTGAGGATCAACAATTGTTGCGATTCTTTGGGTGTTTTTGTCGGTGTTGCGGGCAATTAAGGTAAGAGGCTCTTCCTATGATTCCAATTATCGTTTATAAGGTTTAGATCAAGTTTTAAGGTGTTTAAGATGTTTTAATGCTAGGAAGATGTGTTTTTCGTTGATCAAGGATCATAGGTGTTCTTGGAATGGTTAGATATGTTTATTTACGTTTTACTATGTTTAAATTGCTGTTATTTTGGGTTAGAAACTGATTTGGATCGAACTTGAGGATTTTAGGGTTCTAGCCGAAACCCATGTCGGACGGGCGCCTGCTTCATGTGGACGGGCGTCTGCCTTGGCTACATTTCAGACGGGCGTCTGGTTTCTCTGGACGGGCGTCTGAGGTGTTATTTTACATTCAGGTTGTAGCTGTCTTAGGGTGGACGAGCGTCTGGGGAAAGTGGACGGGCGTCCAGTTTTGGACGGGCGTCCAGTAGGTTCCAGACGGGCGTCCATGTCTTTAAACGGCCGTTTGGTTGTTGTTCAGCCTTATAAGTATGTTTTATCATTTCTAAACCTTTAAACATGATATGTTAACACTGTATAAACTTGGACAAGCCTGAATTGAGCTTCTGATTCGTTCAGTTAAAACACCGAATGTACTCTTAAAGGGAGTTGAAGTTCGGATCCGTCGGAAGAGCATGATAGGCTTGTGCTTTGATGAATTAGTATTCATCAATGTCTGTGTAATTGCTAGGACTTGTCCGTGTCTAGTGGTCTAGGAAGAGAGTAGTGTGTGTGAGGGAGATTATTTGAAAACACTAGGGTGGCTAGTTAATCGTCCTAATAATCAACGTACTTGACTAGTAAAAGATTAAACAACATGTCTCTCTTGGCTAGGCACCAGGCTAAATCGTGATGCATGTGCTACCTCTGAAGGTGGAGGAACTCTGTAGGTCAAAAGACCCTAAGTATAGAGGGACTCCGCTGAGACGCGCAAGCTATCGGAGTCTACCTTTTCTAGACTTCGTGGATATTGGTGTGATCCACTAATATGTTGCAAAAGAGTGTCCCTGAGGTGGAAGAACTCCGTAGGTCATAATGACCCTAAGTACGGAGGGACTCTGCTAAGGTGGATGCGCGTAGTGCCCTTGAGTGCGGTTGTAACACAGATAAGCTAAGTAGTAACGTTTAGTCAATTCATGTTGATGGACATGAAATGAACCTTAGATTGAGTCGGTCACACAAAGATAACTAACTAAACGATTAAATATCTTTTCTTTATAAATCTTAATTGTTGTCATAGCTTCTCACTTTTACTAAGTACTTTGTACTTACCTCCTTTGCATTTTATTTTGTATGCATTGTGAGGTGAGAAGACGAACATGTTGATCAAGTGTAGATGACGGCTTTTTGAAGACTTAAAGTCTTGACGAAGCTTCTAGATTACTTTCTTTGTAAAGGTTGTATCAGACTGGTTGTATCTCTTCTCCTGGATTTGTTGTACCTCTACTTTTAAGGCATCGTATTGTATAAGTCTTTGGGTTTTTCATCGTTGTAATCTTAACTATCTATCTTTAGTATGGTTAATTTCTATTCATAGTAGCTTTTATGTTTTTACCCGAGTTTTTTTTTAGCTTCCGTTTGCTTTTATTTGATACGACGACGTAGAGGCTTGCGTATAATATTAGACTTATTTAATGCTATACGCGCCGAACGTTTCTCTTCCGGATAAGGGCTCGGTATCCGGGAGCGGGGCGTTACAAAGAATGTATCTTACGTGGAAGGACTTCACTACAATCTACTCAGCACAAGTCAATTCTATGATATGGGATAGAAAGTTACCTTTGATAAGGAGTATTGCATTGTCATCAGCGAAACAGCTTTCCAGGTAGTTCTTGCCAGAAGAAAGGAAGAGAACATGTATGATGTAGATTGGTCTACAGCAGTTTCAAAAACCTGTTTAATTGTGCACACCAAGTCAGAACTCAGTTCGTTGTGGCACAAGAAACTGAGTCACCTAAATTTTGATGATATCAACTTGTTAGTCAAGAAGAACTTGGTGATTGGACTACCAGAGATGACATGCAAGAAAGACATCTTGTGTGATGCATGTCAGCAAGGAAACCAAACTAAAGAAAGTTCCAAGACTAAGTCTCAGCATTTCACAACTAGAGTTTTAGAACTGATGTATATAGACTTATTTGGACCAATCACACCAATCAGTAATAGTGGAAAGAAATACACCTTGGTGGTGGTTGATGACTTTTAAAGATATACTTGGGTTATCTTCATGACCAAGAAAAGTGAAATTACGCAACAACCGACAGAACTTCGCAAAAGACTCCAAAATCAGAAAAGTGTTACAGTAGTCAAGATCAGATTGGACAAAGGAACAAAATTTCTCCACAACATAATCATTGAATATTGTAGAGAGAACGGAGTTCTACACCAGCTTGCATCTACAGCAACACCTCAACAGAATGGAGTAGCTGAAAAGAGGAATAGAACACTCAGAGAAGCTGGAAGGACGATGATTTGTTAATCTAAACTGCCAGAAAGATATTGGGCAGAAGCTGTAAATACAGTTTGCTATACTCAGAATCGAGCTCTCATGAACAAGAGACATGAAAAGACTCCTTATGAGATTTGGAATGGAAGAAAACCAAATGTCTCATATTTTCATGCCTTCGGAAGCAAATGCTTTGTCCATAATAATGGAAAGAATCAGCTCAAGGTTTTTCATTCCAAAGCTGATGAAGGAATATTTCAGGGTTACTCAAGTGTCAGTAAAGCTTTCAGAGTATTAAACAAATGAACACTCAAGCATGAAGAATCAATACATGTGGGTTTTGATGAACCAAAATTTACTGGAGACACAATTAAAGACAAGGAAGAACCAGTTTGTCAGCCTCAGTCAGACAAGACTCCAGAATCAATTTTCATTGATATTGGAAGATTAAGGTTTTCAGGTTATTCAGATCAGGATCAATCTCAATTGCCTGTAACAGATTCTGCAACTGAACAACAACAAGAAGAAACTAATCCAACTGGAAATGATCAAGCTCAGAAAGAACCAGTTCAACAAAATGAAGACCCTTTGATGGAACCATCACTACATCAACGGATGAGAGATCACCCTGAAAAACAAGTGATAGGTGATTTCCAAGCAGGTGTTCGGACAAGACATTAGCTAGATGCTATGACAGCTTGCTTTCTATCTCAGTCTGAACCTAAAGAAATTGAAGAAGCCTTAAACGATCCAGATTGGATTTTTGCTATGCAAGAAGAACTCGACGAATTTGAGAGAAATCAAGTTTGGGATTTAGTAGACAAGATCTTGTCAACATAATTGGAACTAAATGGGTTTTCAGAAACAAGCTTGATGAAGATGGGAATATTATCATAAATAAAGCCAGACTTGTTGCAAAAGGTTATTCTCAAGCTGAAGAGATAGACTTTGATGAAACTTATGCCCCAGTTGCAAGGTTAGAGGCAATTAGACTATTTCTTACCTTTGCAGCTCACAAGAAATTCAAAGTGTACCAGATAGACGTTAAAAGTGTAAGGTGTAGAGCCCGAAAGACAATTGTATAATTGTTTTAGGACAGAATTAATAATTCATCTTATTATATGTATGTGTGCTTATAATTAAGACACTACTGAAAACCCTAAGTACCTCGTTTATGTAATCACATAACTCAGTGTATGGCTATACACGAGAGGATTGAGTTAGTGAGATGTACTTAAAATTAACTTAGTCCGTAGCGTTGATAAATCTGAGTACGGGTCTCATGATTAATATGCTAATAATGCGCCCAGAACAGTTTACGGTGTGCCGTCTTATCCGGACCTGTCGGTAATAGGGTACCTAGTGGGGCATTTATGTATGATGATAATCATATATTTGGACCGATTTGATTTGAGTTCTCGATATAATTCGTAATCGAGAAGTCTTATCGAATCACAAGATGATCATATATGGATTAATCTCAATCCTGAGGTGATCACAGACAACTGCTTAGACTAGGGTGGAGTTTGATGTGTTAGTATGGATCACTTCGTAGTATGTGGTCCAACACTTCTCGTTTGCTCTATTCTAGAATGAGTGAGTAGTCTGTGTTATCACAGATATGGAATCCATTCCTTCCCTCGGGAAGTAGACAGACAGTTCCCTTATTTGTTAACCCTAGAAACTGATCAATCGGCCGAGTTCATATCATATTGGTTATGAACTAATTCATCACTAGGGGGTTAATGGTAAAAAAGGATAATATGTTTCGAGAATGGTTTACGGAAATATCCCGAATCGAAGTGAACAGTCTATGGAGGATTTATCCGCATGTAATGATTATATCAGTGGACGCTTTCAACTCATAAATTGTGTGTAAGTTATCTATATTCGATAGAGTTCAGTTTCGGGTTTATGGTGGTGTAATCCCGGAATTAATAGGTTGGATATAATTATTCTGTCTGACGAATAATTTTATCTAATTTATTGTAGTTACTGAATATGGGTCCATGGTCCCCGACGTGGCTCCCAAAATAGCATAATTGGATTTCTCGTCGTTTCACCTCGATTATAATTAAATAGTGGATTGGGCTATTTAATTTGATATGTGGATTTATTGTTTAGTTGGACTAGATAATTAAATACACAAAAAAAGAAACTTTTCATGGACTCGGCCCAGTATGTGTGTAAAATGCGTGGCCCTTATTTCTATGGTATTTGGGGCGCATTTTTTTGTCACATAATTATTAAGAAATTAGTTTTCTTGGATAATTATTTGACATGTGATTTATCTTTTATTTGTTAATTGATAATTCATGGAATATTAGATAATAATATGATTTATCATAATTTGTTTGGGATAATCATTTTATTTATCTTTTATTTGGAATAAAGGATTAATCTAATAATTATGTCTTAATTATTTAATCCTTGGAGGTTAAGTTTTACTCTTCTATATAAAGAGAGTTCTTCCAAGCCTTTTGACACACACATTAACACGCCACATTGGAAGAAAATAGCTTAGAATTTTCGGCTATCTTTCTTCGGGTTTCGAGTTAGAATAATCTTCGGGATTATTCCAGTAGCATATCACGGAGGTCCGGCGGCGGGAAACACCATCCACCTGGTGTTGCTGGGAGACACACGTTGGAAGGCTATGGCTTCTCGACTTGCATGGATACTACTTTGATCTTGGAGTTAAGCACCAAAAAAGGTAAAATACAAACCCCTTGTAGTTAGATCTTTAATTTATGTTCTTTATTTCGTTTAGATCTAGATCCAATACTTCTGCTGCGTAATCGGGTCAATCTATGATTGATCTGATGATATTACATCTAAAAAAAGTGCATTTTTTAATAGGATACTTGAAGAAGAAGTCTATGTTCAGCAACCCTCAGAATTTGAAATTAAAGACAAAGCCGACAAAGTCTTTAAACTGAGAAAAGCTCTTTATGGACTAAAACAAGCACCAAGTGCTTGGAATGAAACTTTGTCTCAGTTTTTGGTGGATAATGGTTTTACAAAAAGAACTATTGATAAAACCCTATTCAGAATGAAAGTAGAAGAAAGCACTCTCCTAGTACAAATCTATGTTGATGACATCATTTTGGGATCAGAAAATTAACTACTCTGTGAGAAGTTTGCAAGTTTGATGAAGAGCAAATTTCAAATGAGCATGATGGGAGAACTGAATTACTTTCTCGGTCTACAAGTTAAGCAAATGGATAATGGGATTTTCATTCACCAAACCAAGTACACAAGAGAATTAATCAGGAAGTTTGGGATGGAGAAATCAGCTGGCATTGCAACACCAATAGGAACTAACATCATATTAGATGAAGACAAAGATGGCAAGGATGTGGATCAAACTCTCTACAGAAGAATGATTGGAAGTCTACTTTACCTAACAGCCAATAGACCAGATATATCCTTTGTAGTTGGTGTATGTGCCAGATTTCAAACAATCCTAAAGAAAGCCATCTCACTGTTGTTAAAAGAACCTTGAAGTATTTGAAAGATATAGGAGGAGTTGGGATATGTAACTCAAAGGAAGGAGAATTCAAACTGATATCCTACTCAAACTCAGACTATGTCGGATACCAAGTGAAAGAAAAAGTACTTCAGGCACTTGTCATTTATTGGGAAATAGACTTGTGTCATGGTTTAGGAAGAAGCAAAACTCTATTTCGCCATTAACAGCTGAAGCTGAGTACATAGAAGCTGGAGTCTGATAATTGTATAGGTTATATCAGACAAGCACTGTAATAGATAGATGTGACGTAAAACTGAAAACCAGAAGTCATCTAGACTGGAACATGACATAAGACTGAAGATGTACACCTAGAACTGAAGCTCACTCAGAAGTGAAGAAGGTAAGTTCGTTGAGGCGCACAAACTCGGTTGACTTATCTAGATCTGAAGGCTGAGGGAACAAACTCAGTATTTGAAGAACTGAGGGACACAGACTCAGTTGTAGAAGATTGAATAACTGAGGGTTCAAACTCATTTATGAAGATTTTTAAGCCAAGATTATAAAGTTAGAATTCAGCTAAGTATGTGATGGCCTGATCTGACTTTATGGATCTTGAAGAAGACCTAAGTATCATAAGGACAATGATAGCTTAGATGATCTGTATAAGGAATGGTGTAATCTGATTCAGTCACATAAAATCAAATAAATAGAGTACTGAATTTTTTAAGAAGAGTAAAAACTCAGTTAATACTCTAAGTTAGTTAACAAACTGAAAACTGACATACTCAGTATAAAACAGATCAGGACACTCAGTTTTATAGTCAACAATCCAAGCAACTGAATGTACATTTGAACGTTATAATTCAAGGATTCTTATACTCAGCAATGGCCGCAGGACCAACTTCTTCGGTGGCCTTGTTGGCAGCAGCAAGTTGCTTCTTCAGTAGATTTTTGAGCCATCTCATTTAGGACCGCCACCTTCTGCTACAATTGAGCATCCAACTTCACACTCTCTTTCATGGCATCCTTCATGCGATCATTCTCTTGTAGGATCTTTGCATTCTTGGCCTCAGCAGCTTTCTTGGCCTTGTCCGAAATGGCAAGGGCCACAGTCACCTTTTTCAGCTCGGCCCTATGTTTCTCACCGGCCTCAGTTGCCTTGTTGATGCGACTCCCAAGCTGAAACAAGAAAGAAGGAGTAAGCTAGTAGAAATACAAGACATGAATTAAATGAAGGAAAAATACAAGACAGGAAATAAATTTACCATAGAGGATGCGATCCAAAACTGGCCGGTGAGGTCTTTCAGCTAGTGACCTCATCCTTGGCGGAAGCATCATCTTGAACCACAACGCGAGCAGTGATTCCTCGGCCAATTTCCATCTGAACACTAGGTGGCGAGTCCCACGAGAGACGGGTCAAGGGGATGACATCAGCTATTGCCTCCCGGATCTGGCCTGCGTTGGCCATATCAAGACCTTGTGTAAACTCAGGATCCAACCAAAGGGCCTCTTTTCCTTTATGTGATAACTAGATTTTGGATCTAGATTAAGGATGCAATGAAGAAAATACGAAGGAAACGAAGAAGAAAGAAGGAAAAACAACGAGCAAGGACTTAGTTTTTCTCGGAATCACACTTCGAAAAACTAAGTTGAGAACGCCGCACAAGGATTGCTCAAATCCTTGATAAATTCTCAAGTCATTCGAATTACCTAATCAACAAGGTAACAAGATAAACTCACAATTTTTTATATAATTCACTCAAAGTTGAAATCTGCATTACAAAGTCATAGGACACGCCTTATATAGGCTGAATTTCAGATTTGGATACATGAATAAAGATGAAAAGACTTCCTAGAATAATGAAGAGACTTCCTAGAAACAATATTCAAGAGTGGCGCCAACCTAGGTTCAAGATCGGCCATGAATTAAGTCATTTAGGTACAAAGCACTTTCTTCGAATCATTAATGCTCCAAATACAATGTACCTAGTTTCTCCAATGCTAAAAGTGGCGCCATTTTGAGTAGTATTTCCAGATTTTTAACCTTAATTATACATATGGTTTTGGGCTTATTATTCATATGATCCAAAACTTAACCCAAAACTGAACTTGTGATTCCAAAGTCCATCAGCCCCAATCACAAGTCCATATACCATAAATGGCTGAATCTTCCTTCTTGTTAAGTCCAATATGATCCTTGAATGAGCCCAAAACGAGTTGCTTTAATGCTGCATCCAATTTCTTAGTTTGTGACCTTGTCATCGGACCGGCTTGAAAAGTGAGTGGGTCGTTTTCGTCCAAAGTTGAATCGTTGGAAAGATGATGCATATCATTCCCTCCCGGGTGGAAAGGATCCGTCCTCGATCCGAAGAGTCTTGATAAGGAGTTAAATCAAGCAACATTGAACGTAGGAGAAATGCTCCAATCTTGAGGAATGTCCAACTTGTAAGCATTGTTGTTGATCCTCTCTAGCACTTGAAAAGGACCAACACCACGAGCATTCAGCTTTGTCTTGCGGAGTTCGGGAAAACATTCTTTGCGAAGGTGCAGCCAAACTAAGTCTCCCGGTTGAAAGATCAATTCCTTTCGCCCCTTGTTTGCCCTCTTCATGTAAGTTTCAGTTGCTTTTTGCACATTCAGGCGAGCTTTTTCATGCAAGGATTGAACAAGTGCAGCCTTGGCATCACCATCCAAGCTAACCTGCGTTCCAGGAGGTAAAGGAACAAAGTCAAAAGGTGCAGCCGGTAAAAACCCATAAACAAGTTCAAATGGCGCATATTGAGTTGCTGAATGCTTAGCACGGTTATAAGCAAATTCCACATAAGGCAAACAAAGTTCCCAATTCTTTAAGTTACTTTTAACAACGGTACGAAGAAGTTGGCCTAAGACTCGATTTACTACTTCAGTTTGGCCATCAGTTTGTGGATGAAACGAAGTAGAAAACAACAAGTAAGTGCCCAATCGCATCCATAAAACTCTCCAAAAATGACTCACGAATTTCGTATCACGATCACTCACAATTGTACGAGGAACACCATGTAAACGGACAATTTCTTTAAAGAACAAATCAGCAATATAGGAAGCATCGTTCGTTTTATTACATGGAACAAAATGGGCCATTTTAGAAAAACGATCCACGACAACAAAAATTGAGTCTTTTCCATTTTTAGAACGAGGCAATCCTAACACAAAGTCCATAGAAATATCCGTCCAAGGAGATGTTGGAATTGGTAAAGGAGTGTATAAACCATGTGGTTGCAAGCGTGATTTAGCATGTTTACACACAAGACAAGAAGCACATAAATTAATCACATCAGATTTCATGCGTGGCCAAAAGAAGTGAGTGCGCAACATATCCAAAGTTTTGTCCACCCCAAAGTGACCCATCAAACCACCCCCGTGAGATTCACGTAACAACAATTCACGAATGGAAGATCTTGGAATACACAACTTATCACCTTTGTAAAGAAATCCATCATGCACAGAATAATCGGGTAAAGTAGATGACGGACATTTAACAAATATAGCACCAAAATCCTCATCTTTCGCATACAAATCCTTAAGACTTTCAAAACCAAGCAACTTAGTTTGTAATGACGTGATCAGCGAGTAACGTCGAGACAAAGCATCCGCAACAATGTTATCCTTACCTTTTTTGTATTTAATGACATAAGTAAACGATTCAAGAAATTCTATATAACGGATATGACGTTTGCTCAATTGACCTTGACCTTTAAGATATTTCAAGGATTCATGGTCGGTATGAATGACAAACTCACGAGGCCTAAGATAATGCCGCCACGTTTGCAAACAACGAATCAATGCGTAAAGTTCTTTATCATAAGTAGAATAGTTCAAATGAGCACCTTTCAAATTTTCACTAAAATAAGCCACGGGACGTTTTTCTTGACTTAAAACTCCCCCACACCAATACCCGAAGCATCACATTCAATTTCAAACATTTTATGAAAATCGGGTAAAGCAAGTATTGGGGTTGAAATTAAGTGAAGCTTAAGAGTTTCAAAGGACTCCCCGTGACGTTTTGCCCAAGTGAATGCAGCGTTTTTCTTGATGAGCTCGGTCAAAGGTGCGCAATTGTGCTAAAGTCTTTCACAAACCGCCGGTAGAAGCTAGCCAAGCCAAGGAAACTCCTAACATCGCCACGTTTTTAAGATCGGGCCACTCCTTGATTGCACGAATCTTTTCTTGGTCCACCTCCACACCTTGGGCACTAATAACAAAACCAAGAAAAACAACCCTATCCAAGCAAAACTCACACTTTTTAAGGTTAGCATATAACTTAGCATGTCGAAGTGTATCAAGAATAGCTTGTAAATGTGCAACATGATCATCAAGTGTGGTGCTATAGATAAGAATATCATCAAAGTATACAACCACAAAATGCCCAATAAACTCACGCAAAACTTCATTCATTAAACGCATAAACGTGGATGGTGCATTTGTAAGACCAAAAGGCATAAAAAGCCATTCATAAAGGCCAAATTTAGTTTTTAAAGGCTGTTTTCCATTCATCACTAGATTTTGGATCTAGATTAAGGATGCAATGAAGAAAATATGAAGGAAACGAAGAAGAAAGAAGGAAAAACAACGAGCAAGGACTTAGTTTTTCTCGGAATCACACTTCGAAAAACTAAGTTGAGAACGCCGCACAAGGATTGCTCAAATCCTTGATAAATTCTCAAGTCATTCGAATTACCTAATCAACAAGGTAACAAGATAAACTCACAATTTTTTATATAATTCACTCAAAGTTGAAATCTGCATTACAAAGTCATAGGACACGCCTTATATAGGCTGAATTTCAGATTTGGATACATGAATAAAGATGAAAAGACTTCCTAGAATAATGAAGAGACTTCCTAGAAACAATATTCAAGAGTGGCGCCAACCTAGGTTCAAGATCAGCCATGAATTAAGTCATTTAGGTACAAAGCACTTTGCTGAATCATTAATGCTCCAAATACAATGTACCTAGTTTCTCCAATGCTAAAAGTGGCACCATTTTGAGTAGTATTTCCAGATTTTTAACCTTAATTATACATATGGTTTTGGGCTTATTATTCATATGATCCAAAACTTAACCCAAAACTGAACTTGTGATTCCAAAGTCCATCAGCCCCAATCACAAGTCCATATACCATAAATGGCTGAATCTTCCTTCTTGTTAAGCCCAATATGATCCTTGAATGAGCCCAAAACGAGTTGCTTTAATGCTGCATCCAATTTCTTAGTTTGTGACCTTGTCATCGGACCAGCTTGAAAAGTGAGTGGGTCGTTTCTGTCCAAAGTTGAATCGTTGGAAAGATGATGCATATCATTCCCTCCCGGGTGGAAAGGATCTGTCCTCAGATCTGAAGAGTCTTGATAAGGAGTTAAATCAGCAACATTGAACGTAGGAGAAATGCTCCAATCTTGAGGAATGTCCAACTTGTAAGCATTGTTGTTGATCCTCTCTAGCACTTGAAAAGGACCAACACCACGAGCATTCAGCTTTGTCTTGCGGAGTTCGGGAAAACATTCTTTGCGAAGGTGCAGCCAAACTAAGTCTCCCGGTTGAAAGATCAATTCCTTTCGCCCCTTGTTTGCCCTCTTCATGTAAGTTTCAGTTACTTTTTGCACATTCAGGCGAGCTTTTTCATGCAAGGATTGAACAAGTGCAGCCTTGGCATCACCATCCAAGCTAACCTGCGTTCCAGGAGGTAAAGGAACAAAGTCAAAAGGTGCAGCCGGTAAAAACCCATAAACAAGTTCAAATGGCGCATATTGAGTTGCTTTGAATGCTTAGCACGGTTATAAGCAAATTCCACATAAGGCAAACAAAGTTCCCAATTCTTTAAGTTACTTTTAACAACGGTACGAAGAAGTTGGCCTAAGACTCGATTTACTACTTCAGTTTGGCCATCAGTTTGTGGATGAAACGAAGTAGAAAACAACAAGTAAGTGCCCAATCGCATCCATAAAACTCTCCAAAAATGACTCACGAATTTCGTATCACGATCACTCACAATTGTACGAGGAACACCATGTAAACGGACAATTTCTTTAAAGAACAAATCAGCAATATAGGAAGCATCGTTCGTTTTATTACATGGAACAAAATGGGTCATTTTAGAAAAACGATCCACGACAACAAAAATTGAGTCTTTTCCATTTTTAGAACGAGGCAATCCTAACACAAAGTCCATAGAAATATCCGTCCAAGGAGATGTTGGAATTGGTAAAGGAGTGTATAAACCATGTGGTTGCAAGCGTGATTTAGCATGTTTACACACAAGACAAGAAGCACATAAATTAATCACATCGATTTCATGCGTGGCCAAAAGAAGTGAGTGCGCAACATATCCAAAGTTTTGTCCACCCCAAAGTGACCCATCAAACCACCCCCGTGAGATTCACGTAACAACAATTCACGAATGGAAGATCTTGGAATACACAACTTATCACCTTTGTAAAGAAATCCATCATGCACAGAATAATCGGGTAAAGTAGATGACGGACATTTAACAAATATAGCACCAAAATCCTCATCTTTCGCATACAAATCCTTAAGACTTTCAAAACCAAGCAACTTAGTTTGTAATGACGTGATCAGCGAGTAACGTCGAGACAAAGCATCCGCAACAATGTTATCCTTACCTTTTTTGTATTTAATGACATAAGTAAACGATTCAAGAAATTCTATATAACGGATATGACGTTTGCTCAATTGACCTTGACCTTTAAGATATTTCAAGGATTCATGGTCGGTATGAATGACAAACTCACGAGGCCTAAGATAATGCTGCCACGTTTGCAAACAACGAATCAATGCGTAAAGTTCTTTATCATAAGTAGAATAGTTCAAATGAGCACCTTTCAAATTTTCACTAAAATAAGCCACAGGACGTTTTTCTTGACTTAAAACTCCCCCCACACCAATACCCGAAGCATCACATTCAATTTCAAACATTTTATGAAAATCGGGTAAAGCAAGTATTGGGGTTGAAATTAAGTGAAGCTTAAGAGTTTCAAAGGACTCCCTGTGACGTTTTGCCCAAGTGAATGCAGCGTTTTTCTTGATGAGCTCAGTCAAAGGTGCTGCAATTGTGCTAAAGTCTTTCACAAACCGCCGGTAGAAGCTAGCCAAGCCAAGGAAACTCCTAACATCAGCCACGTTTTTAAGATCAGGCCACTCCTTGATTGCACGAATCTTTTCTTGGTCCACCTCCACACCTTGGGCACTAATAACAAAACCAAGAAAAACAACCCTATCCAAGCAAAACCCACACTTTTTAAGGTTAGCATATAACTTAGCATGTCGAAGTGTATCAAGAACAGCTTGTAAATGTGCAACATGATCATCAAGTGTGGTGCTATAGATAAGAATATCATCAAAGTATACAACCACAAAATGCCCAATAAACTCACGCAAAACTTCATTCATTAAACGCATAAACGTGGATGGTGCATTTGTAAGACCAAAAGGCATAAAAAGCCATTCATAAAGGCCAAATTTAGTTTTTAAAGGCTGTTTTCCATTCATCACTAGATTTTGGATCTAGATTAAGGATGCAATGAAGAAAATATGAAGGAAACGAAGAAGAAAGAAGGAAAAACAACGAGCAAGGACTTAGTTTTTCTCGGAATCACACTTCGAAAAACTAAGTTGAGAACGCCGCACAAGGATTGCTCAAATCCTTGATAAATTCTCAAGTCAATCGAAATACCTAATCAACAAGGTATCAAGATAAACTCACAATATTTTATATAATTCACTCAAAGTTGAAATCTGCATTACAAAGTCGTAGGACACGCCTTATATAGGCTGAATTTCAGATTTGGATACATGAATAAAGATGAAAAGACTTCCTAGAATAATGAAGAGACTTCCTAGAAACAATATTCAAGAGTGGCGCCAACCTAGGTTCAAGATCAGCCATGAATTAAGTCATTTAGGTACAAAGCACTTTGCTGAATCATTAATGCTCCAAATACAATGTACCTAGTTTCTCCAATGCTAAAAGTGGCGCCATTTTGAGTAGTATTTCCAGATTTTTAACCTTAATTATACATATGGTTTTGGGCTTATTATTCATATGAACCAAAACTTAACCCAAAACTGAACTTGTGATTCCAAAGTCCATCAGCCCCAATCACAAGTCCATATACCATAAATGGCTGAATCTTCCTTCTTATTAAGCCTAATATGATCCTTGAATGAGCCCAGAACGAGTTGCTTTAATGCTGCATCCAATTTCTTAGTTTGTGACCTTGTCATCGGACCAGCTTGAAAAGTGAGTGGGTCGTTTCTGTCCAAAGTTGAATCGTTGGAAAGATGATGTATATCATTATGACCACGGAGCAAGGATCTCCGCAGCGATTCCCTAGCTTCATCGGCAAGCTCTCCCCTCACCGTCTCAGGTCGCGAGGTGGACTTATCAGCAGGATGCTTGTCAGAGTGACCAGAGCCCTTGTCAGAATCACCAACAGCTTTGAATCGCTTGGAGGCCTTAGCCTCTTTAGCAAGTACATTGGCCTGTGATCTCTTCTGGGCCCCGCCAGTTTGACTTGAGCCCGTAGCTATGTTGGCCACTGGCTGAGTTTGCAGATGGGGGTCATATGTCTTTTCAATTATGGAGGCATCCACAGTACGAGGGATCCTCACCGGAGCTGCTTCAACTCCTCTTGCCTAACTTTATGGCTTCATCTATGAGTCTCTTCTTCTGAGCCTGGTATTTGTTGGCATCAACCATAGCTACTGCAAAATAAGAGTTTGTCAAAAACAGGGCAAAATAATGAAGAGCAAAACAATAAGCTATGCGAAATAAGAAAATAAAAGGCAACATAAGAAAGTTACGGCGAGGTCTTCTATTAGGGTCGCCACGGCATACGGTGCACTCGGAGGGGAAGCATTGGCCCAAATGGCAATCTCTTATCCTATCAGAGTCACATTCCTCAGGTTCAATGGCGACTAAAGCTTGCGCTTTTCGTGGGCCAACAATCCCAGCCCTACTTGGGTATGGCCCCACCATATTTAGAAGTTTGATCCAGGATACATTCTTTGTCGAAGGCTCAACTGCATCAGAGTTTATGATCGCCAGGAGTCCTTTAACGAATTGGAGCTAAAAAACGAGAGGTTCACCAACAGCGAGAGTAGAGACTTTCCTTTTGTGTGGAGCAGCATTGCGAAAAGGCCAACCGTCTTTTGATTCAACCTTAAAAATGTGATCCCTCCCAGTTGTGTATTTTGTTGGGAAGATGGAAGAACAAACAGGGAGTCTCAGTCCTCACTGAAATCTGCCCGGAATAGAGGTCCTGTAGATAAGGTGAAATTGTTTAAACACAGTGAGGGTGGGTTTTTTCTTTATTGTTTGACACAGAACAATGAAGGCCATGATCTAGATAGCGGCCCCTAAAGCAAGGTCGAAAGGCAATATCTGCAGCTCACGTAGCAGCGCGACCATGAATGGGTCAAATAGAGGTCGAAAGCCCATGAAAAAATGGTGAAAGTGGAGCACTATAGAATCCCCAGGGTGACGAGCACCGATGAAATCCTCATGATCACCAGGTTTAATCTTGTCTTCAGCTTTGTCAAAATCATATAAAGAAAACTTGTAGAGGGAGGGATCGATGTTGAAGCGACGTTGGAGCGTTCGACCGAGATCTTTGCTCTTTAAGATCCGACCCCACTGTTTCGCGATATCCTTCTCACACAATTTTAAAAGAGAAAACTCCCTTAAAGCCTTAGGGTTGTTGGGTTTTGGGTTCATTCCTTTCACCGCCGCCTCCCAAACCGTTGTCGTCGCAGATGCCCCTCTCTTTGTTTTTGACTTCTTACGAAGCTCCCAATGAAGTATGCGAGGAAGTGGCATGTTTTCATCCTCACTGGACCCAATCAATTCTTGAAAAGCGGCATCCTCAATAAGGGTTATATCCTCATCACCCCACCGGCTCCGCTAGTATTGACCTCAGCGGCCTGATCTTCAGCAAAGGTATCCTCATCGTCCCCGGCGGCATGGGTACTGGTTCATTCGCCCCGACTCCGGGCGGCTTCTTTGCTACTTTTCTTACGTCGTGGCGCCGGATCAGGAAAATTATAATCTAGGCCAAAGGGATCCTGGGGTTGACGAGCGGTTTCCCTCCAGGTCAATTCATCCAACAAATCGTCCCCGACGGACACATCAGGACTAGAAGGGTCATCCTCCCCTTCGTCTTGTGCGTATTCGTAATCCTCTTGGTCCTCGTCTGAATTTCCGCTTAAAGAGTACTCGTAATCGGACATCCTGAAAAACAAGAAGAAAAGGTGGAGCTTTTAGACACCTTGGGATAATGAGGATTAAACCAGAGGCGAGATCGCACCCATCTCGACACCTTCCCGTCCGTTTTTACAGGAGAGACGCAGTGGAAAAGGGAAAGGGAAGTGCAAGAAAACTCAAAGGACACAAAAATGCCTAGGTAAATCTACCCCCCAAAATCCCATCTCTAGTAGACCAAAAGGCTTTATTTCATAACCACTTTGAAGAAAAACCAAACAAAACAAGAGCAACCACTCAAAGTTTTCAACTTTAACCCTACAAACATCATAAATTAGGCCAACATTGCTAAAAACGGAACGAGTATGAATAATTGATCGAAATACAAGAGGAAAAATGAAGAAAAAGGGGTAGATAGTGGGGAGGTTACTTGTTTTTTGTGGTATAAGGTGACCGGAAACTGGAAAAGGGAGCTGGAAGCTTTGAACTTGCAGCCGGAAACTTTAAATCTTCACCAGAAACCTCAAGTCTTCGCCAGAAACCCAGAGCTTGCAGCCGGAATCCCTGAATCTCCTCCGTAATCCTTAACAGAAATCTCTCACTCCCACAGAAATGCACCAGATTGAAAGAGGGAAAACTAAAGATATGATATAGGCGAAAAATTTTGAAGGATTTGGAGGGTGGAACCTTATATAAGAAAGAGGAGAGTGATCGTGGGGCCAGAGACCGATCATCCAATGGCTCAGATTTGCACAGTCATTCTAAATTTCAAAATTTGAAATCCGTCATCATTATGGGGCATCAATCAATGCCCATGTAGTTACTCGGGCGGTTATCGAGAAGGATGACGACATGCCAAGATCTGACATTTCAACTGCTTCACTACCCATGTTTGACTACTCCCTTCACCAAGAACAAGCTTGCCATAAACATGGATTTTTCTCCAGCAAAAGTCCTTCCGCTTAATAGCACGGCACAAATAGGCTACATGCCAATCGCTTCAAGGCTATCCGCTTGATAGCATGGTCAAAAGTAAGGCCAGACAAAATGGCAATGTTGCCTAAGACCCAAAATCTCTTCGAGTCTGTCCGCTTGATAGTGCGGTCCTAAGTAAGGCCGTTTTAAAACGGCGAGGTCATCAAAGGACCCAAAATTGCTTTGAGGTTGTCCGCTTGATAGCGCGGTCGTAAGTAAGGCCGTTTCAAATGGCGAGGTTATCAAAAGACCCTTATCCCGAAACTCAAACCGAAAAGAGGAAGTGAGTTAGACAAAAAGGAAAGCAACTTGGACGCAAAGAAACGGAGTGGCTTAGACAAATCTTTTTTGTCAATAATCGCTTCGAGGCCATCCTCTTAATAGCACGGTCCTAAGTAAGGCCTTTTCAAATGGCGAGGTCATCAAAAGACCCAAAAAAACAGTGAACGATCCATACGTACAATTTACTCTATGTTTGACATTTCATGGAAATGCCTAAGCCATAGAGTAGGGGGCCATTGATATGTCTAAATAGTATCACCACCTATGAGTCCCCAGAAAAAGCCTATCTTGCCACCAGGTTAGATATGGTGTGTGGCCATAGCGTCCGTGACGCCAATGAAATCAAGGTCGCCGCAGTCAGGTCCCCGCCAAGAGCCTTCAAACCTATAAGGTCACTAGTAGCTCAGGGGCCAACCTGCGACCTCAACGATGGGTCCATAAGAGACCGCATGAGCCTTAGAGAGGGGAAACAGGGGAAAGCTGAGACATGACGAGAAGTAGGTGACCTTGTGGATAGCGATCTAAGCGACCACATAGGACTCTGCTAAGATATTTAGCCTACTTGTCATTCAGATCTTTTGTCTACTTGTTTGTAAGATATTTTATCCACCTATATTTACTTAAACCCTAAGCTTCCCTCCTTCTTATAAAAGGAGGGCTTGTGTAACCGAGAACAGACATGCTATTTGATAAAAAAATGACTAAACTCTATCAAATTATCTCTAATATTAAACTTTCTTACACTCCTCAATACCGTTTCCGAGCACCACCGGCCTTAAACACTTCAAATCCATCAAACAAGCCAGATATCCATTCAATATACCACCGCTGGGCCACCACGATAATAAACCGCATTATCACCGGAACAAATGTTTTCCAATTGACTTAACTATCTGTGAATCAGCTATCCTTTTAACTCCTTTTTATTGAACTATTTGCTGAGACACAGTTTTCTTATTGGCTTCAGGTTGGAAAGTCTTCGAGGTTTCTTTCCTAGAACTTACATCTGCTGTATTCTTTGTAGATGCATCAGTAGTTTGTTCAATATTCGTACCAAGACTGAGTCTTACCAAATAATGCTGAATCAATCTGCTGAGTGATTTCCTTAACCAAAATCGGCCAACTAATTTTCTTCCTTCAGCTTTGGTATTTTTTGGTCCCTTGGAAAGGCTAACACAAGTTGAGAGGGGGGTGAATAAACTTGTCACCAAAAACTGGATTAATTAACAATTAAGGTTCAGTTTTAACTTGTGAGGAGTTAAGCTGACAAAGCTGAGTCTAAGTCAAACTGACTTATGCAAAACTGAGTCAACCGGCAGCGGATTTAAGTTTTAGTCTTTATCTAGGAACTTGTTGATACTATAAGAAAAAGTTAAGTATGCAAAACTGAATTCTGGTGAATGTTAGTTTGTGAACTGTGTATGCGTGTAGCAATAAGTTTGAGATGCTGAATAAACAATAATAAATGTTGTAATGTAAATAATAGAATGTAAATGAGTAAAGTAAGTAGGGCAAGAATTATAGTGGTTCCAGGTGGTGTAATCCTGTCAGTCCACTCTTCCCCTGTGATGTAGGAGGAAAATTCCATTATAACTTCTTGATAATTGTATAGGTTATATTAGACAAGCACTGTAATATATAGAAGTGTCGTAAAACTGAAAACTTGAAATCATCAAGATAACTGGAACATGACATAAGACTGAAGATGTACACCTAGAACTGAAGCTCACTCAGAACTGAAGAAGGTAAGTTCGCTGAGGGTCATAGACTCGGTTGACTTATCTAGAACTGAAGGTTGAGGGAACAGACTCGGTATTTGAAGAATTGAGGGACACAGACTCAGTTGTAGAAGATTGAAGAACCGAGGGTTCAAACTCAGTTATGAAGATTTTTAAGCCGAGATTATAAAGTTAGAATTCAGGTAAGTCTATGATGGCCTGAACTGACTTTATGGATCTTGAAAAAGACCTAAGTATCATAAGGACAATGATAGCTTAGATGATCTGTATAAGGAATGGTGTAATCTGATTCAGTCACATAAAATAAGATAAATAGAGTACTGAATTTTTGAAGAAGAGTAAAAACTCAGTTAATACTCTAAGTTAGTTAACAAACTGAAAACTGACATACTCAGTATAAATCATATCAGGACACTCAGTTTTATAGTCAGCCATCCAAGCAACTGAATGTACATTTGAACGTTATAATTCAAGGATTCTTATTGGATGAGAAACTGACATGTCACAACGGTCACTGACACCTGACATCTGAAAATATAGACGTTGAAGCAATTCAAATTCAAGCCATATGAACATTGGACCTCACACTATAAATAGAGGACTTGACATCAAGGATCAAACACGGAATTAACAAGATTACAAGCGTTATTGTACTCTAGTCTAGTTTATTCAAATTGCTAATATTATTTGTGCTCAACAAGATCATATCTAGATTTCTTCAAGTGTTCAAGATACATTGATCATATCCAGATTTTGACACTTTGAAGAACCACAAGCAAGAATCAATTTATTGCTTCTCAGCCCGACTTTGATTCTTAATCAAAGGTTTAGACTGTGAAGCAATCCAGTCAAGGAGTTGCTAAGGACAGTTGTTTGCAGTCAGGTAGACTGTGTTTGTGGTGTAGCTGGTGAAGAGGCAATACAACTCTCTAAGGACCTGTGGCTCAAGCATTTGGAGAGCAGCAATCCAACATGTTCTTTGATTTTTTAGATAGTGACACTAGGGATTAGTCAAGGACTATAGTTTAGGACTTTTGTAACAGCGTACCTCAAGAAGTTTTAATGGAATTTTCCTCCTACATCACAGGGGAAGAGTGGACCGACAGGATTACACCACCTGGAACCACTATAATTCTTGCTCTACTTACTTTAATCATTTACATTCTGTTATTTACTTTACAGCATTTATTATTGTTTATTCAGCATACTGAAACTTATTGTTACAAGCATACACAGTTCACAAACTGACATTCACCAGAATTCAGTTTTGCATACTTAGCTTTTTCTTATAGTATCAACAAGATCCAGATAAAGACTAAAACATAAATCCGCTTACCGTTGACTCAGTTTTGCAAAAGTCAGTTTGACTTAGACTAAGCTTTGTCAGCTCAACTCCACACAAGTTAAAACTGAATCTTAATTGTTAATTAATCCAGTTTTTTTGTGACAAGTTTATTCACACCCCCCTCCCTCTCAACTT
This sequence comes from Gentiana straminea, assembly GCA_036785695.1. Lineage (NCBI taxonomy): Eukaryota > Viridiplantae > Streptophyta > Magnoliopsida > Gentianales > Gentianaceae > Gentiana > Gentiana straminea. The sequence continues at coordinate 776,941 of JAVUPR010000340.1, forward strand.
GTGTTAGCCTTTCTATGGGACCAACAAATACCAAAGCTGAAGGAAGAAAATTAGTTGGCAGATTTTGGTTAAGGAAATCACTCAGCAGATTGATTCAGCATTATTTGGTAAGACTCAGTCTTGGTATAGAGATTGAACAAACTATTGATGCATCTACAAAGAATACAGCAGATGTAAGTTCTAGGAAAGAAACCTCGAAGACTTTCCAACCTGAAGCCAATAAGAAAACTGTGTCTCAGCAAATAGTTCAATAAAAAGGAGTTAAAAGGATAGTTGATTCACAGACAGTTAAGTCAATTGGAAAACGTTTGTTCCGGTGATAATGTGGTTTATTAACATGGTGGCCCAGCGGTGGTATATTGAACGGATATCTGGCTTGTTTGATGGGTTTGAAGTGTTTAAGGCCGGTGGTGCTCGGCAACGGTATGGAGGAGTGTATGAAAGTTTAATATTAGAGATAATTTGATAGAGTTTAGTCTTTTTTATCAAATAGCAAGTCTGTTCTCAGTTACACAAGCCCTCCTTTTATATGAAGGAGGGAAGCTTAGCGTTTTAGTAAAGATAGGAGGATAAAATATCATACAAACAAGTAGACAAAAGATCAGAATGACAAGTAGGCAAAATATCTTGGCAACGTCCTATGTGGTCGCTTAGATCGCTATCCACAAGTTCACCTACTTCTCGTCCTGTCTCAGCTTTACCCTGTTGCCCCTCTCTAAGGCTCATGCGGTCTCTTATGGACCCATCGTTGAGGTCGCAGGTCGGCCCCTGAGCTACTAGTGACCTTATAGATTTGAAGGCTCTTGGCGGGGACCTAACTGCGGGGACCTTGATTTGATTGGCGTCACGGATGCTCTGGCCACAGACCTTATCTAACCTAGTGGCAAGATAGGCTTTTTTCGGGGACTTATAGGTGGCGATACTATTTAGACATATCAATGGCCCCCCTACTCTGTGGCTTAGGAATTTCCAAGAAATGTCAAACATAGAGTAAATTGAATGTATGGATCATCCACTGTTTTTTTGCGTCTTTTGATGACCTCTCCATTTGACAAGGCCTTACTTAGGACCGCGCTATTAAAAGGATGGCCTCGAAGCGATTTTGGGTCTTTTGATAACCTCGCTGTGGCCACAAACCTTATCTAACCTGGTGGCAAGATAGGCTTTTTTCGGGGACTTATAGGTGGCGATACTATTTAGACATATCAATGGCCCCCTACTCTGTGGCTTAGGAATTTCCAAGAAATGTCAAACATAGAGTAAATTGAATGTATGGATCATCCACTGTTTTTTTGCGTCTTTTGATGACCTCTCCATTTGACAAGGCCTTACTTAGGACCGCGCTATTAAAAGGATGGCCTCGAAGCGATTTTGGGTCTTTTGATAACCTCGCTGTTTGAAACGGCCTTACTTAGGACCGCGCTATCAAGCGGACGGCCTTGTAGCGATTTTGGGTCCTTTGATGACCTCGCTGTTTAAAACGGCCTTACTTTGGACCGCGCTATCAAGCAGACAGCCTCGAAGAGATTTTGGGTCTTAAGCAACCTAGCCATTTTGTCTGGCCTTACTTTGGACCACGCTATCAAGCGGACAGCCTTGAAGCGATTGGCTTGTAGCCTGTTTGTGCCGTGCTATTAAGCGGATGGACTTTTGCTGGAGAAAAACACATGTTGATGGCGAGCTTGTTCTTGGAGAAGGGAGTAGTCAAACGTGGGTAGTGGAGCAGTTGAAACGTCAGATAGTTGCATGTCGTCATCCTTTTCGATAACCGCCTGAGTAACTACATGGGCATTGATTGACGCCTAATAATGTGGGACTTATTTTAAAGTTTTAGTGATGAGTGCCAGACTAACTATTATAGAGCAAAGGCAAAAAAGATGTCTAGATCAAATGTATAGGTTTATTAGAGTTTGATCTTTGTATAGGTTTTATCAAACAAGCACTGTAATGGTCAGCTGACTTACATCAGCAGACTAGTCTAAATCAGTATGGTAGCTAGGTCAGTAGACTTATCAGGAACCTGCTGAAGACTGAAGGCTGAGGGCTCAAACTCAATTATTGAAGGCTAAGGGATCAAACTTAGTAATTAAAGTCAAAGATATGGAATCAAAATTTAGGGAAGTCTGTGATGACCTAAACTGATTACATATCCCTTGTGTACAAGGTCTAAGTTCCACAAGATAAGTGGTGATTGGAACTTAGTTATATGCAAAAAGGTGTAATCTAACTTCATAAATAAAAGTTAGATAAAAGACGAAGTTGAAGTGTTCTTAAACACAAGCATAATAAGGATAAGCTTGCGATGTGTATATCGACGAGGCTTATGTTCTCGGGAACTGCTTTGGACACATATTTCGATTTAATCAAAGGCTGCATTGGAAGATTACAAAGAAAGAGACAGCTAACAACCTCTGATTTTATCAAACAAATCAATGGTTAAGATTAAAGGGACGTTGGGATGATTTAGACCTTTACCCAATGGATACAAGTCAAAGGGTGGACAGACTATTTTCTGTCAAAAAGGAATCTGACAGTGTCAGTCCTAGGAATAGGCAGAAAAGCAAGTCAATATGGGACAAGTCTAAAACGGCTATATTTGAATTTCAAATATCAGTCACAAGGATTCCTACCTATGAATAGAGGACTCCTAACTCAGATACAAGTGATGAACATTGAAAAAGATCAAGGATCTATCTTGAGCTAAAAGATTTCAATCGAGCAAACACCCTGCTGACCCTACTGAGCATAAAGCTACTGATCCAGAGAATATCTTCAAGTGTAATATGAATTCAAGCTACATCAAGTTTACTGACTTGAAGATCTCAAGCTGCTGATCATATCATCCTGATCAAGCTGCTGAAAGCTGAATCACTTACTTGATTCAATCTTTCTTTACAAGAAACCTGCTGAGACAGTGAAGCATCTTTTGAGGTGTGAAAGACTGTTGTTTGTGGTGGAGCTGGTGAAGAGGCAATCCTACCCTTCAAGGACCAGTGGAAGACTTTGGAACATCAATCTCACCTATTCCAAGTGTTCAGTTTGTGAAGCCATAGCTATTGGTGAAGGACAAGCAACCTAGGGGATTTTGTAACAGCTACATAAAAGATCCCTAGTGAATTACCTCCAACATCACAGGAGAAGAGTGGAGTACAGGATTACACCACCTCGAACCACTATAAAAACTGACTACTTACTTTCTGCATTTATATTCTACACTTAGTATATCTAGCACATCAACCTACTGAATCTAGCAACTGAATTCACACACATACAATACTGAGTATCTAATACTTTGTATCATATTTAACAACAAGAAACAAGGCTTAATTTTTGATATATTTCCGCCATACAAATTCAGTAAACACAACGATCGGTGACTGCGAGTGTCGACGGACTATCGAAGTATCGATGAAATTTCTTTGAAGTTCTTGAGTTTGTTAACTCCAAAGTTTTAAGTGTTAAGTTTATTCACCCCCCTCTAAACTTAACCAAAGCCTTTTCAAGGGACCAACAATTGGTATCGCAGCAGTGCTTCTGTTCTGAAGTAATCTTACTTGTTGTACTTGTGAAAATTCTTTGAAAACTTTTTCAAGTTTCCAATTTTCAAAAACTTGCATCATGGATAACAATCAGTATGCTAGAACAATGCTGATGTGTTCTTTGGATCATTTTGATGAATATAAACGTCGTATGCAGGCTTATCTAGCTGCAACACATGATGAAATGATGGATGTACTGACAGATGGACCACTGGAGATCACAAAAGCTGTAATTGTGGATAATGAGATTTAGTACATTCCTAAACCAAAGAGAGAATGGATAGCTGTAGAAAGAAAGGGAGCTAATCTCAACAACATTTCTATTGATATCATTTACAGAACTCTTGATAGCAATATGTATATGAAGGTGAAAGATTGCAAAACTGCCAAGGAACTTTGGGACAAGTTGCAGTTAATCTGTGAAGGCACTGATGCTATCAAAAAGAACAAGATCAGTGTAGTAAAGAAGAAGTTCCAAGAGTTCAAAATGAAGCCAAATGAAACCATTGAACAAATGAAATCTAGGTTCAATGCAAACATGGATGAACTCACCCTGCTGAATGTGAACTACTCACAGGAAGAAATAAATTCAAAAATCTTGGAAGCTTTACCTGCCAAAGAAGTATGGGAGATGAAGGTGACATCAATAGAGGAAATGAGAAGCCTACATGAGGAGGACACCTTCAAACTGTTCTCAGATCTTAAGGCATATGAGTTTAGTAAGAAAGCTGGTGCACGAGACAAAAAAGGAAGAACCAAAGACTACGACGCAAGTCTTTGCTCATCAAGAAGAAACTTCAGCAGCCCAAGATGATATGTTGGATGAGATGCAAGAGCAGATTGCATTACCGAGCAAGAAAATTAGATTGATGAAAACTGGAAAGAGTTCACCAAGGAATTTCACAAAGAAATTTAGTGAAAAGAAAAAGGAAGAATCAAAGAAAGACAATGATTACTTGTGTTATCATTGCAAGAAACCAGGACACTTAAAACCTGACCGTCCTGAGTTAAAACAGAAAAAGGAACCAGATTTTCTTTGCTTTAACAACAAGAAGCCTGGACATTTCAGACCTGATTGTCCAGATCTACAAAAGAGCAAGAGTCAACAAATAAGACATGAAAAGAAAGCAATGGTTGCTAAAGATGAATCTGGTTATGAAGTTGAATCAGATAAGGGAAATGAATCTGATGACACTGCATTGGTTGCTGAATTGGATGATTATGCCTTGATGGCTAACATGGATGAGACAGAGGAGGTATACAATTCTGTATCAATTAATACTCCTGCTGATAGTCATTGTGAATCCACCTATGGTTCAAATCCCAAAAATTCTGATAAAGAGGAAACTTTGGATGCCATCCTTAATCAACTGAGGATAATACAATCTGGTTTTGAGATTGTGAAGGCAGAAAAAGAAGCTCTCCAATCAGAAGTTGAAAGATTGAATGCTGAATTGAGAACACTCAAATGAAAGGAAAAAGAAGTTGGACAGAATCAGTATAAGTCTGCTGAACAGTCAGTAGCCACTGGGTCTGCTGAAAAATCTTGTTCCTATACTGTATTCAAATCTGGGAAGCCCTATGGTGATAGGACATGTCTTGGATTTGGATCTCAACAATCCAACATGAGTGGATCCAGTAAGGTTACTGAACCTAGTGACATAATTGGTCCTAAGTTTGAACCTGCAAAAGATCCAACACCAAGTAGGGTTGCTGAGACTGTAAAGCCTACTGAGAAAATTTCAAGAAAGCAACATCAGAAGTCAAAAAGGTCAGCAGCACCTAATAAGAAGAATAAATTCAAAGGTAGGACTGCTGTACCTTCTAGACCTACTGATAGCAGACCTGCTACCAAGTCTGCTGGACCACAAAAGGGCAAGAATCAGAAATATTCCAAGGATAAGAATCCTAAACCCAAAAATGACAATCATTCAAGGGATACTTATCTCAGGGGGAAAGGTAGACTGTTCCCTACTGATGATGATTGGAATATTCCTGCCCCCACTGATAGAAACAGCAGATACAACCATACTGCTAGGGTAAAACCTAGGCAATGGAATTAGATGATGACTTATATAAGACCTCAGCAGAGACCTCAGCAGACTCTATATTACAGGGTTGTTCCTAACAGACAGCAAACCAATGGTTATACGGGTGCTTCTAACAAGAGAAATCGCTCCAAACAACACTATATACCAAAAATCCAGAAAGTATATATGAATCCTACACAACCAAATGTTAGATCATATGGATGTGTGGAATACATGTATGAACATAAGTATGACACCTTTAGAAGAAGACCTTATGGGAACTTGCCAGGGGTCATACTTACCACTGACCATCATGGACCCAAACAGTTTTGGGTACCTAAAATGCATTGATTTTGTTTTGTAGGGTGTCTGGTACTTTGACAGTGGATGTTCCAGACATATGACAAAGAATAAACACTGTCTGACAAGCTATGTAGCAAAGGATGGTCCAAGAGTGAACTTTGGAAACAAGAACACACCTCGTTACACAAGAGGGTATGGCACACTTGAGAGGAATGGACTAACAATCAGGAATGTTGCATATGTTGAAGGACTGGACTATAACTTGCTGAGCACTGGACAATTTTTTGACATGGGATACAAGGTCACTTTTGACAAAGGTACATGTACTGTCATCAGTGAAAGAGGTGATCAAGTTGTGTTGGCTGGAAAAAGACAACAAAATATGTATGTTGTGGATTGGTCAACTGCAGTTTCAGAAACCTGCCTGATAGTGCAAACCAAATCAGAACTCAATTGGTTATGGCACAAGAAATTGAATCATCTAAATTTTAATGATATCAATCAGTTGGTAAAGAAGAAACTAGTGATTGGTTTACTTGAGATCACATTCAAGAAGGATGCTATATGTGATGCTTGTCAGCAAGGTAAACAGACAAAGTCAAGCTTCAAGTCAAAAACAAAGCAATCAACTAAAAGAGTGTTGGAGCTGATGCACATGGATTTATTTGGACCAGTGACTCCAACAAGTGTAACAGGAAAGAAGTACACTTTAGTTGTTGTGGATGATTATTCAAGATATACTTGGGTGGTATTCATGAATAAGAAAAGTGAAACACTTCAAAAGATGCTTGAACTTTTGAAGAGATTACAAAATGAGAAAAGTGTGACAGTAGTGAAGATCAGATCAGATAAGGGTACTGAGTTTCTCAACAAAGTAATAAGAGAATACTGTGAACAAAATGGTGTACTACATCAACTTGCTGCTGCTGTTACACCTCAGCAAAATGGGTTTGCTGAGAGAAGAAACAGGACTCTAAAAGAAGCAGAAAGAACTATGATTTGTGAAGCATTGTTACCTGAAAGGTATTGGGCTGAAGCAGTTAATACAGCATGCTATACACAATATAGAACCTCAGTGAACAAGAAGCTGCTGAAGACACCTTATGAGATTTGGAAGGGAAGGATACCTAATATATCTTACTTTCATCCATTTGGAAGCAAATGTTTTATCTTAAATCATAAGGAGCAATTGAAGACCTTCCAACCCAAGTCAGATGAAGGAATTTTCTTGGGATATTCTTCTGTCAGCAAGGCATTCAGGGTACTGAACAAAAGGACACTAAAACATGAAGAAACTATACATGTTGTGTTTGATGAACCCAAGTTCACTAGAATGGAAGGTGAAGATTCAGAACCTGCTGATAATCAACAAGTCACTGATCAAGAATGTGTTAATGTTTTGGAAAGGTTCAATGACTTAAAAGTTTCTGACTCTGCCCCTGCTGAACACCCTGCTGGTAACACTACTGATGCAACAACTGAGGAAGTTCAAGGATCTGCTGAACCCCCTGATGCTACAGCAGACCCTACTGAAGATGATGTTCCTAAGAATCAATCTAACCAGAATCCACAATGGTTAAGAGATCACCCTGCTGAACAAGTTATTGGCAACATACAGCAATGTGTGAGGACTAGAAGACAACTAGAAGCAATGTTCACATGCTTCCTATCTCAAATGGAACCTAAAGTTGTTGAAGAAGCAATTTTAGATCCAGATTGGATAATTGCTGTGCAAGAAGAGTTGAATGAATTTGAAAGAAATCAAGTTTGGACACTAGTGGAAAGGCCAAATTATGCAAATATAATTGGTACAAAATGGGTATACAGAAACAAACTGGATGAATCTGGTACCATTGTAAGGAACAAGGCCAGACTAGTAGCAAAAGGCTATTCTCAAGCAGAAGGAATAGATTTTGATGAAACATATGCCCTTGTTGCAAGATTGGAAGCAATCAGATTATTCTTGGCATATGCTGCTTATAAAAACTTCAAGGTATATCAGATGGATGTCAAAAGTGCATTTCTGAATGGCATTCTTGAAGAGGAGGTCTATGTTCAGCAACCTCCTGGTTTTGAAGTTAAAGATCATGAAGATAAAGTGTACAGACTCAATAAAGCACTTTATGGTTTGAAACAAGCACCAAGAGCATGGTATGAGAGCCTATCTCAATCTTGATGGACAATGGTTTTACCAAAAGTACCATTGACAAGACTCTTTTCCGAATCAGTGAAGGAAACAGCACCCTGCTGGTACAGATTTATGTGGATGACATAATTTTTTGTTCTAAAAATGATTTACATTGTGAAAAGTTTGCAAATCTGATGAAAAGTAAGTTCCAAATGAGTATGATGGGTGAATTGAACTACTTTTTGGGTTTGCAAGTCAAGCAGTTAAAAGATGGAATCTTCATTCATCAAACCAAGTATACCAAGGAGCTGCTGAAGAAGTTTGGTATGGAAAACAACACCAAGGTATCAACTCCAATGAGTACAAACATAAGGTTGGATGAAGATAAAGAAGGAAAAGATGTTGATCAGACCTTATACAGAAGGATGGTAGGCAGTCTGCTGTACCTTACTGCCAGCAGACCTGATATATCAATTGATGTAGGTGTTTGTGCAAGATTTCAATCAAAACCTAAAGAAAGTCATTTAGGTGCAGTCAAAATAATCCTCAAGTATCTAAAAGAGACTTTGGAAGTAGGAATTTGGTACTCAAAAGATGGAACCTTCGAAGTTATATCCTACTCAGATTCAGATTATGCTGGATGCAAGATTGACAAAAAAAAAAGCACCACATGAACATGTCAGTTAATGGGAAATAGACTGGTTTCCTGGTTCAGCAAGAAACAGAACTCTATATCAACTTCCACTGTTGAAGCAGAATATATTGCTGCTGGAAGTGGCTGTGCACAAATACTGTGTTTAAGACTGTTAGGAAATCTACGCGGGAACGCAGCGAAATTCAAAATTTTGATTTCCTTTTACCCAAGATCGACTTCGTTTAAGCAATAAACAAATAAACTAAAGATGGTGGTTACCTTGGTTGATCTATAAGATTGACGCTTTGACTGTCTAAGGAGAGTAGTTCTGCATAGAGCCGCCCAAGTGTTCAGCCTCTACCGCTAGTCCACACGAACAGCCCGCCGGAATTCCATCATGGATTGCTATTGTAAAACTCCGGTTGCTAGACCGGCCCTTTTCCCCTCTCTCAAACTCTCTATAGGATGCTCTCTATTTTACACAAGAACTATTAGTTCTTGGAATTGTGTTGTTCAAAAGAGCTTGACACCCACCTCTTATTTATAGTGAGTGTGGCGCCTCTAATAGAGTGGAAAGGAAGAAAACATTTTTCCAATAAAATAAGGAAAATATAATTGATTGATTTATCTCATTTAATTTAATATCTTATATTAAATATTTTCAATATTTTGTGAATATCTTATATTGACTATATTTATCTTGTTACCATAAATCTATTTTTTCAAAATCAATTAATATCCAATATTAATATTATGATAATCTTATTAATTAAATTGCACAAACCAAATATATCCAATACATTAAAACTTGCGCCACATGCATAAACGAATATGCACATATTTAATTAACATGATCAACTACTTTGGCAACCCCAGTCATACACACAACTTTCGGCCACATATATATATATATATATATATATATATATATATATATATATATATATATATATATATATATATATATATAATATATATTTAATTAATCAACAAAATTAATATCTTGTATTATATTTATTCATAATAAATTAATATCACCATATTAATTTACCACTATAACTTTTATAGTATGAGATAAACTTTCCTTATTTGTTTATCATCTATAACCACATTTTAATCCGGCTAGATGTTCTTATGTGTGTGACCCGATAGCCTTCCGAATATGTTGGCAGTAGACACAAAGTGCAAATTACAAAAATGCCCTTCATACCTAACGATCACGGGATAGCGTCTAGCAACACACCGTGACCCCCATTCATCGGAAGAGTCAAATGCAATGACTACTACCTTTCATGTGATACAGTTACCGTGTAACTTACAATCCTATCGCTGTAATAATATCCATACGATCGTATCTTGAGTGTCGATACATTAACGATCGTATCTTGTAATCCGGATATCATGCTCTCTCGAAGTAACTCATTTACTCCCACTTTACAAAGATTCATGAGAGTAAGACATTCCTTATAAGAAGGCCATTTCGGATATTCGATCCCAATCATAGGATACACGATTCCCGGAAGACCAATCATGTATACTCCGCATGCTTCAGTATCATACCCAATCACTACCGCATGATCGCCCCGTGGCTAGGGGAAACCTCAATAGTGTCAAAGCATGACAATCCACACCGTGATGCCATGAAGACTCCGGTCTTAAGGATAATTACACAACTGCCACATAGTGTGACACTTATCCGTGTAAATAGGTCGGTCTAACATACGCATTCTCTAATACACGTCCACGTACAGTCCAAGTGTATCTACACTTTGATAGAAGAGATTTATCCCTGCCCTAAAGACAGAAGACATCTAATACGTGTTAGTCTGTTTATACTATCAATGCCATGTTTAATAGTACATCAGCCTAGAGACATTTAAGTATCAAACTTATTGTTAGGAACATTTATTATGTTTTGATGATGGCTATACTAGCTGTTATAGCAAGCCTGAAATAAGTTAGAATTCTCTGTATAAGTCTTTACTTAGAGTCTGACATGTTGTATAAGTTGAGTCAGACAAGTATTGTACTAGTTGGTAGGACGGCAAAGTAAAACATACATTCGGCAGAGTTAAGCCAGCGAAGCACCAACAGAGATACAATGAAGACTTTATGGTCTGACTGATAACCAAGGAAGTCTATGATGACCTTGGATAAGTCTAAGTTATATTTCAAGTGATGAAACTTAATATTCAAATATGGTGTACACTGATCTCACCCCAATCAAGGATCAGTGAAATACAAAGATTCTCCTTAAACTGATGCAAAGAAGAAAACAGTGAATCGGCTAAGTGAAGACAAAACGGTAAAGGAAGAGCCAAAACGGCTAAGTCAGAAGGATCACTCGACCGTTCAGAAAACAATGAAGTAATACCTACCAGATCAGATTTAATATATGTTGAAGATTCAGAGGATCATGCATTAAATGCACAATCAATAGAGGATCAATCAAGGACGGATTTTCTGCTATACGTTTGAAGAAAGAATCCGATCACTGAAATCAAGGAGAATGCAATTAAGGGGGAATCAAGAATAAAATCAAGGATTATTCCCTCATTAATATCACCAACAGACGGAATTTCAAAATCAAGGTTATTCACGGCTATAAATAGAAGGCATTGACAGAAAAACAAAAAAAATGATCTGAAAAAGGAAAAATCAAGCAGAAACTCTGTCAATTCAAAAAGCCTTCTCTGAACTTACAAGGATACATCTAGTGATCAACTCAGACATCAGAGCTACAAAGTCATATTCAGCACTGAGATTGATCAAGCAAGGTTGTGGATCACATTCACATCAAACTGAAGCAACTGAATCAGAGGCAATCTGAGAAGGAGTTGAGTCTGTGATAGCTGTTGAAAGTTTTTGATCTCAAGGAGCAGCAAAGGAGACTGAATCACTGAAGCTTTTGCAGTCAAGGAGTGATAGTCTTGTAGATTGTGAAGCTTGGTAAGCCAAGGACAATCATACTATTGTATCTGTGAAAACAATAGTGAATTCCTCCAATCATCACAGGAGAAGAGTGGATAAAGGGTTACACCACCCTGAACCACCATAAGCCTTGTGTCAATTTACTTTCTGCAATTTACTATACAGTATTTATTTAAATTGCCTAGATTATAACTTACATCTGTGATTGCCTAAACTGATTTGAAAACAACATAGTAAGAAGGGACTTATCCGCTGCCCAAAAGCTTTTAAACAAATGAAAAGTTTTTGAAACGCCACTATATTCATTCACCCCCCACCCCCCTGACTATAGTTTCACCCTTCTCTGGGACCAACAATTGGTATCGGAGCAGTGTTCCTACTATCAGAAACTGTTCAGATCTAATTTCTGGTAACAAGGAGATCACACATTTTCAAAGTAGTTTTCAAATCTAAGTTTTCTATACGTTTACATTTATATCTTCACTTGCACTTATGGATTCCTCAAACTTTTTGTCAAAAGTACCTGTTTTTAATGTTAATAATTTTGATGAATATAAAATAAGAATTTTGTCTTATCTTTCAGCAACTCATGAAGAGATGCTGGATGTAATTAATGATGGACCAATCATAATCACTACTGTGGTAGGCACACGAGCAGATCAAGGGAAGGAAATCGATAAACCCAAAAAGGATTGGACCAAGGATGACAGGAGAAGAGCAAATTGGGATTTTGTTGCAAAAGACATGATTTTGAAGACCCTAGATAGCAACCTGCTCATGAGAATCAAAGACTGCAAAACATCAAAGGATATGTGGGACAAGCTAGCATTGATAAATGAAGGATCTGAAGCAGTTAACGAAAACAAATTATCTGTGGCAAAACAGAAATTTGAGAACTTCAAAATGAAGGCTGGTGAATCCATTGATCAAATGGACAACAGATTCTCAAGCATTATCAGTGAACTGCAACAGCTTGGACACGCATATCCTCAGAAAGAAGTATGCTTGATGATTTTGAGAGGCTTACCTGAAAGATGGAAGATCATAACATCAGTAATCAGAGGAAAAACAAATCTTGCAAACACAGACACTCTGACCCTGATGTCCCAATTAAAAGCTCATGAATTCGAATTGAACGGTGAAGATGGTGCTCCGGCAGAGACACAAAAAATCACCGCTGCTTTGGTTGCACCCCAAGCAAAGTAACTTTGCCGATTGTATCAGCAGAGAGACACAAGAACTCAAAGAACATGTAGCTTTATTAGTCAAATGTTTTGACAGGTTTAGCAAAAAGAAGCCATTCAAGGGAAACACATCATCAAACAAGAGGTCAAGCTCAAACAAAAACATGAAGAAGAAAGATGATGAATACATATGTTTCAACTGCAATAAGAAAGGTCACTTCAAGGCTGATTGTCCTGAAGAAAATGACAAAGATGATGAAAAGAAGAAATACAAAGCATTTGAAAAGAGGAAAAGCAAGAAGGCACTGAAGGCTGAATCCAGTAGTGAAAAGAATGAAGAATCATCTGATAATGACTCAGATGACAGTGATGAAGAAGATAGCTCAGAAAATGAAAAAGCATGCTTATGTATCAGGACCAAAGAATTAAATGAAGATGATGGTGATAGCTCAGACACTGATTTATGTCTAATGACCAAAGAATCAAATGAAACTGAGGTATCATCTAGCTCTTACTCTTCATCTAATGCATCCACTTCTGACACTGCACAATCTTCTGCTCTTCTCTTAGATACGACGAGACCTAGTCCAAAATCTCATGACTAAATTTGATGAAATTGAAATGAATCATGAAATTCGGAAAAGGAATGCAAGGATCTAAGAAAAGAGAATAAGAGATTAAAGAAAGAACTGGATAAAGCAAAAGCTGAATTAACTAGTAAGGAGACCTGCTTAAATGATCAACGAAAAGCAGATGATCATACATCTGTTATTGACAGATCAGTTAAGAAAATCTCCCCACCAGTAAAGGTAACCACTGCACCATTAAATGCACCAGCTTACAAACCTTCAAAGAGGTTTGGATCCAGATCTGGTCTTGGCTACAACAGTCAGGATGAAAGTAGAAACAATGGTCAACACAATTCTAAATTCAGGACCATCAATGGACCAAAATTTAGAAAGGGACAAACCATAGTTCCAACAAATCATCCTGCTCCGGTGAAGTCAAAATCTAGTGCAGTGAAACAGCAGACTAAATCCTCATTCCAGTCAAGCAAAAACAAAAGCCTTCTGAAAGGTAAAGGTAGACTTTATCCTTCAGAGGATGATTGGAATGTTGCACCTCCAAAATACAAGAAGAAACCATTGAGTGATATGCATCATGTGTTTATGAAAAATCAATCTAGATATGTTCCTAGACATATGAAGCAACACAGGTTTCCTACTGCATATTGGAAAGTGAAGAGGGATGCACATGTACCAAAAGGCAGAAAAATGTATCAGAATATCTTCAGTAAAAATATCAGAAGCTATTCTGCCATGCCTTATACATATGAAGTTGATGACTTCAACTATCCAAAAAGAAGAACTTTTGGATATACACTTGGTATGGGAGGCATGACTTCTAACAGAATTGGACCCAAACAGTGTTGGGTACCTAAACTTAATTAATTTGTTTTGTAGGATGTCTGGTACATAGACAGTGGATGCTCCAGACACATGACAGGAAACAAGAAATGGCTCACTGACTTCAAAGCTTTTGATGGACCCAAAGTCACATTTGGAGGCAAAGATAATCCTGGAAAGATTAAGGGGGAAGGCATAATACTCAAGAACAATCTGAAGATTCAAAATGTGGCATATGTCAAGGGACTTAATTTCAATTTGATGAGCATTAGTCAATTCTGTGACAAAGGCTACAATGTGCACTTCAACAAAGAATGATGCAAAGTGATTCACAGCCAAACCAACACAGTAGTTCTTGCAGGTAGAAGACAAGACAACATGTATGTGGTGGACTGGAGAACAGCCAAGGCAGAAACATGTCTGTTTGTCAAAAATAAACAATCAACAAGCTGGATTTGGCACAGAAGATTAAATCACTTGAATTTCAAGACCATCAACAAATTATCAAAGAACAAGTTAGTTGAAGGCCTGCCAGAGATCAGATTCAAAAAGGAAAGCCTATGTGATGCATGTCAGAAAGGGAAACAAATCAAAAGTTCATTCAAGTCAAAGCCTTATCAATCTACAACAAGAGTTCTACATCTGTTACACATGGACCTGTTTGGACCAGTCACACCAGTAAGTGTAAGTGGTAAGAAATACACCCTAGTAGTGGTGGATGACTTTTTAAAATACACCTGGACCATTTTCATGAACAAGAAGAAAGAAACACTTAAAAAGCTGCTCGATTTGCCGAGAAGACTCCAAAATGAAAAAGAACTGAAGATCATCAAGATTAGATCGATAGAGGCACTTGAATTTCTAAATGAAATTATCGAACCTACTCTTGTGAAGAAAATGGAGTGCTACATCAACTATCTACGGCGGGAACTCCACAACAAAATGGTGTAGCGAGAAAGAAGAAAAGAACTCTCAAAGAAGCGAGTTAGAACAATGATTGCCGAAGCATGCTTGCCAAAGAGATTTAGGGCTGAAGCTGCAAACACAGCATGCCATACACAAAACAGATCAATCATCAACAAATATCATAGAAAGACTCCATATGAAATATGGAATGGTAGAAAACCTAATATCTCATATTTTCATATGTTTGGTTCGAAATGTTTTGTCTTGAACAGGAACCAGTTGCATACCTTTGATGAAAAGGCTGATGAAGCAATCTTCATGGGATACTCAAACACCAGCAAAGCATTCAGAGTACTTAATAAAAGAACATTGGTAATTGAAGAATCAATACATGTAGTTTTTGATGAACCAAATACAAATGGTGAAGATCTTCAAGATCAAGAAAAGGAAGCAGCACAAAGGGAAATCTATACAAGTGCAACCATACAAGCTTCTATCCTAAATCATCATTTTGAAAATCAAGAGGAGCCACATATATACTCAACAGATCAAGCACCAGAACTTGAAGTTCATACCCATGATGAAGCTGTAGAAGCACCAAGTGAAGAACAACTTCAACCTGATCTAAATTGGCTAAGAGATCATCCTGAAGAACAAGTCATTGGAGATGTTCACACAGGAGTTAGAACCATAAGACAACTGAAGCACATGCTAATATGCTTTCTATCACAAGTGGAACCCAAGACCATAGATGATGCAATCCAAGATGCAGATTGGATCACAAACCATGCAAGAAGAACTAAATGAATTTGAAAGAAATGAAGTCGGGAACTTGTTGACGGACCGATATATGGCCAACATCATTGGAGCAAAATGGGTATTCAGGAACAAGATGGATGAGGAAGGAACTGTTGTCAGAAATGAAGCAAGACTAGTTGCAAAAGGCTATTCTCAAGCAGAAGGAATAGATTATGATGAAACATTTGCACCAGTAGCAAGATTGGATGCAATCAGACTCTTTCTAGCTTTTGCTGCATACAAAGATTTCAAAGTCTATCAAATGGATGTCAAGAGTGCATTTCTAAATGGACTTTTGGAAGAAGAAGTATATGTGGAACAACCTCCTGGATTTCAAATCAAAGGAAAAGAAGACAAAGTATACAAACTCAAGAAGGCCCTTTATGGACTCAAACAGGCACCAAGAGCCTGGTATGAAACACTATCACAATTTCTGATCAAGAATGGATTCAACAAAGGAACTATAGACAAGACTCTATTCAAACTAGAGGAAGGAACAAGTACTTTGTTAGTACAAATCTATGTTGATGATCTCATCTTTGGATCAGAGGATGAAAAGCTATGTGAGAAATTTGCAAACCTGATGAAGAGCAAATTTCAGATGAGCATGATGGGAGAATTAAATTATTTCCTTGGCCTTCAAGTAAAGAAAATGAAGGATGGTATTTTTATCAGTCAAGCCAAGTACACAAGAGATTTAATACACAAGTATGGGATGGATACAAGTGGCACAGCAGATACACCAATGTGTGCAAGAGTCATTCTTGGAAAAGATGAAACATGAAAGGATGTTGATCAGAAAATGTATAGAGGAATCATTGGATCCTTACTATACTTGACTTGTTGCAAGTAGACCTGATATAGCATTTGCAGTAGGAGTATGTGCAAGATTTCAAGCTCAACCAAAAGAATCACATCTTCTAGTAGCCAAAAGGATAATCAAGTACTTGAAAAACACTATAAGTGTTGGAATTTGGTATACAAAAGATGGAGGATTTAAATTGATATCATATTCGGACTCGACTATCTTTGGATGCAAAATAGATAGAAAAAGCACCTGCGGAACATGTCAAATGCTAGGCACCAGACTAGTCTCTTGGTTCAGTAAAAAGCAAAACTCCATATCTACATCAACATCTGAAGCAGAATATATAGCAGCAGGTAGTTGTTGTGCTAAAGTACTTTGGATCAGACAACAGCTAAGGGATTATGGAGTAGAGGAGGAAACAATTCCAATCATGTGTGATAACACAAGTGCAATATCTATTGCGAAAATCCACTTTGTTGCATTCAAGAACAAAGCACATTGATGTAAGACATCATTTTATCGAGATCATGTTGAAAAGTGGAGATGTCATCCTAAAATACATACCCACCGAAGATCAATTGGCGACATCTTCACTAAACCACTCGGTTATGAAAGATTTAGCATGTCGAGGCGAGTTAGGAATGATTGAAATTGACTAAGTACCGAAGAGCGGCTAAGCGGAGTAATCGGCTAAGTGACTTCATCAACTCGGTTCAACCTTTGCCGTTACGGGGGATGTAGCAGGTAAGGCACTAGTATCCAGCAAAGTTAACTTAACTGATTGTTAGGAACGGTTAAATGGAGCAGCTCAGTGAAGAATTCACTATATCGGCTAAGTGACCAGCCAAGGCACTACACCGAATTAAATACTTGGACAAATTAAAGTGTGAACAAAATCAATTTTTACACGTGGAGAATAAGGAAATTATGGAGAATTATTCTGTGCAATATTACACACGTGGAGATCAACTTATGATCATGGAGGTAACTATATTATTTTTAGAATTATAAACGCCTCGATTCCCGGGCTCTAATCATTACTTACCTCAAACCACTCCACCATTACGCTCGAATATCACAATTTACATACACAAAATCAAGCCATTATGTCATATAATTATTCCACATTCAAACCATGTTCACACTACCCAAATCAACCTATATAAAGGTTACTTAGAGATTTTCAGAAATCTTTACACTCTCTTGCAAATTACAAACCCTACTTGTGATTTTCACTGAAAACTTGAAGAACTCCTTTCTAAACATCAATTAACTATCTATGGCTTCATCTTCCACAATCTCCCCCACTGAAAAATACTACGAAAAATCAATCATCACTGGTTCATTTTTCAAACCAGAACACTATCTCTCGTTTTGTGATAATGATGCAAAAGCTCAACGCTTGGTTGACTCATGTTCCAATTTGGGGCTGGTGACCTTTCTAAACCCCCCAATCACTGGAATCTGCTATGAAAATCTAATCGCATTTTGGAAAAACACCAAATTTGTGCCCAGCACAAAGAAGACTGAAGTCGATCGCATCACGAGCTCAATCTTTGGAAGAGACATAGTCATCACACCTGGTACACTAAATAGATACCTGCAAACTTCCAATAATAGGTCCGGCTAATGTCAAGTTTGTGACGATTGACGTCCAGAAATTCTGGGCTGAAATAGCCAAGAACCCCAGAAGAAACAGCAAAACATACAATCTACCCAGATCAATGCTCAAACTTCCGTTTGCTAAATTTGCACTAGTCATCACCAAGAATATTGAAGGCAGAAAAGGGTCTATGGAAAACCTAACTGAGGTTCGGATCAGACTGATGGCCATCATCTACGAAGGTACCAAATTCGACTGGGCAACATTTGTTTTCAATCGATTGAAGGATCAAATTCAAAAGGAAATTGATCTATCAATAACGACACCAAGCAAGGGTTTACAAGAAAAAGGGCGATTTCTGGGTGATGAAATCATATGGGTTCCCTCTTCAACACTTATTCAACGAATTGAAAGTACAACCCACCAATTTGCAGTCTTCACACAAGTCAAAGACCATGTTTGCTTACATCAAGGCTTCCATGAAGCCCAAACCCATTCGGGAGCAAAAGAAAACAACACGAAGGCGGTAGATCGGGGAGTGGGACGAAGAACCGGATCCCGACGACACATGAAAGCATCTCTCTGCCTGGAACCAGCAACTTGAATGAACCTGTGACAATAAGTGACGAAACAGCAACAGAAGAAGAAAAGCAACAAGAGGAAATCACCTATCTGGAGGAAGGTGAGGAAGGATATAGAATCACTTCATCTGAAGAGGAGGAGATAGATGAGGAAGAAGATGAGTCAGAGGATGAACACTTTGAAGGTGGAAATCTTGAAGCAAATCAAGAAGATTTGGGGATTTCTGATGATGAACCGACTCTTCAAGAAGTGCTTTTCAAAAGCATTTGTAAAGTTGACAAACAACTCAGTGAGCCAGCTAATAAAGCTCACTCAGCCGAAATTGTCAACTGCCCCACAATAGCACAAGGGGGAACAGTAGCAGATGAAGCAGTCCACACTCAACAGCAACCTCTAAATGACCTTATATCTAATGAGGAAGAACACGAACAAATAGAAGAAGGAGAAGAAGATGCACAAGATGAAAAGGAAGAGGAAGAGGAGGAAAAGAAAGAAAGAGAAGTTGACTTGGAGAATGAGACAGAGCAAGATAGAGATGCTGCGGATGATGGAGATGAAGAGGATGTCCATGTGGCACCAGAGGAAATTGATCCAGAGAGAGTTTTCAATCTGGACATTCAACCCCTCATTTTGGACAAGGAAAGGCAATATTTCAGCAGGCAAAACCTGAAGAATGCCTTAAGGAGTGAAGCAACCTCCTTCAACCACAAGATTGAGGCCCTCATCAATCATATCAAGATCCAAGATGAGGTCATGGAGAGACAAGGAAACCGCTTTGCAATTTACAACAACTCATCCCTCACCATGTCCAAACCAATCTTGAATTTCATCCGGGACAATTGACAACAATCTTAAGCCCTTGGTGGACACTCTCAATGCTCACACTCAACAAATTCAGCATCTGGATGAGGTAATGGAGCAGTCTGGCAAGCAATTGGACATTCTAATCAAAGTTGGTGAGGCCAACAACAAGATACTGGAAAGGAGGTATGGTCCTCTCCCTAATTCTGATACAGCACCAACAAATCTAGAAGCCTTTTTTAGTGCTACCAAAAAGGGGGAAGGAAGTTCTAAGCCTAAAAGCTCCAGTGAAGAGAAGGCAAGCCCAACAGAAAAGCGCAAGGGCAACAAAGGCAAAGGCATCAGGTTTTAAGATGTGAAGAAGTAGACCTTACACTCAATTTGAATTATTTCTAGATTACTTCTATTTGCCTTTGTCTTTAAATAAAAAGATGCAATATCTTATTACCCTATGATGGATGAATAAAATTGCTGAATTTTTGTTCTATGAAAAATTTGGATTACTTATGTTCAGGCTTATGAGGGTTTTGGCATCATCAAAAAGGGGGAAATTGTTAGGAACATTTATTATGTTTTGATGATGGCCATACTAGCTGTTATAGCAAGCCTGAAATAAGTTAGAATTCTCTCGTATAAGTCTTTACTTAGAGTCTGACATGTTGTATAAGTTGAGTCAGACAAGTATTGTACTAGTTGGTAGGACGGCAAAGTAAAATAGACATTCGGCAGAGTGAAGCCAGCGAAGCACCAGCAGAGATACAATGAAGACTTTATGGTCTGACTTATAACCAAGGAAGTACGTGATGACCTTGGAAAAGTCTAAGTTATATTTCAAGTGATGAAACTTAATATTCAATTATGGTGTACACTGATCTCACCCCAATCAAGGATCAGTGAAGTACAAAGATTCTCCTTAAACTGAAGCAAAGAAGAAAACAGTGAATCGGCTGAGTGAAGACAAAACGGTAAAGGAAGAGCCAAAACGGCTAAGTCAGAAGGATCACTCGACCGTTCAGAAAACAATGAAGTAATACCTTCCAGATCAGATTTAATATATGTTGAAGATTCAGAGGATCATGCATTAAATGCACAATGAATAGAGGATCAATCAAGGACGGATTTTCTGCTATATGTTTGAAGAAAGAATCCGATCACTGAAATCAAGGAGAATGCAATTAAGGGGGAATCAAGAATAAAATCAAGTATTATTCCCTCATTAATATAGCCAATGGACGGAATTTCAAAATCAAGGTTATTAAGGGCTATAAATAGAAGGCATTGACAGAAAAACAAAATAACGATCTTAAAAGAAAAATTCAAGCAGAAACTCTGTCAATTCAAAAAGCCTTCTCTGAATTTACAAGGATACATCTAGTGATCAACTCAGACATCAGAGCTACAAAGTCATATTCAGCACTGAGATTGATCAAGCAAGGTTGTGGATCACATTCACCTCAAACTGAAGCAACGGAATCAGAGGCAATCTGAGAAGGAGTTGAGTCTGTGATAGCTGTTGAAGGATTTAGATCTCAAGGAGCAGCAAAGGAGACTGAATCACTGAAGCTGTTGCAGTCAATGAGTGATAGTCTTGTAGATTGTGAAGCTTGGGAAGCCAAGGACAATCATACTATTGTATCTGTGAAAACAATAGTGAATTCCTCCAATCATCACAGGAGAAGAGTGGATTATGGGATTACACCACCCTGAACCACTATAAGCCTTGTGTCAATTTACTTTACGCAATTTACTTTACGTATTTATTTAAATTGCCTAGATCATAACTTATATCCGTGATTGCCTAAAGGCGATTTGAAAACAACATAGTAAGAAGGGACTTATCCGCTGCCCAAAAGCTTTTAAACAAATACTGCCCAAAAGCTTTTAAATCAAAATCCTTTGATTATCAAACAAAGAAAAAGTCTAGAGAAACTTGTTTGAGTCCATAAATGAATCTCGTGGGCTTACATATCATGTCATCGTCTATGAACATCGAGCTTTCTGCCCAACGTCTTCAACACTATCATATAGTCATGATACGAAGTTATAACAAGCATAGTCTGAATAGAACTGGGCTCAGCCTTACAGGGACATTCCCTCTAGGTAAGACATACTAGGTTCATAACCCGGTTGTCACTGATGGAATCTAATTCAGATATTATGGCTCCTGGCCATATCTCTCAATCTTGCCTTTCAAACATTCTTTCATAAGTCGTGAGATATTCATTCTTCAAGATGAACATACCGGCAGCCTTTTCAGGCTTGAGGTTATCCACAAACTTACAGAACTTTTTTGTGCACTGAGCAGTGTTCTACACCTCATCGCTATGTGGCGTCTGCTCACGTTCATTTGGTTGAATATATCTTTGTGGTTCTCAATCTCTCTTGAGATCTAATTTACTCCCACTGTTTCTTTTGGAAGAAACACTTCCTCTAGAAGACGGCATGTTTGGAGACAAACACCTTTTGCTCCGCGGACGAGTAAATAATATCCAACGTACTTGCTAAGATATTCCACAAAGTCGCATATGTCGTACTAGGCTTCAAGCCTTTCTGACTTTGCCTATGACAACTTCAAATCATCGGTTATCTAATATGGAATTTATTCAACCTTTATTCTTTGGAACTCGGTTAAGTATAAGGGCACTATCCCGAAACGGGTAAGGGATACTTCGCATGGCTTGCGTCACACCTTCATCATATAAAGTGTTGTTGCCATTTTGGGAACACAATCTAATTGCGTATCCCAAAGATGGTATCCTTCAAGGGAGAATCTTATTCCTTTTCAGACGACTTCTGAAACACCCTTCAGTTATTAATTACTTCAATCCAATTGAAAATTAATTCCTAAGTAGCTCATCAATCTCATATTCGTACTAGCTCGAACTTTTCGGGCTTTCCGAATTGTCATACATCAATAAATACATTCAACTATTTCTAAAATAGTCCAAGAGAGATACAATCAATTTTTTATGGTCTAAATTGTCACAAGCCAACAAACATCAATATGTTTAGGCTCAAGTCAATCTTCTAGGTTTCATAACCTTTTTCTTAAAAGGGTATTTTAGTCCACTTTGGATAAGATACGTATAACCCACATGATTCATAATCATATGGTTCAACATCATCAGAATGACGTTTAGTTACACGCCTTCCTTCCAGAGAGACTATGTCTAGAACAACCACCAATATCAAGGATAACAACCATACAATACTTAGTTGAGATTTCATCACATATATCAACTATATAGTGACAACAATCTAGTATGTCAGATTCAGTGACCTTTCAACTTTATCGGAATAACATTTATTATTTACTATTGAATTTGTTTACTAAATCTTAACAAATAACTGAAAATATGTTCTTCATAAGAACCGAAAATAATAACATTTATTTAGTTCCCTTATCGATTTACTAGATCCAGAATATGGTAAGTGGTACAACGTTTGCTTCACCTTCCATATCTGTATTTAATCTTTCTAATTTAATCACACTCGCAAGATATCATATAACCAATAGTTGACATTAACTTAGATAGATTTATCTCAACTCACTTGCCTAGAATAGAAACTTCAATAAGTTCTCTATTTAAGCACATGCCCTAACAATCCTTTTTAATCCTTTAAGCACTTGAAAAATGATTCTTATTGTAGCCTTCATAAGACTTAAGAAAGATCACAAGAGCTATGTCTTTGATTTCCTTTCATAAAGAAAATCTGAAGTTTATTAAATAGTTTATTTATCCTTTTGAATCGTATTCAAAACATTGACTATTTAATTAACATTTAAGCAATGAGAGAATTAAGTCGATACTTAAATCATACAATTTTGAAAACAACCTTTCCAAAATTAGACGTGGTCATTCTTATCCAACATTTGAATTAATTGTCATCGTATGACTGAATGATCATCTTGGATCGTATCCAATATATGACTAATTCGTTGAAACTTATTTCAAATGATTCAATCATATCATGAGCTTCCGCTTTCATTAATAATCAAAGCCTTGAAGTACTCCATCAAATATTTAGTCTCCTTGTCTCTAACTACTATAACGGGATTGCTCGTGTCATTGCTTATTTTAAAAGGATCAAAATTACTTAACCATATTTGAGAACGTTTCTCAAAAGGTAACAGTCATAATTTGGTTTTACTAATCGAGAATAAAACATAAATATAAAGTTTGCTAAAACTACAACATGAAAATGAAAATAAAAGAGTGTTGTTGTTTATACACACAAAATCAAAAAATGGTCTTTTGATTTATGATTTTGCTCCCACTAGTCAACTACTCCCAATTAACTTTCAAGAATCTTTCAAAATTCCTTAGTGGCCAAGATCCCATCTGGTTACCCCGATTCCCGACGAGGGCCGATCAACCAGAATAATTCGAAAGGTATGTAACTCTTACCAATCACATCTCTATATGACTCTTGGTGGTTGACTAGTCAACTCTTTGATAATTCACATCTTTATGTGGTAGTCAACACCTTGCCTCTAGAATAAAACGGTCCTGACGAGGGTCAATCACCGCAATACTCTAGTCAAGTCATAACCCAATATTCACGAGATCTCATACGATCATATCTCAATAACGACGATATACCCGTGGTAGGTCAACTCGCGACGGGGGCCGATTAGTTGGATCCGAACAAAGGCTCTTCACCGTCGCTATAATATTGGGAGACAATATTTCGACTTGATTTTTGTCGTGGAAGTATTTACGTAAATTAATTCACTTAATTAATTTTAATTATGGTCTCATCAAATATATCTATCTCTATAGACATACATCCTACACATTTATCTAAATCGTGCATAGTCATGCATCTATCGTATCATATAAACTAAATACAAGCACAAAATAAATAAATGCGTAAATTAACCGGTATGATCATGGACTTTTCCTAGGTGTTGTTTCGAATACAAACTGACAATACCGCGGGTCGCAATCTAAAGGTAGCTGCAACCATCAATAGGATCTTTAATGCTCCATTCTCCAATAGGATCTTTATTTTCGTCTTTCTTTGGTCTTCATCTTATGCTCCATTCTTGTTACATTTAATTCTATCTAATAAAATAAATACACCCGCCGTACACGGGGGGGAGCTAACGGGAATGGGATAAATGCAGAAAATAAACTAGGTCACGTTCTTCATAACGGCCTAGGACAATTTTTAATACAATAGAAAAATTAAATCATTCACATCTATCATATCGGTCGAGTCCATGATCAATCGGGGCCATATAATCATATTATATCAACTATATCTAATCCATACAATAACATCTTATGAAAAAGATAAAATTAAAATTTAACTACTTGCGTCTTAATTAATAAATTAACATTTAATCTATTAAATAATTTTATCCAAACAATTAACTAATTAACATTTAATTAATTAAATGATTTTAATCGAAATATCGTTAACGATTAATTTTAAACGATTTTAATTTTAATTTTAATTAATTAGAACTATTCCAAAAATAATTCAAAATTAAAATTATGTCTCTTTTGTTTCTTTCCTTTTGATTCGTAATCAAAAGGGATGCCTTTGGTTTCCTAAACCAAAAGGCATCTTCCTAAACCAAATTCGGTTTAAGCCTGACCACTTTCTAAAATCAAAATTTTGGAAGTGGCCTAGGCCTAGGCCTTTTACAAATCAAATATTTGAAAAGGGACTAGGCCTATTCCAAATCAAATATTTGGAAAGGCCAAATAATTTTGGTTTAGACCTGGCCACTTTTCAAAATCAAAATTTTGGAAGTGGCCTAGGCCTAGGCCTTTTTCCCAAATCAAATATTTGGAAAGGGTCTAGGCCTATTCCAAATCATAATTTGGAAAGACCAATATTTTATTTAATATGCCTAGCCACTATCCAAAATTAAAATTTTGGAAGTGGCCTAGGCCTAGGCCTTTTCCCAAATCAAATATTTGGAAAGGGCCTAGGTCTATTCCAAACATAGTTTGGAAAAGCCAATATTATTTTAATGCTATGTGGCATCCCAATGGTCCAAACTATTTGAACCATTGGTTAGCCACATGACACAACTAAACAAAGAGATATTAATCACAACTATGAAAAATATTGAATCACAAATACACAAAACAAAAACGGGGGACCACCGCATCACACCGGCAGCCGCCGGTAGCCCGGAGGCCGCCGCCGCCGCCAGCGATCACACGGTGGTGGTGCCGCCGCCGATCGGCGGAGCACCACCTTTGCCACCCCCTTTTTTTTTCTTTCTTTTCGTGTATCGTTTTACGAATCAAAAATCTTTCATATTTTAATTACGTGATTTAAACGATAAAATTAACTACGCAAAATAACATGCTTATTGCTTAAGCTCGAACCTGGCTCCGATACAACTGTTAGGAAATCTACGCGGGAACGCACCGGAATTCAAAATTTTGATTTCCTTTTACCCAAGATCGACTTTGTTTAAGCAATAAACAAATAAACTAAAGACGGTGGTTACCTTGGTTGATCTATAAGATCGACGCTTTGACCGTCTAAGGAGAGTAGTTCTGCATAGAGCCGCCCAAGTGTTCGGCCTCTACCACTAGTCCACACGAACAGCCCGCCGGAATCCCATCATTGATTGCTATTGGAAAACTCCGGTTCCTAGACCGGCCATTTTCCCCTCTCTCCAACTCTCTATAGGATGCTCTCTATTTTACACAAGAACTTTTAGTTCTTGGAATTGTGTTGTTCAAAAGAGTTTGACACCCACCTCTTATTTATATTGAGTGTGGCGCCTCTAATAGAGTGGAAAGGAAGAAAACATTTTCCAATAAAATAAGGAAAATATAATTGATTGATTTATATCATTTAATTTAATATCTTATATTAAATATTTTCAATATTTTTGTCAATCTCTTATATTGACTATATTTATCTTGTTACCATAAATGTATTTTTTCAAAATCAATTAATATCCAATATTAATATTTTGGTAATCTTATTAATTAAATTGTACAAACCAAATATATCCAATACATTAAAACTTGCGCCACATGCATACACGAATATGCACATATTTAATTAACATGATCAACTAATTTGGCAACCCCACGTGTGTCGTACACACAACTTTCGGCCATATATATATATATATATCATATTTAATTAATCAACAAAATTAATATATTGTATTATATTTATTCATAATAAATAAATACCACCATATTAACTTACTACTAGAACCTTTATAGTATGAGATAAACTTTCCTTATTTGGTTATCATCTATAACCACATTTTAATCAAGCTAGATGTTCTTATGTGTGTGATCCGATAGGATTCCGAATATGTTGGCCGTAGACACAAAGTGCAAATTACAAAAATGCCCTTCATACCTAACGATCACGAGATAGCGTCTAGCAACACACCGTGACCCCCAATCATCGGAAGAGTCAAATGCAATGACTACTACCTTTCATGTGAAACAGTTACCATGTAACTTACAATCCTATCACTGTAATAATATCCATACGATCGTATCTCGAGTGTCGATACATTAACGATCGTATCTTATAATCCGGATATAATGCTCTCTCGGAGTAACTCATTTACTCCCACTTTGCAAAGATTCATGAGAGTAAGACATTCCTTATAAGAAGGCCATTTCGGATATTCGATCCCAATCATAGGATACGCGATTCCCGGACGACCAATCACGTATACTCTGCATGCTTCAGTATCAGACCCAATCACTACCGCATGATCGCCCTGTGGCTAGGGGAAACCTCAATAGTGTCAAAGCATGACAATCCACACCGTGATGCCATGAAGACTCCGGTCTTAAGGATAATTACACAAGCGCCACATAGTGTGACACTTATCCGTGTAAGTGGGTCGGTCTAACGTACGCATTCTCTAATACACGTCCACGTACAGTCCAAGTGTCTCTATACTTTGATAGACGAGATCTATCCACGCCCTAAAGACGAGAAGACATTTAATACGTGCTAGTCGTTTATACTATCAATGCCCCTGTTTAATAATACATCGGCTAGAGACATTTAAGTATCAAACTTATTAAAGTGATTACAGATCTCATCAACCATAATCGCCTATCATGGTTTCTCTATCACAGTTTAATACTAAGGACGTCATCATATACCAATTCATAATTGGTTCTTTAAAAGAACAAAATATGACAACAGAAAAAGCCATTTTATATATGTACAAACATAAAGAAATAGTAGAAATGATCTGACCCGGTCGGATCCGGTCAAACCCGATTGGGTTTAGGACACTATTCCAACAAAGACAACAGTTAAGGGATTATAGGATTGAAGAAAAAGAAATTCCAATTATGTGTGACAACACAAGTGCAATTGCAATTACTGAAAATCTTGTTTTGCACTCAAGAACCAAGCATATTGATGTGAGACATCATTTTATAAGAGATCATGTTGAAAAGAAGGATGTGGTGGTTCTTTATATCCCTACTGAAGATCAACTTGCTGATATTTTCACTAAACAATTGGATCGTGAAAGATTTGCTAAATTAAGGACAGAACTTGGAATCATTAAAGTTGACTAATCAGCAGTGTACTGGAATTCACCAAGGGGATTGGTCTTTTCTATGTTGGGTGAGCTCACTTAGCAGATTAGTCTGTGGTATCAACAATTCCATGTACTTATGTTTGGACAATTGAGCAAATGAGTTTGCCAAGGGGATTGGTCTTTGTCATGTTGGGTGAGCTCACTTGACGGATCAATCATTGGTATTAACTTCATCTTGTATTATCAATTGGACAACATAAAAGGATTTAAGCATCGAGAGTAACTCGTCGTGCGGTTCCGCTCGAGACTTATTTCTCGACGGGCCGCTGAGCCAAGTCTACTGATGACAAGGCTGCTGAAGGAAACGTTACACAGTCAAACTTACTAAAGTCAAAAAGCAAATGGCGGGATATTTATCTTATCTTTATAACCACGGTTACACGATCGAACGGTTACAAACATTTATGGATAAGTAATGGGCCACGTGTCAAAATCCCATTTATTCCAACTTTAATCGGGGTTAAAACCTCTGTACGTGCTCTGAAAGTTACTACCGCATCTGTCTATATATACAGACCTTACACAGAAGTTACTTTCAAAAACTCAGATTGATTTTCTCTGCGTATACACTGTGTGAACACAGATTTGAGAACTATCTTCTTCATCTTTTTCTTAAAACAATGGCACCCAAGGATGAAGTTCATATTGGAACCAATCAAAGTGTAAGAGGATATGTTACTGACTGCAACTCCACTGAGTTAGCCATTAATACTGACTACAACTCCACTGAGTTATGTCAATGTGTTGGAATTCTGGAGAAACATTGTCATACATGAAGGTAGAGAGGCCTTCACTACAACTGTTAATGGAAGAGAGATTGAAATATCTTCAGACCTACCGAGAAGATTATTTCATTTTGAACCTGGAAATGGTGCTCCTACCAATCCAGAAGCAATGAATCTACCAAGAATGAAGTTTGTAGATTCAATAAAGACAGATGATTCAATTGCTTCAAATCTGGGCATTAATGTGAAGTATATTGGTTATGAGTATAATCTGCTAAGCAAATTGGTTGCCAAGACCATTTTGGGATTTGTTGGAAGCCTAGATACACTGTCTGGACCAAAAATAGACCTGCTGATCATCATCTGCAGAAGTACGAAGTTTGATTGGGCTAGATTCTTCATACACTACATGAAGAAAGTGTGTATTGAAGATAGAAACGGTACAAGGAAGTCCAAGGTCAGGCCTTTAGGTCTAATGATTCAAACCCTACTGAATCACTTTCAGATACCTGATGTTTTATCTGAAAAGATTAAAAAATCCAGATTCAAGCCAGAAGTTGCTACTCCTATCCCTAGTCTGGATGATGATGAAGATGTAGATGATGAGGCTACTGAAAGTGATGGTGATGATGGAAATGATGATGATGGTGGTGAGCAGGTTAAGAAATTTGTTAAGCCTGCTGCACCTAAGAAGGTTACTGAAAAGAGAAAGGCTGCTGATACAAGGAAAATCACAGAAGTATTAAAGCCTAAGAAAACAAAGAAGCAAACAGCACCGACTGCTGAGTCTGCTGTGGGTCCAGCTGAAATTGAAATTACTGACCCTGCTGTAGTTGCAAAGAAGAAGACTGTTGCTGAAGTTTTGAAAGAGCAACAGAAGGAATTCAGTAGAAAGAGGAAGACTACTGAAGTTGAAACATAGGATCTCTCCAAAAGAATGAAGGAGATTGCCAAAAAGAAGAAACATGGCAATGGGAAACAATTGAAAACTTTGGAGGCTCAAAGGCAACAAGAAGAAGAAGAGTGAGAGGATGTTGAGGTTGAGCCCTTAACAATTATCAAGCCTACTGAGATAGTAGAGGTTGTTGTTGAGCAACCTACTAAAGAATCACAGGAGACTGCTGTACCTGAGCCTGTTGTTGAAGTTGTTGAATCCTCCCCAGTAAAGGCTGCTGAGCCTACTGAAACTACACTAGTTATTGTTGAGCAACTTGTAGAAGAACCATAGCAAACTACAGAGTCTACACCTGCTGTGGAAGTGGAAAAGTTGGTAAAAGACCCTGCAAGTCCTATAATAGTCCAGAGGGAAGAGCAATCTGTTGCTAACCCTACTGATGAGCATATAAGCCAGGGGGAACCAAGTGTAGTATAGATGGAGGTAGTAGGGACTAACATACAACCTGAGCAACCTACTGACCTAGAATCTGTGGAAGAAACTATAAATTTACTTGTTGAGACCTTTGGAGGTCAGCAAGGTCCTGAAACAGCTCCCAGAATGCCAACCATGCCGTTTGAGAGGAAGAAGAAGAAGAGAAAGGAAGGATATGTTGATCCTAAACTCCTACTGGTTGCAAACTACTTTCAATGGAAGTTTGGATTCTATAAGAGACAAAAGCCAGCTGCAGTACCAATGACAGATTTTGAAGAATGGGCTTTTGAGAAATTGGGAGTGGAAAACTTGCTAGATCTGATTGATACCTCTTTATTGCAATCAAGACTGATGGATCTGTTTGATGCACAACAGAAGGAAGAGGGTATCAAGTTTAGAGACCTCAGAGATGAATCAGACAGTGGTGATTCATCATCTGATTCCGGTGATGATCACCCCTCTGGTCTAGGAGGAGTCAGTGGAACTGCTATGACTATTGAACCAAGAGTAGAGCAGTCTACTGGTGTTGGACAATTCAGTGAGAGGCACCAAACTGAACAAATGAATGAGGATCTGGAGCATCTCACCAGGGATGATCTAGAGGCACAAGTCAATGAGGGAATATCTAATGGTGCAAACAGGATAGTTGGTGAGATAGACCCTTTGTTTGTTGTTGAACCTGCTGAGCATACTAATGATCAGCAGACTGTGGATTCAGATGAAGAAAGGGTTACTGATCATATTGAGCCTGATGTCAGTTCAGAGGATTCAATTCAATATCCAATTTTCTAAGAAGTATTTCTGATCTTAGGGAATTTCAACAAGAGAATACCCTAAACAAGTTGTTGTGGCACAGGTGGTACAGGCTGCTGAGGTTCAAACAGCATCTGAACAAAGGTTGGAACAGGAGGTACAGGTTGCTGAGGTACAAACAACACCTGGACATGGGTTGGAACTATCTATGGGTTTGGAGGAAACCCCTGCTGTTGTTGTTGAACAGGCTGTTGTAGTGGAGCCTACTGGAGTAAAGACCACTATAGGGAAAGATAGGCAGCAGACTATTGTTATTGATGAAGATGAACAGCTGCTGGACTATGACTACAGTGATGAAGAATTTCAAATGCCTGAAGAAGAACATGTTGTTGATGAAACCCCACAGGCATTTGTACCTATTTTTGAAGAACCTACTCTTGATCCCATTCTAGAGGAATTTCAAGGACCTAACCCTGCTGGATTGGATATGATTTTTGCAGTGGTTATCAGCAGACAAAGGCAACAATACAATTTAGAAGAGCCTGCCGATGGAGTTGATGGAGGAATGGCTGGTGGGGTACCAGCACATGTTTTGGATGAGTTGAGGACTATCAGAAATGACATTGCTAACTTAAGAACTCAACTTGACAGGCAAGAGCAAAGATTGGAAGACTTAATGAATTTAGTGGAGAATAGAGGAAGAACCACTGAAACTGTTGCTTCCAATATTACCTCCACTCAATATGCTCTTGCTGACCTTGCGCTGGATGTAAAGGGGATCATACAAGGAAATACACTGAAGGAAAAGTTTCTGAAAGATCAACTTGAAGCCATCCACCAGAAACTTGATAAGCTTGCTGAGACACCTAAGCCTGCTGTGGCTGAATCTGCTGGAACACTTCAACCTGCTATATTGGATCCTAAAATCACTTAGAGGATAACTCTACTGGAGCAAACAATGCAAGAAAGGATCACAGCTATTGACACTAGGACTGAAATTATGGAGGGTCAACTGAACAACCTAGTGCTCACATAGGAGAGTGTACATAGTCTGCTGTCCCGTTTTGTTGATGATGTCAATAAGAGGGGAGAAAGCCTAGCAGCAGAAGCAAAAGAGGCTGCCAGAATCTTTGCTAAGAAAAGATGGGAAGAGGACACTAATGCTTTTAGTGAGCCTGCACCTGGCAGACTTCCACTCACTGATGATCTTCTCAAAGAATATAAAAAGGTTTACTATAATAAGAGGAGACCCTATCATGACAAAGGCTTTCATGAAGGTTTAAAATCCTTTTTTGGCTTAAAGTTTTGGGAAGCAAGGGTTAAAGCCATGAGAGCTTCACACAGAGGTGGAAGAGGTGGAAGAGGTGGTAGAGGTGGAAGAAGTTTACCTACTACCAATGCAAAGGAATCACTTAATGAGTTTAAAGAAGTATACATGCGTTTAGGATTTAGAGTACATCAGATCAATCTTTACTCTACCTGAAGCATGGAAATGGTGGAAAGAAGTGAATCCTCATGTTAATTTCTCTCTTATTGAAAATGAATGGATGAGAGAAATGGTAGCAGATATAAGAGCCTACCAAGAACATGTGGAGAAGGCAAGGGAAGAAAGAGAAAGAAGACAGTAGATCAGCATACCTTACCTGTTTTATCACTTGCTGATTCTAGACTGTAATACTTTTGAACAACTGTTTGTAATGATATATCACTACTTTTGGTCTGTTTTTGTTTTTAATCTTTTTGCTTTGCAGTAAGGAGGGTATTGACATCATCACCAAAAAGGGGGAAATTGTTGGACTTATTTTAAAGTTTTAGTGATGAGTGTCACACTAACTGTTATAGAGCAAAGGCAAAAAAGATGTCTAGATGAAATATATAGGTTTATTAGAGTTTGATCTTTGTATAGGTTTGATCAAACAAGCACTGTACTGGTCAGCTGAATTACATCAGTAGACTAGTCTAGATCAGTAGGGTAGCTAGGTCAGTAGACTTATCAGGAACCTGTTGAAGACTGAAGGCTGAGGGCTCAAACTCAGTTATTGAAGGCTAAGGGATCAAACTTAGTAATTAAAGTCAAGGATATGGAATCAGAATTTAGGGAAGTCTGTGATGCCCTAAACTAATTACATATACCTTGTGTACAAGGTCTAAGTTCCACAAGATAAGTGGTGATTGGAACTTAGTTATATGCAAAAAGGTGTAATCTAACTTCATAAATAAAAGTTTGATAAAAGACAGGAAGCTGAAGTGTTCTTAAACACAGCATAATAAGGATAAGCTTACTGATGTGTATATCAGCAGGCTTATGTTCTCAGGAACATGCTGGACACATATTTCGATTTAATCAAAGGCTGCATTGGAAGATTACAAAGAAAGAGACAGCTAACAACCTCGATTTTATCAAACAAATCAATGGTTAAGATTAAAGGGACGTTGGGATGATTCAGACCTTTATCCAATGGATACAAGTCAAAGGGTGGACAGACTGTTTTCTGTCAAAAGGAATCTGACAGTGTCAGTCCTAGGAACAGGCTGAAAAAGCAAGTCAAGATGGGACAAGTCTGAAACGGCTATATTTGAATTTCAAATATCAGTCACAAGGATTCCTACCTATAAATAGAGGACTCCTAATTCAGATACAAGTGATGAACATTGAAAAAGATTAAGGATCTATCTTGTGCTAAAAGATTTCAATCGAGCAAACACCCTGCTGACCCTACTGAGCATAAAGCTACTGATCCAGAGAATATCTTCAAGTGTAATCTGAATTCAAGCTACATCAAGTTTACTCACTTGAAGATCTCAAGTCGCCGATCATATCATCCTGATCAAGCTGCTGAAAGCTGAATCACTTAGTTGATTCAATCTTTCTTTACAAGAAACCTGCTGAGACAGTGAAGCATCTTTTGAGGTGTGAAAGACTGTTGTTTGTGGTGGAGCTGGTGAAGAGGAAATCCTACCCTTCAAGGACCAGTGGAAGACTTTGGAACAGCAATCTCACATGTTCCAATTGTTCAGTTTGTGAAGCCATAGCTATTGGTGAAGGACAAGCAACCTAGGGATTTTTGTAACAGCTACATAAAAGATCTCTAGTGAATTACCTCAAACATCACAGGAGAAGAGTGGAGTACAGGATTACACCACCGGGAACCACTATAAAAACTGACTACTTGTTTTCTGCATTTATATTCTGCACTTAGTATATCTAGCACATCAACCTACTGAATCTAGCAAGCGAATTCACACACATACACTCTTGTGTGTCTAATACTTGGTATCATATTTAACAACAAGAAACAAGGCTTAATTTTTGATATATTTCCATTTGCACAAATTCGGTAAACTCAACGGTCGACGGACTGCGAGTGTCTGCGGACTGCGAGGTATCGACAGTGCCGCCGAAGTTGCTTAGTTTGTTAACTCCAAAGTGTTAAGTGTTAAGTTTATTCAACCCCCCCCCCTAAACTTAACCAAAGCCTTTTCAAGGGACCAACAATTGGTATCGGAGCAGTGCTTCTGTTCTGAAGTAATCCTACTTGTTGTACTTGTGAAAATTCTTTGAAAATTTTTTCAAGTTTCTAATTTTCAAAAACTTGCATCATGGATAACAATCAGTATGCTAGAACAATGCTGATGTGTTCTTTGGATCGTTTTGATGAATATAAACGTCGTATGCAGGCTTATCTAGCTGCAACACATGATGAAATGATGGATGTCCGACGGATGGACCACTTTGGAGATCACAAAAGTCAGAATCGTGGATAATGAGATTTAGTACATTCCAAAACCAAAGAGTGAATGGACAGCTGAAGATAGAAAGAGAGCTAATCTCAACAACATTGCTATTGATATCATTTACAGAACTATGGATAGCAATATATAGATGAAGGTAAAAGATTGCAAAACTTCCAAGGAACTTTGGGACAAGTTGTAGATAATCTGTGAAGGCACTGATGCTATCAAAAAGAACAAGAACAGTGTAGCAAAGAAGAAGTTCCAAGAGTTCAAAATGAAGCCAAATGAAACCATTGAACAAATGGAATCTAGGTTCAATGCAATCATGGATGAACTCACCTTGCAGAATGTGAAGTACTCACAGGAAGAAATATATTCAAAAATCTTGGAAGCTTTACCTGCCAAAGAAGTGTGGGAGATGAAGGTGACAGCAATAGAGGAAATGAGAAGCCTTCAATGATTCCGTAAAGCCTACATTGAGAAGCCTACATGAGGAGGACATGTCTTGGATTATTCAAGTACACTTTCCGTAAAGGATTGCGGAGGAGATTCAATGATTCCGGCTGCAAGCTCTAGGTTTCTGGCGAAGACTTGAGGTCTCCGGTGAAGATTTAAAGTTTCCGGCTGCAAGTTCAAAGCTTCCGGCTCACTTTTCCAGTTTCCAGTCACCTAATACCACAAAAAACAGATAACCTCCCCACTCTCTACCCCTTTTTCTTCACTTTTCCTCTTGTATTTTGATCATTTCTTCATACTCATTCCGTTTTTAGCAATGTTGGCCTAATTTATGATGTTTGTAGGGTTAAAGTTAGGACCTTTGAGTGGTTGCTCTTGTTTTGTTTGGTTTTTCTTCAAAGTGGTTATGAAATAAAGCCCTTTGGTCTGCTACAGATGGGTTTTTGGCGGGTAGATCTACCTGGGCATTTTGGTGTCCTTTGAGTTTTCTTGCACTTCCCTTTATCGCCCATCTGGTTTAATCCTCATTATCCCAAGGTGTCTAAAAGCTCCCTCTTTTCTTCTTGTTTTTAGGATGTCCGATTACGAGTACTCTTTAAGGGACAATTCGGATGAGGACCAAGAGGATTACGAATACGCATAAGATGAAGGGGAGGATAGCCCTTCTAGTCCTGATGTGTCCGCCGGGGACGATTTGTTCGATGAATTGACCTAGAGGGAAACCGCTCGTCAACCTCAAGATCCCTTTGGCCTAGATTATCTTTTTCCCGATCCGACGCCGCGATGTAAGAAAAGTCGCAAAGAAGCCGCCCGGAGTCGGGGCGAAGGAACCAGTACCAGCGCCGCCGGGGACGATGAGGATACCTTTGCTGAAGATCAGGCCGCTGAGGTCAATACTAGCGGAGCCGGTGGGGGTGATGAGGACGTAACCCTTATTGAGGATGCCACTTTTCAAGAATTGATGGGGTCCTGCGAGGATGAAAACATGCCACTTCCTCGCATACTTCCTTGGGAGCTTCCTAAGAAGACATAAAGAAAGAGAGGGGCATCTGCGACCTCAATGGTTGGGGAGGCGGTGGCGAAAGGAAAGAACCCAAAACCCAACAGCCCTGAGGCTTTAAGGGAGTTTGCTCTTTTAAATTTATGTGAGAAGGATATCGCAAAACAGTGGGGTCGGATCTTAAAGAGTAAAGATCTCTGTTGAACGCTCCAACGTCGCTTCAACATCGATCCCTCCCTCTACAAGTTTTCTTTATTTGATTTTGACAAACATGAAGACATGATTAAACCTGGTGATCAAGAGGATTTCATCGGTGCTCGTCACCCTGGGGATTCCATAGTGCTCCATGTTGACCATTTTTTCACGGGCTTTCGACCTCCATTTGACCCATTTATGGTCGCTCTGCTATGTGAGCTACAGATATTTCCTTGTGACCTTTCTTTAGGGGCCGCTATCCAGATCATGGCCTTCATTGTTCTATGTCAGACAATGAAGAAAAAACCCACCCTCACTGTGTTTAAACAATTTCACCTTATCTACAGGACCTCTATTCCGGGCAGATTTCAGTGAGGACTAAGACTCCCCATTTGTTCTTCCATCTTCCCAACAAAATACACAACTGGGTGGGATCGCATTTTTAAGGTTGAATCAAAAGTCGGTTGGCCTTTTCCCAATGTTGCTCCACACAAAAGGAAGGTCTCTACTCTCGCTGTTGGTGAACCTCTCGTTATTTAGCTCCGATTCGTTAAAGGACTCCTGGCGATCATAAACTCCGATGGAGTCGAGCCTTCGACAAAGAATGTAACCTGGGTCGAACTTCTAAATATGGTGGAGCCACACCTAAGTAGGGCAGGATTGTTGGCCCACGAAAAGTGCAAGCTTTAGTTGCCATTGAACCTGAGGAATGCGACTCTGATTGGATAGGAGATTGCCATTTGGGCCAATGCTTCCCCTCTGAGTGCACCATATGCCGTGGCGACCCCAATAGAAGACCTCGCCGTAACATTCTTCTATTGTCTTTTATTTCTTTATTTTTCATAGCTTATTGTTTGCTCTTCATTATTTTTCCCTATTTTTGACAAACTATTATTTTGTAGTACCCATGGTTGATGCCAACAATTGCCGGGCTCAGAAGAAGTGACTCACGGATGAAGCTACAAAAGTTAGGTAAGAGCAGTTGAAGCAGCTCCGGGGAGGATCCCTCGTACTGTGGATGCCTCCATAATTGATGAGACATATGACCCCCATCTGCAAACTCAGCCAGTAGCCAACATAGCTACGGGCTCAAGTCAAAATGGCGGGGCGCAGAAGAGATCGCAGGCCAATGTACCTGCTAAAGAGTCTTAGGCCTCCAAGCGATCCAAAGCTGTTGGTGATTCTGACAAAGGCTCTGGTCACACTGACATGAGTCCTGCTGATAAGTCCACCTTGCGACCTGAGACGGTGAGGGGAGAGCTTGCCGATGAAGCTAGGGAATCGCTGCGGGGATCCTTGCCCCGTGGTCATAAAGGAAAAGAGGCCTTTTGGATGGATCCTGAGTTTACACAAGGTCTTGATATGACCAACACGGGCCAGAACAGGGAGGCAATAGCTGATGTCATTCCCTTGACCCGTCTCTCATGGGACTCGCCACCTAGTGTTCTGATGGAAATTGGCCGAGGAATCACTGCTCACGTTGTGGTTCAAGATGATGCTCCCACCAAGGATGAGGTCACTGAGCTGAAATACCTCACTGGCCAGTTTTGGATCGTATCCTCTATGGTAAATTTATTTCCTGTCTTGTATTTTTCCTTCATTTATTTCACGTCTTCTATTTCTACTAGCTTACTCCTTCTTTCTTGTTTCAGCTTGGGAGTCGCATCTACAAGGCAACTGAGGCCGGTGAGAAACGTAAGGCTGAGCTGAAAAAGGTGACTGTGGCCTTTTCCATTTCAGACAAGGCCAAGACAACTGCTGAGGCCTAGAATGTGAAGATCCTGCAAGAGAATGATCACCTGAAGGATGCCATGAAAGCAAGTGCGAAGTTGGATGCTCAATTGCAGCATAAGGTGGCGGTCCTAAATGAGAAAGCTCAAAAATCAGCTGAAGAGTTTAAGAGCGCTCATGAGGAGATTGCAAATTTGAAGGAGCAACTTGCTGCTGCCAACAAGGCCGCCGAGGAAGCTGGTCCTATGGCCATTGCTGAGTATAAGCTTTCTAACGAGTTTCTGTAATTCCAAGAGGCAAGCTTCGACCAAGGCTTCAACCATTTCGCGAGATTCCTCTGGGTGAATCGTGGTCGAGATATTGTCAGCCTTGAAGAGATGGCCAAGTGGGTCGCTTTGTCCCAGCGCAAGCCTAGGTTGTTAGCTTTTCATCCGGACATCCCTTACTCTGAAGATCATATTATTGATATCCATACTGGGCAGATGAAGGATGGCGAGCCGGTTTGGGATCCTCCGCCTCTCACTGCTGTAAACTTGGCTATTTTGAAGAAACCTCTTGTTGTCGCAGATCTTCAGGCTGGTGATGAGTATCTCAATTTGACCGACGATCACACTAACACTCCTCCTGGCTCGAGCTTAAGATTTTACTCGTTTTTGTGATAACCTCTGCGATCTGTAATAATTCAACTTTGCTTTGCTTTTGTTTGAATGATTTCAGCATTCTTCTTACCGTTGTATTGTAATGACTTAACTTTTGACCTATGGCCACTTTTGGCATGTTGATTTATGCACTTCTTTCCTATGATTTGTCATCTTTTTTTCTTGTATGTATGTGACCCCCTTTATTTTGGCGAGGTTGAGGCCGTAACGCATGAAAATAATAGAACATTTGAACCGCCCTTGTGTTTTTGAAATTAAAATTTGTAATACGTGGTCACCTTGTTTTGGGCGAAGTCTTAAGGGGTTCGACCGAAATAGAGTTCCGCATGTGGCCCCCTTGTGTGAGATGAGGTCGCTGTAGACTTGTTTGAAATGAGATCGAGAATTCCAATTGCGGCCGTCTTGTGTTAAACAAGACTGATGGCGACCTTGTTGTGATGCGCTAAACCTGAGTGGCAAAGGATGAAAAATTTTCGCACGCAGCCCCCTTGTTTGGAGCAAAGCCTTGACGGTTTGATCGAAACAACTTCCCGTATGCGGCCCCTTGTGTAGAGCTCAGTTTTTTAATTTTTTCATCCGGGCCCCCTTGTTTTCGATAAGCCTTGGGGTTTTTACTCCACGGGCTTGTCCGTGACAAAGTGACTATGTATTAAACATACGAATAGCTCACCTTTTTGGGACCTCAACGCAAGATATGCTCATGCTTATGCAAGGGAATCGATCTTACTTGTAATATATCTTCAAATTGTCCGCATGCCAAGGCCTTTCATATTCGCAGCCTTGATTATCCTTGAGAACATAAGTCCTTTTTTTGACTATCCTTGCGAAAAAGGTCGGCCATGGCTCGGCCTCTGGGGCTCATCCGCTAGGGTTGCTGTTGTGTCGTTGTTATGTTTCGAATTGGACTGCTCCCCTGGTTCCTCGTTGAAGCTTGTTTCTGGGATGAAATCAAGTAAGGCCTGGGCTTTGATACCTTTACGTGGCTTATATCGGATATCAAAATCGGTGAGTTCAATAGCCCATCGTAGTAGTCGACCAAATAAATCTGGCTTGTGTAGGACTTGGCACAGTGAGGCATTAGATAATAGAGTAATAGTGTGCGACAAAAATTAAGCCCTTAATTTCGGTCGGCTATGACAACACAGTAGGCAAACTTTTCAATATTAAAATAGCGACTGTCAACTGGACTGAGAGCCTTAGACACATAATAAACGGGCTTTTGTAGGGTTCCGTCCTCCTTGACAAGCGCAACGGTGACAGCTCGGTCTGAGGCCGCTAGATACAGAAGCAAAACGTCCCCAGTCATAGAGCTGA
This sequence comes from Gentiana straminea, assembly GCA_036785695.1. Lineage (NCBI taxonomy): Eukaryota > Viridiplantae > Streptophyta > Magnoliopsida > Gentianales > Gentianaceae > Gentiana > Gentiana straminea. Next base: position 817,103 of record JAVUPR010000340.1, read on the forward strand.
TCAGCAATGGTGGGCTTCACAAATAAGCCTTGAGCTCTTTGAGAGCCTGCGAGCCTTCCCTATCCACAAAAAGGTTGTGTTCCATTTGAGGATTTTGAAGAAGGGTAGGCTTTTTTCCACAGATTTAGAGATGAATCTTCCCAAAGTGATTATCCTCCCGTTTAGCCTTTCCACCTCCTTGATCGTGGTCGGCACGCTCATATTTATTAGAGCCTCTATCTTCTTGGGGTTTGCTTTGATCCCCCTTTGGCTCACCATAAAGCCCAAAAATTTCCCTGCCTAGACCCCAAAAGTGTATTTTGCAGGGTTAAGTTTCATCGAGTGCTTTCTTACATTGGCAAAAGTTTTGCGAAGGTCCACCAGGTGATCCTGACGACTTGACTTCACGACCATATCATCAATATAGGCTTCCATGATTTGCCGATTTGTGAGCTGAAAACCCTGTTTACCATCTACTGATATGTTGAGCCAGCGTTCTTCAGACCAAACAGCATCACTTCATAATAATAATGTCCGTCAGCGGCCCTAAAAGCGGTCAACGCCTTGTCATAATCGGCCATTTTTACTTGATGATAACCTGAATAGGCGTCCAGAAAGCTCAGCATTTCGAAACCCGTGATCCCATCTACCATTTTATCAATCCTTGGCAGTGCATAAGGATCCTTAGGACAGGCTTTTGTTTAGGTCGGGGAAGTCGATACACATCTGCCACTTCCTATTGTGCTTCTTCACCATGACAACGTTCGCTAACCAAGTCAGATACCGAAGCTCCTTGTTTATGCCCACTGCCAAAAGATTTTTGACATCGCCCTTTATGGCGACCTCCTTTTCTCCAGAGAATTGACGTGCTCTTTGCTGGATCGGCCCGAAGTTGGCGTCGACGCTTAAATAGTGTAGCGTGACCTCCGACTCCACACCCCTCATAGCTATTACTTCCCAAGCGAAAGCATCCATGTTATCTTTCAAGAGCTCGATCTGCTCCTCTCTTTCCGTTTCTGTCTTCTGTGACCTAATCTTTACTTTTGATCGGGGTATTTTTCGTTTATAATAGCCTCGACCAGCTCGTCATCAGCTGTGAAATCTGGATGATCCCGGACATGCAGTGTCTCAACCTCCATGAATTTACCTGTGACCTCTTTCATCATGGCGACCTGGGCTACGCCCATACTGAACCCTTCAACTCTTGGTCTTTTGGAGTCGACCTTGTTCTTGGTCATATACTCGAGAAAAAACCTTGGTCGGCTTGTGGCGACCCCAATATCATCGCCAATATGAAATTTGACGCGTTGATGTGGTACGGATACCACCATTTGGAATTTCTTCCTGGCCAAAATTCCCAAAAACATATTATAGTAAGAGGGAAGGTCAATGACCAGGAAAGTTATTACCCCAGTTCGGCAGGGCTCATAGTCTCTTATAGTGATGTTGAGGTCGATTGTGCCTTTGACCCTGACCGTTTCATTTGTGAAACCCTCTTGCACCCTGAGGTAGGGCTTTAGTTTGGCTTCCTCAAACCCAATTTTTTTGAGACTGTCAAAATAAATGACGTCGCGGCCCGCTCCGGTATCGACCATGACTCGATTGACGCCATGCTGGTCGTTTACTCCGACTTTGAGAATGATTGGTATCTCCATGAGTTCTTCCACAGTTGTGAGTTCACTTTTAGTGAACGTGATTCCTTTCTCCATTTCTCCCAAGACTATCTGTTTCTCGAAACCGCACGTGTTGATTGAGTGTATTTGCGATTTCGGTTGATTGTTGCTGGGAAGACTCCCATGAATGACTTGAACCTCCCTCTAATAAACGCGAGGGTCGACGTTTCGTAGGCCTGGTTCTCTCAAAGTGCTCGCGAATCTTAAAGAGTATCTGGGATGGCTTGGTATTTAGAGGGACGAAATCACCTTCGTTGAATTTATATGGCTTCTTGGCCTCGCGATCCTGATTCGTGTCTTGGCCTCGTTCTTTCCTGCGATCGTCACCGTGATCCTCTTCTGCGAGTGTTGCTCTGCTCTAGATTTTGACTTTCCGGAAAACGGTGCTTAACTTACCCCGATCATTCTAACCCTCTCCAGCATTTCCCTTAGGCCTGATCTGGGTGGCCGTATGTTACATTCCGTCTTCATCGGGCCCTTGGCTATTCCTGTGAGCAAGCAAGTTATGATGGCGTCGTCAGGAATGTTTCTTGTTTGATCATACACTCTGCTAAACCGTTCATAGTAATCTTTTCCTGATTCATTTTCTCCCATGTGGATCTCATAAAGATCCTCATTGGTTTTCTTCGGCCTGCTTGCCGACTCGAATTCTCTTACGAATTTTTCAGACAGATCTTCCCAGCTTTCAACCGAACCATGAGGAAGCCTGTAGACCCAAGAGGCGGCCATGTCCTGCATGCTGCCGACCAGAGCGATGCACCAGGCTGACTTGTTCTGAGTTGCTAATGTGATGCGACCTTGGAATGTTGTGAGCCAATCATTCTAACAGGTGTTCCCATTGTAATAATTATAACTGGGATAGCTAACCTTTTCCCTGTTGGAGGGCAGTGTTTCGGTGATTTTTCTGGCAAGCACATCGATCTCAGAGATTGGTGTGGCTTTTTCAGCGGTCCTCGACCTCTTCAGCTCTGCAATTTCTTTCCTCATTACTACCATTTGTTCGGCCATAATAGGGTCAAACCTTTGCTTTGCCTGGGGTTGATCAGCTGCTTGCTTAGTCCTGTGCCCTGAGTCCGCATGATTTTGCGTCTCCTCTTGACAAGCTCGATTTTCCCTTATGATTATACGGGCATCTTTTTCGTTCCTCTGCCCTTGCCTGGGAGTTACCTCTCTCTCTGGAAGACTCAAACGGGGATCCTTTCTGCTATCGTTTCTTGGCTTCACTGCGGCCTAGCCCCCTCTAAGTGTGACATTCAGTACATGTTGCGCGTCGCTCGCGGCGAGAACCACTTTCTGCGATCCATCCCAATCTGCCATGGGATTATCGAATTTCTCCCCTCCACCCTCCATGCGGGCCTAATATTCTGCGCCCCCCTTTGCCAGGGATTAGGGTATTAGAGGTGATCCCTTACTTCCTGCCATCGCTGGGTAAGCGAGCTGATTTGGCTTGGAGATAAGACTTGCTAATTGGATCGCTACCGACTGTCTAACAGCACCTTTCTGACACCCTCAACCACTTGGTACTTTCCTTCACTTTTGGGGAACAGTTCAGAGATGTTTTGGATAGTGATAGTTCGGGTGACGTAGCGGCCGGAAATACAAATTTCAAGGGAAAAGGTGATGATTCAAACACAATAACCCTAGAAATTTGTACGGTTTCTTCCGATCAATGCACACACTATCTCTGATACACAAAAAAGGTTCCTTTTGACAGTGTTTGTTCGACATGACAATAACACAGGAGATATATGCGGTTTTTCTTGCAAAATGGCGAGATTGAACCTTGAATATACCGAGAGAGGTGATTTCTCAAACGCAAGCTCAGTATACCTAGGCTTTCTAACACAAACACGAGCACGCTACTAACAAACTGCCACACCATAAGTAAAAACATGAACTTGAACGAAGAACACCACGAGAGAGGTGATTTCTCAAATGCTAACTCATGAGTTTCGTGCAAGCTATGTTAAAGTTACCCTCTTTTCTTTCATGTTGGTAAGATGAACTCCAAGACTGTATGAGAACATAGCCAGACTCAACGAAGTGATGAAGATAGTGCTCCTCCTCTTTGCCTTGTCTAGGCTTTCTGGGTGACTTCCACGTCGGAAAGACCGAAAAACTGATTTTTCCGGTAACAGAGCCAACTGATAATGCGGTTTATTATCACGGTGGCCCAGCGGTGGTATATTGAATGGATATCTGGCTTGTTTGATGGGTTTGAAGTTTTTAAGGCCAGTGGTGCTCGGCGGCTGTATGGGGGAGTGAATGAAAGTTTAAGATTATAGATAATTTGACAGAGTTTAGTCATCTTTTATCAAATAGCATGTTTGTTCTCAGTTAAACAAGCCCTTTTATAGGAAGGAGGGAAGCTTAGGGTTTGAGTAAAGACAGGTGGATAAAATATCTTACAAACAAGTAGACAAAAGATCTGAATGAAAAGTAGACTACATATCTTGGCGGCGTCCTGTGTGTTCGATTAGATCGCTATCCACAAGGTCGCCTACTTCTCGACAAGTCTCAGATTTCCACTGTTAACCCTCTCTAATGCTCGTTTGGTCTTTATGGACCCATCGTTGAGGTCGCAGGTCAGCCCCCTGAGCTACTAGTGACCTTATAGGTTCGAAGGATCTTGGCGAGGACCTGACTGCGGTGACCTTGAGTTCATTGGCGTTGCAGACGCTATGGCCGCGGACCTTCTCTAACCTGGTGGCAAGATATGCTTTTTCCGGGGACTCATAGGTGGCGATACTATTTAGACATATCACCCGGGTACTTTAAGCGAGATAGCACCAACTGAGGGGGAACAACAACTGACAACTGAAGACAGTCAGTTTGTTGAAGATATTTCTTAAAAAAACGCAACAGATCTCAGAGAAACAAGTTTCTGCTACGGATATCAATCAAGAGCAACAGCAATTTCAGCAGCAGGAAGCTCAGCAACACCAATCAGAATACAACTTTGAACCTGAAAGAATCATCGAACTAATGAAGATGAAGCTCAGGACTGAAGATTCAAGGGAATCTATCAAGGATGTTTTGGAAAGTGAATAGAAGCTACTCTTGCAGAAACTTGAAATAGAAGACTTATATGTACTGTTTCCTATGGATGAATTCCTCACCAAATTCAATCTCTGTCTTGGGATTCATCTCTTCTTGCATCGTTTTCAATGGTTGTCTTTCGAAGCTCAATCAGAGTTTCTTGACAGTTATTAGTGACGATATCCATCTTCTTTTCAAGTTCGCTTCTTTCATTTTTGCTAGCCTATAAGGACTTTAGAACTTTTCCAAACAAACTGTTATCATCCTTCGGAATTCTGATTATCTCATTATGATAGAATTTAATGAGATCAACCTGTGTAGGAACGTCTTTTGAGCTTCCAGCTTGTTGTTCATTGGCTTTGCTCGTCTCAGCCTCAGTTGATTTAGCTTGTTTCAGCGGTGAGAGAACAACTTGCTTCAATTTTTCTTTGAATTCTGCCGACCTGCTCCTTTCATCTAATTGTTTTCTAATTTCATCCAGATTTGATTGATCAACATTTCTTGCAGGTGATATTTGTATGTTGAGTTCATCGTCTGATCCTTCTCCAGCCATGTTTGCTACAGTTCTTGCTATTTCTAGCATAGATTTATCAGTAGGAGATTGATAATCTCCTTCTTTTTCTTGTTCATCAGATATAGTTCTAACGGTAGAACTTTCACTGCTTTCTTCAGAATTAATAGAATCATCATCAGTGTTCTGATCAGTTTTAGTCTTCTTTTCTTGTACAGAGGCAAGAATCCCTTTTTTGCAAATTTGGATCTTCTTGAGAATCATTATCATCATCATCCTTTTTGAAACATCCACCAGATGTGGCTTCCATCCAATAACTATTTCTGATCAGCGTATATCCTTGATTTAAGAATTCAACGGTATTGATCATTTCTGATAGATTAGTAATGTTGTAGAGATCAATTCCCCATTTTTCAGTAGCTTTCATTTCTGCTAGCTAACTCCTTTGAATGGCAATAAAACTGAATTTCCAGATTTGATATTTGTGCAATCGCTCATAACTAGTTGTCATTAGTTCTCCATGATCAGTTGAGGACTTATATTGAGTGACAATCTCCTCAGATCCTCTTGTGATCTCCTGGTCATCTTCCAGAATAACATTGTCAGTTTGCATAGGGTCAGTTCTGCCGTTTCCTACCTCAGCAGTAACTGGGATGACAGATGTATCTCTTTCAATGGCTGAAACTGAAGATTATTAGCTCAGTTTCTAGATTCTTGTCACTAACAAGTTCTTCAGTGACTTGTTCTCTAATAGGCTCAAGTTCCAATTCAGGAACTGGAACTTCTTTCATCGAGGATTCAGTGAGTTCTTCTTCATGGACCAGCTCGTCCAAGTGAATGATCTTAGTCGATCTTGATTCTACTTCAGCTCCTTTAACTTCAGAGTGAGAAGCTGAAAATTCTTTGACTAATTCGTCAAATTCTAATCTGGAAGCAGATTTTTGAGGTGTGGATCTAGATTTTGAAAGTAACTAAAGCATATCCATAGTTGCTTTGTCAACCGATCTTTCTTCACTATCAGATCCTTCATCATCATGCTCAACCCTCAGGGTCTGTTCCCCCTGAGTCTCAGCTTCCTTCTGTAAGTCATCTTCAACATTTTGTTCTCTGTTGACAACTTCAGTTTCCGGTTTCATTTTGATTTCTTGTGAGTGTGTAACTAGCTCTTGAATTGGTAAAGCTTCAGTTACAGATGTTGGAACAGATTGGGTAAGAGTAACTTCAGTTCTCGCTATTTGTGCTGATCCTTCAGCAACTGAAGTAGTGACTTTTGTTGGTGAAACAAGATCAGATTTGTCTTTCTCTAAATCTTTCAATTGTTTCCTTCTTTTCCTTAATTCTTCAACTTTTTCCAAGGCTTCATCTCCAATTACAACTTTCTTCGATTTTCTGCTTTTCTTCTTTTTAGGTTCACTTACAGAACCTTCAGCTTTTCTTTTTCCAGATTTTTCTTCTTTAATAACAATCTTCCCATCGACAATCGATGTTTCTTTCCTCTTTATGATTCCAAAATGATCGAGTATCCTTTGGACCACTAGTACATCGGTCTTCTTTTTGGGTGTGTCAATTGATTGTGCCACTAATTGATCAAATAGATATCTTTGCCAATTCAAATTTTCTCCAAACCAGATTACATATAGTAAATCCAATTTTGCTCCAGATAGATTACTAAAGTTTCATGCATTTCCAATTATGTAATTTGCTAACATTTTGGAGAGAAAATTGAATTCCGGTTTGAGTAAACTTGTGCTCCCGGTCTGTGAAAATGTGGAGTCTGCATCAATTCCTATATCTTTCCATAATTTATCCTTCTGTTCTTTAGTCAATTTAATGGCTGCCGTTCCTCCAGATTTGTCGAACCCAAAAATCTCTGTAATTAGGTCTTCAGTGACCTTAATTTGTTTACCATTGACAATTGTGGTAAAAGTGTGTGTGCCCTCTCCTTCTAGAGCCGTACTTCCAAATTCATAAAAGTCTCCAATGCTCTCCAGACATACACTCTTCAGATTGATACAACATCCAATCCTTTGATTTGCTGTATTTTTGTTGCAATAACTTTGGCTAGAGTTTGATCAGCATATTTTGCAATAAACTGATCAAGAGAGATAATCATTCCAGGTTCAACATGAGTAGAAGTCATTGTTTCCTAGATTTGATTGAGAATTTGAAAACTCGGGGATTTAGAGGATAGATTCAAAATTCAAGTGTGAAGAATTGTACAGAAAATATCTAGGTTATTTATAATTTGTAGCAAAGGTAGTTGAAAATTGAGTGGGACTCAAAACGTCTTGTCATAAATGTTTTGAGATTGCGACAATGAGGATGAGTGGAAAAGATGGACGGTTGAGATTGAAAAAGATCATGTCTATTCTTGACAACCGTAGCTAGACAGTAGTAAGTAGGGTAGATGCGGTGTATTTCCAGCTGTACACCTTCAGTCTTGTACTTATACCAAATTCAAAAACTCAGTTGTGAATACAACTCAGTTTTGTGAATCACACTTCTTCAGTTCTCAGTTAGCGATATTTTCTTGCAAAACAGAATGAGAGATTTTTGGAACCCATATCTGTTTGGGTCTTAACTGATTATTAGTTTTAGATGATATAATTTTATTCTTGACTTTATACTTTTCTTGATATTTTGAGTGAGTAAAGTCAGTTTTCACAAACTTTTCATGTTTTGTCCTAACAGTTTTTGGTTTGTTTAGTTTGTGAAACTGATGTGATGGTTTATTCCAGTCTTCATCAGTGGGAAGGAGTCTCCATTTCCCTCTGAGTCTATTATTCCATGAATGATCTTCAATCTTGGATAGATATGACTTGAAGATTTTTCTTACCGATCTCTGATCAGTTTTGCCTTTTTCAGCCTTTTGAGCCTTCCTGTAAAATCTTGTTGGTTTGGTGCTTTTTACCAACTGATTTTCCAGTTATGTCAGTTTGTGTATTTGGTGTGCCTGATTTTTTGTCAGTTCTAATAATTTTATAAGTTTTCTGATTTCCTGATTGTTGTGCAGTCACAAATTTTATTGCAACTGAACTTGGTCTGAACTTAGAATTATACTGATTAACAAACCCTAAACCAGATCTGTCACCAAATGGTTTTCCAGGTTTGAATTGAACACTAGGGATTGGATCAACTGATGATTCTGTGATGTTTATTACTTCTGTCAGTTCATCAGTTGGTCGAATTACCTTGGTTCCATTATTAGCCTTGATTAATTGATCTCAGCATTTAATCTTGAAACTTCAGCTTTCAATAACTTTTTCTCCTTTTTAACATTCTCATAATTCTTTTGAGTTACCTCTAATTTCTTTAAGAGTATTTCCAAGATTTCATTGAAATCTTCATTTCTCTGATTGTTTTGGGCAATGTGAGTGTTGCATGTGAATGCAATTACCTCATGGTGTTTGATAGATAAATTCTTATCCGAGGAATCTTCATCATTTAGAACTTGTTTCCCTTTATCATGGATATTTGCCTGTGCCGCTCCTAGCAGTATGATTTCCTCATCACTTTCACCTCCATAACTCGTGGGTAGAGTCTCATCAATATCTTTGGCTTTTGCCATGGATGGTTCTTCAGTCAATTTTTCTTCTATGTAATCAGCTACTCGTAGCAACTCCTTTTCTGCTTCTTCTGAGAGATCACTTAGGGATGGAAATCCTTTGGATTCTTCATCATACGCGTTAAAATCAATATCCTCATCATTACTAAAATGAGGTTCTGGATTTGTATGTGATCTCGTAGTACTGAATCTTTCAAATACTTTATACTGAAATTCAGAAACAACATTCTGCAAATAGTCAGTCAGGGAGTTATTCAGCCAACTTTTAATTCTAGATGTATCAATTAAATTTCAACTAGATACTTTTACCGATGATACAGAAAGGGGTTTTCAACAACTGGTTTATAAGATATCTTTGGATCACTTCCAAATGGAAGAACTGCTCCGATACCAATCGTTGGTCCCTTGGAAAGGCTAACACAAGTTTAGAGGGGGGTGAATAAACGTCTCCCTAAAACTGGATTTAAAACAAATTAAGGTTTAGTTAAAACTTGTGTGGAGTTAAGCTAACTCAACTGAGTATAAGTCAATACTGACTTATTCTTAATCTAGTTAACTGGCAGCGGATAGAATTAGCCTTTATAAAATATAAGTTACCAGATAACTTGTTGACTCAATCTCTTAAGATTGCTGTAAATACGAACTAGATAATTATGACTATAATGAAGTATGTAAATGCGTAAAGTAAATAAACAAGAATTATAGAGGTTCCAGGTGGTGTAATCCTGTCAGTCCTCTCTTCCCCTGTGATGCGGAGGAAAATTCCACTAGAACTTCTTTGAGATGGTCTGGTTACAAAAAGTTCTAAACTGATAGTCTTTGACTAATCCCTAGCTTCACTATCTAAACACTTGTAGAACAGGTAAAATTGCTGCTCTTCAATTGTTTGAAACACTGGTCCTTGGAGGGTTGAATTGCCTCTTCACCGGCTCATCACAACCACAGTCTTCCTGACTGCACTCAACTGTCCTTCACACCTTCTTGGTGTTTCACAGTCTAAACCTTTGATAGAATCAAAGTTGAGACTTGAATCAATAACTATGATTCAATTGTGATTTGAACTTTTCTTCTGGATGTAAGAGTTATGGACAACTCCGAATTTCTTCAAATGGGTGATCTTGATTTTTCTTGGATGCTAATGAACACTTGAAGAAATTTCTTGATTTTGCAATTAAGTATTTAGTACGAATTCTTTTAAATTGGGTTTTCCCCTGTAATTTGATCTTTCTTGACTAGATTAATTCTTAGAATTCCTTTTTTCTTCACCCCTGTTTATTTTAGATAGAAGTAGTCTATTTATACGGGTTTTTCTAATGGTCAGATTTCTGTGAGTTCAAATCCTTGTAGCCGTTAATGGTCCTGCTTTCTTGCTTGTACGTTACTTGTCAGAACGGATAGGTTATCCTCCAATCATGATCCTTGAAATGTAACGGTTGAATTCTTCTTCAGTTTGGTTAAGCCTTAGTTTCAAAACTGATTTACTGAGAACATTATCAGTTCTCAGTTCCTAAGAGCTTTAACTGAGTTTTTACTCTTTTTCAACAACTCAGTACTCTTCCTTTCATCTGATTATTATTGATCTAACCAGAGTACACCAAAGAATTAATTAACAAAGACATCATTGTTCTTATGTGTCTCAGCTTCCCATACAAGATCCATAAAGTCAGTTCAGGTCATCACAATCTTGCCTGAAGTCTAACTTTACAGTCTCGACGCAATCTTCATAACTGAGTTTGAACCCTCAGTTCTTCAATCTTCTATAAATGAGTATGTGACCCTCAGTTCTTCATCAACTGAGTTTGAACACTCAGTTCTTCAATCTTCTAGATAAGCCAACTGAGTCTGTGTCCCTCAGCGAACTTATCTTCTTCAGTTTCACATGGGTGTAGTCTGAGTCAGTTTGACTAAATTCCAGTTTCCAGCTATCTCAGTTTTCTTGTTATCTCTGTTCACAACCTAGAAATATTACGGTGCTTGTCTGATTTAACTTATACAAATATCATACTCTATTAAATCATGTACATTGATATCCAGACATCTTTTTGCTTTGCACTATAACAGCTAGTTATGACACTTCATCAATGGGGTCTAGAATAATGACTGAATAAGTGATGAATCATCATCAAAACATAAATTTTATTTCCAACACACTGATTAAGTTAAAAGAAATCAGATGAATAGAGTACAAAATTTTGAAGAAGAGTAAAAACTCAGTTAATGCTCTTAGTCGGTTAACAAACTGATAACTGACATGTGCAGTTTAAAACAGATCAAGCTACTTAGCTTTAAAGTCATCCATCCACGGAATTGAACAAACATTCGAACGTTACGAATCAAGAAATTTTATGGATGAAGAAATGAAATGTCAGAACGGTCACTGACATTTGACATCTGAAAATATGAACATTGATAGAATTCAAATTCAAGATGAGCGTTGGACCTCACACTATAAATAGAGGACTTGGCTTCAAGGATCAAACACCGAACTAAGAATCAAACGAGAATACAAGAATTATTGTGCCTAAGTCTTTGTTCATCCGAATTTCTATCAATCTTTTGCGCTTTACAGGATCATATCCAGAATTCTTCAAGTGTTCAAGATACAATGATCAAATCCAAATTTCCACACTTAGAAGAACCACAAGCAAGAATCAATTTATTGATTCTCAGCCCAAATTTGATTTTTATCAAAGGTTTAGACTGTGAAGCAATCCGGTTTAGGATTTTCCAAGGACAGTAGTTGTTGTTAGCAGTCGGGTAGACTGTGTCTGTGGTGAAGCTGGTGAAGAGGCAATACTACCCTCTAAGGACTAGTGTTTCAGACAGTTGCAGAGCAGCAATCTCACATGTTTTACAGTTGTTTAAGTAGGGAAGCTAGGGATTAGTCAAAGACTATCAGATAGGAGTTTTTGCAACCGGATACCTCAGAAAGTTCTAGTGGAATTTTCCTCCTACATCACAGGGGAAGAGTGGACAAACAGGATTACACCACCTGGAACCATATACTTCTTTCCTTGCTTACTTTACGCATTTAATTATTTGTGATTGTTTTTCATACAAGTTTTTCATAAGGCATAACTGAACAAACTGATTGTTACATAAACTAACAGTTCACAAACTGACATTCACCAGAATTCAGCTTTGCATACTTATCAGTTTTTTCTTAGATGCAACAAGATCTGCATAGCGGGTTGACTTAGTTTTAAGCATAAGTCAGTTTTGACTTATACTCAGCTTTGTCAGCTCAAATCCACACCAGTTTAAAACTGAACTAATAAGTCTTTAAATCTAGTTTTTGGTGACAAGTTTATTCACCCCCCTCCTCTAAACTTGTGTCCGCCTTTCCAATGGACCAACAGGTATCTTTTCAGATGTACCAACATTTTCTGGTTGTGTAGCAGCTTGAAAAAATGGTGATGATTGAGCAGTAATTTGCCTTATCATCTCAGACAGTGGCTTGGTATCTTCATCATCTGATGAAGATAAATCAATGATTTGTGGAAGAGCAGCAGCATGAATTGATACCTGAGGAATTTGTGGTTTTTCAGATAGAACGGTAGAAGCTGGAGTGACTAGAATTTCTTCTCTCCTGTGCTAAACCATTGTCTTGGTTCTCTTTACTGGTCTTGTGGAGACAGATGCTTCAACTTTAGATGCCTCAGCTTGTCCTGGAGTAGTTTTTGGTGGTGATGAAGCAGGTGCTAAAATTGTCCTGATTTTCCTCTTTTTTTTATGCCATGGATCTTCGATGTTTCTCTCGATTAGTCATAAAAGAGATCCTTGCATGTGGAACTGGGATGGAATTTCTCATATTGATCCTCATCCTTGTCATCAGCGTATGAAGAATAAATCCAAAGGATTTGGAGTAGTGTAAAGAGCCATCATCTTTCATTCCATGATTGGCCTCATAGTTTCTTTCCTTCAATAGCTGATCCACTATCTTTTGAAATATAAATTCTCCCCAGTTGAAGCTGAGTCCTTTGTATACTACATATAGTAGTTTGAGAAGTTCTTCTTTAAGAATCACCTTGTTGGATGTTCCACCACACAATCCATTGTTGATAATTTATGAGAGGATTCGAATGTTTGGATTCAGACTTTGAGTGCTTTTCTAGATTTTAACCTCTGTGTCTTTGCTCCAAGCGATTGTCCAAAGGAAGCCAACCCAGTTCTCGATATGAATTAGTCGGGTCAGAACAATTTCTCCGGTTTGCACTCCTATAACTGTAGAGTAGACTTAATTTTAGTTTACAATTCCTAAAATAAACTTATATAGTAGTCTTAAACTTGAATTAATATATGTAATTTTATTTTCAGCAAAAATGTATGCTCAAATTTCTGCTTTACTGTCTGAAAAATTATCGGGAAACAACTTTAAGAAATGGAAGAGTAATCTAAACGTGGTACTCTCATACGAGAATGTGCAATATGTACTCACTTCTGAATGCCCTACGGTGGTGATCTTAAAACCTGGAAAAGCTAAGATCGAGTAGCGTAATCGCTGGATCGAGTTAGATAACCAGGCTCATGGGATCATCCTGGCGGCAGTGTCGGAGGTTATTAGGGCCCAGATTGACGAGTTTGAGACTGCACGAGATATCATGCAGAAACTTACTTCGATATTTGGATCACCTAGCAACCAACCAAGACACGATGCCATCAGGATGGATGTTAACACGAAATTGAAGAAAGGTCAAGCAGTGAATGGTCATGTTCTAAATATGATTAGTTACTTCAATAACGCCGGTATTCATTGATCGATGTTTGATGAAGCAACTCAAGTATCGATGATTTTGGAATCGTTGACTCCTGAGTTTATCCCGTTCAAAACTCAGTATCTGATGGGCAAACATGAGTTGACCATGACACAAATGCTTAATGAACTGACTATCTACGAGGGCCTACTATCGAAAGATAAGGTCCAAGAAGGGGATAAGAAAGCTGAAGCCAATATGGCCGAAGCTAAGCCATCAAACAAGCCTAAGGAACAACCAATGAAGAAGGGTAGTGTTGCACCTATGCCCAAGAAAATGAAGAAAAAGAAAGCCAAGAAAGTTGACGAGGCCTAGCCCAAGGGCAAATGCTTTTACTGTAAGGAGGTAAGACATTGGAAACGCCACTGTCCGGACTATCTTCGTGATGTAAAATATGGCAAAGCCAAGGCTGTTACAGGGAAATATAAGAAAGGTAATTCGGAATTACTATTCTTGGAATCTTTTAATGTAGCTAAAGATATGTCCACTTGGATACTTGATACTGGAGCTACTAACCATGTATGTTCTTCATTGCAGATTCTTAGTTCGTACGAGGAGCTGGAAGAGAGTTCTCAAGTGATGCAAGTAGGCACTGGGGCGCTCATTTCGGCTAAAGCAGTGGGAGCTGTGGACTTACATTTTAATAATAATAGAATTTTACATTTAAAGAATGTTTATTTTATTCCGAATTTCAGGAGAAATTTAATTTCTCATTCTGCCTTAGTTGAAAAATCATTTTCTGTTTCAAATTTGAATGGTGAATTTGTTATTTCGAAGAATGGCTTTGAATTGTGTTCAACTACGAATGAAAACGGTTTATGTTTTGTAAGACCACATAAAGCTCCCCTACTTAATACTGAAATGTTTAAAACTGCTCATCAAAGATCTGCTAAAAGGCAGAAAGTTTCTCATGTAAAAGAAGATAAAACATACATGTGGCATCTGAGGCTCGGGCATATTTCCTTGGAAACACTCAAAAGACTAGAATAGGTTCATGCCTTAGGTGAGTCATCTGTTGACACACTGCCTGTCAGCGAGTGTTGCTTGGAGGGAAAAATGACTAAGCGTCCCATCTCGTCAAAGGGTAATAGGGCCACGGGAACTCTGGACTTAGTGCATTCAGACCTTTGTGATCCGATGAATGTACAAGCTAGAGGCGGATACGAGTACTTTGTGACTTTCATTGATGACTACTCGAGATTCGGTTATGTTTATCTGCTGCAAAGGAAGTCTGAGGCTTTTGATAAGTTCAAGGAGTTCCAAGCAGAAGCCGAAAGGCAAGTCATTTAAATGCCTTCGCTCGGATCGTGGAGGTGAGTATTTAGATACTGAGTTCATTGACTACTTGGCTGAAAAAGGAATTTGTTTCCAACGTTCAACGCCTAGGACACCACAGCAAAACGGAGTTGCTGAGAGGAGAAACAGGACATTGATTTACATGGTTAGATCAATGATGAGCTATGCCTCACTACCTATATCCTTTTGGGGTTAAGATTTAGAAGCAGCGGTCTACATTTTGAATGCAGTACCGTCAAAGTCTGTCGAAAAGACACCCGTAGAGATGTGGTCCGGACGTCGCGAAAGCATTCGTCACTTCCGCATATGGGGTTGTCCTGCACATGTGCTGATGGACAAGACTACCAAGCTACAATCGCGTACGAAAGTATGTTTGTTTGTAGGCTATCCAAAAGGTACACGTGGTGGTCTATTTTACGATCCGGAAGATAACAAAGTGCTAGTCTCGACTAAAGCTACGTTTTTGGAGGAAAGTTATATGAAAGACCATAGACCTCGAAGTAAAATTGCACTAGAGGAATTACTCTCCGATGACGTCAGGCCTATTGTGGCTGTTGATGTTCCTGTAAACAACACTACTAATACAACAGTCACTTCCGACATTCCTGTTCACCTAGACGTACTGCGAGAGTGGTTCGGCCACCGGCTCGGTACGGCATGGATTTAGAGACGAACGTAGTCGCCTCTAATGGGGTGGAAGATGATCCTCCGACCTATAAGAAGGCCTTATTGGATCATGACAAGGATAAATGGATTGACGCAATGAATCAAGAGATAGAGTCTATGTACTCTAACTCAGTCTGGAAACTTGTAAAACTTCCTCAGGATGAAAGGCCCATTGGATGTAAATGGCTCTACAAGCGAAAGAGAGGAGTAGATGGGAAGGTCGAAACCTTCAAAGCACGGCTGGTAGCCAAAGGTTACACACAGCGAGAGGATATAGACTACGAGGAAACCTTCTCACCTGTGGCCATGATGAAAACCATCCGCATCCTCCTTTCGATTGCGGCATGCCTGGATTATAAAATCTGGCAAATGGATGTTAAGACAACATTTTTTAAACGTCTTTCTCTACGAGGAAATCTATAAGCAGCAACCAGAAGGATTCATTGAAGATGGTCGAGAGCACATGGTGTGCAAGTTGCTCAAATCCATTTATGGGTTGAAACATGCATCTCGTTCCTGGTATCATAGATTCGATAACACGATCAAGTCTTATGATTTCGAACAACACTATGCTGAATCTTGTGTGTACAAGAAGGTTATCAAAGATAGTATTGTATTTCTAGTGTTGTACGTTGATGACATAATCCTAATTGGCAACGATAAGGGGATGATGTCCAACGTGAAAAGTTGGTTGACCATGCAAGTCCAAATGAAGGATTTGGGAGAAGCGAGTTATGTTCTAAGGATCCAAATTATAAAGGATCGCAAGAACATGATGTTAGCTCTCGTCCCAAGCAACTTATATAGATAAGGTGCTGGCACGCTTCAGTATAGAGAACGCCAAGAAGGGTTTTCTACCAACCCGTCATGGCGTTTACCTCTCTAAGACTCAGGGGCCTCAAACTCCTGAAGAGACTAAAGCTATGGGAAGAGTGCCATATGCCTCGGCTGTTGGTAGTCTTATGTATGCTATGAGGTGTACGAGACCTGATATTTGTTACGGCGTTGAATTAGTCAGCCATTTTCAATCAAATCCAGGGCAACCGCACTGGACAGCAGTAAATAATCTCATCAAATATTTGAAGAGAACCAGAAATTATATGCTCGTCTATTCGAGTGGTAGTTTGGAGATAGCGGGGTACACCGATTCTGACTTTCAGTCAGACAGAGATGATTCTAAATCAATCTCTGGTTCAGTGTTTACGCTTGGTGGCAGTGCAATAGAATGGAGAAGCCAAAAGCAATCCAGCACAGCCGATTCAACAATGGAAGCTGAGTTCATAGTGGCCTCCGAGGCAGCTAAGGAAGCAGTTTGGTTAAGAAAGTTCATCAGCGGATTAGGCGTTGTCCCGAATGCTGAAGATCATATTACTCTCTATTGCGATAACAATGGGTCCATTGCCAACTCTAGGGAACCTCAAAAGCACAGTAAGTCGAAGCATATAAAGAGGAAATACTGGGTGATCAACGATTTTGTCGATAGAGGGGACATTTCCGTGTGAAAAATCGCCTCCGCCGATAATCCTGCTGATCCATTCACCAAGACACTATCGGTTGAAGCTTTTAGTCGACACTTGGAGACTATAGGTATTAGAGACATGTCTCATTTGCTTTAGAGCAAGTGGGAGTGACATTTTGCTGTATTTTAAATAATAGGGTGTGCTCTAAAACAATTAATCACATGCTTTCATGCAAGTGGGAGATTGTTAGGTGTAATGCCCGAAAGAAAATTTTTGTAATTGTTTTGTTTAATAAATGAAATGATATTATTATTCATATTTATTATTCTCATATTCACCGATGTGACAATAGTATTTACACTATAGAAAACCCTAAAGTATATCGTTTATGTAATCACTTAACTCAGTGTATGGGATATACACGGGAGGATTGAGTTAGTGAAGATGTACTTAAAATACAATTAGCCCGTAGTGAAGTTAATCGAGAGTATCGGGTCTCTCCTTTAATGTGCTATTAATGCGCCTAGAACACAATAGGTGTGATTGTCTTATCCGGACTTTCGGTTAAGAGAACCTAGTGGGGCATTTATATGATAGATATATCATATAGGGCTGGACCGATTTGATTAGAATTCACGATATAATTCCGTAATCGAGAAGTCTTATCGAATCAATCGATGATCATATTTATGGATATATCTTAATCCCGAGGTGATCACGATCAATCGCTTGAATCGGTATGAGGTTTGACTTGACGGTTAAGGATTACACCGAGTCCGTGATCCGAATTACCCCATCTTGGCATTGTCTTTGGATTGAGTGAGTAGTCCGTGTTATCACAGATACGGAATCCATTCCTTCAATTTATGGAAGTAGATAGACAGTTCCCTTATTTGTTAATCCTAGAAACCGATCGATCGTACGAGTTCATATTACACTGATTAGCTACCAGTGAGTTGTATGAATTAATTGATCACTAGGGGTTAATGGTAAATAAGGATAAGAGGTTCTAAAAAGGGTTAACAGTAACTTCCCGATTTAGAATGAACAACCTATGGAGGATTAATCCGTATGTAATGATTATATCAATGGACGCTTATTATTATTCTCGTGAGGAGATAAATATAATCTCATAATCGGAGGAGTGCAGTCACGGGATTATCGTGGCATATTCCTGTGATTGATTTATCGAATATAATTATTCTCTTCGTAAGATAATTATTTATTTGATTTATCGGAGCCGCAGATTATTAGTCCATAGCTTTTCTCGGACGTCGAATCCTAATAATATTAATTTAGTTCTTATTAGAATTTAATTAAAATGATATGTGAATTAATTATTTAGTGGACTATTAAATTAGTTGGGCTAAATAATTAAATATGTGAAAAAGACATTTTTCATAATCTTGGCCCAATTTGGTGTTTATGGCCGAAAATTATTGTGACTAGGTCACAAGGGATAATTTTCGGCCAAAGGTGTATTATGGAGCAAGAAATTAGTTTTCTTGTGTATTAATAAGACATGTGCACAAAATATTTATTAGATAAATATTTTATGGTAAAAAAATAAAGATAAAGATTATTCTAGATTTGTTCTAGAATATTTTGGGATTATCTTTTATTAATTGGATTTATTTATTTGCAAAATAAAAATCCTTGGAGGACAAGGATTACTCTCCTATATAAAGAGAGTTCTCCCAAGCCTAAAACACACACAAAATTTCGACTTCTATCTCTTAGAGAGAAGAAGAAAATTTCGGCCAAGGGGGAGTAAGAGAGAAAATCTTGGAGGTTTTTCCGGGTAGCATATCGGGAGGATTCGAGACGAGGATTTCCTTCCACCGGGAGTTGCTTGGATCACACGTGCGGAAGATCGTGGTGCTCTTCACACCATCATTTGTTCTTCCTATTGCGGTTCGTCTACTTGGATTTTGAGATCCAAGAGGTATGATCTACAACCCCCTTGTAGAGTAGTCTGAAAAGGCACAAAATGATACCCCTGTAATCAGTGCCAGCAACCAGGATAACCCAGTGGTGATCGGTGATGATGTAGCAACTGAGGAAGAGAAACAAGAAGAGGTCACCTATCTGGAGGAAGGTGAAGAAGGATATCGTCTTACTTCATCTGATGAAGAAGAAAGTGAATATGAAGAAGATGTTACTGAAAGTGAGGCAGAAAAAGGTACAGAAAAACAACATGAAGAAGATCATTTTGAAGGAGATCAAGAAAAGATGGACATTTCTGATGATGATCTGGCAATTCAAGAGGTACTCCTTAGGAGCTCAGTAAAGTGGCCAAACAGCCGAGTGAGCCAGCTGATCAAGCTCACTCTACCGAACTTGTCCACACCCCCAGCATTGATCAAGGGGGAACACCAGCCGAAGAAATTCAGTCTCCGGCTCATGAAGAAGAAAACCAGCTATCCCAGGGCCAGGCAACAGCAAGCCACTCTCAGTAAACTCCCTCTGACCCTGAGACTATTGAAGAAGAGAATGAAAAAGAAGAAGAAAAAGAAAAGGACGAAAAAGTAAATAAGGAAACTGAAGAAGAAGAGAGTGATGCTTCAGCACCAACAAAAATTGATCCAGAGAGAATTTTCAATCTGGATATTCAGGCCTTAATTATGGACATGGAAAAGCAGTATCATAGCAGGAAAAACCTGAAAGCTACTTTAAGGAATGATGCAACCTCCTTAAATCACAAAATTGAGGCCCTCATCAGTCACATTAAGGTTCAAGATGAGGTGATGGAAAAACAGGGCAACTTACTTTGCAATCTACAGCATCTCATTCCCTACCATGTCCAAACAAATCTCGAATTTCATGCTGACAAGATTGATGACAATATCAAGCCATTGGCGAATGTCGTGAATGCTCACACACAACAACTCCACCATCTATATGAGGTTATGAACTACACTGTCTAGCAACTCAACACCCTTATCAATGTCACTGAAGCAAACAACAAAATTCTGGAGAAAAAATATTGTCCTCTCCCGGAGTCTGAGGCAGCAAAAAATATTCTTGAAGCACGGTTTGGTGCTACCAAAAAGGGGGGAGGAAGCTCAAAGCTTGAAAGCTCCAGTGGAAAGAAAGAAATCCCAATAGATAAGGCAATGGCATCAAATTCAAGGGCATCAGGTTTGAAGAAAAGAAAAAGTAGCACTTTTCATAATTTTTTTAATTCATTCTATGCCTTTGATTTTTATTGAAAGATGAAATATCTTATTGCCTTTGAATGGAAGAATAAAATTTTTAAGTTTTATTCTGTTGTTTGTGATGAAAATTTTATACACTTATTTTCAGGCTTATAAGGGTTTTGGAATCAACAAGAATGGGGAAATTGTTACGAACATTTTATTATGTTTTGATGATGGCCATACTAGCTGTTATAGCAAGCCTGAAATAAGTTAGAATTCTCTCTATAAGTCTTTACTTAGATTCTGACATGTTGTATAAGTTGAGTCAGACAAGTATTGTACTAGTAGGTAGGACGGCTAAGTAAAAACAGATACCGGGCAGAGTGAAGCCAGCCAAGTACCAACAGAGAAGTATGAAGACATTATGGTCTGACTTATAACCAAGGAAGTCTGTGATGACATTGGATAAGTCTAAGTAATGAAATACATTGTCAAATATGGTGTACACTGATCTCACACAAATCAAGGATCTGTGAAGTACAACAATGCAGTAAACCAGCAAAGTAAACTGACTTTCGGCTGAGTAAAGACAGAGCAGTGAAGGAAGAACAAAACAGTCAAGTCAAAAGAATCACTTAACCGTTCAGAGAATGGCCAAGTAAACTTTACTCATTCAGATTTCAAATGATGAAGATCAAGCATTAAATGCACAATCAATTGAGGATCAATCAAGGACGGATTTTCTGATAAACGTTTGAGGAAAAATCCGATCACTGCAATCAAGGAGAATATAATTAAGGGGGAATCAAGAATTAAATCAAGGATTATTTTCCATATTAAATAGCCAACGGACGGAAATTCAAATCAAGGATTATCAAGGCTATAAATAGAAACCATTGACAGACAAGAAAAATAACAATTGAATCTGATAAGAAACAAGAAAAATCTCTGTCAATTTGAAAAGCCTTCTATATGTACTTAAAAGAGACATCTAGAGATCAACTCAGAAATCAGAGCTCAAATTCCACATCAAGCACTGCGATTGATCACGAGTCTATGAATCCAATTCACATCAACTGAGGCAATTGAATAAGAGGAATCTGAGAAGGAGTTGCAACCTTTGTGATAACTGCTGAAAGATTTGTTCTCATGGAGCAGTGATAAAGACTGAGTCACTGAAGCTTTTTAAGAAAGGACTTATCCGCTGCCCAAAAGCTTTTCAATATAAGAAATGTTTTTGAAACTCCACTATAGTCATTCTCCCCCATCTGACTATAGTTTTACCCTTCTCTGGGAACATCAAAGTGGGTCAGTCTAACGTACGCATTCTCTAACACACGTCCACATACAGTCCAAGTGTCTCCACACTTCGATAGACGAGATCTATCCCAGCCCTTAAAGACAGAAGACATCTAATACGTGATAGTCTGTACGTACTATCAAAGCCCTGTTTAATAGTGCATAGATCTAGAGACATTTAAGTATCAAACTTATTAAAGTGATTAGAGATCTCATCAACCATAATCGTCTATCATGGTTTCTCTATCACAGTTTAATATTAAGGACGATATCATATAACAATTTATAATTGGTTCTTTAAAAAGAACAAATATATGACAATGGAAAAGCCATTTATTATATATGTATAATCATAAAAAAATAGTAGAAATGATCCGACCCGGTCGGATCCGGTCCAACCCGATTGGGTTTAGGACACTATTTCAACAATAATAATAGATACACGTTTATCTGGATAATTATGAGAAGAATCCCGAGCCATTAAGGCTCTGATCTTTAACATTTGAATACCAAGGCTATCTCCTAAAATTAAGGGATAATTACGATTTAGTTGTACTTGTGAGACACGAAAGAAAGGTCCATGATGGACATGGCCCATGAAGGCCTCGGGCACAAATGTTCCCTATAATACCGTTCTTAAGAACTACGGCAGACTTAATTCCAATTGATACTTTGGATACGTAGGCAACCTGGAGAGAGATCCCAGGCTCAGTCTAAATCACCATAGAAAATCCTTGTCCCATTTATGCATTCTTATTTTTCATCTTTAATTCAATTACCTTTAGATTAAACAACCTATATTCATCATTTGGCGTTAGAAGGAGGGCCTTCTACTGGTGATTAGTTATGGTTGTTCTAAATGCCATCTAATGGCAAAGACGTGCAAGAAAAAAGCTACTAAAAATGCCCAGAACGCCTAAAACAATCAGAGGAAATTTCTCTACACTCTGAACAACAAGCAGTAATTGATCAACTGGCTGCCATGGACCCAGGCACCAGACAGGCAATCCTTCAGGAGGTACAACCAGAGGGTAGTACTCTACAAGAAAATAGCGGGGAGAAGACGCCTTCTAGTCTGACACAGGTAAGCACGATGAGGAAGTGTCTACCTCAAACAAGGGAAAGAAACCCTTGAATGCCCGGGCTAGGGAAATAGCTCGAGCCGAGACCAATGCCATGATGGGCAGAAAGACTGATGAGTTATCATTTGCCTCACCTTTCTCAATGAAAATTGATGAGTACGAGCGACCAGCCGGATTCAAGGTCCAAAAATTGGAACCGTATGACAGGTCCACAGACCCGTCGGACCATCATTTTCAGTATGTCACACAAATGAACATAATTAATGATGCTGATGAGATGAAGTGTAAATCCTTCCACATGCTACTAACAGGCAGGGCCCGTGAGTGGTTCTGAAGGCTTCTATCAAG
Source organism: Gentiana straminea (assembly GCA_036785695.1). Lineage (NCBI taxonomy): Eukaryota > Viridiplantae > Streptophyta > Magnoliopsida > Gentianales > Gentianaceae > Gentiana > Gentiana straminea. The sequence continues at coordinate 839,915 of JAVUPR010000340.1, forward strand.
GTCGGTGTCTAAGTTCTCCGAATTGAGCATGATGCTCCTAAGTGCCTTCATCATGGCTTAGCAGTTTCAGAGAAACGTGACCCACATTCTTACCATAAAGAAAAAGAAAGAGGAGTCTGTCCTCTAGTACCTAAAGAGGTTCAACGAAGAATCTATGCAAGTAAAGGATGCAGATGATCCCCTATTGATTGCCTCGTTTGTAGTAGGGGTGAGCTTTGATTGGTTCGGGGGGTTTGGTTTGGTTTTGAAAGACTCGGCTTGGTTTGGGGCACCATAATTCGTTCCCCAAACCAAACCAAAACGAAGTCAACCCCAATGGTTTGGTTAGAATTGGTTTCGGTTTGGATTGGATTGGTTTCGGTTTAACAAGCCTAATCTTAAAAAAAATGACAAAACCAACATTTTTTACATAAACTCTAAGTATCTACATACATTACAATATAATTTAGCTACAATCAATCCTCCATAGTTGCATACTTACATACATGCATTTACTAATTTACATATTTACATCAAAAGGGCAAAATGCTGAATGTTGACACAACAAAATGATCAAAACACCATGCGCGCCTTCCAACCAAAACAACATAGCAAATCACAGCAAAAACAAGCATCCAATCCAACTTCAACAGCAGCCAACAAAACCTACAACCTCCATGGCTCATTGAAAAAGACAATGAAATAGAATTAGATCAATGTTCATTTTTTCAATGAGCAAAATAGGACAAGTCCAACTTGCATGACTGAGTAGGAGAATGATCAAAATGAATGTACCATTTTTTGTTTCCAAGCAGCAGCCAACATTTAAAGCAACAGTAAGGCCAATCACAATGGCCTAAAGCATTCCCATTGCCACTTATCATCAAAAGCATCAAAATTGTCCTACGTGGCATTATAATGTCATTCCTATTCACATTCCCCCACACAATGGTTTTAAAAGACCACAGTTGATTTTACCAATGGATATAAATTTTCCTACCGAAAATAGGTATAAGACAAATGAGTATAATATATAATATATATAATTAATGTATTAAAATTTTGGTTTGGTTTGGTTTGGATTGGGTGTAAAAAAAAATTATCCGAAACCAATCCAATGCAGTTTGGTTTGGTTCCAAACCAAACCAATTCATTTGGTTTGCTATTGGTTTGGTTAATTCGGATGGTTTAGATCGGTTTACGGTTTGGATTGGTTTACTGGTTATTTTGCTCAGCCCTAGTTTGTAGCTAGATTACGCAAAAGGAAATTGCATGTTAAGATAAAGAGCAAGCTCCCCAGGTCCATGGAAGGATGCATGAATGCAGTGTACAAGCATTGTCAGGGAGAAGAAGCGAATAAGCTCAAGCAGGAATCAGGAAAGGGAGAATCTAGAAGAGAAAAAGCAGAGGATAAGCCTGACAAGAAGGGAAAGAGGTGTGGGACCGAATGACTACCCCAATCTCAGATCGGCTGGGAAAGAAAGGTACCCTATAGGAGAGGGACTTTATCCCTCTAAACCAATCTCAAACACAGGTTTTGGCGATTATGGAACGGAAATGGATAGCATGGGCACCACCTCCTATGAGAGGTCCTGTAGAGAGGAGTGATCAGAGCAAGTTATGTTCCTACCTCCAAGATGTAGGGCATGACTCAGAGGAATGCACATACCTGATTAGAGACATCGATGCGACCATAATGGATAGAAAGTTGGATGAGGTCATAGATCGGTCTCAAAACTCTGATCCCCCGAGGTCGAAGAGAGTTCAGATGTAGGTCAGATAGACGACATCGGGACAAAAAAGAGGGGCCCCGAAGAAGGAGAGACCGATCTCTCGATGTTAATCGGTAGATAGACAATGACCTGATCAATACTATCAATACTATTGTTTGTGGACCTAGCATCAGTTTGAAGGGTCTGAACGGTCAGGTTAGGAAGTCTGTGATTTATGGTCCGAAGGATCTACTCCCCAAGCTAACCAATAATGAGGGTCTAGTCATCGAGGCCGTAGTTCACAAGAATCTGGTGAAATGCATATGTGTCGATATGGGAAGTACGGTTAACGTGTTATATCATTCCGCCTGCCAATCAATGAATTTGAAAGACTCAGAATCGACACCCGTCTCCACCCCACTTTTTAGCTTTGTAGTGCCTCCGGTTCATCCTTTAGGAATGATAAAGCTGGCAACGACCTTTGGAAAAGATCTAAGGAGAAATACATTGATGGTACACTATGTGGTGGTAAAGGCTCCCTCAGCCTACAACATTATTATGGGAAGACCTGCATTAATTGAACACCGAGCTGTGATCTCGCCGTCCCACACTAGTCTAAAGTTTCCTACAGTATAAGGTTCGGTGGAAATTAAAGAAGATGTAGAGACGGCCAGGAGCTGTTACACGTCAATGATCAATAGGAAAGGGATCGAGTTGGCACCAGTGGGGATGAGTTACACGCACTACTGATTTTTTTATGCCTTCATTTTTTGATATATCCTTATTTATCTTTGGTAATTTGTTACTTTTACTTTGTGGATGGTTTGATTTTGCACTTGGCGGGTGCTTTTTTTTGCAAGCTAAAAGTTTTTCTTTACCATGTGCTATAATACTTGTACGAACTGTAGAAATAATGTGAAAGTTTCCAGTGTAATTTTATCCAAGTCCGCAAGACGGACGCGCTGAGATCCGCAGGTCGGACTAGTGTAATTTTATCTAAGTCTGCAGGACGGACGTGCTGAGATCCACAGGACGGACCAGTGTAATTTTATCTAAGTCCGCAAGACGGACACGCTGAGATCCGTAGGACGGACCAGTGTAATTTTATCTAACTCTGCAGGAAGGACGCGCTGAGATCCGCAGGTCGGACCAGTGTACTTTTATCTAAGTCTGTAGGATGAATGCGCTGAGATCCGTAGGTCGGACCAGTGTAATTTTATCTAAGTCCGCAGGATGGATGGTCGAGATCCACATGTCGGACCAGTGTAACTTTATTTAAGTCCGCAACCAGTGTAATTTTATCTAAGTCCGTCGGACGGATGTGTTGAGATCCACAGTTTGGACCAGGGTAACATATTCTAAGTCCGTAGGGTGGGCGTGCTGAGATCCGCAGGTCGGACTCAGTGTAATTTACAAAGTGCCAATTAACAAAGCTCACAGGGCAATCTTAGCAGAGCTGTATTCTCAAAGCCAAAAGGCAGACATCAAGTGTACCCTTCAAAAATCACTAATGATTGAAGGACACACCAGGGGGCTAGGTCGGAAGATCAGAAAATATAGGCCAAAGTGCATTCAAGTAAGTAACTCTTGATAAATAAAATATTAAGATACTTGTAATGAAGAAGAAAATTTTCACTTTTTCAAAATTTACATATAATGTGAATCGTTTAATGTCAAGCAAATATTCTTCTGAAATAAGAAGTACAATACAAAAGATTAAGGCCTAGAAGTTGTGATGTGATCCATCCCGAGACATTTTATTTGTTTTGTTGTTGGTCGAAAATCAGAAGGTGTCACACCCTGGATGTGATAGAGGCTGTTTTTTTTGACTTCTTTTTTTTTTTTTTTATAAATAATCTGGCCGAATACAAAATAAAAATAAAAACAAATTTAGGTCAAATCTTTATTTTGTTTGATACGGCGGCCTTTGAAACAAGAAATCAGCAACTAAAGAATCAACTAGCCGGTAAATCGATTGGGTGACAAATATATATTTATTTGGGTGTTGGATTCAAATACGCAAGAAGAAAGAAATAAGAACAACGAAGGTTTTTTTTTTGAATAGGAACGAAGCAAAGAAGAACAGGTACGATCCAATTTTTTATTTTTTTTTTTTTTTGATGTAAGGAATGAAATTGAAACAGAAAAAAAAAATCAAAACGGGGATATTTGCTACCTTCGTCGCTGAGCTCTGCTACCAACTGATGCGATACGATCCCAAGAGATGGACGAAAGGATCAATGAGAGCGAGGAAACCCTAACCTATCCGAGCGACGAGCCTAGGAAGAGGGCCAAGAACAACTCAACGCTTTGCTCAAGAACGCTGATAAGCTCTTGAAAGGGGTGCAATCTCTACGACAAAGAGATCACTCGCTCGCAAGCGATGTTCTTGATCAATCACAGACCAAGGAAGAAGAGAAAACTCTCAATTTCATTATAAAGATTTCATCATTGATTATTTTATAAAATTACAAGTGGTTGCCTTTATATCGGCTACAAAATAAAAGACTGACAATCTCCTAACCGATGTGCGATAAATTACATGCAATTTTCGCCACTTTATTTTGTAACAATCTTAACTCAACCCTGATAAGCCCAAACGGCTATTATTTGCTAAAAATAAACACCTGGCCCAATATACTAACAAATGGGCAACTTTTGACACGGACCTAAGGCTGTTTTATTCATTAAAACACCGAAAACTAAAATAAATAAAACAAATAAAATGTCTCGGGACGGATCACATCATTAATCAATATCGCAAACTGCAAACCATTAAGCAAGGGGAGCGTTCGGTTGCGTTGTATTATCAGGAGATGGTCACACTGATAGCTAAGGCTAACATTTAGGAGAAAGAGGAGATGACTATGACACGTTTCTTAACTGTGTTACGGACGGACATCGCGAATCGGGTCGAAGCACAAGCGTGTCCTTCGTTACAAGCAATGTTACATGCTGCTGAGACGCATGAGAGGCAGTTGCGGCGACAGATGGGTGATTTTGCAAAATCTTCAGGTAGTGGGTTTTCGGGTTCGCGTCCCAATCCATTTAGAAAGGACTCGGCTAGTTTTCCCCAGGATACGCCGAGACAGCCCCTTGTTCCATATAGGGAGGCCCCTAGGCCAAAGGAGAATGATAAAGGGAAAGGTGTAGCAAGTACTTCAAAGCCAGCTCACGAGATACGATGCCATAAGTGCCAAGGGATGGGTCATATAGCTTCCCAATGTCCGTCAAGGCGTCGCATTATGCTCATTGAAGAGGCTAATGGTGAGAGTAGATATGCGTCGGCGTCTGAGGAGGAGGAGGACGATTTTGTGGGCGGTGATGGCGACTATGAGCTTGATGCAGTTGACTGGGATGTGTCTCAGTCTACGCTTGTGATAAAGAGGGCGCTCAGTAGTGTGATGAAGACTGAGGATAATTTGCAACGTGAGAACATTTTTCATACGAGGTGCTTGGTGGCGGGAAAGGTGTGTGTGATGATTATTGATCCGGGAAGTTGCGCAAACGTAGTTAGCACGGGTTTTGTATCGAGTTTGGATCTTCCTACGATTTCCCACCCTCAACCATACAAGCTTCAATGGTTGAATGATGTCGGTGAGATACGTGTCACCAAACAGGCGAAGATTCCTTTTAATATTGGGAAGTTTAAAGATGAGGTCTTGTGTGATGTGGTTCCGATGCATGTGGGACATATGTTGTTGGGACGACCGTGGCAATTTGATAGGAAGGTGATCTATGACGGGTATTTAAACACCTACACATTGCGTCATAAGGGGAATAAGTTTACACTTCGCGCATTACCTCCGAATGAGGTACATAAAGATCAACTCAAATTTTGTTGCGGGACGTGAGGAAAAAGAAAAAAAGAGGGAGCTCAGTCGAAAAAGGAAAAAGAAAAAGTAACGACAGGAGAGAAAGAAAAAGAGGGTGTGAAAAAACGAGCGGAGGGTAAAACAACAGTTGAAAATAAAAAGGTGAGTGGGGGCGCTATAGTACCATATGAGGGAGTTTCTAATGTTGAAAAGTCCAAGGTGAGTGAGGGTGCCATTAGTCTCGAGGGAGGAAAGAAAGAGATTAACAAAAAAGGTGAGCGAGTGTTAGGAACTTTCTACATTAAGGCTGGTGAGGTTATTCGTGCTATCGAAAGTGGCACTACCCCTTACCTCTTTATTTATAGAGAGGCTGACCCCCTTCCCTCCCCTCCCCTTCCCTCACCCTGTTTTATGATTTCCAATGACGTAACGGACTCTCTTCCTAGTGTTGTGGTGTCGTTGTTGCAGGACTTCCAGGACATCTTCCCTGAAGAGGAGCCGAGTGGCTTGCCGCCATTGCGTGGAGTGGAGCACCAAATAGATTTCATCCCGGGGTCACCGTTACCCAACCGTCCAGCTTATCGCGCCAACCCATATGAAACCAAGGAGATTCAACGGCAAGTGACAGAGTTGTTGGAGAAAGGCAAGATTCAGCAGTCCATGAGTCCTTGCGCGGTGCCGGTAATTGTGGTACCAAAGAAAGATGGGTCGTGGCGTATATGCGTGGATTGCAGGGCCATCAAACAAATTACAGTCAGGTATCGTCATCCTATCCCACGTTTAGATGATATGCTAGATGAGTTGTGTGGTGCGTCTGTATTTTCTAAAATTGATTTAAAGAGTGGCTATCATCAAGTGCGTATTCGTGAGGGTGATGAGTGGAAAACTGCTTTTAAGACTAAGTTTGGGTTGTATGAGCGGCTTGTCATGCCTTTTGGTCTCACTAATGCACCTAGCACATTTATAAGATTAATGAATGAGGTACTTAGGGACTTTATTGGCAAGTTCGTGGTTGTCTATTTTGATGATATTCTTATTTATAGCCATAACTTGGAGGAGCATGTTAGTCACCTAAGGGCTGGCTTAGAAACACTCCGGGATGCACAATTGTACGCTAACCTTAAGAAGTGCACTTTTTGCATGGATAGGGTCGTGTTTCTTGGTTTTTTTGTGAGTGCACAGGGTGTTGAAGTTGACCAGGAGAAGATTAAGGCGGTCCAAGAGTGGCCCGAGCCAAAATCAGCCGCCGAGGTTCGTAGTTTCCATGGTTTGGTGAGCTTCTATAGGCGCTTTGTGAGGGATTTCAGTAGCATTGCAGCCCCACTAAACGAGTTGGTGAAAAAGAATGTCCAATTTCATTAGGGACCTAAACAAAGGGAGTCTTTCGAAACTCTTAAGTCTCGTTTAGTTTCTACACCCATACTTGCTTTACCTGATTTTACTAAAGCTTTTGAAATGGAATGTGATGCTTCGGGTGTGGGTATTGGGGGTGTGCTTATTCAAGAGGGTCGTCCTATTGCTTATTATAGTGAGAAATTGAAGGGTCCTCAGTTAAATTATGCTACTTATGATAAGGAGCTGTACGCCTTAGTCGTGTGTCTTCACACATGGCAACACTATTTGCGACCTCGAGAATTCATTATTCACACTGACCTCGAGTCACTTAAATATCTTAAGGGTCAGGGTAAGTTGAGTAAGAGGCATGTGCATTGGATGGAGTTTATTGAGTCTTTTCCTTACGTGATTAAGTATAAAAAGGGTCAAGAAAACGTCGTAGCTGATGCTTTGTCCCGTAGGCACACTTTGATCACTACTATGCAAACTAAGTTTCTTGGCTTTGAGTTTATTAAGGAATTGTATGCAATTGATCATGAATTTTCGAAACCATATGCGGATACTAGTGAGGCGCCAACTGAAAAGTTCATTCGGAGTGATGGTTTCTTATACTGTGAGCATGCTTTATGTATACCTCAGTGTTCTATACGTGAATTACTTGTTCGTGAAGCACATGGCTGTGGTTTAATGGGTCATTTTGGGGTTAATAAAACGCTTGATATGCTTAAAGCTCATTTTTATTGGCCTAATATGCGTAGTGATGTCGCTCGTTTTTGTGATTCTTGTATTGTGTGTAAGCATGCTAAATCCAAATCCGCACCTCATGGTTTATACACTCCACTGCCTATTCCCACATCCCCTTGGACTGATTTGTCTATGGATTTTGTTTTGGGTTTACATCGTTCTAAGGGGGGGTCATGATTCTATCTTTGTGGTTGTGGATAGGTTTTCTAAGATGGCACATTTCATTCCTTGTCATAAAACGAATGATGCTACTTTTATTGCTGATTTGTTCTTTAAGGAGATTGTTCGTTTGCATGGTGTCCCGCGCACTATCTTGAGTGATAGTGATGTGAAATTCGTTAGTCATTTTTGGAAAGTTTTGTGGCAACGTTTGGGTACTAAGTTATTGTATTCTTCTGCATATCACCCACAAACGGACGGTGAAACTGAGGTTGTTAATCTAGTGTTGGGTCAATTTCTTCGTACTATCGTCCAAAAGAACTTGCGTAATTGGGAAAATTGTTTGCCATACGTGGAATTTGTGTATAATCGGTGTACTCATTCTGCGACTCGTTTTACCTCTTTTGAGGTAGTCTATGGGTTCAACCCCGAAACTCCTTTTTCTTTGGCTTCTTTGCCCGCAGGTATGCAGGTTAGCTTGGATGGTGAAGCCAAGGCGGAAATGGTGAGAGAGTTGCATGCGCAAGCTCGTGCGAATGTAGAGAAAGCTACGGTTAGGTACGCGAAGCAAGCCAACAAGGGCCGGAAGGAGGTGATCTTTGAGCCCGGTGATTGGGTCTGGTTACACTATCACAAGGATCATTTTCCGAAGGAGCGGAAGTCCAAGTTGCATCCACGAGGTGATGTTCCATTTGAAGTCTTGGAGCGGATAAACAAGAATGTCTACAAGATCGCGATTCCTGAAGATTGGGGCATTTCTAATTCCATCAATATTGCTGATTTGATGCCCTTTGACAACCCCTACGATCTGAGGACAGATCCTTCACAATCGGGAGGGAATGATGTGATCCCTTCGGAGGTTCCCGACCCGTTGGTCCCGATGCCGCCGATTGATCATTTGGTTATTCGAGACGGTCCGATGACACGGCTTCAGAAGAAACGGATGCGTGATGCTTTGGACACATTGATCATTGATATATGTAACGAGCAAGCACAAGTGAAGCCGGACGACGAGCACGCTATTTGTTGCATTATTTATGCTACGGAGCTCGGAGATCACGAGGACGGATTAGCTTGACGTCCACGACGTCGTTTATTTTCTATTATATTATTAGGCTATTTTTTAGGATTATTTAATTATTCTTATTATATTTAGGCGCCACTTTTGGGTATTACCAAACTACCCTTATCATTTTATTCTTGTAGCCTATATAAAGGCAAGCCTATTATTTCAGAAGACAGACTTTTGATATTATTTTACACACAAGAGTTTTCTCTTCTTCCCTTGGTCTGTGATTGATCAAGAACATCGCTTGCGAGCGAGTGATCTCTTTGTCGTAGAGAGTGCACCCCTTTCGAGAGCTTATCAGCGTTCTTGAGCAAAGCGTTGAGTTGTTTTTGGCCCTCTTCCTAGACTGCTGCCCAGTTAGGTTAGGGTTTCCGGCTCGTATTGATCCTTTCGTCGATCTCTTGGGATCGTATCGCATCAGTTGGTAGCAGAGCTTAGCGACGAAGGTATCAAATATCCCCGTTTTAATTTTTTTTTTCTGTTTCAATTTCGTTCCTTACATCCAAAAAAAAAATTTATTGGATCGTACCTGTTCTTCTTTGCATCGTTCCTATTCAAAAAAAAAAAAAAAAAAAAAAAAAAAAAAAAACCTTCGTTGTTCTTATTTCTTTCTTCTTGCGTATTTGAATCTAACACCCAAATAAATATATATTTGTCACCCAATCAATCTACCGGCTAGTTGATTCTTTAGTTGCTGATTTCTTGTTTCAAAGGCCGCCGTATCAAACAAAATAAAGATTTGACCTAAATTTGTTTTTATTTTTATTTTGTATTCGGCCAGATTATTTATAAAAATAAAAATAAAAAGAAGTCAAAAAAAACAGCCTCTATCACACCCAAGGTGTGACACCTTCTTATTTTCGACCAACAACAAACAAACAAAAAAAAACAAATTCCGCCTCGTTTCTCTTGCATTGTCAAACTATTCTTGTACTAGTACTCCCTTCTATAACCATTTTCCTTTCTTCCAAAAACTCTTTTTCCATCATTATCCTAGTGGTCACATCTAGGTAGTAGGTCTTAGGTTCACTTTTCGGTTGCTCATATTCTGATTTGCTCAACAAAGGATGCTCCTACTACTCAGAGAACGAGGGTGAGTGACAAACACGAGTGATTGTGAGATAAAATGGTGAGACATGGGGATGATGAGCCTGTGACGGATGGTCGTTTTAAGATATTGTCCGACAACTTGACTCGAGAGATAACCGACCGCGTAGATCAGAGAATGGCTAGAATTGAACATATCGTGAATTGCTTGGCCGCACTACCACAAGCCCTAGCCGGATTGACAGACAGGATGAATGAAATGTTGAGAGGTGATGGTGGTAACGGTGGCAATAGGAATGGTGGTAACGGTGTCAATAATAATATGAGGCAAGTTAAGATGAAGTTGCCGTCTTTTTCAGGTTCAGTGGATGTGGATGCTTACTTTAAGTGGGAATCAAAGATGGAACAGATTTTTGAAGGTAATAACTACTCTGACGAGAAGAAGTTCAAGTTAGCTCAACTAGAATTCACCGGGTATGCCATGATATGGTTGAGGCAGTTGAATTTTGCTCGGTATTGTAGCCATGAAAATGAAATTAGTATGTGGACGGAGCTGAAGAGGGAAATGAAAAGACACTTTGTGCCTCCTTATTATACTGAGCAATATCGAAAACTGCAAACATGTAAGCAAAGGGAGCGTTCGGTTGCAATTGAAAGGAAAAAAGAATTAGTTGCTGCGAAAAAAGAAGAGATTGTTAGTCGTCGAGATGATGAGTTGCACAGTGCATCTAGTGAGAGTGTGGTAGAGGTTACTGAGGTGCCAGTTGTTGAGGAGCACATGGACGAGATAGTGCAAGTGGCGTCCGTTGAAGAACCTGCTGAGAGTGTTGTTGAGCTTGAGGAGGTTCTAGATCCACCGGCCGAGGTTTTTGCCTTATCTTTGCAGGTCCAAGATGGTCTTCCATATGAAGTGGAGACTAGCCACTTGGATACGTCCAAGGCAGCCCTGTTGTCCCTTTAGTTGATCTTTCCCAGGTGGTTCATGGTGGGAAGCCGGCACATAATTTTGTTGATCCTTTTGCTGCATGTATTGATGAGGCTCCGATATTGCATTGCTCTTGTTATATTGCTGCCACACCATGTTTCACCCACAGTTTTGTCAGGCCACAATACTGTTCTTCTGTCTCATTGTTGCAGTACACGTCGTCCTTTTCGCATCAGGTTGATTTGATGTTTTCACTTCGTCGTATATTTGATCCCGGCATAGCATTGATGTTTTTTGTGGGTTGTTCGGGATTGGTTTCTAATGCTGACTTCTATGACGTCCTTTTGATTCGAGGACGAATCCTTTCCAACCGGGAGGGAATGATGTGATCCATCCCGAGACATTTTATTTGTTTTGTTTATTTTAGTTTTCGGTGTTTTAATGAATAAAACGGCCTTAGGCCCGTGTCAAAAGTTGCCCATATGTTAGTATATTAGGCCAGGTGTTTATTTTTAGCAAATAATAGCCGTTTGGGCTGATCAGGGTTGAGTTAAGATTGTTACAAAATAAAGTGGCGAAAATTACATGTAATTTATCCCACATCGGTTAGGAGATTGTCAGTCTATTATTTTGTAGCCTATATAAAGGCAACCACTTGTAATTTTATAAAATAATCAAGTATGAAATCTTTATAATGACTTTGAGAGTTTTCTCTTCTTCCTTGGTCTGTGATTGATCAAGAACATCGCTTGCGAGTGAGTGATCTCTTTGTCGTAGAGATTGCACCCCTTTCAAGAGCTTATCAACGTTCTTGAGCAAAGCGTTGAGTTGTTCTTGGCCCTCTTCCTCGATTGCTGCTCAGATAGGTTTGGGTTTCCCGCTCTCATTGATCCTTTCGTCGATCTCCTGGGATCGTATCGCATCAAGTTGGACTCTACTCCGGTCTCGTAGTCGGGTCCGACCTAGCCTGTGTTGAAGGCCTCTGAAGGGAAGCGTGTTGAGCCGCATGATTGGTCACGATGTCCATACCTTTCTTGTACTCCGCCACACGGTAATTTGAGACCTTATCCATACCTCACTTATACATGGTTGTGTGGGAGAGACATGAGATCTCCAAGTCGGGGAATTGAGTCAGGACATCGTTTATTCCTATGGTGTAAGTCCCGTAGGCTGCTGAGGCAAGCAGTAAGTTCAGGGCCTAGAGAAAATTGGGTGTAGCCTTATACTCTTGAAATATACGGGCAGGGGTGGTAGCTAGCTCAGCTGCTAGAGGATTCTTCTATGCTCGAAGCTTGACGATGGCCTCCCCCATCTCAGACGTTTCAGCCAAATGCTCTCCTTTCATAGATTCCAGAGAATTCTCGTATGCAGACCACAGTTTCTATAGCTCGATCTCCTGAGCATAGAGCTATTTCTTAAGAGACTCGTTCTCCTGGATGGTGGCTTGCAAACTCTGGTTAAGCTGATCCCGCTAAGCAGACCCTCTCTCCAAGTAGGAAAACCTTTTTCTCAAGTTCTCTATGCAGGAAGAGGCGGCTGCAAGCCTCTTAAATGTTTCCTCTCCAATACGAGACCCCTGTAAAGGGTAGAAGTAAGTCTCAAAAGTGGCAGAATCCAAGGTTGAAATAAAGAAAGATGGTTAAGAGCACTCACATATTCAATAGTACTGATTCCCTCATTGGCCAACCGTTTGTTGGTCATATCCAACAAGGGGTCGACCTCCAGCTCCTCCTCGTTCTCCTCTTCATCATCAAGGTCAGTTGGTTCAGGGAATGATTTTGGGAGGCCTCAGATCGGCCTTTCTTCCTCGAGTGTCCACCCTCAGAACGGCCCTTCCGGATAAGGGGAGTTTCATCATCATCAATATCCTCCATCATCCGGGACGTCTATAATAAGAGCTGCAACATCCACCCTAACCACAGAAGAGCGTGGAGTGGTCCCTTACCGATGCTCTGAGCTCAGTGAAGCCATGACGACACTGATGGGCACAACGTCTGTAACGCCACCCACAGTCATGGGGGCCGGATGCTCTTCAGTATGCATCCTTTCCAGGGAGGCATTTTCATCAACTTGCTCTCTTCCGGCAACAACCAGCACTATGGCTAAAGAGGTCACTGGATAAATAAAGAAAAATGTGAGTTATTTGGCAAAGTAAGAAAAAGCAAAAATTAAGTGAAGGACTCTTACAAGTATCACGGTCCTTAACGCTAAGAGGTATATAAGGCTCAGGCCCGGCCTCGCCTAGACGAGCTGCACCATTCAGTTGAGAAGAAAGTTCCTTGTCGTCTAAAAAGATGCCAAAATCTTGGATTTTCCGCACCACGGAAAAATACTCAATGTCATGAAAAGGGTCCATCTGAACATCATTCAACCTCCAACGCCCTAGCTTGGGTATCCCTCCATCCTGAACAAAGAAAAGTGGGCGAGGCCAACTGCTTGGGGTGAGGGTCCGTCATCCATGTAAGCCCTCACACTTGACCGGCGAGGAAATTGATACCACCCTATAGGCCCAGGGTTCTTCCTGATCTAGTGAAAGCTACGGAAAAGACGCACCGAGAAGCAAACACCTACCACCCGACAGAGGATGGCAAGCCCTACAATATTCCTAATACCATTAAGAGCGATCTGGGAAGCTCCTATGCAGTAATGTTGTAGCACGTCCAAGAAAGGTGGACACCAGGGTAACCTTAACCCACTCTTTAGATGGCCCTCATAGATGGCACAAAAGCCTTCAGGGGCCGATAGGTGTAAGAACGGGAGTTTTCTAGGAGTGTGGGGATAAACACACCCCTATCTTTCCCATACTCTTGACAGATATAATCTATGCTACTTTGGGTTATGATAGAATCCATACCGCAACTACCTATAATCTCCCTGGTCTTTTCCCGGATCCTAAATTTGAAGGCCGGGTCAAAAGTATTGGACGAAGGATGGGTAATAGGAACTACATTTAGGTCGCCCCTGGGGCTCTCTTCACCGGAATGAGGTGTAAGTTCCTCTTCCACAGAAGAACTGGAAGGGGTTGAGGCTCTCGGTGGCATGAATACAAAGAATATACAGGTGGATATGCGACAGAACCCACTTGAAAGGCTAAGAAAAGTGTGCAACAGGATAATATAACTCTTTTTTTATCCTTAATGACTAGAATAACGCTTGAAATAACAAGTGAGGCGACAGTTTGTGAGAGCGGGGTTGTAACCCCCTTTACACGTTCTCGAGAACCATTTCGTTTAGTGGGCGGGAAATGCCTCGGTTTTCAAAAACATTTATAGATAGAGTTATGATCAGACGATGCCATCTGGCGCATTTTATTTTCACAGAACTGGCAAGGTAAGAGCCGAGCTCCATAAAGGCAGAGCTGAACAAATTCATAAGACATTTAACACATATCTGACCTGACCTCTAGAGCTTAGGTAGATATGAGGGGCTTATGACGATACCAGATTTCACCACGCCACGTGTCACGATAGAAATAGGGCTAGAACCTTAACTTTAAGGACCAAGAGTCCCTTTGAAGGCCTAAGGGGCCGATCTCCACCTCCAAATGAGGGGGCTGCTCAGGTCGGTCCTCGGTCCATCACAGGTCGGTTAGGACGAGATTGAGGCAAGACCTGCCCAGCTCTGTCATACGGACCTCAGCAGCTCGCCGCAGGTCGGCTAGAGCATATAATGATAAACACGCGTTTATCAGGATAATTATGAGAAAATCCAGAGCCATTAAGGCTCTGATCTTTAACATTTGAATATCGTGATTATCTCCTAAAATTAAGGGATTAATACGATTTTGTTGTACTTGTGAGACACGAAAGAAAGGTCCATGATGGACACGGCCCATGAAGGCCTAGGGCACAAATGTTCCCTATAAAAACGTTTAATAAGAACTACGATAGACTTGATTCCAATTGATACTTCGGATATGTAGGCATTTTGGAGAGAGATCCCAATCTCAGTCTAAATCACCCTAAAAAATCCTTCTCTCATTCATGCTCTCTTATTGTTCATCCTTAATTCAATTACCTTTATATTAAACAGCCCAGATTTTGTATCCGACGGATTTCGTTTCGTCAATACAAATCACGAACTCAATTTGAACTGTTTACCTTTTACATGAGCCAAACCCGAACATATATTTTTGCTCGTTTAGTAAACGAACAATTACAAATAAATTCGTGAACTAAATGAGGTTGAGATCAAATAACATATACAACAACGAGTGGGGTCTGTTTCAGGGTCTTGTTGTGTTATTGTTGTTGTCTTGTATTATTAAGGGTGGTCTTAACCCTAACCGCCTTAAATTGAAGCATGATCTTTCATCTTCAGCAGTTTAATTAATACTCCCTCCGTTTTTTTTCTGTTGCATAAAGAAGATTCACACAGATTAAAAAAGTGATTAATATCTTAAAAATATGGCAAAATGACTAAGTTGTCCATTGATTTTTTTTAATATATACACACCCAATAAATGTTGATTATCTCTTGTTAATTGGTGTCGTATATTGGGAATGTGTATACACATGGGTAATAGTCACAAATTGATTTTTATAGTTTTTAGTATTGAGAATGTAATTTTTTTTATTGGAGATGTAAATACTTTATATATATACTATAATTAAATTGAGGGAAATGTGGAAAAAAATAATAAATGTTGTATTGGTAATGTAAAATAACATAAATAAAAACAAAACAAATTGTGAGAAGTGAGAGTAAAATAAGACGGAGGGAATAGGTTTTATCGGACTAGTTTGTATAAAAATTTATTCACCTTTATATTTTCACCAAGGGACCTAGAAAGTGTGAAAAATGATACCCTGGTTGCTTCATACTATGCAAGTAAAGAGTAAAGGTAAATAGCACGATTATTAATGGGAGACTTTATTATCATCAGGTTCTCTCATTTTTGTTTTCTCCTTTCTGTGAATCTCTTTTAAGCTGGTTCGCTTCCTCGCCGTGGCAGTGCTTATATGCTACTTCCATACATTTTTCCATCGTTCTGGGGAGCTTGCCGTTTAGCTTGGCGTAAGTGACGCCCCTGTCCTGGACCGAGTCCGATCCAGAAAATTATGCCCGGCACGCATATAATTAAAATTTAATCTAATTATATACGTAAGCCTTACGTAAGTAGACATCATAGAACAAGCGGAAGACAAAACGACAGACTTGGGTACTTAAAACAACTAATAAAAGACCAAAAATAACACATGGTGCAACTATTACATCGTCAAGACTATCTTTAACCGTTACATACAATATGTCCATCACAAGTTGATAACCATAAACTCAATTCATCAATTTCTATCAATACAAGGATGAGAGGATCTATACCCAAATTGTAATATTGAAAGTAAATAACAATAGACGTCATCGGCATCATCTCCGGGTCACTCCTTAGTGGCCTCGAAAACGACCTACAAAAACACCACATTCTCGGCATGGGTACAAGAGAGAAGAGGGGGGTAAGTACATACGTACTTAGTAAGGGGTAGAAGAAACGGTCACAATATATATATATAACATAAATCAAGATGAAGTCTACAATTGCTACCAGTTGTAATTGAGATCACACTCATCCTCTACTAGATCACATAGTACATCATTGCACAAGTTTGTTACATCAATATCAAAGGACACTACGCATAAGGAGAAATGCACCACAACATGATCATTCGTGGGAGCATGGACTCATGATCCATCTAGGAGTTACATGTAGCCCCGTAGGAGTGGTAAGGGTCCCATGCTTCGATGTAAAAAATGTAAGGATGTATTTACGAGTTATGTTCTAACCATCTGATTCATTCACATAAAAGGCTTCTAGGGACTTCTAGTCCTAGACATCTATTTATGCTACCAAGCACGTTGTAAAAGGATCAATGACTACTAAGTCACTGTCCCACAAGGCGTAAACAACGTCTTCCGGTGCTCCCACATTCTCCCCGCAGAGGGTCTCAATTGCGGTGCTGAGCCAAGACTACCAGAAGTCGTAGTTAGACATTGTAAATTAACATATAATATCTCACAAAGACATGCATACCAAACCATAACACATTGTATACGAGTAATAAATAAACAAGGTGAGTATTACCACATCGTGTGATATTCAGGATCATAAATACCACCGTTGCATATTATTATTATTATTTTTATTATTTGTTTCTGTCTTTTTTTTTTCTGGCAAGACACGTATGATAGAAATAACGTAATAATTTAATAACATAAGCAAGTACACCTGCCGATTGCATACCTTTGTATTTGAGGAGTGGGGGCGACGGTATACTGGGAGTTGAATCCAACTCCAGTTTCAATTAAGTAATAATGATAATAATATAATAATAAGGGTACTAATTACCATGTTTGATCAAACCAAAAGTGGAACAGAGAGCAACATGCTGGCCGAACACTCACGGTAATAATAATAATAATACGGCACAATACCATGTCACTTCAATCTATCATATCAATTAACAATAATACAACAAAACACCGATTGAATAACACATCCTTACTTTTGATCGTTCGAAAGCGAAATTAAAAGCAAAACTTGAAAACAACGCCTTGAATTCTCGAACCAACACCTCTACGAATATCCTACAATAATTAAACAACGAGCTACGATTAGACAACCTTCATATTCACCAAAACTCAAATTATCCTCAAGAACGTGCATTGTGGAGAAAAGTTCTATAGAGAAAATGTTTATAAGTTATATGACGTGAAACATGAATAAAGTTTTTAAAAGATGTATTGTTTGAGATCATTATTATCCATTAGTGTCGGTGTGGACCTTACACTACTACTACTTGCCCCCATGGTACCACCCTTCTTGCATCTCTCCTATGGATGCTTACGAAAGGATTAATACTATGGCAAATTATTTCTGGGGTAACTTTTTCCATGGTGACTCCATCTGAAGAGTGATCATACGTGGCATCATCATGATCACAAATTGTAAATCATCCACACTATATATGTGGCAGGTGCGCATTTATGAATTTGTTTCAATGGGGTCATCGGAGTTTAAAAGATACTTTTATGCATAAATTTGTTTCAGTAGGGCCATCAGAGTCTAAAGCAACATTTTTATACATAAATTTTTTTCAGTGGAGTCACCGAATCCTAAAACTGCATTTTATTACTACAAAACGATATTTTTCAACAACAAAATTTTATCTTTAATGCTAAAAAAATTCCGACTCGCAGTGGAGTAACGTGACCCAATCTCAACACACTTAGATCCGCACCTTGTATGTGAAGTGACCATAGGAGGATTTCCCTAATTTTTTTTCCGGAAAAGAAGAGAAGTTGTAAAAATTCTCTTCTTTCTCACGAATTGTTCAATGGACCTACTTTCTCTTTCATAATCATACAATAAACTTGATATTTGAATTGAAATATTCTTATCAAACATTGTACTTGTACTTGATATGTGAACTTGTAATGTTGTTTGATCCAATTATTAGCCAAGGGGATTTTTTTTCCTTCGCTTAAAGCCTCTGGGTATCCGGAACCAACTGGTCCGACTAATCCAGAGTTCGGACCAGGTCGTACCTGTAAAGTTTGGCTCTTATACATTAGTAAGGTCTGACCAAGAGCTTTTTCAACATGACGCCTCAGAAAAGAATCGAACCCGTGACTTCCCTATGTATTCTCAAGTTACTTGCCACTTGAACCAAGCTATTTGGTTAGCTAAGGTGTCTTTGCAAGAACACAAAAGTGAAAAATGTCAGAGAAGCAAGAAAAAATGAGATCCATTTTGCACAAACCACAACTGTCATGAAAAGAATTTATTAATTTTACAATACGTATTTTTATCTACCGATTTTTATGAGTTTAATGGATGTATCGTAGGGGATTTTATGCGTGAAGGTAATGAAGATCGTCTACACGAACTACAAGTTAAAATAACATAATGTTTCAAAATGGTCATAGACAAAAGGCTCAAGAATGTCAAAAGCGTGCATTACCAAATCTTGGAGAAAAAGGACAGCCGATACCTAAGAGCATTAAATTAATATTATGTAAGCTATGTTGACTAGGCAAACTAAAACAACAATCGTAAAGAACTATCTACTCAAATCACATTTCGGTTGTCCCTTAGGCTCTTTTTGGTTTGAAGTAAACAAAAGGAAAAGAAAAGAGAAGATTGTGCCTAAAGAAAAATGAGGGAGAATGAGTGATTTCAATGACCGTTTGTATTGTTTGAAGAGAACAAAGGAAGAGAACAAAGGAAGAGAAAGGAAATATCAAAGTCCATTTATTTTTTTTAATTAATTACATTGTATTATTTCTTTTGGTTTTCATCTTTTTCCTTTTTTTTCTTTTGCAACACAGAATACCAAATACTAGACATAAATCATTTCATCACATTTCTTTTCTTTTCTATTTATTTACCTTTTCTTATAAATATTGTCGTAGATATATAGTTTGGAAAAGTATTTAGGCACAAAAATTATGCACAACAATGTACCGAAAAAAGTGATCCAAAAAGTTAGATTGTTTTCTTTTTGGGTTTTTTTTTTTTTTTTTTTTTTTTTGTTGAAAAATGTGTGGCTTAGATCAATTTATGTGTCAATTTTCTGTGTATGTATCATAATCCATATAGTTTTCAGTGCTAACTACGAGACTTTCTTCATTAATTTTTCGAAACATTTATAACCGTTATCTATACAAGTAAACACAATATTTTGTAATTAAGAATGCTTTGATCCTTAAAAACAATAATAAATATTACATGTAAATTATGATCTAATTCATATGAAAAGAGAAATAAAATTAAGTTGTCAATTCTATAAGCAAATGAAAAACATGTGACTATTTTACAACAATTATCATTATTTAATATGCCTTTTTTTATAAATTAAAGGAATACTTAAAGACATGTATTATGCTAAACACATGCAAAGCTCGTGTATTTTACGAGTGTGTGTATATATATATATATATATATATATATATATATATATATATATATATGTGTGTGTGTGTGTGTGTGTGTGTGTGTGTGTGTGTGTGTGTGTGTGTGTGTGTGTGTGAGAGAGAGAGAGAGAGAGAGAGAGAGAGATTAGATTTTTGTGTTCCTACTTTACGTTATATGCAAGCAAGGGGCGCCCCGGGGGGGGGGGGGGGGGCAGGGCTACGTGGCCCGGAGCGCCCCCGAAAATCAATGAATTTAAGGGCCCCACAAAATTTCTACCTAATATTATATATATATATACTTTATTTATGTGAACAAGGAATGTATTACCTTAATGGTTAGCACTTTAGTATATTAGATATGAGACTCGGTTTCGAATCTTGCTAACTCCAATATTTTTTTGTTTTTTAAAACTAAGACTAGGAGTCAAATAAGTAGGGTTTTTCCTTCCAAACCCATGACTAAGTAGGTTTTTTCCTTCCAAACCCATGACTATCTCACGTATTTTTTTGTTTTATTTTTTTTATATATATTTTGGTTACTGTTTTTTTCGGAGGGCGAGGGCCTAAAATTATTTTTGGCCCCGAGCCTAAATTTGGACAGGGACGTCCCTGTATGCAAGAGTTGGCATGCACTAGTACTTTTTTTGTTGACCTGCCGTGCGCCGGCATTAATTTTTCTCTTCTTTAATGCATCGTAATCCATAGAATCTAGAGATGACGGTGGTCATGACAGGATGTTAAATGCAGGCAAGCCAATAATTGGATATACCGTACATATGCTTTTCCTAGGTTCATACCAAGATGACGGTCATACGAAATTCTTGTCTTTGTTTGTTACTCATGATTAGGGATTACAGACGATATCGATGTCAAACAATTCATGTTCTTTCAAGTGCCATTTGTTGAAGTAAAACTTAAAGATGCCCGGATTGCCGCGTTGCCTCTTTTCAATAAGCATTACATTTGGAAAATTGCTTCATTAATTTGAAGACCTCTTCAAATTGATGCAGCAACTTTAAATATACCACGGCCGTCAGCAGTTTGGGTTATTTTTTCTTTTTTTTTTTTTAAATGAGTTTGGGTTCTTGTAGAAGTAGATTTAATTAAAACCTAGATGCCAACAAATTTGGATTGGGGAAGTTAGTGTGCACGATAGAATTTGCAGATCACTAATGCGGAAGTGTGGCCCAGGGCCGGCACTGAAACTTCTGGGGCCTTCAGCGACTTCGCCAAATGGGCCTTTTAGTTCGAAGGTTTTTTTTCGAAAATATACTTATAAAATATTACTTCAACAGCGCACTCGTAACATGTGTAGATACAAAATTCAAATTCATTGATAGCCACAAAATAGTAATTCAACGAAGAACATTATAGGGCCCTCAATTTCATTTTTGTTGTCATTGAGCCTTTAATTAATACACATTACAGGGCCCTGGATTATATATATTATTTTTTGGTCAATGTGCCTTTATCAATTTAGTAATTTTTCTTGTAAACACATTATATTGGGCTGGTTGGAATTGGACCTACATAAATTTTTTTAAGCAAAACACGTAACTGGAGCCCGCTAGATGTGGTACTTCGGTGGTCGCAGGCACGCCTAATAGGTGGGCAGGCCCTTCTATGGCCTGTGTATTATTGCAAGAGAATTTGACATAATGATGCATGTTGTACTGAGAAACACCCACCAAAGATCCTTAAGGTTGCTGTGAATTCAGGATTCACAAGTTTGATCAATCTCAGCCTTGATATTTCTTTTAAGCTCTGTTTTTTAGATTAACCTTTTCTGGATTTGACTTTTTAAGAACAAAGAGAGGGCTTGTGAATTCGACAGAGTTTTTGCACTTGTTAAGTTCGTCTCCCTTCTTTTTTTGTCTGTGATGACGGTCAAATTATACCCGTAAATGTCATCAACATTATCCTTAAATCGAGCCAAATAATATATACTTCGTATTAAATCACTTGTTTATATTTATTATTTAATGTTAAGTGATTATTAATATGATTTTTGGTATTTAGCTATTTTTATTATTAAAGACCGATTTATTGTGCGATAATTGCTGATTTTGTAGATCGTGATAAATCGGGAAGATAAATATCGCGCAATCGAGAAATCTCAAGATAATGAAGAGGAAAATCGGAGCGTTAATCAAAGGATAAATCAGATCAGTTCAAAAGAATGCAGTGGGGAGCAAGATAGACGAGAAAAACGATTAAGATGTGCAAAATCGGTCGACCGAGTGGGGAGCTTCGGTTGACCGAGTTGGGATTTTCGGTCGGTTATCGGATTTTTTCGTATTTACCTTCTAGATCCTTCATAAGTCGGCAGAAACTCCTATATAAGCAGCAGCTACGAAATTTGTAGAATATACCTTGAATCATTCATCATATATTTCATAATACAACTTTGATACAATGTAGCATAATCACGGATTTATCTAATGAAAATAAACAAGTAATAAATTAAATCCGATATACCCCAAGTGCAGGGATCGTAGTATAGAGGTTGATACCGGGTCGATCTTACGGGGAATCGGGGTTGTTTAAACTAGTTTTTATTATCTAACCTAACTATGTCACGATTACTACTAAAAAGATGTGAAATTAAAACAGAGAAGAACTAATACGAAGAGTGAAACTAACAATAAAAATAATGGATTTAAGATCGAGATCTAAAGCCAGGAAATATGGTTGCTAACAAAATTAACTAAACTAAATCTATTCTAAGTTTACTATGAAGTAAAGATTGCAGTTTTACTAAGCAATTCGAATTCAAGTGGTTTAATCAATATTTTACGAACGAACAAGCAATTGATCCACCTATCCCACAACTATCAATTCCTATCTCAATTATCTCGTGAGTTTTAACCAAGTTGTGATTCACCTAGCCAAGGTATGAACTCCTAATTTCTTAGAAAAGTTCGTTTCTTAATCTTCTATCTCTCGATTTTAAAGATTAATACTTTCAAAACAAAGGTGTAAGATTTCTCAATCTAGTTATCTAGAAATTCAACCTAATTAACTCTCGTTATTTTATAGGTTAAAAATCTAATCTTTATTATATTGATTCTAGGGGTTCAATTATGATTTTCATCCAAATCAAACAAACAATCAATCATGCAATAATCTATCGATATAATTGCAATAAACAATGATAAACAATAATGAAGATACAACTTGAATAAAATACTCACAAGATAATCAAGAAATGAAACTGAATTGTTGATCGGATGGCTTCACAATGCTTGTTCAAGGGAGGTCTAGCCTCTCAACATCCTCTTTGAAACTCGAATTTGTTTGAATAAAAGTGCATAAAAAGTATTTGAATAAAAACTGATTGTAAACTAAGGAAAAACACAGTTGAGCCGCCCTTAGGGTTTAGGGTTCAAATGTATGATATTTTATGTGGAGAAAACCGCAGCTATTTATAGATTTTCAAGTCGGTTTTGCTAAGTCGGCGCTCGGACGCCCGTCCAGCCTTCAGTGCAAACTTCGAATCGGGCCGAGTCATGGCCAGACGCCCGTTCTTCTTTATTTTAGACGCTCGTCCATCGAAATTGGGAGAACTCTGAATCAAGTATTCCATCCTGGACGCCCGTCCAAACTCTCGAACGCCCGTCCACTGGACGCTAGTTCTGAACGCTCGTTCAGAGTGACTTCAACTCCGATTTTCATCTCTATCTCTTTTTCTTCATACAAATTCGATCCTTGCATCTTTTAATCCTCTTTTGAACCAATTTCATGTATCTACAAGGTAATCAAAACATCGCAAAATGTAATATCATTCAAATCAACATAAAATCATCAATAAAACACATAAATTAACCAATTTTGCGATTAAACCGTTTAAAAACTCATTTGCTCAATAAATCAATTAAACACCTAATTTCTATGCAAAATATAACGTTATAAATCATATAAAATCACCCTTAACAACTCCCCCACACTTAGCTTTTGCTCGTCCCGAGCAAAACAAGACGAAAATCAAGGCTCGGAAGAAGATAGACATCTCAAGACACATACCACATACTCAATAACTTAGAGGTTCACCCCCGGTGTGTGTGCAAAGCCATAACAAACTTCCACTAGGTCCAAACTTGAAAATTTCAAAGTAAACTAGCTAATACCCCCTTCAAACTAGAGATGAATGATACTTATAAGATGTACCCTACAAAACGTGACATATCCCAAAAAAGATGATAGAATGCATCTAGGACCTTTCTGATATACTCAGAGGATAATCCCTGCAACATATCTATCAGTTTATACTGGGGATAAGAGATGCGATAACTAAGTCTTTTATTCATTTCATACCACTTCTTATATAAGTTGATTTAATTAACTTCACTTATTTAAACGCACATCAGAATGAGCTCTTGCCCTGTCATAGCAGAATAGGACATTCGAGATATACCCTACCTTACTCAAATAATCAGACAGCTTCTTCTGACTATCGTGAGCTTTTGGTCATCATGGTGGTATAGACATTCGAGATACGCCCTACCGCACTCAAATCATCGACTAGCTTCCGACACACCCAACTTATTCATTTAAAATTCAACTTTTTCAACAACTTTAGTTACGTTTTACTTATCACATTCAAACCTAAGATATTCACAGTATATCATACTTTGGATCTAAACACAAACTATCATAATTCCCACGATACATACGTTAGCACTAAGCACATGACTTATAAGATAACAAAAATCACTAATCAAAAGGGATATAGCTTTATATTATAGCTCATCATTCACTATGGCTCGTGAAAAATATATATATCGGGTGAAACAACTAACTTACTGAACATATAGTATACAGCATCAATGACTATAAAAGAACGAACAAAGATTATGCATTGCTTACTCGGGACAAAACAAAAAACAAAAATTTTGAAAAATTTAGCTCTCTTTGCATAGAAACAAAACGAAGTAAGCAAATGAATAGATACACATAACCATTCCCCTCCCCACACTTAAACCACAACATGTCCTCAGGTTGTGCAGAATTTAAAAAGAAAAGATAAAGTACTTAGCTGATTGTAATAGATACTGGAATCGTTGGTCAGGCCGGAGCCTACGTAGTGACAAATAGAACTCGTAACCACACGTTCTAAAAGCGAGCTCGACAATACCGCTAAAAATATACCTGCACTACTTGACAAACACGGAAAAACCTCGGGGAAAACGGGGAAATATACCAAAATGAAAGGATACAGTAAAACCGAATCATGTCAAAAGATGAAGTATGCAATACAATGAAAAGTGAAAGTATCAGAAAGTCAAATGAAAGTACGGAGTGCCTTAAGGCTTACAAGATTCATCGAGACAAATAGACAGTAACTATATGAAATGTACAACGAATCTAGTAATGAAAAGTAGCAGGACAATACAAACATTGTATCAAAAAAAACAAAAGCTAGAATCAGAAAAATAATATTAGGGCTACCCTGGTGCCGCAGAATCATCAGCCGGAGGTGATCCACCCGTAGGCGAGTCAGGCTGCTCCTCATCCGAAGATGACTCGGAATCATAAAGAACATCCGCAATGGCTTGCTCAATCTCATCCGAATAGACGTAATCTATAATGCTCGGGCTGAAGACTTTGTCGTCCCTCAGAGTTCGGCCCTCACTCATGCACCGCAAAATAGTCAAGATATTATTCTGAGAAGTTCGAATATCCTCCATCCAATTCCGTACACTGTTAGCCATACTCAACCTCATCCGGACTGAGGGAGATAAAGTAGGAAGGGAAGATGCTCGAGGTGGTGCTGAAGATGAACCGGGCTCACGTGGTGCCGTAGTCTCAGTCTCAGTCGGACTAGAAGATTTCACTTTTTCCCGCTGCAAGAACCTTGGATTCCTCGGTTTGTTATCGGTCTTGTACTGGGAACCCTAGCATCTTGACAGAGACTATGGATCAAATGCGGACAAATCAAACATCGCGTATATACTTTCTGATTCGTGGCTATCTCATCGAAAATGGCTTGTCCTACATCAACATTTAGCTTGAAATTCAGAGCGTACAACATCCCGAGGTCACCAATGTGGAAATGAGTCAGGTTGTTCTTAGGTAACAACCTGTTCTGAATAAACCAACATTGGACCTTCCAATCCTCCGTCCAACTCGTTGTCACCAACTCTTTCCTATCACCGCCCGGTCTAAGTGTCCACGGCACCTCCGGGCACACCAACAACCTCAACTCCTCCAACGGATCTTGACCGGCATCTTGATTGGCCTTAATCGCCTCCTTGTAGTCCAACCCCTCAAAAGGTGCCAAGTTATAATTCTCGTTAATAACCTTAGGCGTAAATGGCACCTTTACTCCCCGAACCATGACAACTCCGGCTTCCAAATCCGTTTCTGAGCAATTGGCATAAAACTCACGGACTAATATAGCATTAACCGGGGTCCTCGGGGTTCTCATTAATGCTCCCCACTTACTATCCGTAAGCATTTTAACAAACAACGGGTTAACCTGAGGCTCAAGGACGGCTCGCTCTATTAACATTGTCCTCGAAACATAGTGCTTATTGTACACCTCGAAAGCCTTCGGATTTATGAACCTACGAGCCAAGGGAATAGGGATAGGAGGTCTCACATTCTGTCTAACCGGCTCAGCTGCCTCAGTTGCTTCCTCGGCTTGCTCAGCTCTAAACCTAGGTGCGTCTCCACTCCCTTCAACCCAAGGTAGTCTCACTAGGGGTACATCATCATCAGTGTCTGACCAGACTCAGACTCATCTCACAAAGGAGCCCTAGATTGACCTCTAGGAGAATTCTGACGTTCACCAATATGAATGCCTCGGTTCGGATTGACTAATGTGGGGTCTACAGTCTTTTTCTTTTTAGCAGGTTTAGTAGCAACTCCCTTACCATGCCTCTTCTGTACCTCTTTACGCACCATTGTATACTAAGGCTAACCAAAAACAGTCCCAAATCACAATGCAAACAAACCACCCGTTTATCGTCCAACCGGGATTTCCCAAACAAATCAATACCAAACCAACATCAAAACCACAATGCAACCCATCCATCATCATCCATAACCATCCCAGATCATCAACCAAGAAAGAAAAATAAACCAAACAAGAAGAAGAAAACAAATAAGGCAAGTTTATGTAAAAGAGTCGACTCGAAGATCGAACTCAGGAAAAATGTGAAATAATCCACGAAAAGCTTATAAAATCTTACCAAGTACGTTGAAGGGATGATGATTATGATGATTAGAAGTCCAAACAATGGCAAATTGACCTCAAAAATCAAATCTTGTTCTTCAAAAAGTCGGACTATATAGATCACTAAATCCGATTAAATGGTGTTTGTTGGGGGATTTGGAGTGGAAAATCGAAAAGAAGGGATTGAGAGCTGTTGATGGGACTTAGAATCGCCCAATTTGGTATAGAAATAAAGATTTTAGGGCAAAAGGAGGGCAAAATTCGGGTTTGCAATTTAAATTTACTGATGCGAATAAAAAAATTGAAAGCAGGGGGTATATATATAGATGCAGGTCTGAACGGGCGTCCATGATACTGGACGGGTGTTCAGCTGGGGATCACATGAACTGGACGGGCGTCTGGAAGTTCAGATGTGCGTCCAGGTGTCCAAATCACGTACAGAGTTGAAGGGAGTTTCTCAGACGGGCGTCCAAGAATTTTGGACGTTCGTTCAATATTTTCAAAGGGTGGACGGGCGTTCATCTGAGGTGGACGCTCGTCCATGGCAGACACAGAGCAGACGGGCGTCCAATAGGCATGGACGCGCGTCCAAGGCAGAATTCAGCAAAAAGAAACTTAAGATTTTTCATTTAAATCAAACTCAAATTTTTATTTCATTATAATAAAATCATCCAAAATTTCAAATAACAAATAAAAACATGGAAAAACACATAAAAACACTAGAAAATAGTGGGTTGCCTCCCACCGAGCACTTTTGTTTTACGTCGTTTGCTCGACGAAACAGCCTAACGACGCTAGTCATCGTAAATCTCTGCCCAATCCACAATCCGGATCAGACGGCGGAGCATGTCAATAGCAGGAGGAAAATCAAACTCGTCATATAAACTCCAGTCCTCGCCAGCAACATCCATGCCTTGAAAATGCTCAGCTTGCAGCACTAGCGCCAAGTCAGTCAGCATCGGATCATTGAGGATTGTATACGGTCGTCCTAAAGTCTCCTGCAGGTCCTCTGAGCTAAAATCTCCACCTCCCGAAGATCGGGGTACAATGAGAACATAAGTAATGGTCCTGATGCGGGTACTAATATCAAAGTCTACGTCCAAAATGATAGTCCATCCGGGTCCGTCACCTAGAGTGATAAGTGGGATCCTACTAATGAAAGGAAACTCCTCTGGTAGAACTCCGTAATCCATATCTAAAAACACAGCTAAACTGAACAAATTCAAACAAAATCATAATTAGACTTAAGATAAAAACTAATCAAAGAAAAAGAAACAACACAAAAGAGAGTCCTAATATACTAAAGGATATCTAGGATGCCTCCTAGTGGCGCTTTTGGTTAATGTCGTTAGCTCGACATTCTTTCAGATCAGACTGGATCAGGCCATTTAACTTTTCTACCAGCCACTACCTCGTGTAGGCTTTGATCAGTAGTGTGGCTGCAGAAACAACATCTAACACATGGGGTGAATTCCTTAATTGCCTTCCACACACGCTTAAACCTTCCCATGGTTGATTTCTTCTTCTTCTAACGACGCTTCAACCGTTGCTCCTTCTCAAACTCTTCCATGTCCCAACTACCTACTAGAACTTCTTCAGAGGGACCACTACCGTCATCCTCAGAAAACAATTCGGGCGAAAACTCGTCAAATTTATCGACTTCTGAAGTACCATACCCGAGGATGTCGAGGAACCGAACAATCAAAGGTCGTTCTTTGGCTTGACCAATGTAATGCTTGCACCTCTGACCATTCACTCGGAACGGTGGTCACCATAACCTCGTAGTTCTAGGACACCTCCAGGGATGACTTGGAGAATTTCAAAGGGACCGGACCATCGTGTCCTCAGCTTACCAGGGAACAGATGTAACCTGGAATTGTACAATAAAACATGTTCCCCTACTTGAAATTCTCGCTTCTTAATCTTGGCATCGTGAAGGAGTTTTGTCTTTTCCTTACTTATCCTGGCACTTTCGTAGGCCTGAAGTCTAAATTCGTCCAACTCATGCAACTGTTGCAATCGATGTTTTCCACAAGATTGGGTATTGAAGTTTAAAAACTTCGTGGCCCAATACGCTCTATGCTCTAACTCAACTGGCAAGTGGCATGGCTTACCATAAACCATTTGGTAGGGTGATGTACCCATGGGGGTCTTATAGGCAGTTCGATATGCCCACAGTACATCATCCAACTTTAGAATCCAGTCTTTTCTATGACTGTTAACTGTTTTCTCCAGGATCTTCTTTAAACTTTGGTTGCTTCTTTCAACCTGACCACTAGTCATAGGATGATATGGTGTGCCAATTTTATGCCGGACACCATATTTCTCAAGAACTTTCTCTAGAGGTCGGTTACAAAAGAAGTGCGTGTCCCTTCATCACTAATCAAGGCACGAGGACACCCAAATCTCACGAAGATGTTTTTCTTTAGAAACTTCATGACCGTCTTATGATCATTGTGAGATGTGGCTTGAGCCTCCACCCATTTCGATACGTAATCCACGCAGACTAAGATGTATTTATTCCCACAAGATGATGGGAATGGTCCCATAAAATCAATGCCCCATACATCAAAGACTTCGCATTCTAGGATGGGTTTCAATGGCATGTCAAAACGCCTTGTTAAAGTTCCGGTTCTTTGACACCTATCACAAGCTTTATAGAAAGCTTCTGTATCCTTAAAAATCGTGGGCCAATAGAAACCGGATTGAAATATCTTAGCAACGGTTTTCCAAGGACCAAAGTGACCTCCAGTGGGTCCACTGTGGCATTGCTCAATGATATCACGTTGCTCAGATTCAGGAACACATCTTCTCAGCAAACCATCTTTACAAATCTTTGAAGAGGTAAGGTTCGTCCCAAACGAATGTTTTCATATCCGAGAAGAATTTCTTCTTCTCCTGATAAGACAATTCTGGATCAAGATATTGGGAATGAAGGTAGTTTACGATGGAAGAATGCCAAGGGACATCTGGAGGACAACCGTCGATAAGCATGATATTTTCCAGAGGAAAGTAAAGATCTATATCGTCAGGGTCATCCTTTTCCTCATTCAACATTCTTGAGACATGATCAGCCACTACATTTTCACTGCCCTTTTTGTCTTTGATCTGGACATCGAACTCTTGTAGGGTCAGTATCCAACGTAGTAAGCGCGGTTTAGCCTATTTCTTAGTCATCAAGTATCGCAAAGCAGCGTGATCAGTCCACACAACTACTTGAGCACCCAACAAGTAACTACGAAACTTGTCCATAGCAAAGACTACGGCCAATAATTCCTTTTCAGTCGTCGTGTAGTTTACTTGAGATGGATTTAGTGTGTGACTGGCGTAATAAATTGGCTGGAATTTCCCTTTGTCCTAAGACTGCACCAACAACATAGTTTGATGCATCGCACATAAGTTCGAAGGGAAGATTCCAGTCAGGAAAAATAAGGATCGGTGCAGAGATTAATCGACTCTTTAGCTCCTCAAACGCTTGCTTGCAACTTTTATCAAAATCGAATAAAACGTCTTCTTTAAGTAGTGTAGACAGGGGCTTGGCTATCTTGGAAAAGTCCTGAATGAATCTCCTATAGAAACCGACATGTCCAAGAAAACCTCTGACTTCGCGCACATTCTTAGGATAACTCATCTTCTCGATAGCTTCTACTTTGGCCCTGTCTACCTCAATACCTTTGGCGGAGATCTTGTGGCCAAGAACTATTCCCTCATCTACCATGAAATGGCACTTTTCCCAATTTAGGACTAAGTTCTTTTCCACACATCTGGATAAGACCTGGTCAAGATTATCAAGGCAATCATCGAAAGATTGACCAAAGACCGAAAAGTCATCCATGAAAATTTCCATACACTTTTCAACTAGCCCGTCAAAGATAGCCAGCATACATCTCTGGAATGTAGCTGGGGCATTGCAAAGACCAAATGGCATCCGCCTATAAGCGAATGTACCATAGGGACAAGTGAAAGTGGTCTTTTCTTGGTCAACAGGATCTATACGTATCTGAAAATATCCCGAATATCCATCTAGGAAACAGTAGAACGCGTGTCCCGCCAGACGCTCAAGCATCTTATCAATGAACGGAAGGGGCAAATGATCTTTCATGGTTACTTCATTGAGCTTTCTGTAATCAATGCAGACTCTGTAACCCGTAACAAGCCTCAATGCTATTTCTTCTCCCTTCTCATTCTTCTCAATCGTAATTCCACCTTTCTTGGGAACTACCTGAGTCGGGGATACCCATTCACTATCAGCGATGGCATAAACGATACCCATATCCAGAAGTTTGATGATTTCTTTCTTAACCATCTCTTGCATATGAGGGTTGAGCCTCCTCTGGGGTGTCTAACACATTTCGCACCCTCATTAGTCTTGATCTTATGCATGCAGATGTCGGGAGATATCCCTTTGATATCTCCTACTTGCCACCCAAAGGCTTTCTCGTTCTTTTTCAAGACGTTTATTAACTTCATTTCTTCTAGTCGAGATAGCTTGGCAGATATAATCAATGGAAGCTTGTCACCTTATCTTAAAAACACATACTTTAGATGTTTAGGCAACGGCTTCAGTACCAGATCTGCAGGGGGTCTTCCAAACTTGATTTAAGTTCTCCACTTTTGAACTCAACATCGCTTAGTTTACTTAGTGGTCCCACTGCCAAAGCTTCTTCTTTCAACAACTCATCCTCAAATTCAGCTTCTAACTGCTCTAGATTCACCACACCATGATTATTCAGCTTCTCAACTAGTCGCTCGTATTCAGTTGTAACAGCCATGACTTGCTTTTCCATGAAATCATTGAAGTCATCAGACATATCGTCAATGGAGAAGCCGGTCGGTCTTTAAGAGGGTTTCTGGCTAGCTTTGGAAACATTGTAACTCACCTCTTGATCACCAACTCGTATCGTCACTCGCCCGCCATCACAGTCAATGAGGGCTCTGGCTGTGGACAGAAAAGGTCTTCCAAGAATTAGAGGGACATTCTCATCCTTCTCTATGTCCGAACGTACCGATCAGCGGGAATGTAAATCTATCAATTTGAACTAACACGTCCTTTAATATTCCCGCGGCGTCTTGGAAGATATATCCGCGAATTGAAGATTCATGGTAGTAGGTTCTAGAAGATTGTCCAACCCAAGTGTTTGCGTACGTACAATGGCATC
Source organism: Gentiana straminea (assembly GCA_036785695.1). Lineage (NCBI taxonomy): Eukaryota > Viridiplantae > Streptophyta > Magnoliopsida > Gentianales > Gentianaceae > Gentiana > Gentiana straminea. The sequence continues at coordinate 871,946 of JAVUPR010000340.1, forward strand.
AGGCTTATGGATGCACCCAGGTCACATAAAGAGTTTGGGAAGACTAAGCCTCCCATCAGCAATGTGAGAACAAATTTCCCAGGGTCACCCCTCTTGATTGGTAGACCTTCATAATTGATCATAGAGCAATCCTCACCAATCAACCGATCCATGTCTGCTAACTTCTTCTTAGAAGAAACAACATCCTTGATGAATTTGGTATACTTAGGCATCTCCACCAAAACCTCGGATAATGGAAGATTAACCTGAGTATTTTTCAGAAGGTTCAGCACTTTTTCATACTTTTTATCCTCACTTAAGGAGATGTTGCTTTTTATAGGTGGAAATGGAAGCTTATTCAAGTCACTCTCAGAAAAGACTTTCTTCGAGGAGGAACTGACAGCTTTGTCTTCCAAGTCCTTCCACCTCACCACTTTTTCAGTCTTCTTACAAGCCAGGGGATCAGCCTCCTGACTCTCACTTGATTCTTCATTCCTCAGGGGTTCAGCCACCTGAGGACTTCCAACTCTTTCACCTCTCAGGGGATCAGCCACCTGAGTATTCTCTTGCAGCCAAGGGGAACATAGGTGCTCGACTTCCCCTCCTGCCTTATCACTGGCATGAGGGGTTAGTGGTTTCCCTGGTTCGGGAGACCACTTAGTTGAGTACCAGATCTTAGATTCATTGCACTGGCCTCTTCTCTACCATACGGAATTGAAGGTACCAGGTCAGTGCATTGGCTATGATTTAAATCGGCTTGAGCAACTTGACCACCCTTTGGATTCTTTTCTGTGAAGCTGGGCAACTGCCCGGGGGGTCTAGAAGCTAACTGTTCAGCCAATTGCCCAAATTGCCTCTCAAGATTCTTGTTTGTGCTCATCAGGAGTTGGATGTTTTTACTTTGCTCCTCCACTTTAGCTTCAAGAGTATTGGGGTGAGAGGGGCCTTGAAATTTTTGGAAGTTTTGCGGAAGAGGTTGGCCAGACTGACTTTGAATTGCAGAATTGGCATTGTTTGGCCAATTCTGATTGAACATTTGATTCTGATTGGAAAAATTAGTATTCTGGTTCTGATTGAAATTAGGGTTTCTATTAAAATTCTGATTTTGGTTAAAGCCCTGAATCTGATAATTACCTTGGCCAGAGAATTGATTGTTAAACCTCTGATTTTGATGGCCATAGAAAGCATTCACTTCAGCATTCTGTCCATTCAGAGGACAGAGACGAGATGTATGCCCCATATTGTCACAGTTCTGACATGTGACTGGATTATACTGTCCATTGTCATGAACAGTATTAACTTGATAAGCAGATGGGGAGACAAATTGACACTGGCCAACCATATGACCAGTCTGACAACAATTTTCACAGTACAGAACTTGAGAGTTCTGTTGAAAGAAAGGATTCGGATTGATCGGATTGGGAGAAATTTGAGAAGCTGCCATCTGATTTTGCAAAGCATGGCGATCAGACTTTGCATATTCACCTCCTCGATCTTGGGAGGAGGAGGTGCTTGGATAGCTTGATATGAGGGGGCATAGTTGTATTTGGCAATATCCTCGAACAATGCCCACCCCTCTTCATGTGTTTTCTTTAAAAATACCCCACCAGAAGAACTATTGACCATGCCCTTTGTGAGCTCGGTCAATCCACTGAAAAAAGTATTGACTTGCCTTTGTAGCGGCAAGTCATGATGGGGACACTTTCTAAGAAGAGATTTAAACCTCTTCCAACACTCGAAAAATGACTCATTTTCCTTCTGGCAAAAAGTGAAAATATCACTTAAACACCGGAAATTTGTCTTAGAAGGTGGGAAATATTGAGTCAGGAACTCTTTCTCGAGTTCCGCCCAAGTAGTGATGGGAAGAGAATGGTACCACTCTTTTGCCTCCCCTCGTAAGGAAAATGGAAACAGTTTAAGTTTTAAAGCATCCTCACTTACTCCTTGGATGCGAGTTGTACCGCATATCTCTAGAAACGTGTGTAAGTGAGTATGAGGATTTTCTGACTGAAACCCGTGAAAAATCGATGCATGCTGCATCATCTGGATAAGCCCATGTTTCAGTTCAAAGGTAGGTGCATTGATGGTTGGTAGAACGATAGCCGGGTTGACCCTGACTTTGCCAGGCATGGCGTAATCAGCCAACGTACGTCTATCTTCAGCAGCCATAATGACTATGTTTTCGATCTCTCGAGCTAGATCTCGCTCGATATCTCGATCGACTATGTTCTCTTCGTCAAGGAGGTCCGCAAAACGGAGCCTTCTCCTGTTTGGTCGGACTATGGTCCGCTCGAGGTCAGGGGTATAGAGTAGTGGCCCCTTTTGACTCCGAGTTTGCATAAACCGAGACCAAATTCTAGTTGTCTAACGAGAACGAACAGATAGGGAAAAAATAATGGCAGACAGACCAGACGGGCGTCCAAGTTACTGGACGGGCGTCTGCCTGGAGAATGAACAGGACGGGCGTTCGGATAACCGGACGCTCGTCTAACTGGTAAAATAAATGAATAGAGTTATAAAAATAGACCGGACGGGCGTCCACCACCCCGACGCCCGTTTACTGGCACATAATCGAAACAGAAACTTTTATCTTACAAAAACAGAACTAAAAACACAATATCTAAATTAGATTACTAACAAAAATAAAAACTAGACAACCGTCCGGTTCCCCGACAACGGCGCCAAAAACTTGTTCACGGATTTTTGCAATGAAAATAAACAAGTAATAAATTAAATCCGGTATACCCCAAGTGCAGGGATCGTAGTATAGAGGTTGATACCGGGTCGATCTTACGGGGAATCGGGGTTGTTTAAACTATTTTTTATTATCTAATCTAACAATGTCACGATTACTACTAAAAAGATGTGAAATTAAAACAAGGAAGAACTAATACGAAGAGTGAAAATAACAATAAAAATAACTGGACAGAAGATCAAGATCTAAAGCCAGGAAATATGGTTGCTAAAAAAATTAACTAAACTAAATCTATTCTAAGTTTATTATGAAGTAAAGATTGCAGTTTTACTAAGCAATTCGAATTCAAGTGGTATAATCAATATTTTACGAACGAACAAGCAATTGATCCACCTATCCTACAACTATCAATTCCTATCTCAATTATCTCGTGAGTTTTAACCAAGTTGTGATTCACCTAGCCAAGGTATGAACTCCTAATTTCTTAGAAAATTATCTCTCGATTTTAAAGATTAATACTTTCAAAACAAAGGTGTAAGATTTCTCAATCTAGTTATCTAGAAATTCAACCTAATTAACTCTCGTTATTTTATAAGTTAAAAATCTAATCTTTATTATATTGATTCTAGGGGTTCAATTATGATTTTCGTGCAAATCAAAGAAACAATCAATCATGCAATAATCTATCGATATAATTGCAATAATCAATGATAAACAATAATAAATATACAACTTGAATAAAATACTCACAAGATAATCAAGAAACGAAACTGAATTGTTGATCAGATGGCTTCACAGTGCTTGTTCAAGGGAGGTCTAGCCTCTCAATATCCTCTTTGAAACTCGAATTTGTTTGAATAAAAGTGCATAAAAAGAATTTGAATAAGAACTGATTGTAAACTAAGGAAAACGCAGCTGAGCCGCCCCTAGGGTTTAGGGATCGAATGTATCATCATTTATGTGGAGAAAACCGCATCTATTTATAGATTTTCAAGTCGGTTTTGCTAAGTCGGCGCTCGGACGCCCGTCCGCTATGCTGGACGCCCGTCCAGCCTTCAGTGCAAACTTCGAATCGGGCCGAGTCATGGCCAGACGCCCGTTCTTCTTTATTTTAGACGCTCGTCCATCGAAATTGGGAGAACTCTGAATCAAATATTCCATCCTGGACGCCCGTCCAAACTCTCAAACGCCCGTCCACTGGACGCTAGTTCTGAACGCTCGTTCAGAGTGACTTCAACTCCGATTTTCATCTCTATCTCTTTTTCTTCATACAAATTCGATCCTTGACATCTTTTAATCCTCTTTTGAACCAATTTCGTGTATCTACAAGGTAATCAAAACATCGCAAAATGTAATATCATTCAAATCAACATAAAATCATCAATAAAACACATAAATTAACCAATTTTGCGATTAAACCGTTTAAAAAAATCATTCGCTCAATAAATCAATTAAACACCTAATTTCTATGCGAATTATACGAATATGGAGGAAATTGTTACAAAATATAACGTTATAAATCATATAAAATCACCCTTAACATATTCTAAGATGTATTTTGGGTTGAAATCGTTCGGGTGACCGAAAGGTGTCATTCGGTCGACCGAGGCCTTACACTCGGTCGACCGAGCCCTGTTTCATCAGTTATTTCTGCCACGTCTTTATGGTTAGTTTAACCTAGTTGAATTTATTATCTCAGTAGGTATGGCTATGGCTACGTTACTTGCTTAGTTTAATTAAAATGTGTAAGAAGGAAATACCAATATAAAACTCTTAGGTAGGCTTATGAATTGCTCTTTATGGACGTTCAGCGTTATCTAGGTAGGTTTATAGTTGGGGATTGCTAGCACCTGATTATACATACGTCGTAGATTAGCATGAGATTATAACTTGGTAATTGCTAGTTGGACGAGAGCTTGAGTAATCGCTTAGGAAGTACGCCTAACCATAGGAATGTTGCCTAGACAAGGTGTACGATTAATATCGGCATCCTTAGTGTCGTAAGCGTGCAAGTTATATGAGATGGATACCCAAAAGGTGAAGTCACGTAATGTAGCACAGTGATCTAGCAACCTAACCGGTGCTAAGTCAAGTTAAAGAGGATGACTCCCGTAGCCAATCTAAGATAGATACAAATGGATTGACAGTTAATAAGTTCAATTTATTATATAAATTATCTAGGTCCAAACGATAAAGACTATAATTGGGGAGGTTAATTACGTTGTGTCGAGTCGTGTCTTTACCTTTCTTGTCTTATGTTGGTCGTAGACCGCCTCTATGTCCTTGACATGTTTAATTAATTGTTTGTATATAAGATGATCCACAATTGGTTCCCTGTGGGATCGACCTTGATTCACTATAGCTATACTACGATGGGCCTAGTCCTCTTGCTAGTATTGGTTTATGGTGGTCATGTATATTATAACCTGATTGACCCCGATCAAGTTTTTTACGCCTATTCCGGCATTTCTAGATGATAAGTTTTGTTCTGAACTATCACACCGATCCGACCTTTTTTATGACAGTTATGACTTTTACGTGATACATTGGGTTATTAGTAATTTCGAGGAGTAGCTACATCTCCCTAAGTTGTTGATATCCAATGCAAGCGAGAAGTTTCTGCGCTAAGTATCTAATTTTATCTTTATCCTATAGGTCGCATTGAATCTGTTATACCTTACCAAGTTTCTCTTTTCCTGGATTGAATACCTTTTCGATCGCGTCACCCTTGTGTTTTCCCACGTCGGGTAATGCTTTTTGATCTTTGTCTTCTCCACCCGGTTTTAAGAATATTTAGGCGGTGGAGGTTGTAGATGAAGACCACCATCTTTAGTTGCTTGTTTATTTTTTTTTCTATTTAGTATTTTTCTTTTTGGTCTCCCTTGTCATTGGTTGTATAAAATAAAGTGGCTTCAACTGTTTTTAGGTATTTATACCTCATTACTGCCACGTCATTCTATAACTTCCATAGACATGGTGTTATTAACGGTTTCGTGGAGTTTGTTTGCTTATACAGGATGTGTCTATCTCTCCACGACGTGCTGACATTTACTCCGATATTGTTCCTTTACTTGGGACCCATTCCAGAGCTAAGTCTTTTTCTTAAATTCTCATTTATTTTTGTCATTGAGGACAATGCCATGTTTAAGTGGGGGGTGGGAGACTTAGCCATGTTATGTTATAATTGAAAATTGAATGAAACGGCACATGATTGAAACAATTGAATAAATACCATATTATGTATCTCGTATCCTTAGAATTGTGAGTTCCTAGCTAAGAATTGATAGGAAAGGAACCAAGTTTCATGAGTACGTGATCATTTTATACTTATGTTAAGTAAATTTAAGGGTATTCATGTCCGTTTTTGCAAGTAGTTATTTATTATTCAATTACTCAATCTGTGAATCGAGTATACCGCGCAAATCATAATAACCGAAGAAATTATGTGTAAATTGCATAGATGATTGGTTATGTGAACTTAGTATCAATATTTATCTCTATTTGATGCATTCTTATCTTTTAGCCATTAAAGCGAGTAATAAGCTTGAGACGTACCTGTGTTTTAGCAAAATGTTAGACACTGGGCTTGTAGTGACATTACCAAAGTAGCCCCGCGCTTGTGGTAATATTTGATGCAATACATGATCTAAGATAGGGGGATACTCTAAAAAGTTTTCTTCCTTGAGATTGATAGTATTTGAAAAATATGAAAAGAATTGAAGAAATTCAACTTTTTAAGAGGCTTTGAGTAGTACTCGGTCTCCAAGTCCAAAAACCCTATAGATACGCTCTTGCTTATTGTTCTAGTACTCTAACCATTGCGAGGCATAAGAAGTATGAATGCTGAGGTTGGTAGGTTGAGATTGCGAAGTTAGCATAAACTCTAATCTTGCCACGAATATATAAAACTAAATGCACATGCACACATCACTTCGATTCATAGTAAGTTGTGAATAATGGATATCTTATGAGCATGACTAGTATAAGTTGACTTGAGTTTCTTGTGTAAGTATGATTTGACCATAGAAAATGTTGTCTTGGGGAATGACTTATTGATGCTTTGTTCGGGACGATCAAATTCTAAGTGGGGGGTAGTTGATGACGGTCAAATCATACCCGTAAATGTCATCAACATTATCCTTAAATCGAGCCAATTAATATATATTTCGTATTAAATCACTTGTTTATATTTATTATTTAATGTTAAGTGATTATTAATATGATTTTTGGTATTTAGCTATTTTTATTATTAAAGACCGATTTATTGTGCGATAGTTACTGATTTTGTAGATCGTGATAAATTGGGAAGATAAATATCGCGCAATCGAGAAATCTCAAGATAATGAAGAGGAAAATCGGAGCATTAATCAAAGGATAAATCAGATCAGTTCAAAAGAATACAGTGGGGAGCAAGATAGATGAGAAAAACGATTAACATGTGCAAAGTTAGGTTCGGTCGACCGAGCCTATAGCTTCGGTCGACCGAGTGGGGAGCTTCGGTTGACCGAGTTGGGATTTTCGGTTGGTTATCGGATTTTTTCGTATTTACCTTCTAGATCCTTCATAAGTCTGCAGAAACTCCTATATAAGCAGCAGCTACGAAATTTGTAGAATATACCTTGAATCATTCATCATATAATTCATAATACAACTTTGATACAATGTAGCATAAATAATTTGACGGTTTTTCATAATTTGGAGGCTGCAAATATGTAAGCCCTTCTTTTCTGTTTCTTTTATTTGAAGTAATTAATTCTCCAATTATGCTTTATCGTTTGAATTAGTTAATCATAGCTAGATGATGTAGATCTAGGCTATGACGTTAGGAATGTGGCGACTCCTTGTCTATGAGGATCCAATAACCTGCGTCATACACTTAGTATTTATTCATGAATCTACTTGATTTAATTAATGCGTATCTGTGTTAGTTTATATGAATACTGTGCGAATTACTGTTTAATCTGTTCTTGTTGGACTTATTTCTTAGTTTTGATGATGAGTGCCATACTAGCTGTTATAGTGCAAAGGCAAAAAGATGTCTAGATAAAATGTATAGGTTTATTAGAGTTTGATTCATAAATAGGTTTGATCAAACAAGCACTGTAAATGGCTGCTGATTGTTTATCAGCAGACTGATCTAGGTCAGTAGGGTAGATAGGTCAGTAGACTGGTCTGGAACCTGCTGAAGACTGAAGGCTGAGGGTTCAAACTCAGTGAATGAAGGCTGAGGGTTCAAACTCAGTGAATGAAGGCTAAGGGATCAAACTTAGTATTTAATGTCAAGGATATGGAATCAGAATTTAGGCAAGTCTGTGATGACCTAAACTGATTACATATACCTTGTGTAGAAGGTCTAAGTTCCACAAGTTGGATGATGTTTGGAACTTGGTTATACTTTAAATGATGTAATCTAACTTCACATACAAAAGTTGGATAAAAAGATTCACCGCATTATATTTTACGACAAAAATATGATGTTCAAATGACCGATTAGTTTTACGTGATGATGATAGACCCGCCGATATATACCTCGATCAATTCAAGATTATTGGGAAGTTACATGGATAAGAACGCCAACTACCTCTCGACTTATCAAGCAAATCAAAGGGTTGAGATTAAAAAGACGTTGGGATGATCCATATTTTTATCCATTGGATACAAGTCAAAGGGTGGACGGACCGCACCGTCAAAAAGTAATCCGACGGTGTCGGTCCTATGAATAGTGACGAGAATGCAAGTGCGGATGGGACAAATACAAGGAACGGTCACATTTGAATTTCAAATTCAAGTCACATGCATTCCTACCTATAAATAGAGGACTTTCAACTCAAGAAAAATAAGATGAATTTTGGGATAAACTTTAAGTGATAACACCGAAATTTGAAAAACACCCCGCTCGAACTTACCGAGCTTAATTTCCGCCGATCTAGTTATTTTCTTCAAGTGCATTACGTGTTCAAGCCGCATCAAGCATACACACTTGAAGACCGCAAGTCGCCGATTATATCATCCTAATCAAGTCGCCGCAACCGAATCATTTATTTGATTCATTCTTTATTTTATAAAGAACCCGCCGAAGACACGTGAAGCATACGTTAGGTGTGAAAGACTCGTTGGTTTGTGGTGGAGTGGTGAAGAGGCAATTCTACCCTTCAAGGACCAAGTGGAAGACTCGGGAGCAAAGCAATCCTACCCGTTCTTAGTTTTCGGTTGTGAAGCCATAGTTATTGGTGAAGGACAAGCAACCTAGGATTCTTTGTAACGAGATAACTCAAAGATTACTAGTGAATTTCCTCCAACATCACGGGAGAAGAGTGGACGTACGGGATTACATCACCCGGAACCACTATAAAAATCTCTCTACTTACTTACTTCGCATTTATTTTCTCGCACTTAGTCTTTATTCATATCAACCCGCCGAATCTAGCAACCGAAATCACACACACACACTACCGAGTATCTAATACTTAGTAACATATTTAACAACAAGTAACAAGGCTTAATTTTGATATTATTCCGCACGCACAAATTCAAGCAAATCGAACCGTCGTAGACTACCGTTTATCGGCAGTTATGCGAGGTCTCGACGGACATCGAAGTATCGTTGGCCGCCGAAGTTGCGAAATTTGTTAACTCCAAAGTTTTAATTGTTAAGTTTATTCACCCCCCCCCCTCTAAACTTAACTAAAGCCTTTTCAAGGGACCAACAATTGGTATCGGAGCGATTAGCTTCCGTTCGAAGGAATCCTACTTGTTGTGCTTGTGAAAATTCTTTAAAACTTTCTTTCAAGTTACCGATTTTCAAGACTTGCATCATGGATAACACACGTATGCTAGAACCATGTTGATGTGTTCTCTTGATAGATTTGATGAGTATAAACGTCGAATGCGAGGCATATCTTGCGCTACTCATGATGAGATGATGGATGTACTAAGCGAAGGACCACTTTGGAGATTACAAAGGCAAGAATGAGTGGGTGACGAACCGAGTACATTCCTAAACCAAAGAGAGAATGGAATGCGAAGACGGGAAAAGAGCAAACCTCAACAACATTGCTATTGATATCATCTACGAACCTTGGATAGCAATATGTACATGAAAGTCAAAGATTGCAAGACCGCAAAGGAACTTTGGGATAAGATTCACTTAATCGTGAAGGCACCGATGCAATAAAGAAGAACAAAATCGGTGTGGCGAAAAAGGTTTCAAAAGTTCAAAATGCTACCTAATGAAACCATTGAGCAAATGGAGTCCGATTCAATGCAATCTTAGATGAACTTACTCGCTGAGTGTAAGTTATTCAAAAGAGGAAGTAAACACCAAAATCTTGGAAGCTTTACCTGCAAGAGATGTTTGGAAAATGAAGGTGACCGCAATTGAAGAAATGAGAAAGCTGCATGAGGAAGACACCTTCAAATTGTTCTCTCGATCTTAAGGCCTATGAATTTAGCAAGAAGTTAGTGCCGAAAGGCGAAAAGGAAGAGCCAAAGACCACTTTGCATTGGTCGCTTCACATCATGAAGAAACATCGGGAGGACGGGATGATATGCTAGATGAAATGCAAGAGCAAATTGCCCTACCGAGCAAGAAGATCGAATGATGAAGACCGGAAAGGCCCCTACAAGAAATTTCACAAAGAGGCCTACCGAGAGAAGGAAAGAAGAACCAAAGAAAGATAATGACTATCTATGCTTTCATTGCAAGAAACCGGGACACTTCGGACACGATTGTCCGAATTGAAACAAGGCAAGGAACCCGATTATCTTTGCTTCAACCGTAAGAAGCCCGGACATTTTAGACACGATTGTCCGGACCTACGAAGACCAAAAGTCAACAAAGGAGACATGGCAAGAAGGCTATGGTTGCGAAGATGAATCGGGATATGAAGTGGGATCCGAAAAGGAAATGAGTCGGATGACACAAAGTGGTTGCCGATATGGAGGATTATGCTTTGATGGCCAACATGGATGAAAGCGAGGAGGTATACAACACCGTATCTATAAACACTCCGCTGGAAGTGATTGTGAATCAACCCGTGGTTCAAATCCTAGAAATTCGACAACAATGAGACTTTGGATGCCATCCTTAATCAATCGAGGATAATACAATCTGGTTATGAGATTGTGAAGGCTGAAAAGAGGCTCTTGAGTTAGAAGTTGGAAGATTGAAAATTTGAATTAAGGGTTTTCAAAGGTAAGGATAAAGATGTTGGACGAGAATCAAGCATAAGTCTTTGCACATCCAAGCAGCCTCGAATCCGCCGAACCATCTTGTTCCAATACGCATACAAATCGGGAAAGCCTTATGGAGATAGAGCGGGCTTGGATTTGGAACTCGGCAATCTAACAAGAGTGGATCCAAGAAGGTTACCGAACCTAGTACCGTAATTGGTCCTAAGTTTGTGCCCGCACTAGATCCATCTCCCAAAAAGGTTCTTGAAGCAAGTAAAACCAAATGAGAATGCCTCAAAGAAGCAAAATCGAAGTCTCGAAGTCAACGGCTCCTAGTAAAAAGAATAAATCCAAAAATAGACTGCATGTACCTTCTAAGCCTACTAATAGCGAGACACTGCTACCAAGTCTCATTGGACCACGAAGGAAAGAAACGAAATATTCCAAGAATAAGAATCCCAAATCCAAAAATGTTGATCATTCAAGGGATACTTATCTCGGGGAAAGGTAGACCGTTCCCCGCCGATAATGATTGGAATATTCCCGCATCTAATGCTAGAAACGATCAAGATAACCATAATGCTAGGGTAAAACCTAGACAATGGAATCGGCGAGAGGACTTACATAAGACCTCGGCAGACTCCATATTACAATGGGCTCCAACCGACAAAGACATCTATGGCTATGCAAATGTTTCTAACAACAAGAATCATTTCAAACAAAGCATTATGTACCAAAAGGCCGTAAAACATATGTGGTTCCTACACAACCTATCGTTAGAACATATGGATGTGTGGAATACATGTATGAACCAAAGTATGAACCAAAGTATGACACATTTAGGAGAAGACCTTATGGAAACATACCAAGGGTCATGCTTGCCACCGACCACTATGGACCCAAACAGGTTTGGGTACCTAAAATGCATTAACTTTGTTTTGTAGGGTGTCCGGTACTTTGACAAAGTGGATGTTCCGGACACATGACAAAGAATAAGCACTGTCTTACAAATTTTGTGGCAAAAGATGGTCCAAGGGTGAATTTTGGCAACAAAAATACACCGGTTATACAAGAGGATATGGCACACTTATCGAAATGGACTTACAATCAAGAATGTTGCATATGTGGAAGGACTGGATTACAACTTGCCGAGCACTTTGGACAATTTCGTGATATGGGATACAAGGTCACTTTTGACAAAAACAATTTCGTATTGTCATTAGTGAAAGAGGTGATCAAGTTGTACTTCTCTGGTAGAAGGCAACAGAACATGTATGTTGTGGATTGGTCCTCTGCAGTTCCGAAACACCGCTCGATTGTGCATACCAAATCGAACTCAATTGGTTATGGCACAAGAAGTTAAATCATCTAAATTTTGATGATATTAATCGAGTTAGTGAAGAAGAAGTTAGTGGTTGGTTTACCCGAGATTACATTCAAGAAGGATGCTATCCGTGATGCATGTCGCAAGGTAAACAGATAAAGTCAAGTTTCAAGTCAAAGACTAAACAATCAACTAACAGAGTGTTGGAGCTTATGCACATGGATCTTTTTGGACCTATAACTCCAACAAGTGTGACAGGGAAGAAATACACCTTAGTGGTTGTGGATGATTTTTCTAGATACACTTGGGTGATATTCATGAACAAGAAAAGTGAGACACTCCAAAGCTTACCTAATCTTTTGAAGAGATTACAAAATGAGAAAAGTTTAACAAATCATAAAGATTAGATCGGATCGTGGTACCGAATTTCTCAACAAAGTTATAAGAGAATATCGTGAACGAATGGTGTACTTCATCAACTTGCTCGTCGTCGGTACACCTCAAAGAAATGGGGTTGCTTTGAAAGAAGAAACAGGACATTAAAGGAAGCGGGAAGAACAATGATCCGTGAAGCTTTGCTACCCGAAAGATATTGGGTCGAAGCGGAGAATACAACATGCTATACACAAAATAGAACATCAAGTAAACAAGAAGCCGTGAAGACACCTTATGAGATCCGGAATGGAAGGATACCTAATATATCCTATTTCCACCCATTTGGAAGCAAATGTTTTATTCTAAATCATAAAGTTCATTTGAAAACTTTCCAACCAAAATCGATGAAGGAATTTTCTTAGGATATTCTTCGGTCAAGCAGAGCATTCGAAGTACCGAACAAAAGAACACCGAAACATGAAGAAACAATCAATGTTGTGTTTGATGAACCTAAGTTTCTTGGTATGGAAGATAAAGAGTGTGAACTGCTGAAAATCAACAAATCACGATCCAGATTGTGTTGAAGTTTTGGAAAGATTCAATGACCTAAAAGTTTCGATATCGCCCCCGCCGAACACCCCGCCGACAATGTTACCGATGCAACAACCGAAGCAATTCAAGGATCGCGACCCCCCGTAGAAGAAACTACAAGCAGACCCTACCGAAGATGATATTCCCGAAAATCAAAATAACCAAAATCCACAATGGTTAAGGAATCACCCCGTCGAACAAGTTATTGGCAATGTACAAGCAAGGTGTGAGGACTAGAAGACAACTGGAAGCTATGTTTACTTGTTTTCTATCTCAAATGGAACCTAAAGTTGTTGAAGAAGCAATTTCGGATCCAGATTGGATAATTGCTATGCGGGAAGAATTAAATGAATTTGAAAGAAATCAAGTTTGGACACTAGTTGAAAGGCCACTCATGCAAATATCATTGGTACTAAGTGGGTATACGAAATAAACTTGATGAATCCGGTACCATTGTAAGAAATAAGGCCGTACTAGTTGCAAAAGGCTATTCTCAAGCGAAGGAATAGATTTTGATGAAACTTATGCACCCGTTGCAAGATTGGAAGCTATCGATTATTCTTGGCACATGCCGCATATAAGAACTTCAAAGTATATCAAATGGATGTCAAGAGTGCATTTTTGAATGGTATCCTAGAGGAGGAAGTGTATGTTCAAGCAACCTCCTGGATTTGAAGTTAAAGATCAAGAAGATAAAGTGTATAGACTCAACAAAGCACTTTATGGATTGAAACAGCACCAAGAGCATGGTATGAGACTCTATCTCAATTCTTGGTGGACAATGGTTTTACAAAAGGGACCATTGACAAGACTCTTTTCGAGAATCGGTGAAGGGGACAACACCTATTCGGTACAAATTTATGTTGATGACATAATTTTTGGCTCGAAAATGATTTACTTTGTGAAAAGTTTGCAAATCTAATGAAAAGTAAATTCCAAATGAGTATGATGGGAGAAATGAACTACTTTTTGGGATTGCAAGTCAAACAAATAAAGGATGGAATCTTCATTCATCAAACCAAGTATACCAAAGAACCGCTGAAGAAATTTGGTATGGAAAACAAGACTAAGAGCTCAACTCCTATGAGTACAAACATCGATTGGATGAAGATAAAGAAGGCAAAGATGTTGATCGACTTTATACGAGAAGGATGATAGGCGATCCGTCGTATCTCACGCGGCAAATAGACTCGATATATCCTTTCTTGTAGGTGTTTGTGCAAGATTTCAATCCAAACCTAAAGAAAGTCATTTAGGTGCAGTTAAGAGAATTCTCAAGTATCTTAAAGAAACTTTGGGAGTAGGGATATGGTATTCCAAGGAAGGAAGCTTCAAGGTAATATCCTACTCGGATTCGATTATCTTTGGATGCAAGATTGATAGAAAAAGCACCTCAGAACCCGTCGTTAATGGGAAATAGAGGCGGTCTCCTGGTTTAGCAAGAAACAGAATTCTATTTCAACTTCCACCGCCGAAGTGAATACATTCTTCTTTGGAAGTCGCTTTGTGCACAAGTACTATGGTTAAGACAACAATTAAGGGATTATGGAATTGAAGAAAAGGAAATTCCAATCATGTGTGACAACACAAGTGCAATTGCAATCACAGAAAATCCTGTTTTGCATTCTAGAACCAAGCACATTGATGTGAGACATCATTTTATAAGAGATCATGTTGAAAAGAAAGATGTGGTGGTTCTATACATCCCTACTGAAGATCAACTTGCGATATTTTCACTAAGCCACTTGATAGTGAAAGATTTGCCAAATTAAGGACCGAACTTGGAATTATAAAGATTGATCGATATTCAAAAGCAGTTGTAATTGGAATTCACCAAGGGATTAGTCTTTGCTATGTTGGGTGAGCTCACTTAGCGCATTAGTCATTGGTATCAACAATTCCATGTACTTATGTTTGAACAATTGAGCAAATGAGGTTGCCAAGGGGATTGGTCTTTGTCATGTTGGGTGAGCTCACTTGACAGATCAGTCATTGGTATTAAACTTCATCTTGTATTATCAATTGAACAAAACAAGGAGAAAACAAGGATCAGCAGAGTCACCTTGTCAGCAGGCTGCTGAAGCACATTATCAGCAGACTGCTGAGCCCACCCGCCGAGGGATACCTTGCTGGAGGGAACGTTACTCAGTCAAAATAATTAAAGTCAAAAAGCATATTGGCGGGATATTTATTTTATCCATTATTACCACAGTTAAACCATCCAACGGTTACAAACGTTATGGTGGAGTAATGGGCCACGTGTCAAGACGAATTTATTCGGATTAATCGTGGTTACCTCAATGTACGTGCTATGACAGCTTCAACTACCCACCGTCTATATAATCAGACTGTTACATAGCAGATTCACCACTTGCATCTTCTGCTTTATCTCTGCAAATTCTACTTCGTGTGAACACAGATTTGAGAGGAACTCTTCTTCATCTTTTTCTTATTTCAATGGCGGAAAGAGTTGAAGTTCAAATCGAATCTAGCCAAAGTGTAAGAGGCTATGTTGTTGATGCAAACCAAACAGAGTTGGCCATTAATATAGGTCGAAGAATAAGGAGGTTTGCAGGCTTGGAGAACAAGCTCAATATCAGATTAGACACAATTTCATACACCAATGTTGTTGATTTCTGGAAGAACATGGTGGTGGAAGAAGGAAGCGAAGCATTCAATACAACCGTGAATGCCGAGGAGCTTGTTATCTCCCCCAGGTCCGTCGAGGGAAGTGTTTGGATTTGAAGAAGTGGAAAATGGTCCAAGTAAATCGAAGCAATGGGATTGGACAAGTTGGCGTTTGTAGATCAAATCAAGACAAATCAAACCACCAAATCGTTCCCGGCATCAATTGCGTACACATTGGGAATGAATATAGTCTGCTGAGCAAACTTATTGCCAAGAACATACTTGGATTGGTTGGCAGTATGGATACTTTATCTGGGCCTAAAATAGAGTTAATGATCATCATCTGCAGGAGCATGAGATTTGACTGGGCTGGATACTTTATTCACTATATGAAGAAAGTTGCAAAGGAGGACAAACTAGGGAAAAGGAAATCAAAGGCCTTACCCTTAGGTTTGATGATTCAAACCCTGCTGAATCACTTGGAGGTTCCTGACATTGAACCAGTTGATATAAATCAGTCCAGATACAAAAGGAGATTGATTATGCAATCCCCGGACTTGATGATGATGAAGAAATTGTGAAGAAGCCGCCGATGATAATGATGATGGAGATGATGGTGATATCGGTGGTGAGCGAGTGTTCAACCAACTAAGAAGATTTCTATCAAACCTGCTGCACCAAAGAAAACTGCTGGGAAGAGGAAGAAGAGTGCTGATGATAGAAAGATTACTGAAATCTTGAAATCAAAGAGAACAAGAAAGGAAACAGCACAGACTTTGCTGAGTCTGCTGAGGGTCAAGTGGAGGTTACTGACCCTGCTGTAGCTGCAAGAAGAACTGTTGTTGAAATTCTTAGAGAACAACAGAAGGAAGCAAGTAGAAAAAGAAAATTGACTAGAAAAGATGATGATGATGAACCCCTATCCAAGAGGATGAAGGAAGTTGCCAAAAAGAAGAAATATGGCAAGGGAAAGAGTTGAAAGATTTGGAGGCACAGAGGGCCCAAGAAGAAGCATCAGTAGAGGAGGAAGAAGAGGCTGTTGAAGCTGAGCCTCTAACTATCATTCCACCAGTTGTTATCAGTGATTCCTCCAATGAAGAAGTTATCAAGTCCACTGATGCTGAACAGGTTGTTTTTGAGCAATCTGTAGAGGATGTACAGCAGTCTACTGACCCTGAGCCTGCTGTAGCATCCACTGAAGAACCACAGCAAACCACTGAACCTGAACCTGCTGTGGTGGTTGAAGAGGTGATTGGAGACTTGGTTGAAGACCCCGCAAATTTGGCAATAGTTCGGGGGAAGAGTATCCGTCGCTAACCCCGCTCGATGAGCATGTAAGTCGGGGAACCAAGTGTGATACGGATGGAAGTAGTAGGTACAAATGCACCATCACAAAGAACTCCGCCGACTTTCAAACATCCGTAGAAGATACCTTGAATCGCTTGTTGGAACCTTTGGAGGTCAACAAGCTACCGGAGTCGCTCCCGTAAGATCTTTTATGCCATTTGAGAGGCATGTGAAAAAGAGCAAGAAAAGGCGAAGAGTTTGTGGATCCCAAACTTCAAAGCAAATTGCCGATTACTTCCAAAGTGGAAGTTTGGGTTCTACAAAAGACAAAAACCAAATTTGCTCAACCAATGACAGATTTTGAAGAATGGGTTTTTGACAAGTTAGGAGTGGAAAACTTGTTGGATCGATTGATACAACCTTGCCGCAATCAAGACCGATGGATCCGTTTGATGAGCAAATGAAGGAGGAGGGTATCAAGTTCGGAGACCCAAGAGATGGTGATGATGATTCTTCCTCATCATCCGACTCGGGGAGATTTCCCCTCGGGACCGAGAGAACCTAGGGACTGCTTTGATAAATGATCCACCCGCACAACATGTCCACCGGTATCGGTAAGTCCGTCGTGGGCCGAGATCGGAGAAATGGATGAGGATCTACAAGATCTCACCATGGATGATCTAGAAGCCTTGATAAATGAAGGAATAAATTTGAGTACCGGTAGAATTTGGTCGATGAACCAAGTACATTTCATGTTGTAGAGCCTACCGCACAACCCGAAGATGTACGAACGCCGATTTGGATGTGGAAAAGACCATCGACTTCGATGAACCAAGTGCTAGTTCGAGGAATCCATTGAATATCAAAGAGGATTTGACTTTGAAGGAATTCTCACCAAAAGCTGCCATGATTCGACCAAGATTGGTCATCGAAGGTTTCCAAGTGGATAATACCAATATATTCAATCCACGGGAAGTTGAAGAGGAGGTACAAAGTTCTGCCGGGATACAAACAAGACTCGCACAAAGGTTGGAACAGAGGTACAGCCGCCGAGTCTCAAACAAAGACTCGGACACAAAGTTGGAACAAACTTTGGGTTTGGAGGAAACCCCGTTATTGATGAGGCCGCTTGTAGTGGAGCCTCGCCGGAGCCAATGCCACCGTAGGAAAAGATAGTCGCGACCGCCGTTAATGAGGATGAGTGTACTGGCCGGACTATAATTACGGTGATGAAGAATTTCAAATTTTTGGACGGAAGAAGAAGTTGTTGAAGAACCCGCACAAGATCCTATCCTTGAAGATGTTCTTGGTGCAATGGTTGAGGAAGGACCTCCCCCGCCGGGAGAGATTTGAGTAGGGCCATGGTCATCAGCAGACAACAGGCACAATATAGAGTTGAGGAGCCTGCTGATGGATCTACTGACAGTAGAATGGCCAGTGGAGTGCCAATTGAAGTTGTCAATGAGTTAAGAAGCGTAAGAAATGATATGCAACGAGTTAAGAACTCAATTGGACGAGTAAGAACAGAGATTTGAAGAAGCGATGAAGATGGTCAATGAAAACAGACAATGCGCTAATACAAATTTGCTTCAAACTTTGCTTCCACTCAAAATGCTTTGAATGATATGATATATGATGTAAGATATATCAAGCAAGGGAACACACTGAAGGACAAGTTTTTGAAAGATCAATTTACATCCATTCATCAAAAACTTGACAAGCTTGCTGAAGCTGCTGAGCCTGCTGCTGCACAACAACCTGCTATGCCTGATCCCAAATTTACTGAAAGGATCAACAGACTGGAAGAGACTCTGCAATCAAGGATTACTTCTCTTGATACTAGAACCGGAACTATGGCAGGTCAATTACACAGAGTGATAGTATCACAGAAGCTATTCATGGCCTCATCTCACGTTTTGTTGATGATGTCACTAAGGGGAAGAGGGCCAATCACCGCAAAGAAAGGAGGCGCTAGACTCTTTGCACAAAAGAGATGGACTGATGATACAAATGCCTTTAGGCAACCCGCACACTGCGCAGAGTGCAACTTACCGATGATCTCCTATCACAAGTACAAGAAAGAGTTTTACAATGAAGGAGACCCTTTCGTGACATGGGATTTCATGAAGGTCTCAACTCCTTCTTGAGCTTGAAGTTTTGGGAGGCAAGGATTAGAGCTTTAAGAGCATCTACCGGAGACGAAGGAGTAGCAGAGAGGTGAAAAGGTGTGCCAATTACAAAAGCAAAAGATTCACCGAATGAATTTAAGGAGTTGTATATGAAGTTTGGCTTCGGGGTGAATCGATCAATCTTGTCCCGCTCGAAGCATGGAATTGGTGGAAACAAGTCAATTCTTATATTGACTTTACACTTATTGAGAATGAATGGATGGTTGAAATGATAGAAGAGATCGAGCCTATCAAGAGCAAGCCGAGAAGGCTAGACAAGAAAGAGAAAAGAGACAATAGATCGGCTACTTTTCATTGTTTATCTTTCCGTATCTAGTTGTAATAACCGTGAACAAATGTTTATAATGAGAAATGACCGAATTTGTTCGTTTGTGTTTTTATCTTTTTGCTTTGCCGATTAGGTGAGGGTAGTGGCATCATCACCAAAAAGGGGGAAATTGTTGGACTTATTTCTTAGTTTTGATGATGAGTGCCATACTAGTCGTTATAGTGCAAAGGCAAAAAGATGTCTAGATAAAATGTATAGGTTTATTAGAGTTTGATTCATAAATAGGTTTGATCAAACAAGCACGTAAATGGCCGCCGATTGTTTTATCGCCAGACCGATCTAGGTCGCAGGGTAGATAGGTCGCAGATGGGCGGTCCGGAACCCGCCGAAGACCGAAGGCCGAGGGTTCAAACTCGTTGAATGAAGGCCGAGGGTTCAAACTCGTGAATGAAGGCTAAGGGATCAAACTTAGTATTTAATGTCAAGGATATGGAATCGAATTTAGGCAAGTCCGTGATGACCTAAACCGATTACATATACCTTGTGTAGAAGGTCTAAGTTCCACAAGTTGGATGATGTTTGGAACTTGGTTATACTTTAAATGATGTAATCTAACTTCACATACAAAAGTTGGATAAAAAGATTCACCGCATTATATTTTACGGACAAAAATATGATGTTCGACAGACGATTAGTTTTACAAGCAGATCGATAGACCCGCCGATATATACCTCGATCAATTCAAGATTATTGGGAAGTTACATGGATAAGAACGACCAACTACCTCGACTTATCAAGCAAATCAAAGGCCGAGATTAAAAAGACGTTGGGATGATCCATATTTTTATCCATTGGATACAAGTCAAAGGGGTGGACGGACCGCTTGTCAAAAAGTAATCCGACAAGTGTCGGTCCTATGAATAGTGACGAGAATGCGGTGCGATGGGACAAATACAAGGAACGGTCACATTTGAATTTCAAATTCAAGTCACATGCATTCCTACCTATAAATAGAGGACTTTCAACTCAAGAAAAATAAGATGAATTTTGGGATAAACTTTAAGTGATAACACCGAGTGAAAAACACCCCGCCGAACTTACCGAGCTTAAGGCCGCCGATCTAGTTATTTTCTTCAAGTGCATTACGTGTTCAAGCCGCATCAAGCATACACACTTGAAGACCGCAAGCCGCCGATTATATCATCCTAATCAAGTCGCCGCAACCGAATCATTTATTTGATTCATTCTTTATTTTATAAAGAACTCCGCCGAAGACAAGAAGCATCGTTAGGTGTGAAAGACTCGTTGGTTTGTGGTGGAGTGGTGAAGAGGCAATTCTACCCTTCAAGGACCAAAGTGGAAGACTCGGGAGCAAAGCAATCCTACCGTTCTTAGTTTTCGGTTTGTGAAGCCATAGTTATTGGTGAAGGACAAGCAACCTAGGATTCTTTGTAACGAGATAACTCAAAGATTACTAGTGAATTTCCTCCAACATCACGGGAGAAGAGTGGACGTACAGGATTACATCACCCGGAACCACTATAAAAATCTCTCTACTTACTTACCGCATTTATTTTCTCGCACTTAGTCTTTATTCATATCAACCCGCCGAATCTAGCAACCGAAATCACACACACACACTACCGAGTATCTAATACTTAGTAACATATTTAACAACAAGTAACAAGGCTTAATTTTGATATTATTCCGCCGCACAAATTCAAAGCAAAGGCGAACCGTCGCAGACTCGTTTATCGGCGGTTATCGAGGTCTCGACGGACTATCGAAGTATCGCGAGCCGCCGAAGTTGCGAATTTGTTAACTCCAAAGTTTTAATTGTTAAGTTTATTCACCCCCCCCTCTAAACTTAACTAAAGCCTTTTCAAGGGACCAACAGTTCTGTATGATGAAACGCTGAGAGATATATTCTAAGATGTATTCTGGGTTGAAATCGTTTGGGTGACCGAAAGGTGTCATTCGGTCGACCGAGGCCTTACACTCGGTCGACCGAGCCCTGTTTCATCAGTTATTTCTGCCACGTCTTTATGGTTAGTTTAACCTAGTTGAATTTATTATCTCAGTAGGTATGGCTATGGTTACGTTACTCGCTTAGTTTAATTAAAATGTGTAAGAATGAATATACCAATATAAAACTCTTAGGTAGGCTTATGAATTGCTCTTCACGGACGTTCAGCGTTATCTAGGTAGGTTTATAGTTGGGGATTGCTAGCACCTGATTATACATACGTCGTAGATTAGCATGAGACTATAACTTGGTAATTGCTAGTTGGACGAGAGCTTGAGTAATCGCTTAGGAAGTACGCCTAACCATAGGAATGTTGCCTAGACGAGGTGTACGATTCATATCGGCATCCTTAGTGTCGTAAGCGTGCAAGTTATATGAGATGGATACCCAAAAGGTGAAGTCACGTAATGTGGCACAGTGATCTAGCAACCTAACCGGTGCTAATTCAAGTTAAAGAGGATGACTCCCGTAGCCAATCTAAGATAGATACAAACGGATTGACAGTTAATAAGTTCAATTTATTATATAAATTATCTAGGTCCAAACGATAAAGACTATAATTGGGGAGGTTAATTACGTTGTGTCGAGTCGTGTCTTTACCTTTCTTGTCTTATGTTGGGCGTAGACCGCCTCTATGTCATTGACATGTTTAATTAATTGTTTGTATATAAGATGATCCACAATTGGTTCCCTGTGGGATCGACCTTGATTCACTATAGCTATACTACGATGGGCCTAGTCCTCTTGCTAGTATTGGTTTATGGTGGTCAAGTATATTATAACCTGATTGACCCCGATCAGTCTGTCAATGCCTTCTATTTATAGATGTAAATTCCCTAATTTTGAATTTCCGTCCGTTGGCTATTTAATACTCAGAATAATCCTTGATCCTGTCTTGATTTAATCCTCCTTGATTTTAATGATCCGGATTTTAATCAAATGTTCGTCATAAAATCCATCCTTGATTGATTCTGCATTAAATGCTTGATCTTATATATTTTTCACGTTTCTAAATAAGTGTAGACAGCTTACTTGACTCTGCTACCTTTCCTTTACTAAGTTGTTGCTCTACTTTACTGATTGAGTGACTGCTTTACTTGACTGTTGATTTTCACTTGGCTGTCAGTCACTCCATGGTTAAGTTCCATCACTTGTAATATATATCGAAGGTGTTGGAAATAAAATTTATGTTTTGATGATGATTCATCACTTATTTAGTCTTGATTCTAAACCCTATTGATGAAGTGTCATAACTAGTCGTTATAGTGCAAAGCAAAAAGATGTCTAGATATCAATGTATAGGATTTAATAGAGTCTGATATTTGTATAGGTTAAACCAGCCAAGCACTGTAATATTTCTAGGTCGTGAACTGAGATAACAAGAAACTGAGATAACAAGAAACTGAGATAACAAGAAACTGAGTGAACAAGAAACCAAGTTAGCAAGAGACTGGAAATCAGTTAAAGTAAAGCACACCAACGTAAAACTGAAGAAGATAAGTTCGCATTGTTCATGATACACACGCATTGTTTCTGACCCTTCAAAGCTGAACATCCTGAATCACTGATGCGTATGCATTACACATAATGCACACGCATAGTCTGCACCTCTCCAAATTTACACATCATGTATCATGGATGCGTACGCATTGTCTCGAATGCGTACACATTGCATGTTGCTTCTCCCAATCTTCACTTTTTCTTCAACTTTTCCATCCCCAAACTTCGGTTTTGCCTTTACAAGCTTAATGTCTTACCTTCCGGGCTCACGAACACTTATATCCTGCGTCATAACATCTAAACACATACCGAGCATAACTACACAAGATAAATAGGACTCGAAAGGATGAAAAACACCGTAAAATGACAAGGTTTACCTCAAAGTGAACGTGCTATGTGTTTTATCCCTTAAAAAGGTCTAAACTTACCCGGAATGTAGCCAAAAGTGTCGTAAACGAGGGTTAAAACACGCACCGGAGCGTAGTAAGGTTGACTCTCATCAATTGTCAGCCCACATCGCATGGTCTCAGTCCGCATTACTCTATTATTTATGTATTTATTTTTACTGTGAATATCCCTTGTAAATTCCACGTTAGCACCGACTATGTAAACCCTATAAATAGAAGAATCTTATACCTTAAAAGAGGAGACATAATAGAAAATACAGGCCTAGCCCTGTCATTTTTTCCTCAACTATTGTGTTCTTGACTTTCTTCATATCTTCATATATTTGTTGAGCTAAAACACAACAAAAGCACCCCACTTGATCCATATATCCACTCGAAACACCCGTTAATCTTGTTTGTGACATTTTCGACAATATCAACTACATCTTCATCGACACTTTATCAATATAAAATCATTTGTTAATGCATCTACGGTGTCACTACATCTGTAGTGTCACTGCACCTCCATTTCTCTTCTTCCTCAATTTCGTTATTTTGGAGATTCTTGCAGATTTACAATTAATTTGTCCAGCATTAATTTTTATTAAATATTGGATGAAAGAAACAAGCACACTCAAAAAAATTCGAAAAAATGCTTTAAATGAGGGTATTATTGGATATTCACTTGTATATTGTCTTTTTAAACCACTATCTTATTTCATTGTCATTTTAACCCAAATAAGATTGAAAACAGTGTTCCGAGCCTTTTCCTAATATTAGGGAGATATGAATATGTACATTTTCACAAACAAAGGTCAATCATTTTATCTTACATTATAGTAATCATCGAGTATGAAGTCATTCTTTCTACATGTTAATAGGAGCGGACCTACCATTACCAAGAGGTCACATGATCCCTCACTGAGATCCGTGATTTTTGTTAGTATTAAAATGATATACTTTTTGGTTAAAACAATGTTGTTCTGTCGTTTGAAAACGTAGTTTTAAGTTACGATGAGAACAAATTTCTGATTCCGCCACCATTCATTCTAGAAATTGTATTAGTGATTATCGAAACATGTAATTTTTTTTGTTTGTTATGATTATTTAGTCAAAAGTTTATTTTGCACTTAAGAGCCCAATTCAAAATGTTCTTGTCCAGGAAAAAACTATCTATCTATCTATATATATATATACATATATATATATATATATATATATATATATATATATATATATATATATATATATATATATATATATAATTGATCTCATAACATTGGGTGATATTAATTTTGGTCCCAATCATTTGCAATTTTCGATTTTGGTCCCGTAACTTAAAAAACCCATAATTTTTTGTTTGTTTGCAATTATCGAGTTTGGTCCCGTAACTAAAAAACCACATCAATTTTAGGATACTTATATTTTTTAGCGAGAACTCTTTGATTTTTTTTTAAATATTCCGTCTCAAAATTACCAGATTGGCTTGTCTATCTTCTGAGAAACACCACCTTTTCGATTACTGGCAACCTTGATTCATAATTTCTTTATAAATGTACACCGCTAATATCTGCAGAGAAACGAATTTTCATATATTTTACCCTTCAAATCGTTTTTTAGAAATATATAAGTACATTTCCGTCCTGTGCAAGAGCAAGAGCGGTGACAAGGAGGGAGTAGCCGGTGTGAACGCCGATCTCCATGGTGTTTTTGGTGTTGCTTAACATAAAAAGAAAATTTAAGAACCGTCTTTCAGTGGTTGACGTAGTCATTAGATTCTTGTCCAAACAACATCTAGTAACCAAAATCATGTTGATAAATTTTTAATTCATTTCTATAATAAATGAAAAGAAATTTGCCATGGATATTTTGTAGTCAATTCCCTGAGCTCTTTCATGGACTCCGGTTCTCATCGAAACTTACTCATTTCAAATAGAGCATTGATTTGTAGAAGACTCTTATTACCAATTAATTGATGCTTGGGATTTTGGACACCGTTTGATTCTCCGCTTGAGTAATCTAGACAAGCCAATCGGGTAATTTTGGGTCGGAATATTTCAAAAATCTAAGAGTTCTCGTCGGATTTGTTTTTTAATGTTATGGGACAAAAATTGATAATTTAAAACGTTTGGACCAAAAGTGATGCGTTTTTTTAGTTACGGACCAAACTCGATAATCGCAAACGTATGCATCAAAATCGATATCACCTCAATTTATGAGTTTTATTTTGCAATTTAAAAAAACTAAAATAATAGTAATAATTAAGAAAAAAAAAAGTATAACTTCTCCATATCCATATATAATTCACAAAACGACATGACGTATCAGAAAGAAAAAAAAAACAAAACAAAACAAAAAAAGCGACATATAAGTCCCGGTGAAGGGATTTAGTAAACCCTACAGAAAGCACATCACCACAAATGCCTCCGTTTTATTCTTTAAAAAAAATTGACAAAAGTGCAACATAAAAGGCATTATACCAGATGGTTGCCCATACAGACGCAGACACGTACATGAAAGCCGGACACAAAGACAAAGTTTGTTAATCGATCGAGTATATATATATATATATATATATATATATATATATATATATATATATATATATTATGCATCCACATCTGCCGTTGCAACTTCAGCATCATCATTTTCTGTTGCTCCATGTTTTTGTTTATCACCACCTGCTTCGGCTGAACTTTCCCCGGGATCGTATTCATTGGCTAACCCAGAAGGAACAAGCGACCAAGATGGTATACAAAAGTGTTCTGCCAGACCCGCAAGCCTAGGGAATTGGTCGGTACATTCACAGCCCTCCTCTTGGCAACGGACTCCGTTGTTGCACCCTTGAAACACCCCGCAAACAACGGGTAATTCGTTGTCATCATCTGGAGTCTGTGTTGCAGTGGGAATTAATGGTCCTACTTTTGTACCACCAGCTCCTACAAAAAGAATGGTCTCTTTATACATATATATATATATATATATATATATAATATATGAATAATATGACAGGTAATTCTGCTATAGGGACTATCATTAAATGACTGATATATATAAACACATAAAACAGTTTTTTTTCTATACGCAAATAGCCTTAATGACAAGACGTTATAATTGGAGTCCCTACGACATAATTTTCTCAAGTAAGAAATGAATTAAAAGAAAATCTTCTCAGCTACTCTTATTTAATTACCTGTCAAGTGAAACTTATGGTGTGGTCCAACTAGATTAATTGCAGCAACACTGCAGCTCGCATGGACGACTATGAGCACAAAAGCCCATATCACAAGGATACTATACTTAGCCATCTCTCTCACTCCCTCTCTATATATGTGATTAGATTTTTGTGTACATATAATGTACCTACTATACGTCTATTTATATGCAAGAACTTGCATGCACTATTTGTTGTTTTTTTTTTATTATTATTGTTTTTTAATGTTTTTATATTGAACTGCCTGGCGCCGGCATTAATATTTCTCTTCTTTAATGCACCAGTATCCACGGAATCCAGAGACGACGGTGGGACGCGAATCCCCTACTTGTACACAGATGCGTGAGTGAGTACTGAGGTGTTGTGCACCATTTTCGTCCAAATTATCGACGGAGTGAAGCAAATTAAAAAAATATATATTTCGACGGATCCGTCCAAATTTGGACGGATCCGTCGAAAATTTCGACGGAAATGATACACAGCATCTTGTACCTCACCATCTATACCGTAGGGATCCGTTCCCGACGACGGTGGTCATGCTAGTTGTTAAATCTAAAGACATATGCGTCAAATGCTGGCCAATGATATTTTTCAACATAGAAATATATAGACGGATAGCCCTCTATTTTAAAAAAAAAATTAAAAAAAATAAAATACATGTCCTCGTCAAGTTATTTGGGACATTAGAAATAAGATCACGTGTCCAACTATAATTAAATGTGACCCGTGTCAATCCATAATAAAGTGATATCATAAAACAGATGTGTGAATTTTGCTATCCCTGAGCTTAAGCTCATTCTAATGAAGTAGTTCACTGCGCTGAGAACCTGCAGGCTTCCAGGTGGGAGGTCGGGGTTCGATCCCCTTCCCTTCCTTTCGTTTCAGGAAAAAGAAAAAAAAAGAATTTTGCTATCCTAGAAAGAACAAACAAAAGCAATTCAAACGTAAAAGATCAATGACAACTGACAAAACACAGAAATAAGAAGAACACGGTGATTTTAACATGGTTTCGAGGTTGTGCCGATTATACCACGGACAGAAAAAAAAAAAAATTATTATGCATCGAAGTCTAGAAAGATTTACACACACTTGCATTGATTATAGGGGTGTAATCGAGCCGAGTCGAGCCGATACTTCCTAGGACTCGAGCTCGACTCGACTAAAAAGTTCGGGCTCGAACTCAATCGAGTCATAAAAAGACAAGATCGAACTCAATTCGTTAAGTACTCGATATAGCTTGACTCGGCTCGTAGGCTCGATTATTATCTTAGAATTCATTTAATTTTTAATAAAATATGGCAAGATCGAGCTTGACTCGTCTAATACTCGACTCGAATAATATATTTTGAATTATAAAAAATAATATATTATAATAAATTTATTTAATTAAATAATTATTTAATCAAGCTCGATAAGCTCACGGGCTACTCGATTACCATATATTAAAACTCGAGATCGGCTCGGTTAATTATTCGAGTAGCTCGACTCGATCTCGAACTCGAAAAAACCAAATCGAGTCGAACTCGTTTGCGAGTCGAGTACGAGTACCTCACGAGTAGCCCAGCTCATTTACAACTCTAACTGATTACAACATTTGGTATTTATAGCCTTGGAATCCTAAACCTTAATCGCCAAAGTTACACTGTCGAAATTCCCATAAATGCCCCAGATGTGGGCCAGCCCTGTTGACTCTACTCAGCTCAGTAATCAACACTCAGATGCTCAGCTCAACAGTATTCACATACTTGTCCGACTTGCTCGATTTTCTGACAGATAGGTCTGATCTGCACTTCAAAACTTCAGCTGACTTCCACATATCTGAATACTCTAGTCAGTAGCCCATCATTCAGTTGACTACCATATAGCTTTACCAGATTCTAGACGTAGAGATCAAGACAAACTTGACAACAAAACTGCACCTTGACTTGAACTCTCGTTCAACCAGATATATTGTACCAGATGCATTCGTCAATATCAGGATGTACTGTTCCAGATTTCCCTGTTGAAGAACTCAGCTTACGAGCCCTCGGCTAGGAGTGTTCACGGATACGGTTTATCCCAAAACCGAACCGTAATTCGGTTCGTTTTGGTTCGGTTAATAATATAGAGAAACCGAAAAGGGCATTTAAGAATTTAGGCCGCGTATATATGCAAGTCCCGAGAAGGGCTTGGGCATTTATATTTTAGGTCTATGAATGATACGTAGTAGTAGTAGTATTGCTTCATTTATGCTGCATATGCTCTTCATGATGCATCACCTTTGGTTGTCTGACCACCGTTGAAATCAACTTCCATACTGCATATATATCCAAAAAATTAATCATTCAGCCAATATATTACAGTACAAAATAAACCCTTCTTCAATTAGTAGTATCTTAATCATACATTAATAAAGTTGATCGAAAAATGAGTATTTATACAAGAAAACTCACAATATATAGTGGCAGCAACCATACATTAACAATCTTGACCCATTCACTATGATTGAGTTATTTGGATACCTGAAATGCTTGAGACGATACCGGTTGAAAAGGTTGCCATTACAATTGCACCATTAGCTATAAGAAAGCCTTTAATGGAAGTCAAAAAGAAGAACATTATGTGTTAAAAAAAAAGGTATTAAACATATCAATAATTTTTAGATCTTTGTTCAAGAATCTTATGTAGAACATTAAACGGTAGCCGACAACGACGCTTACGATCACGGTAGGCCAACCACCGTGTACAATGGCTTGATTCTGAGGCCTAACATTTGGCTGTGGCTGGCTCACTAAATTGAACACAGACATGACAAAAAAAAAACTCTGATATTTGCTTAGAATAAGAGGATTTTAAGAAGATAAACTAAAGTAGATGTCAATGTGAAAAAGAAAGAGATGAAGAAGGATCAAAATTTGGGGATACTCAACATGAAAGAGATGACCACAGACTAAAACCACCACAAAGATTCATAAAAAGATAAAAAACTTATATCCAATAGGAAATAAATAATAAGTTACAAAATAATATTAAATGAGTGTATGAGAGTGAAAAGTTAAGCTCTTATAAGCAGACTATATCAAAAGAATGAAAAGACTCAAAAGAGGGAGGGGGTATCAACTGCTTCCATGATCCAAATCATCAACATGATCATCATGATAAGCTACAAAGTATATCCCTTTAGCATTATACAGGACAAACTAAGTACCTTGTAAGGATAGGAAACCAGAGCCTGTATATATCACAAGCTATGGTTGCACATGCATGCCTGTATCCTTTAGATCATGATCCAAATCATAAACATGATCATCAGGCGATTACCACGAAATAATCAACTTTCAAATATCTGTGCAATTCTTGGACTTTTTATAGTGAAACCTCAAAGAATCATTCACTCACCAATATCAATCTTTCTAAATTTGTTTTTGTAATCACAAATCATATTAGATTGTATTCACATAACTCTTCAATACATCAAATTCTATATACACAACATTTTAAACTAATTAAGAATATAGTCTTAATAAAAAGTTCTGCAAAAGTTCAAGGATTTAATAAGCTCAAAATACCCAAGACTTAGGAAATTGCATTCAGCATAGATGGATTTCAATCACCTTAATTGTACCCTTCTGATGAACATAATATACTTCTTCACAAGTATTGCAGTAAAGCCGTGACGGCTGTGCTGATATATATTTCATGTAGCGTCCGGATTATGAATGTGGAGAAAATTGTGCTTCAAATAAATCATCCCAGGTAATCAATCTGCTAAGTAACCCATGATATTTTGTGAGGAATTACGCTAAAAGTGTAACGCCCCGTTCCCGGATACCGAGTCCTTATCCGGAAATCGAACGTTCGGCACGTATAAGGACTCGGTGTCCGGGAACGGGGCGTTACAGTTGGTATCAGAGAATGGCGTCCTTTCGGCTTCCTTTCTTTTAAGATAAGTTTCTTTAGATCTTTTAGTAACGTCTGGTTTTCTTGATCTTTCAGAATGGTAACCACAAGAAGAGGTGTTCGTGGAGCTGGGAGCTCGTGGGGGGGTTAGACAAGGGCGAGAGAGCCCGGTGCCCGTAGTAGGGGGCGGGTTTGTGAGGCGAATCCTTCGCCTCGTTTGAGTCTTTCACCACCACCCCATACAGCCACACACCTACACCAAGGTCTCAACAAGAGGTGTCACCAAGGCCGCATCGAACCGCCACCCCGACCACCGCCAAGATACAACTACATTTATGGAGAGCCCGGACAAGCACCTATTCGTGTCACCGTAATAGGCGACATCCCACCGATTAGTGTGCCTCCACCAAGTGACCAATGTGTATCCCCGCCATCCAAAGTGCTTACCCTCAAAGTGTATCCTCGCAAGGCAGCAGGTCTTTTACCCTCCTCCTCATGTAGGTCATGTTCCTCAACCTACGTACCACCTTCACCACGCTTTGACTACCAGCAAGGCGTTGGTCATCCACCCTTTGGTTTTCATCAGCCTCAACAGCACAAGTTTTATCAGGGGTACCATCCGTATCAGACTGAGTCTCAAGTAATCCCACCTTACCCGCAAAGAACATCAGCAAGATCGCAGAAGATGTACCTTTTGGTTACCCTCCGGTTCACCCACCGTTAGACCGGCTTTTGAGCACACACCGGCGGTGGATTGGTATACAAGATTGAGGAGAAATCGAGTTGAGAACTTCTTTGGTAATGTGGAGCATTCTAAAGCGAGAGGAATGGATAAGAGGATTCGAGAAAGCTTGTAGGAACATACATGTTCCCGAAACAGAGATGGCACAACTAGCGCGATCCGGTTTTTCGTGGGAGCAAGCAGAAGCGTGGATTGATGCCGTTCAAAGCAAAGAATGGTAAGGTAACGGATTGGGAAGGGTTCAAGACTATGTTTTATAATGAGTACTTCCCGGTTACGGTTCAAGCAGATAAAGCAAGTCAATTTCTGAAGCACAAGCAAGGTACTCATCAAACAGTGTCCCAGTACTCTAACAAGTTCAACGAGTTAGGAAGGTTTTATCCTGAATTGATGAAAGTGGAAGAGAGAAAGATGGCCCTTTACAAGGATGGGTTGGCCTACGAGATTCGCCGGGCATGCTAGGTTTTACGGCAAGGAATATGGCGAGTTGATGAATAAAGCCTTGGAAGTCGAGACTTTCGGGAAGAGGGCTACGTGGTTGTTGGTAATAAGAGAAACTTTGGGACAAGTCAAGGCGGTTATACGGGAGCGCCACAAAGCAAGTCGCCAAGAAGACTACGGCTCCTACAAGAAGCCTAAAGCCCCGAACAAGTGCACCACTTTGCCCCAAGTGCAACGTAAATCATACGGGAGAGTGTGCAGCGAGTAGTAACGGTTGTTATGTTTGTGGTGAGCAAGGACACTTTTCTAGAGCTTGTCCCAACAGGGGAAACAAGAGTGGTTCGGGTCAAGGAAGCGGGAGAGGCGGCCCGAGCCGACCGGTTCGAGTTTTTGCAGCGGATGCTAGCTTTGTGGAACCAGAGGATGACGTTATTTCAGGTACCATGTTTTGTTTCATTCCTTATTTAAGATATTATATGGCATGTTTATTCATGTTGTGATGTATTTTGAATGAATGAATGTGCATCTTAGGTACGATAATGTTAGAAAACCTAGTGGTCAAGGCTTTGTTTGATACGGGAGCGTCAAATACTTTTGTGTCAACCAAGGTAGCTAGGAAGTTGAATTTACCTTCGGAGCCT
This sequence comes from Gentiana straminea, assembly GCA_036785695.1. NCBI lineage: Eukaryota > Viridiplantae > Streptophyta > Magnoliopsida > Gentianales > Gentianaceae > Gentiana > Gentiana straminea. The sequence goes on from JAVUPR010000340.1 coordinate 904,283, forward strand.
TTAAGAAACACTTTGGAAATAACTACACCGTTAGGGAGGGTAACAAGGGTAACTAGAAGTGATACCTCAAGTGGAAGTTCGAGTTGGACCTTATCGATGTAAGAGTAACTTTACGAGTTTTGGACTTTTCGGATTTTGATGTAATCCTCGGAATAGATTGGCTATCCGAGAATTATGTTCACTTGGACCGTAAAGAGAAGAAAGTGACTTTTAAAATACCCGGGAGATCAGATAAGACATATCAAGGTAATGTGTACAAGCCGAGTAAGAAGCGACATCTGATCATCTCAGCAGTCAAGGCCATCAGGGCTTGTCGAAGGGTTGTGAAGGCTACTTGTTGTATGCGGTGGATGTGGAACAAGTGAAACCGAAATTGGAAGAAACGCCTATAGTAAGAGAATATCCCGAGGTGTTTCCGGTAAGAGCTACCGGGAAACATGCCGGACGGAGAGAGATAGAGTTTGAGATTCAGTTGGTACCAGGAGCGGCACCAGTTGCTAAGGCACCCTACAGAATGGCACCGGCTGAATTAAAGGAGTTGAAAGCTCAACTTAAAGATATGCTTGAAAGGAACATAATTCAGCCCAAGCACCTCGCCTTGGGGAGCCCCCGTTTTGTTCGTAAAGAAGAAAGATGGCGCATGAGAATGTGTATCGACTACAGAGCACTGAACAACCTTACCATCAAGAATAAGTATCCTCTACCAAGGATAGATGATCTGTTTAATCGGTTGCATGTGGTAAGAAAGTGTTTTCCAAGATCGACCGATGTCCGGATATCATCAATTGAAGGTTAAGATAGCGAGATATACCGAAGACGGCTTTCGGTACGAGATATGGACATTATGAGTTCCTCGTCATGCCTTTTGGACTCACTAATGCCCCATCCGCATTTATGGATTTGATGCGGTGAGTTTTCATGCCGTACTTGGATAAGTTCGTGATAGTGTTCATAGACGATATCCTAGTTTACTCTAAGGATGAGAAAGAACACGAGGAACACTTAAAGATAGTGTTGGACACACTGAGGAAGAATCAGTTGTATGCAAAGTTTTCTAAGTGTGATTTTTGGTTGGATCGAGTGAGTTTCTTGGGTCATGTCATTTCTGGAGATGGCATTCAAGTTGATCCGGCAAAGATCGAGGCAGTTGAGAATTGGCCTAGACCTACTTCGCTTCGTTTCGAGAGGTAAGAAGCTTTCTTGGGTTGGCTGGTTACTACCGGAAGTTCGTGCAAGACTTTTCAAAGATAGCTACTCCACTCACCAGGCTGACACAGAAGAATGTGAAATTTGAATGGACTAATGAGTGTGATAGGGCTTTTCATACCTTGAAGAGTAAGTTGACTACGGCACCAGTGTTAGCAGTTCCGGAGATTTTTGATAACTATGATGTCTACACGGATGCTTCGGGATAGGGTTTGGGTTGTGTGTTGATGCAAGGAGGAAAAGTGATAGCTTATGCGTCTAGGCAGTTGAAAATGCATGAGAAGAATTACCTGACACATGATCTAGAGTTGGCAGCGGTAGTATTTGCCTTAAAGACTTGGAGGCATTACTTATATGGAGTTAAAGCAAGGATCTTCACTGACCATAAAAGTTTAAAATATTTCTTCACACAAGAGAATCTGAATATGAGACAGAGGCGATGGTTAGAGTTCGTTAAGGACTATGATTTGGATATTCAATATCATCCGGGTAAAGCGAATGTAGTGGCAGACGCTCTGAGCAGGAAACCAGTGTTTGCAGCTTCCGGTGTTGAGGTAGTGGCGAAAGGTTAGATGGGCTGGAAATCGAAGCTTTGATCGATTGAAGGCAAAAGGTGATTTTGTTGCACCGTTGTTGGCAAGGTCGAGTTGATGGATGATATACGGGGAAAGCAAGACGAAGACCCGGTTTTGTTGGATTTGAAGCGAGTTTCTAGAGAGAAGCCCACGGTCGGTTATGTGCTAGACAAGAATGGAAATCTTTGGTACCAGGATCGTCTATGTGTACCTAATGTTGGTGACTTAAGACAAAGAGTTATGGAAGAAGCACATAGAATAGCTTTTGCGGTTCATCCGGGTGCTACTAAAATGTACAGAGACTTAAAGGAAAGATTTTGGTGGCCCTCGATGAAAGTGGAAATAGCCAAGTTTGTGGCCGAGTGTGACGTATGTCAGAAGGTTAAGGCGGAGCATAGAAGACCCGGTGGAATGCTTAAGCCATTGGATATCCCTGAATGGAAGTGGGATAAGATCACAATGGACTTCATCACCGGATTACCTAAGACAAGAGGCGGTCATGACGCAATTTGGGTAATTGTGGATAGATTGACCAAGTCTGCCCATTTCTTACCATACAAGGTCGACATGCCGTTGAAGAAAATGACGACACGACGGACAATATAGTGAAGCTACACGGAGTTCCTATCTCGATAGTTTCTGATCGTGATTCGAGATTTGTCAGTCGGTTTTGGAAGAGCTTGCAAGAAGCCTTCGGAACTAAGTTAGATTTGAGCACGGCTTTTCACCCTCAGACAGATGGACAATCTGAGAGGACCATCCAAACACTCGAGGACATGTTGAGAGCTTGTGTTTTGGAGGTAGGCGGATCATGGGATGATTACCTATCGGTAGCAGAGTTTGCCTATAACAACAGTTTTCATGCAAGCATAGGCATGCCGCCGTTTGAAGCATTGTATGGGAGAAGATGTCGCACGCCATCGTTTTGGGATGAAGTAGATTACGGGGCCAAAAATGGTTGAACAAGCAAAGGAAAGGGTTGATTGGTCAAGAAGAATCCGAAGCAGCTCAGATTTGAAAAGTTGGGCAATCATTCCCTTGGTGTTAGTTCAGTGGAGCAATCATTCACCCGAGGAGGCAACTTGGGAAGTAGAAAGCGACATGCTTAGTGAGTTCCAAGAGTTTGGGGATTTACCAGGTATGTTCTAGTTTCGAGGACGAAACTCCTTTTAAGGTGGGGAGAATGTAATATTCCGATTTTCGGGAAAGGGCAGACGTGTCTTTTTGCGAAAACGAAATATTAGGTTCGGTTTCCTTTTATTCGGAGTTAATTATTTTGGACGTTATATATATATAATTTCGAGTTTTATATATATAATTAAAAGGAAAATCAGTTTTTGTGGTCAAGGGCAATTAAGGAAAAGAATTAACTCTCTTTTAATATTAAGACCTAACAAAAATCGGGGATTTTCAGTTTATTCATTCAGCCCTTCCACCCTTCCTTTATGCGATTGAGAGAAGAGAGAAGAGAGGTTAGAAAGTTCTTCACTTTTGCTAAGAGGAAAGTTGATCGTTTTCGAACCGATTCAAGAATTTGACTCGGCGTAAAGAGCAACGGCATTTTGGCATCGTTTGGTGGTGTTGCTGAGACTTTCAAGCGAGTTTGGATCGGTTTCGGGCTGCAAATTAGGTAAGAAGAACCCGTCCTATGAAATCAATTGCTAGTTATAGGGATATGATCATGTTCTAAGTCGTTTTGGTGTTAGAAAATTGAGTTGTTGCCTTGGTAAATGTCTATAGGGGTTATGGTATTGTTAAATGAAGCTTTTGTGCTCAATGTGTTGATATTATGCTGCTGTTTGGTGGAAATACGATCTGGAAATCGCATGATGATGAAGTTAGGGTTTTGGTCGAACCCAGGTGGACGGGCGTCCGGTTCTCTGGACGGGCGTCTGCTTAGGTTGTGTCCCAGACGGGCGTCTGGCTTATCCGGACGGGCGTCTGGGGTGCTATTTTACATTCAGGATTGAAACTGTTTTAGGTGGACGGGCGTCTGGGCATAGTGGACGGGCGTCCATCTTTGGATGGGCGTCCAGTAATGTTTAGACGGGCGTCCAGGGTCTTAAACGGGCGTCTAGCTTGTTTTGTCCTTCTTTCTTTGTGGGTTGTTGTTCAGCCTTATAAACATGATTTATCCTTATGAAACCTTTATACATGATATGTCAAAATGGTATAAAACTTAGACAAGCCTGAATTGAGCTTCTGATTCGTTCAGTTAAAACACCGAATGTACTCTTCAAGGGAGTTGAAGTTCGGATCCGTCGGAAGAGTATGATAGGCTTGTGCTTTGATGGATTAGTATTCATCAATGTCTGTGTATGCTCTAGGACTTGTCCGTGTCAAGTGGTCTAGGAAGAGAGTAGTATTTGTGAGGGAGATTATTTGAAAACACTTAGGCTGGCTAGTTAATAACTTAATAAACAACGTATGTGACTAGTAAAAGATTAAACAACATGACTCTCTTGGCTAGGCACCAGGCTAAATCGCGATGAATGTGCTACCTCTGAAGGTGGAGAAACTTCGTAGGTCAAAAGACCCTAAGTACGGAGGGACTCTGCTGAGGTGTGCGTGCTATCGGAGTCTACCTTTTCTAGACTTCGTGGATATTGGTGTGATCCACTAATATGTTGCAAAAGAGTGTCCCCAAGGTAGAAGAACTCGTAGGTCAAAGACCCCTAAGTACGAGAGGGACTGCGCGAGGTGGATGCGCGTAGTGCCCTTGAGTGCGGTTGTAACATAGATAGGCTAGGTAGAAACGAGTTAGTCACGACATGTTGATGAGCATGAAGTGAACCTTAGATTGAGTCGGTCTCATTTAATCAACTGGTTAAATAATTATCTTTTTCTTTATAACTATGATTGTTTTCATAGCTTCTCTTTCTTTCTAAGTACGTTGTACTTACCTCGAATGCATACTTTTTCTATGTGTTTGGGGATGAGAAGACGAACAGGTTTACGAGGAAGAGTTTGACGACGACGTTTGACGGCGCTCGTTGAAGTATCAAGATGTTTCTATTCTGCTTTTCATTGGTTGTTCTTTCATTACTTTTGAGGTAGACCTTTGGTCTTGGCGTTTTGTTGTACTTTATCTTTTGGGATCATCGTACTTTCCCAAATGTAATAATTTACATTTCCACCCTTAGATTTCTTTTCTACTCTTTAGTTTTGGGAAAATTTTTATATACCCGAGTTTTGCTTCCGTTTTGCCTTTAATTTGATACGACGTAGTAGAGGCTTACGTATAAAATGAATTTACTTTTATTTTATACGTGTCGAACGTTCGATTTCCGGATAAGGACTCGGTGTCCGGGAGCGGGGTGTTACAAAAAGAATATCAAAAGTAAGAATTATATGCATATTGACATATATGAAGTAAACTCTTTATCCCTTTTCCTAGTTTTAATTAATAAACATAAAAAGATCCATTTAAAAAAATAAAAATTTGTGAACTGAATAGCTCCGGCCATCTTACCAACTTCGTCAATGATAAACATATCGGTATCTTCCTTAACCTATTAAGAACAAGTATTAAACATGACCCTTTTAGTCAAAAAAAAAAAATGATCCTCATGAAAGTCAGCATAGTAAAACACTCAACTTACCTCATATTCAAGCAATACTAGCGATTCAAATTATGCTACATCCACATCCACTATATGCCTTTCGACTGTTTGCCAACAATGAGTCGAGATTCTCGGCTGCCATTAAAAAAATAGTGAATGACAGCAACCTAAACTCACCCAACACCTCTAAATGATAAGCACATGCACCTCATGTTAGGTGTAGTGCCCGAAAAACAATTTGTGTAATTGTTTTTAATAATGAATGACATAATTTATCTCACCTTATTACTTGCTTTGTGCTTGTAAAGTAATACACTGCTGCAAACCCTAAGTATATCCGTATGTAACCACTTAACTCGGTGTATGGATTACACGTGAGGATTGAGTTAGTGGTGATATACTTAAAGCGTTAGTCCGTGGTGAACTTAATCGAGTTTAGGGTCTCTTGATTAAAACACCAATAATGCGCCCGTAACACCTTAGGGTGTGATAGTCTTATCCGGTTTGTCGGTAGAGGGTACTACGTGGGGCATTTATATATGATGGTATTCATATAGGATTTGGACCGATTTAATCGAATTTCTCGATATAATTCCGTAATCGAGGAATCTTATTAAATCATTAGATGATCATATATGGATCAACCTTAATCCCGAGGTGATCACGGGGTGGTGCCGCTTGTCTCGGGGTAGTGTTTGATGTGTTAGTTACGGTTCACTTAGATATGTGTTCCAAACCACTTCTCATTGGCACTATCTCCCGATGAGTGAGTAGTTCGATTTTCACGGACATGGAATCCATTCCTTCCGCGGGAAGTAGAGAGACAAAGTCCCTTATTTGTTAGTCCTATGAAAGTGATCGATCCTGGGAGTTCATATTTGACTAATTAGCTACTAGTCGGATATGTGTACTAATTGATCATCGGGGGTTGATGGTAAATAAGGATAAGATATTCGAGTCGGGTTCACGGAGACTTCCCACTCGAATGGACGATCCATGGAGGGTTAATCCGTATGTAGTGATTATATCAATGGACGCTTATTCACTCTATGGGTTGAGTATAAGTATACATCTATAATCGGTAGAGTTCGGTTTCGGGTTTATGGTGGCGTAATCCCGGAATTAATAATTAATGTACTTATTCTCGTTCGATGAATAATTAATTATTGGAGCTACCGGTTATAGGTCCATGGTCCCCCGATGTGGCTTCGTAATTCGGACCGATAATCTTGTTATTTGGGCCTCAGTGATAATTAATTGGCTGGGCTAATTAATTGATATGCATATTATTTAGTTGGGCTAAATAATATAATACACATAAAAGACATTTTATGTGGGCTTTTAACCCTAAAAGTGGCGCCTCTTATCATTTAAGTATCACAAGAATTAATTTTTGTGATGTGGAAAATAAAAGATATTCTTGTTACATGATTGGTTGGATGACTTGTTATTTGATTTCTTATTGGTCAATACATGTCACAATTAGTCATTAAGGAAAATATATTTTTATTTTGTTTAATTAATTAATTATTTAATTAATTAATACTTGGAGGCCAAGGATTTACTCTCCTATAAAAGGAGAGTTTTTCCAAGGGAAATTAGATGGCATAATTTCGACCACCACTTGTAAAAGGAGAGGAAAAATTAGTTTTCTTGCCTAGGGTTTTAGAAGAAGAAAAACTTTAAGTTTTTCTTGGTGTTGCATATCAAGGAGGTTCGTGTATCAAGAAGGGTGTCCACCAACCGCCGTTTGGAGAACACATCGGAAGATCAAGGCTTCTCTTCCCGTTATTGGTAACATGACCTTAAACCCCCTTGTAGTAGTTTAAGTCCTTTAATTATGTGTTTTGATATATAAATCGTGATCCATCCGCTGCGCGTAGATCTAATTCGTTTAGATCTAAGAACCTGCATCCCTCATGTGGTAGCAGAGCCAGGTTCCACGATTTATATAGTCATAATCATAATTAAACGACTTAAAGGAGTGGAATTGCATGTAGGTAAATCTTATTTATTGTTTTATGCATTGATAGTGATAAATTGTTATTGTTGAAGAGATGGATTGTGGGTTGGCACTGTTTACCCGTTAGATCTATTTTAAACTCATATAAACGATGAAAATTTCGTTTACATGAGTATAAGAAATTATGTAATTTATTTTTATTGCAAGTTTAATTTCCAGAAAATAGATCTGTACAGTAGCTGTTTAGTCTTTTCGTTTTTTCCGTTGTTTGAGCCGTTAAAACGAAGATCCCTCCGGTCAGAATCAATATTGGAAGTTGATGAACAATTCCACAAAATTTGGCGTCGATCAGAGTCCGTTTGGATATCGGTTTGTTGCTGCAAAGAAGCTGTTGTAACAGAAAAACGCACGATTCACAGAAACCCTACCTGTGACTTCCTCGAATTTCTGGGAGAGTTTACACCGTTGAAACGCAAATCCAACCGTTCAGATCAATAAATATGGATTTTTTGACGTGGCATAAAAATATTAGGTCGATCGGGATTCATCTCGATTCCCGATCGGCCTCGGGAAGTCTCTGATACGCTGCTGTAAAAGTCAGATTCAGCAGCAAGTTGGGCGGCTCACTGGAGAAAATTGACAAGTCAAAACTCCGATCCAACCGTCCATATTGAAGCCCAAGGAGTGAGGAACAGATCTGGAAAGTTTCGTCGCGATCCGAGTTCTTTTAGTTTGCCGATCGTCGAAGATTTTGAACAGCTGCAGATTATGTTAGAAAGTAGTAAACCCTAGTTAGGGTTTGGTCATTTATTTTCTAATAGGTTAGATACGGGGGTGCCAACGGTCCATCTCGGTGTTTATTTTCCGCACTATAATACATGTTTAGATTTTATGAGTAGAACCGGAAAATTGCCATGACATGCATCATATCATGAATTCCACTCCATATGCATACATGTAGAAATTAATTCGAGGAATTAGTTAGGCATGTATAAAACACGCAATTAGTTTTAATTAATTGTTTGATATTAATTAGAAACTAATTAGGGTAAAAACCGAGGAACACGGGTTTTTTCAATCGTCGAGGTTGGGTGATGGATTCTCGGTGAATCCCACTCGCAAAAGCATAAGGAGTAAAATCCCGAAACCTCGTGGTTAAGGTGTTGGATTCTCGGTGAATTCCACCTTACCTAAGACGAGATTACGTTTTTGTTCCGTAGTGTCTACGTGAATGTTTGATGTTTAAGGATTGGATAATCACGGGCAAACGAGGTTCGAAAGTGGTTTAACCACGGTTGGGTGGTCAACAGTAGCTACAGCTCAATCGACTTCACCCTCCACGTGTGGCGTTTGCACGGGGGTCTGGCAATACTGAGCCATCCGAAGAGCCACTACGGCTCAACGGAGCTCTCCTAGCCTTGACCCGTCCGATGGCCACATATGTTCTAACGAATAGGTCGGGTGGGCTAGCCCACATAACCGACAATATTTGGGCCTATGATTTATTGTTCCTTAATGTAACATCAATTCCAAAAACGTGATCAGTAAACCCACCACTTTTTCAAAATATTGAGTGGGAGCGGGAGAGGCGACAGCCGACCCCACGGCCTCTACTGTTGACACAAGCGACGTGAGAGAATGGTGACGCCTCGTGTCGGCTTTGATTTCGGCCCCTTAAGGAAGGCCTTCACCGCTATCAAAATTCAAGGCTTGGTCTCCGAAAGGATAAGATTTTGGGTACTCGCTGAGTCACTGACCGACCTTAAGGCGGCACACTCGGGGTCTATCTAAAGATCTGAAACAGTAGGTCACACTCATAAAGGGTATTTTGGTAATACCTCGGCTGAAAAAGGAAAGGTGATTGACGATCACAAATGAGATGTTCGATTCTCAAGTTGATCTTCAATGTTAATCGAAACCTCTTTGACCTACCCTAAGGCGGCACTGAGGCATTAGATTAAATCCTTGGAACGGTAGGATAGACTATAAGTACTTAGTTTATGTTCCTAAAATTTATTAGTAGTGTATGATTTGGATTTATTTTCTGTCATTTTATTTACAACTATTTATATATCTCTCTAGGGTACTTGACTGCTAGTGTATATTTTATATTGACTAGTAACGACTTCGTTAAAAGTGGTTAGTAACTAGAACATTGTGCTTATTAATATTAAATGCAATTAATTTTTGGAAGAGATATTTTTCTTGAGTCTTCAAGACTTAAGTGACGTAAATAAGTATGTCACTACTGTCACTCGTGTTGAACGAGAGACAACCATAGTTAGTTTGAAAGATGATTGGGACGATAAAATTCTTCAAGTGAATTTTAATTGTGTAGTGTCTACACGAGAAATTTTCTTATAGAAAAATTAGAGAATCATAAATTAAAGTGTCGCTAGTTAGACGGTATTTGGAACCGATAAACTAGTGGGAACTTTTATCTGTTGTTTTTCTAATTTATTAGAAAATTAGTCCCACTGGGTAACGCTTTCATTAGACATCCCACAGTTCACGAGTAGTGTCTACTCAATTGAACTGCTAGTTCAAGACTATTTCCTTTTAAGGAAATTAAAGTTGAGAATGGGAAAGAATGTCTATAAGTGTTAATCATCTTAACTAAAGTCTTTGAGGCTAAACCGAAAAATTAATTACAGAAAGTATAGGATAAGGAAAGTGATTTCGGATCACTTAATTAACCAATGAATCCTTAGCGACTTTCTTAAACCGAGTAACTTGACTCGGTAGCTTAGTTCTTTGGAAGAACAAGGAAGCTGTGCATTAACAATTAATAAAGTAGACAACGGGCAGTTATTTCAGCTATAATAGTGGGAGTGATATAAGGAAATGAATTTCGGATTCTATCCTTGAATATCACAGAAAAATTTGTAGTACGAATCTGTGACTCGGACTTTTGTTTAATAAAGACAGAACCACTAAGAAAAGCTGAATAGGTATGTGTAACACATCTAAAACTATTAAAGGTAAAAGGTTTCCGTATTAAGATAAATGACCCTTCAATATCTATTAATTAGTGCATATATCCTAGAGATAAGACCTGATGACTGGCTAAGGGTGATTCCTATCTCCCAGTCTAGGAACACTATCTCAAAGGAACAATGACTAAGTTTCCTTTCAATCGGGAGAGGGTAATAGATTTGAAGGGTAACATAGCTTGTTCATCATGACCTTCGGGGTCTAGTGAGAGACACAAGCTAGTGGGAGTTTTTGAGTAGTGACATTTTGTCTGATAACTACTCGAAACACGATTTAGTTTATCAAAAGAATACGAGGAGGAGTCTCTGATTTTAGCAGAGAATAGAGTATTCCATGCTCATAAATAGGCTATAGCATAGTCTTAGGACCGATGCTCGGCACCGCCTCCTAGTGGAATGTTTCTCACCGAGAAAGAAACCATAGACTTGCCCTATATAGTTATTGATGTACTACAATACACTGCTAAACTCGATTAAGATAATTGGTTGCAAAATAACGGTTAACATTATTATGTAAACCGAGAAGTCTACCTAAAAGATGCTAGTAAAATTTATGGATAAGGAGTGACTTCGGTTCACACCACTTCCGTAAATGTAGGCATTTAGCATTTAATGCTTGAAGGTAGGACTGGAGATTTTGCGCATACGTTCAGATTGTGACTGTTCGTGAAATGCCTTAATGAGACGAGTGAAGGTTGGTTGTAAGATTCTTGAGATCAGAAAGTGACAGTTGGACTATAACAAGGCTTCTGATAGAATCTATAAGTAATAGCCTTAGACCTTGGAGTACGGTTACCCAAAGGAAGTTACTATCTGATTTAATCAGACCACGTCCAACATCGGTTGTTGGTGATTACACTGATAAATACTAATAGATCAGAATGTCAATCCACCCAGAACGCAGTGAGAGTATGGTTTAACCATTGACCCATTATGGTTGTGTGGACTTTATAGTCTGCTGGGGTGATTGATAACCTGTGGCTCTTTGTGGGCTTTATAGGATTCTGATCAGAGAGGTTGGCTCGAAAACCTTATCCCTTTGAATGGAGTTTTGGTACTCCAGTTCTGTTCAGCCTCTTGTAGAACCACCTGAGTGTCTCAGGCCCAGTGGGAGTAATTGGTTCTACGCCAAAAAGAGTCGAATGAATAGGAAAGTTTAAACTTTCAGCGCAAAGCCGAGTGGTATAGGGGTGATTCCCTGACAAGTAGAGAGTTAACCAGACCTTGAACTCTCTCACCACTCAGTCATGCTAGATTTCGTTAGAAAGCAGAAAATAGGGGTGATTCCCTGAGACTTTCTTGCCGAAAAATGGAGTCTGGATTCATTCGGAACAGAAGGGTCTTGGTTAGGGCAAATGGCAGGATGACTGCCGGGGCTTATATCCTTTGTGGACTTAAGAGAACCTCTCGGTCATTTAAATTCACACGTTTTAGAATATGTGGACTTTACAAGAATATTGATAAGTCTTTCGTAGACTGGATATCAATATTGGTAAACTAGTAGTATTAGTGTTCATGAATGATAACACTGAAACAGTTGAAAAAAAAACATGTGTGTGCTATCTGAAGTCGCAAACTGACAGGCCAAGATTCTATGGATGAGAGAATTGGACTATATTCTAAGAATTTGATTCGGTCGAATTCACGAGAATGAGTCATTGGCTATCCCACCTATCTTATTGAATAAGATGATTATTTGCAGCATTCATCGAGAGTAGTCCTACCCTACCTCTCAGGAATGATTCTCCAAATCTTCGGATAAAGAGAAAATGGGATAGAGTCTCTCTTGGATAACGGCAAGTCAGTAGTAGTCGAATCTTGTATTCGAGCATTGAATAGCGGTTTAGTACGTCCTCAAGTATCTTTAGAGAACGAGGAATCATATGCTTGTATATTCAGGTGCAAACTTGAATAAGGTTGACTACACTGATTCTGACTTGCAGTCAGATTAAGGATGATCATTATGTTGATCTCGGGCTTAGTGTTTACTCATAGTACTCAGAATTTCCTTTTTGGTCTGGAGTAATTCCAGGTCTGATAAGCCGATATCACTTCATCGTGAAAACAGTGAAGAGATAGCTTAGAAGGATCTTCTCAGTCATAAGAAGTCAAAAGCATATTGAGAGAGAGTACCGCCTGATTGGAAGGACCGACAACGTTTCAATCCTAAAGATCGTCTCGAGTCGACAACCTAACTAATCAGTGTACCAAGTCGAGTGCTTGGAGGGTACGGCATTGATGGATATGTCTCATCTGCTTTTCGAGCAAGTGGGAGAGTGTTGTGAATAAGATGAGAAAGGGTGTCCTCTAAAAACAATCGTTGCTTGTCATTTCGTGCAAGTGGGAGATTGTTAGGTGTAGTGCCTGAAAGACAATTTGTGTAATTGTTTTTAATAATGAATGATAGAATTTATCTCACCTTATTACTTGCTTTGTGCTTATAAAGTAATACACTGCTGCAAACCCTAAGTATATCTGTATGTAACCACTTAACTCGGTGTATGGATTACACGTGAGGATTGAGTTAGTGGTGATATACTTAAGCTCGTTAGTCCATGGTGAACTTAATCGAGTTTAGGGTCTCTTGATTAAAACACCAATAATGAGCCCATAACACCTTAGGGTGTGATAGTCTTATCCGGTTGTCGGTAGAGGGTACCTACGTGGGGCATTTATATATGATGGTATTCATATAGGACTGGACCGATTTAATCTGAATTTCTCGATATAATTCCGTAATCGAGGAATCTTATTAAATCATTAGATGATCATATATGGATCAACCTTAATCCTGAGGTGATCACATGGTGCTGCTTGTCTCGGGGTAGTGTTTGATGTGTTAGTTACGGTTCACTTAGATATGTGTTCCAAGCCACTTCTCATTGGCACTATCTCCTGATGAGTGAGTAGTTCTGATTTTCACGGACATGGAATCCATTCCTTCCGCGGGAAGTAGAGAGACGATCCCTTATTTGTTAGTCCTAAGAAAGTGATCGATCCCGGGAGTTCACATTTGACTAATTAGCTACTAGTCGATATGTGTACTAATTGATCATCGGGGGTTGATGGTAAATAAGGATAAGATATTCGAGTCGGGTTCACGGAGACTTCCCATTCGAATGGACGATCATGGAGGGTTAATCCGTATGTAGTGATTATATCAATGGACGCTTATTCACTCTATGGGTTGAGTATAAGTATACATCTATAATCGGTAGAGTTCGGTTTCGGGTTTATGGTGGCGTAATCCCGGAATTAATAATTAATGTACTTATTCTGTTCGATGAATAATTAATTATTGGAGCTACTGGTTATAGGTCCATGGTCCCCGATGTGGCTTCTGTAATTCGGACTGATAATCTTGTTATTTGGGCCTCAGTGATAATTAATTGGCTGGGCTAATTAATTGATATGCATATTATTTAGTTGGGCTAAATAATATAATACACATAAAAGACATTTTATGTGGGCTTTTAACCCTAAAAGTGGCGCCTCTTATCATTTAAGTATCACAAGAATTAATTTTTGTGATGTGGAAAATAAAAGATATTCTTGTTACATGATTGGTTGGATGACTTGTTATTTGATTTCCTATTGGTCAATACATGTCACAATTAGTCATTAAGGAAAATATCTTTTTATTTAATTTGTTTAATTAATTATTTATTTAATTAATTAATACTTGGATGCCAAGGATTTACTCTCCTATAAAAGTAGAGTTATTCCAAGGGAAATTAGATGGCATAATTTCGACCACCACTTGTAAAAGGAGAGGAAAAATTAGTTTTCTTGCCTAGGGTTTTAGAAGAAGAAAAACTTTAAGTTTTTCTTGGTGTTGCATATCAAGGAGGTTCGTGTATCAAGAAGGGTGTCCACCAACCGCCGTTTGGAGAACACATCGGAAGATCAAGGCTTCTCTTCCCGTTATTGGTAACATGACCTTAAACCCCCTTGTAGTAGTTTAAGTCCTTTAATTATGTGTTTTGATATATAAATCGTGATCCATCCGCTGTGCGTAGATCTAATTCGTTTAGATCTAAGAACCTGCATCCCTCACCTCATGGAAAACAAAAAGGAACGTTGTGATCAGAAAAGCAACAGTTGGAACAAAGTAAAGATGCACTAATCCTAGGTTCCATTTATTTCCTTCTCAACTACAATGTTATCAAGAAGCGACGCGTTCTCGGGGTTGAGGATAGCCTCAGGGAATGTCCTACTCTGTTCATTGTTGAGTGAATTGAACAAAACATCTTACAATGTTAATCAAAGCAATAAATTCCACTTTAGAAGTGAATATGATGAGATATGAAACTTAGACAACCATGATACACTAAATTAGAAAACCTAAAGTTTAAGCTGGAAAAAGGCAAAACTTAAGCATGCTGTACAACTTCAAGCAAGATCAAGGAACAGAGTACTTGGAAGTTAACTGACGATGTTGGATCTCATCTATTAATTAATCCGGGCAGTATTCCTTTGTGACAATCGAATCAAGACTAAAAACCTAGAATAAGATGTGAAACAGGGGGTTGTTTTGTGTATTTTTAGACTGAGCTCTCGAGTTATTTCTATTGAGTTGCCTACGTATCCAATGACTATATTGGAATCAAGTCTTCGTAGTTTCTTAGGGTTGTTTATATAGGGGATGATTTATCCCATTCATTGTCCTGCAAGGAATTATATTATTATTATTATTTCCCCTAAGGATTAATACACGTAAATCCCTACAATTTATGGATAATTATGCACGGATTTGACTGTCAGGATCAGAGTCTTTATGATTTAAGATTCTTTCCTTATTTATCTTTAGCTATCCAGCATGTGGAATAACAGCCGGGGCTGCTCTGTACGTCCCGCACCTAGCCCCCAAGGCCATTATGGCCGACTTGGGAAGCTCCTCTTCACCAGACCTTAGCCGACCTGCGGAGGCTGGAGGAGGAGTTTCTACCAATCCCCACCTAGGGTTAGGGACCTACCCTTGGGTATGTCTTTGGGGCTCTTGGACCTTTTGGCCCTAGCTTCAGAGGCCAGTCATTTATTTTACGATTTAGAAGAATGACACGTGGCGTAGTTAGGGTCGGCTATCATCAGACGCCCCCAAGATCTGACCTTGCTTTTAGCTGGCAAGATCTGTGCCAGTGCGGTTCATCCGAACTTATCCGACCTCACATTTTGAAATTACTAGCCGCCAGGTGGCAGCCTATTAGTTCTGATATCATTACTTTTCCAAGTATCGAGGCGTTTTTCCCCTTTTCCCATAACAGACGTTGTTCCATGTCCAGGAGGGATTATAACCCCTGTCTCATCAAAGCCTCTCCCACTTCTTCTTCTTTTACTATTAAAATGAAGATTTGAGGCATTTGTTCAAGACTCTTCTGCATTTTACAAGTAAGCTTCCTTTTTTCTTTCAGAGTTTGTCTTCTTCTCTTCTTATCTTTCCTCTCCATTTGATGAGGGTTAGATTTGCAACTAGTAGTTCAATTGAACGGGAATTTGAATCCCAATCCGAGTCTGAAGGGGAATTCTGTCAATCTAAGGTTCAATTAGAAACCCCTGCTTCTAACCCTATCTCTGATCGCGGTGAAATTGAGCAGTTAGCTGTATATTCCCCACCTATTAACACATCTAGGCCTCACTCCCATTTCAGGTTTACCTCTTAAACCAAAGTCTTAGAGCGCACATGATTGCGAACAACCGTAGGTTGTTTTAGGGTCAATTCCAAGCTTCAACAGGATGATCACATACAGATCTGCAACTAATATGGAATCGACATGGACCAATATTCTCCTCGTCTTCCTGGTACTCCAAACTGGTATGCTCATTAGCGCTCAGAGGGGTATTGTACTGTGTATAGGGAGCAGTTCGCCTGTGGCCTTAGGTTCCCTTTCTGTCTGGCCTTTTTGGCCGTTCTCCGACATTACCATCTAGGATCTACCCAAATCGCCCCTAACGGAGTTAAGACGATCATCGGCTTTGCGATCTGGTGTAGATGTATAGACACCGAATTCTCCGTAGAGTTGTTTAGGACCTTCTACCAACACACGAAGGTTAGAAATCATAGCGGGTGGTGTTGGTCCCAGAGAAGGGTAAAACTATAGTCAGAGGGGGTGAATGACTATAGTGGAGTTTCAAAAACATTTCTTGTATTTAAAAGCTTTTTGGCAGCGGATAAGTCCCTTCTTACTAACTTATTTCAAAGTAGTTTCAGCAATCAATAGATATATGATATAGTATAAGCAATTAAATGAATGCAGTAAGGTAATTTGCAGAAAGTAAATTGACACAAGGCTTATAGTGGTTCAGGGTGGTGTAATCCCTTAATCCACTCTTCTCCGTGATGATTGGAGGAATTCACTATTGTTTTCACGAGTTACAATAGTACGATTGTCCTTGACTTCCCAAACTTCACAATCTACAAGACTATCACTCTTTGATCGCAATGACTTCGGTGACTCGTCTCTTCCTCGCTCCTTGGGATCAAATCCTTCAAGAAGCCTATCACAAACAGAACTCCTTCTCGATGCCTCTGATTCAGTTGCTTGATTGATGTGAATTGGATTCACAAACTTGTTGATCAATCTCAATGCTTGATGTTTGATTTGTGGCTCTTAGATATGAGTTGATCACTGGATATTTCCTTCTTGCACAGATAGAAGATTTCACTTTGACAGAGTTTCTGCTCAGATTTTTGATCGTTCACTTTTTTTTTTCTCTTTCAGTCAATGTCTTCTATTTATAGCCTTGATTATTCTTGATTTGAATTTCCGTCCGTTGGCTATATTAATGAGGGGAATAATCATTGATTTTATTCTTGATTCCCCCTTAATTGCATTCTCCTTGATTTTAGTCATCGGATTTTTCTTCAAACGTTTACCATAAGATCTGTCCTTGATTGATCCTTTATTGATTGTGCATTTAATGCTTGATCTTCTGTATCTTCTTCATATTTCAATAATCTGATCGAGTAAGGTTTACTCAGCCGTTCTCTGAATGGTCAAGTGACCCACCTGACTTTTCCGCTTACATCTTCATTTATTGCTTTGTCTTCACTCAGCCGAAAGTCAGTTCACTTTGCCGATTCACTGTTTCTTTCATTCTTTAAGTTCAGAGGAGAATCCTTGTACTTCACTGATCCTTGTTTTGAGTGAGATCAGTGTACACCATATTTAAACATTGAGCTTCATTACTTGAAACATGACTTAGACTTATCCAAGGTCATCACAGACTTCCTTGGTTATAAGTCAGACCATAATGTCTTCATTGCTTATCTGCTGGTGCTTGGCTAGCTTCACTCTGCCGAATGTCTGTTTTACTTTGCCGTCCTACCAACTAGTACAATACTTGTCTGACTCAACTTATACAACATGTCAGACTCTAAGTAAGACTTATACAAAGAATTCTAACTTATTTCAGGCTTGCTATAACAGCTAGTATGGCCATCATCAAAACATAATAAAATGTTCTTAACAATTTCCCCCTTTTTGATGATGCCAAAACCCTCATAAGCCTGACTATAAGTGTAAAAAAATTTTCAATGATAATTATTTACAGAATAGAACTCAAAAATTGTATTCATCCATTTAAGGGCAATAAGATATTGCATCCTTTTTATTCAAAAACAAAGGCCAATAAAAATAATTCAATTCAATTTGCATAATTTGCATAAGGTCTACTTCTTTATTTCTTCAAACCTGATGCCTTTGCCCTTATCTGTTGGGCTTTCCTTCTTTCCACTGGAGCTTTCAGTTTGAGGCTTTGAGCTTCCTTCCCCCTTTTTGGTATCACCAAACCGTTCTTCAAGAGTCCTGATTGCATCTTCAGATTCAGGGAGAGGACCATATCTTTTCTCCAGTATTTTGTTGGTTGCCTCACCAACTTTGAGTAGGAGGTTGAGTTTCTTGCCAGAGTGCTCCATGACCTCATCCAGATGCTGAATTTGATGAGTGTGAGCATTTAGAGTGTCCATCAAGGGTTTGAGATTGTTGTCAATCTTTTCAGCATGAAATTCAAGATTGGTTTGGACATGGTAGGGAATAAGATGATGTAAATTGCAGAGCAAGTTTCCCTATTTTTCCATGACCACATCTTGTACATTGATGTGACTGATGAGGGCTTCAATCTTATGGTTGAATGAGGTTGCTTCACTCCTTAACGCAGCTTTCTGGTTTTGTCTGCTGTGATAATGCTTTTCCATGTCTACAATTAGTGGTTGAATATCCAGATTGAAGGTCCTCTCTGGATCAATTTCCTCTGGTGCCACTTCAACATGCTCAGCATCTTCGTCTACCTCCTCTTCTACAACTTTATCGTCTTCCTTCTTCTCCCCTTTCTTTTTACTTTCTGCTTTTCTTCTCTTTCTTCCTCATTTGACTCAGGGTCATTTAGAGGTTGCTCTAAAATGTTGGCTTTTTCATCAGCTGGAGATGCAGCTGTTCCTCTTTGGTCAATAATGAGGGAGTTGACAGGTTCAGCGGAGTGATTTTGATCAGCTGACTCACTCGGCTGTTTGTCAACTTTGATGATGCTCTTGAAGAGTACCTCTTGAAGTGTCAACTCATCGTCAGAAATCTCCATGTTTTCTGGATTGGCTTCAAGGTGGTCACCCGCTGAGTGCTCGTCTTCTGTCTCAGCTTCTTCCTCATCCATCTCTTCTTCTTCAGATGAAGTGAGAGCATATCCTTCCTCACCTTCTTCCAGATAGGTGATGTCCTCTTGTTGTTTTTCTTTCTCTGTTGCTGTATCATCACTGATTGTCACAGGTTCGTTCAAGTTGCTGCTACCAGTCATAGAGGTGTTTTCTTGTGCCTTCTGGTATATGGTTCTTCGTCCTACTCTTGATCTGCTACTTTCAGGTTGTTTTCTTTTTCTCCCGTCAGTTGATTTGGGTTTCATAGATGCCTTGATATAGGTAAACATTACCTTAGACCTATGTGGAGCCTACAGATTTGTGGGTTTCACTTTCAATGCGTGAAACAGGTGTAGAAGAGGGAACCCATATGATTTCCTCTCCCAGAAATCACCTTTCTTCTGCAACCCCTTGCTTGGTGCCGTAATGGACAAATCAATCTCCGTTTGAATCTGGTCTTTCATCCTATTGAATACAAATGTTGCCCAGTCAAATTTAGTACCTTCGTTGATGATCGCCATTAGTTTGACCCGTAACTCAGTTAAGTTTTCCATCGACCCTTTTCTTCCTTCAATGTTTTTGGTGATGACCGGTGCAAATTCAGCAAACGGAAGTTTTAGTGCTGATCTAGGGAGATTGTATGTTTTGCTGTTTTTCTTGGTGTTTTTGGCTATCTCAGCCCAGAATTTCTTGATGTCGACCGTCACAAAATTTACATTAGCCGGACCTATCATGGGTAGGTGTAGGAATCTATTGAGAAGACCAGGCATAATGACTGCCTATTTCCCAAAGATTGAACTTTTTATGCAGTCGACATCAGTTTTCTTTGTGCTGGGCACAAACTTGGCATTTTTCCAGAATGCAATCAGATTTTCATAGAAAATTCCTTTTATTGGGGGGGGGGGGTTTAGGAAGGTCATTAACCCCAGATTTGAACAGCAGTCAACCAAGCGTTGAGCTTGTGCATCATTGTCACAGAAATAGAGGTAGTGTTCGGGATTGAAAAACGATCCGATGATGATTGATTTTTCATAGAATTTTTTAGTGGGAGAGATTGTAGAAGATGAAGCCATTTCTTTGATATTTGAGAAAAAGTTTTGATTTTGCAGTAAGAAATAGGGTTTTTAACTTGCAATAGAGTGTAAAGATTTCTGAAGAATCTCTAAGTATGGTTTATATAGGATAATTTTGGTAGTGTGAACGTGGTTTGAATGTGGAAGGATTTTATGACATAATGACGTGATTTTGTGTATATAAATCCCGATATTCGAGTGAAGTGGGGGGAGTGGATTGAGGTAAGTAATGATAGATCCTGGGAATCGAGGCGTTTGTAATTCGAAAAATAATATGGTTTCCTCCATGATTGTTAATTGATCTCCACGTGTGTAATCTTTTATAGTATAATCCTCCATAACTTCTTTATTCTCCACGTGTATAAAAGTTGATTTTGTTCACACTATAATTTACCCATGACTCCAATCTTTATTTCGGTGGAGTGCCTTTGCTGGTCACTTAGCCGGTGAAGTGAATCTTTTACTGAGCTGCTGTATTATACCGTTCCTAACAATCAGTGAAGTTAACTTCGCTGAGTACCAGTGTCTTACTTGCTACATCTCCTGTAATGGAAATGGTTTAAACAGCTGATGAAGTCACTTGGCTGATTACTCCAGTTAGCTGCTCTTTGGTACTTAGTCAATTTCAAACATTCTCAACTCAGTTCTTAACATGCTAAATCTTTCATGACTAGTGGTTTAGTGAAAATGTCAGCCAATTTATCTTCAGTGGGAATGTATTTTAGGATGACATCTCCTTTTTCAACATGATCTCTAATAAAATGATGTCTCACATCAATGTGCTTTGTTCTTGAATGCAACACTGGATTTTCAGTGATAGATATGGCACTTGTGTTGTCACACATTATTGGGATAGTCTTTTCTTCCACTCCATAACCCCTTAGCTGTTGTCTGATACAAAGTACTTGTGCACAACAACTGCCTGCTGCTATATATTCTACTTTAGTTGTTGATGTAGATATGGAGTTTTGCTTTTTACTGAACCAAGAGACTAGTCTGGTGCCTAGCATCTGGCATGTTCCAGAAGTGCTTTATCTATCTATCTTACATCCAGCATAATCAGAGTCTGAATATGATATCAACTTGAGTCCTCCATATTTTGGATACCAAATTCCAACATTGATGGTGTTCTTCAGGTATTTGATTATTCTTTTAGCTACTAGAAGATGTGATTCTTTTGGTTGAGTTTGAAATCTTGCACATACTCCTACTGCAAATGCTATATCAGGTCTACTTGCAGTTAGATAGAGTAGGGATCCAATGATTCCTCTATACATTATCTGATCAACATCTTTTCCAGCTTCATCTTTTCCAAGAGTGACTCTTGCACACATTGGTGTATCTGATGTGCCACTTGTATCCATACCATACTTGTGTATTAAGTCTTTTGTATACTTGGCTTGACTAATGAAGATACCATCCTTCATTTGCTTTACTTGAAGACCATGAAAGTAATTTAATTCTCCCATCATGATCATCTGACATTTGCTCTTCATCAGGTTTGCAAATTTCTCACACAGCCTTTCATCCTCTGATCCAAAGATGATGTCATCAACATAGATTTGTACTAGCAATGTGCTTGTTCCTTTTTCTAATTTGAACAGGGTTTTATCTATAGTTCCCTTGTTGAATCCATTCTTGATCAGAAATTGTGATAGTGTTTCATACCAAGCTCTAGGTGCCTGTTTGAGTCCATAAAGAGCTTTCTTGAGCTTGAATACTTTGTCTTCTTTTCCTTTGTGTTGAAAACCAGGAGGTTGTTCCACATATACTTCTTCTTCCAAAAGTCCATTCAGAAATGCACTCTTGACATCCATTTGATAGACTTTGAAGTCTTTGTGTGCAGTAAAAGCTAGAAAGAGTCTGATTGCCTCCAGTCTTGCTACTGGTGCAAATGTTTCATCATAATCTATTCCTTCTGCTTGAGAGTAGCCTTTTGCAACTAGCCTTGCCTTGTTTCTGACAACTGTTCCTTGCTCATCCATCTTGTTTCTGAATACCCACTTTGTTCCAATGATGTTGGCTGTGTCTGGTCTGTCAACAAGTTCCCAGACTTAATTTCTTTCAAATTCATTTAGTTCTTCTTGCATGGCTGTAATCCAATCTGCATCTTGGATTGCATCATCTATTGTCTTGGGTTCCACTTGTGATAGAAAACATGTTAGCATATGCTCCAGTTGTCTTCTGGTTCTAACTCCTGTGTGAATATTTCCAATGACTTGTTCTTCAGGATGATCTCTTAGCCAAATTAGGTCAAGTTGAAGTTGTTCTTCATTTGGTGCTTCTGCAACTTCAGGTTCTGTATGAGCTTCAAGTTCTGGTGCTTCTTCTGTTGTGTTGACAGGTTGCTCATTTTGATTTTTAAAGTGATGATTCAGAATGGTAGCTGGTATGGTTGTATTTGTATATACTTCCCTTTGTGTTGCTTTTTCTTCTTGATCTTGTAGACTTTCACCATTTGTGTTTGGTTCATCAAATACTACATGTATTTATTCTTCAATGACTAATGTTCTTTTGTTGAGAACTCTGAATGCCTTGCTGGTGTCTGAGTATCCCATAAAGATTGCTTCATTAGCTTTTTCATCAAAGGTGTGTAACTGATTCCTATTCAAAACAAAACATTTAGATCCAAACATGTGTAAATGTGAAATGTTAGGTTTTCTTCCATTCCATATTTCATATGGAGTCATTCCATGATGTTTGTTGATGATTGATCTGTTTTGAGTATAGCATTTTGTGTTTGCTGCTTCAGCCCAAAATCTCTTTGGTAAGCATGCTTCTGCAATCATTGTTCTGACTGCTTCTTTGAGAGTTCTGTTTCTTCTTTCTGCTACACCATTTTGTTGTGGATTTCTGCTTTGAGATAATTGGTGTAATACTCTATTTTCTTCACAATAAGTTCGATCACTTCATTTAGAAACTCTGTGCCTCTATCTGATCTGATCTTGATAATCTTTAGTTCTTTCTCATTTTGAATTCTTTTTAGTAAATCTGGCATCTTCTTGAGTGTCTCTTTCTTCTTGTTCATGAATATGGTCTAGGTGAATTTGGAGAAATCATCAACCACTACTAGAGTGTATTTCTTTCCACTTACACTTACTGGTGTGACTGGTCCAAACAGGTCCATATGTAACAGATGCAGAATTCTTGTTGTAGATTGATAGGGCTTTGACTTAAAGGAACTTTTGATTTGTTTCCCTTTCTAACATGCATCACATAGACTTTCTTTCTTGAATGCAATCTCAGGCAAGCCTTCAACTAAGTTGTTCTTTGATAATGTGTTGATGGTTTTGAAATTCAGATGGTTTAATCTTCTATGCCAAATCCAGCTGGTTGATTGTTTATTTTTGACAAACAAACATGTTTCTTCTTTAGTTGTTTTCCAATCCACCACATACATGTTGTCTTCCCTTTTTCCTGCAAGAATTACTGTGTTGGTTTGGCTGTGAATCACTTTGCATCCTTCCTTGTTGAATTGCACATTGTAGCCTCTGTCACAGAATTGGCTGATGCTCATCAGATTGAAATTAAGTCCCTTAACATATGCCACATTTTGAATTCTCAAATTGTTCTTGAGCATTATGCCTCCCCCCTTAATCTTGCCAGGTTTTTCTTTGCCTCCAAATGTGACTTTGGGTCCATCAAAAGCTTTGAAATCAGTGAGCCATCATTTGTTCCCAGTCATGTGTCTGGAACATCCACTGTCTATGTACCAGAAATCCTACAAAACAAATTAATTAAGTTTAGGTACCCAACACTGTTTGGGTCCATACCTGTTAGCAGTCATGCCTTCTACTCCAAGTGTATATCCAAATGATATTCTTTTTGGATAGTTAAAATCATCAACTTCATATGTATAAGGCATGGCAGAATAGCTTCTAATATTTCTACTGAAGGTATTCTGATATTTTTCTCTACTTTTTTGTGCATTTACATCCTTCTTTACCTTCCAATATGCAGTGGGAAACCTATGAGGCTTCATATGTCTAGGAACATACCTTGATTGATCTTTCTTAAACACATGATGCACATCATGGTATGGTTTCTTCTTGTATTTTGAAGGTGCAACATTCCAATCATCCTCTGAAGGATAAAGTCTTCCTTTACCTTTCAGTAGGTCTTTGTTTTTGGTTGACTGGAATGATGGTTTAGTCTGATGTTTTACTGCACTAGGTTTTCACTTCACCGGTGCAGGATGAGTGGTTGAAACGATGGTCTTTTCTTTTCTGAATTTTGGTCCAATGTTGGTCCTGGATTCAGAATTGTGTTGACCATTGTTCCTTATCTCATCCTGAATGTTGTAGCCAAGACCAGATCTGGATCCAAACCTTCTTGGAGGTTTGTAAGCTGGTGCATATAGTGGTGCAATGGTGTTTTTAGCTGCTGAATGGATTTTCTCAGCTGATCTGTTAGCAGTGGATGAGTTATCATCTACTCTCTTTGATTAAGTGAGTCTATCGCCTTAGTAGCTTGTTCAGCCTTCAATTTGTCCAGTTGTTCCTTCAATCTTTTATTTTCTTTTCTTAGATCCATACAATCCTTTTCCAGAGTTTCATGATTCATCTCAATTTCATCAAATTTAGTCATGAGATTTTAGACTAGGGCTGCTGGATCTAATGGGAGAATAGAAGATTGTGCAGTGTTAGATGTGGATGCATTTGATGAAGAGTAAGAGCTAGATGTTACCTCAGTTTCATCAGATTCTTTGGCTATTAGACACAAACTTGTTTTATCAATGTCTGAGCTATCACCTTCATCTTCATCTAACTCTTTGGTCATGAGACATAGACATGCTTTTTCATTTTCTGAGCTGTCTTCTTCATCACTATTATCTGGGTCATTATCAGATGATTCTTCATTCTTTTCACTGCTTGATTCAGCCTTGAGTGCTTTCTTACCTTTCCTCTTCTCAGATGCTTTGTACTTCTTCTTTTCCTCATCTTTATTGTTTTCTTCAGGGAAATCAGCCTTGAAGTGGCCTTTCTTGTTGCAATTGAAGCATCTGTATTCATCATCTCTTTTCTTCATATCTTTGTTTGAGCTTGACCTCTTGTTTGATGATGAGTTTCCTTTGAATGGCATCTTTTTGCTAAACCAGTCAAAATGTTTAACTAATAAAGCTACCTGTTCTTTGAGTTCTAGTGTCTCTTTGCTTATGCAATCAGAAAAGTTACTTTGATGTGGTGCTATCAGTGCACTGGTTCTTTGTGTCTCTGCCGGTGCACCATCTTCACCATTCAATTCGAATTCATGAGCTTTTAGTTGGGACATCAGAGTCAAGGTGTCAGTGTTTGCAAGATTTGTTGTTCCCCTGATTACTGATGTTATGATCTTCCATCTTCAGGCAAGCCTCTCAAGATCTTTAAACACACTTCTTCTCGGGGGTATGTGTGTCCAAGTCGTTGAAGTTCATCGATGATGCTTGAGAATCCGTTGTCCATTTTGATCAATGGATTCACCAGCCTTCATCTTGAAGTTCTCAAATTTCTGTTTTGCAACAGATAATTTTTTTTCTTTAACTGCCTCAGATCCTTCATTTATCAGTGCCAGCTTGTCCCACATCTCCTTTGTTGTTTTGAAATCTTTGATTCTCAGGAACATGTTGCTATCTAGGGTCTTCAAAATCATATCTTTTGCAACAAAGTCTAGATTTGCTCTTCTTCTGTCATCCTTGGTCCAATCTTTCTTGGGTTTATCCACTTCTTTTCCTTGATCTGCTCCTGTGGTTATCACAGTCATGATCATGATTGGGCCATCATTAATTACATCCAGCATTTCCTCATGAGTTGCTGTAAGATGGGACAACATTCTTATTTTATATTCATCAAAATTGTTAACATTAAAAACAAGTACTTTTGACATAAAGTTTGAGGAATCCATAAGTACAAATAAGAGATATATATGTGTATATCTAGAAAGCACAGATTTGAAAACTACTTTGAAAATATGTGATCTCCTTGTTACCAGAAATTAGATCTGAACAGGTTCTGATACTAGGAACACTGCTCCGATACCAATTGTTGGTCCCAGAGAAGGGTAAAACTATAGTCAGAGGGGGGGTGAATGACTATAGTGGAGTTTCAAAAACTTTTCTTGTATTTAAAAGCTTTTGGGCAGCGGATAAGTCCCATCTTACTAACTTAATTCAAAGTAGTTTCAGCAATCAATAGATATATGATATAGTATAAGCAAATAAATGAATGCAGTAAGGTAATTTGCAGAAAGTAAATTGACACAAGGCTTATAGTGGTTCAGGGTGGTGTAATCCCTTAATCCACTCTTCTCATATGATGATTGGAGGAATTCACTATTGTTTTCACAGTTACAATAGTACGATTGTCCTTGACTTCCCAAGCTTCACAATCTACAAGACTATCACTCATTGACTGCAACAGCTTCAGTGACTCAGTCTCTTCCACTACTCTTTGGGATCAAATCCTTCAGCAGCTATCACAAAAACAACTCCTTCTCAGATGCCTCTGATTCAGTTGTTTGATTGATGTGAATTGGATTCACAAACTTGTTGATCAATCTCAATGCTTGATGTTTGATTTGTGGCTCTTAGATATGAGTTGATCACTGGATATTTCCTTTTTGCACAGATATAAGATTTCACTTTGACTGAGTTTCTGCTCATATTTTTGATCGTTCACTTTTTTTTTCTCTTTCTGTCAATGTCTTCTATTTATAGCCTTGATTATTCTTGATTTGAATTTCCGTCCGTTGGCTATATTAATGAGGGGAACAATCCTTGATTTTATTCTTGATTCCCCCTTAATTGCATTCTCCTTGATTTTAGTGATCGAATTTTTCTTCAAACGTTTACCATAAGATCTGTCCTTGATTGATCCTTTATTGATTGTGCATTTAATGCTTGATATTCTGTATCTTCCTCATATTTCAATAATCTGATCGAGTAAGGTTTACTCATCCGTTCTCTGAACGGTCAAGTGACCCACCTGACTTTGCCACTTAGATCTTCTTTTACTGCTTTGTCTTCACTCAGCCGAAAGTCAGTTCACTTTGCCGATTCAATGTTTCCTTCATTCTTTAAGTTCAGAGGAGAATCCTTGTACTTCACTGATCCTTGTTTTGAGTGAGATCAGTGTACACCATATTTAAACATTGAGCTTCATTACTTGAAACATGACTTAGACTTATCCAAGGTCATCACAGACTTCCTTGGTTATAAGTCAGACCATAATGTCTTCATTGCTTATCTGTTGGTGCTTGGCTAGCTTCACTCTGCCGAATGTATGTTTTACTTTTCCGTCCTACCAACTAGTACAATACTTGTCTGACTCAAACTTATACAACATGTCAGACTCTAAGTAAAGACTTATACAAAGAATTCTAACTTATTTCAGGCTTGCTATAACAGCTAGTATGGCCATCATCAAAACATAATAAAATGCTCCTAACAGGTGGTACTACTTCCCCCGCCGAACAAACCACCGAAAGGATATCCCCATTCTCTCCATACGGAAATCCTCGATCCACAAGTGGAAGTTCCACTACTTTTTCATCCGTCATGGAGGGCACCCAAAACTGGTGTGTGGAACTACAATCCTCTCCCCTCTAATGTATGCCCTACTGGGGTTGGAGAACGGTTGTTAACGGATATTTCTAGTTGTGGCATCTTTTTGGACCATAAGGAGTGGTCCACCGAACAGATCGAGGCAGCTCGTCTAGATGACTCCGGGCCTAAGCCATATCTGAGGTTTACACATGTGGAGTATGACCGTAGGACCTTTTCCCTTTGTACCTTTTACTTACTTTCTCTTTTTTTTTTCTTTTATGCATAACTTATATATTTCTGTCTGTTCGTACTAAAGCTTATTTCTTCTTACTCTATCAGTGGCTGATCTCACTGAATTTTGAGGAGGCATTAGAGGAGGAGGAGGTTGCGACTGAACAAATGAGCAAATCATAAAACAGACGCAACTGGGGCTGCCAGCACTTCTGACGCTCCACCTGTAAACCCTGATGCAGCCACTGGAGATCTTCGCCACCCTGACGAGGGTCTTCATCGAGACGAACAGGCTACTTTTTAGCACCGTATAGAATTGAGGGGTGAGGAGAGCCTGGTGATGCTGGATGGCCCTGATCCTGATGGGCAGCTCCAGCTGCGTTCCTGATCTGGGAAGAAGAGGAGCAGGTCTGAACGAAGGGGTCAGGATGCTTCGGACGTGGAGGGGGGTTCTTTTCCCCGTACTGCCGATATGTCTAGTCTGCCAGAAAAGGACCTAGCTACTGCGGTAAGTTTCTTCTTACCTTTGTTTTTCTTTTCTTATTTTTATCTTGTCACCGTACTGACCCCAGTTATGTTTTCTTAGGTCGTCCAGATTGGCCAAGAAATCTTTACGAGGTTCGACAACCTTTCTTCTCAGTAGGGTTCTTTGGAAAAGTGGATTGCTGATCTCTCCGCAAGCCGTCAGAAACACAAGGACGAATCTACGTCCAAGGATCAGCAGATCTCTGCTTTGAACAAACAGCTTTATGCAGAAGAGTTCGAGTTGCAACAGCTACGGACGGCCAATGCTGATCACGCCAGGCCGATCTCGGAGCTGGAGGGGGCCATGGCACAACTCTGAACTAAAAATAAAGATCTTAAGGCTGCAGTACATGTGTAGCTCGCCCAAGCTGTTCACGGTTATAAGAGCTCTGCTCATTTTACCAGGGCCTTAAAAGATTTAATTGCTCCAATCTTAAGCCATGGGTATGCTCAGGGCGTAGATGAAGCCACGGCACAGTGTCCCGAGTTGGTAATTGAGGATCTTCCCCACGGGGGACTTCGTAAACCTGGTAGCAACAAGGTCTATGAGGCTAGACTTAAAGAGTTTCAGGCCGGTGAAGACTTGGTTGTAAAATTTGCTCGCCGACCTGCGACAGATCGTCAAGCTAGTGCTTCTTCTACTCAGCCTTCTCAACAAACTCCTCCTGCTGATTCTTAAGATTATTAATTGTAACTTTTGCTTTTAAAATTTGTAATAATTTTAGAAACTTTTCTATTGCCAATTTGACAAAATATGCCTTTTAGGCACCTATTATGCAATCACTTCTTCTGGCTTTAAGCCTTTTATTTTTCATTTGCAATATAACTTACGGCCCTTTTGCCCCGGCATCATATCATTTACAAGCCTTGCTCTTGAATGATGTGCTTTATGGTCAGCACTTTTAGCTCTGTTCGCCTGTCCTGCAGACTTAGGAAGTTTGTTTTCTGCATCTTTCTATGTTTATGAAATATTTCCAGTTATTTCTGTAAATCAGTTCTGATCGTCTGTGCTGCAGACCTGGTGAGTTTTTTTTTATGAACTTCTAAATCTGCTCTACAAATGGGTTCGTGTCGTCTGTCCTGCAGACTTGTTAACTTTGTCTTTTGCAAGCTTTTCCGAGTCTGACATGCAGCTCAGTTCTGATCGTCTGTCCTCCAGACTTATTAAGTTTGTCCTTGGCAACTTTTCCGAGTCTGACATGCAGCACAGTTATGATCTTCTGTCCTGCAGACTTGTTAAGTTTCACTACTAGAATTTCCCGGATTTGTGACGAATTTTTGTGACGAAAACTGTTCGTCTCAATTTTCCGACAAAATTGCTACAAATTAGCGACAAATCACATATTTCTTTTTTTTGCAATATATAGGGACAAAATTGTGACAAAATATGTACATGGCAAAATGTATGTGACTATTTTGTCACAAATCTTTGCGCCAAATTCGGGCGCCATAATTTGTGAGAATTTTGTGACAAACTGGCTTGGTCATAAAAGTCTTCGTTGCTAATCTGCCGTTAACCGACATATCTGTCCACATCGCAAAATTGTCACACATTTTCCACAAAATTGCTACGAATTAGCGACAAACCGCGTAATTCTTTTTTTTTTGCAATAATTTGAGACAACATTGTGACAAAATATGTACGTGGCAAAATGTGTGTGACTATTTTGTCACGAATCTTCGCGCCAAATACGGGCGCCATAATTTGCGAGAATTATGTGACAAACTGGCTTGGTCATAAAAGTCTTCGTTTCTAATCTGACGCTAACCGACATATCTGTCCACATCGCAAAAGTGTCACATATTTTCGGCAATATAGTTACAAATTTCCCGGATTTGTGATGAAAATTTGTGATTAAAATGGTTCGTCACTAATTCGCGACATCATTGCTACAAATTAGTGAAAAAACATAAAAAAGATTATTTTTATAAAACATTGTGACGGTATTGTGACAAAATATATACATGACCAAAGACCAGTAACTATTTTGTCGCAAACCTTCGCGCCAAATTTATGCGTCATTATCTGTGACAAGTATGCGACAAACTAGCTTGGTTACGAAAAATTCCTTGCTAATTCATCACTGACGGATAAATTTGCCCATATATGTTTACTTTTAACAAATCAAATTATAAAGGCCGGTAAGGCCTTGATTTAGCGGTCAAAATTAAGGCCGAGGACCACCTCTTAGTACTGGGTTCGAGCCTTACTAAGTGTAAATGTGTGTGAGTGTTATACTTCTTCGTATATTATATAAATATATAGTGAACTTATTTTTGTATTTCAAATACATATATAATGTACAAAAATTGACATGGGTATAACCCAAAGATTATCAACATTGGACGTTTTGGGTCGAAAGTCGGGTAAAAATGGTCAAGAGGGCCAAATCAGTACAAGCTCATAGACGTTTTGGGCCAAAAGAGGGTCAAAATGGTCATGCGGGCCAGATCAGTACAAGCCCATTGTGGGTCTTTTGCTAATTGAAGTTCAATCCCGAGGTTCACGTACTATTGAGTTGTGATTCAAACTCAAGGTTCGTTATTGAGTAGTAATTTCAAACCCGGGGTTCGTTATTTAGTCGGTTGAAACCCGAGGTTCGTTAGTGAGTTAAAGATTCGAAGCCTGAGGTTCGTTAGTTAGTCATGAGTTAATGATTTGAAACTTGAGGTGTGTTAGTGAGTTAGTGATTTGAAACTCGAGATTCGTTACTGAGTTCATGATATGAAACCCGAGGTTCATTAGTTAGCTAGGCATAAGTTAATGATTTGAAACCTGAAGTTCGTTAGTGAGTTAATGATTTGAAACCCGAGGTTCGTTAGTGAGTTCATGGTATGAAACCCAAGGTTCGTTAGTGAGTTCACAGTATGAAACCCGATAGCGAGTTAATGATTCGATACTCAAGGTTTGTTAGTTAGTCATGAGTTAATGATTTGAAACATGAGTTTTGTCGGTGAGTTAATCATTCGAAACCCAAGGTTCTTTAGTTAATCGGTTGATAAATTAGTATAATGATGAAATTTTTAAGGCTGAAATTTTTTGGTGAAAATATTTGTCACAAATTTCCGACGAACACCAAAAAAATTATAATATAAAAATAATTCGTTGGAATATTGTCGGAAATGGAATGAGTTTTTAATAGAAAATAAAAAATAAAATAATTTATCACCGTCGGTTACCGACCTCGTACCGACGGAAATTAAAATTTCGTAGGAACTTCGTAGGACTGAATTGGAGTAATTTAAATAAATAAATTCTTTTTTAATAACAAAAAAATGAAACATCTACCTCGTCTATTATGTCCCCAAATTGACAAAAGAACCCAAATTCACTTTCTTCGCTCTCTCCGGCTACTATCTCTTCCGCCTCTTTCTTTGGTCGGTCGCTTCACCTCTTATCGGGATAAAGCTTTCATCTTCTATTCTCTGTCTCTCGCAATCTCGGGCTAGTTAACGAAGTTTTTTTTTCTGTTCTTTTCTTGACGTCCGAATTTAGGGTTCGTTCTTTTTGAAGAATCTCAATCAATGCTATCGTTGTTTCGGTTTCGTAGTTGATGTACCGATGTCAAGAATTTCTTTAATATGCTTCTTCTGGGTCATGGGTGAGAGAAATTTGTACTAAAATGGCCAAGAAGAGACTTTTCATTAAATGCAAGGACCGACCATTGTGCAATTGGAATTTTGTTATTGTAGAGGGAACTTCGAAATCAATGCCATGAACCTCGTTTTCTTTGTATTATTTCACATGGAGTGCAAGTATTTGTCTCAAAATACTATTGTGGATACATTGTCCTCCCGTAATTGAATTGAATTCATGTCAAAACAATGTCTTCAAGAAATTAACTCTCCATTTTTTGTTGTTTGCTGCTGTTGTTGTTTCTTTTATGGGTACTGAGGATTTCCTCTCCAACGAATAACATTGTTGTTAGTAATACCATCCGCAGCGGAAACGATTTATGGATCTAGATCTATATACTACACGTAATAAAACAACTAGATCTATTCTACAAGGGGGTTGTAGATCATACCTCTTGGATCTCAAAATCCAAGTTGAAGAACCGCAATAGGATGAACGAAGGAAAGCGTGAAGAGCACCACGATCTTCCGTACGTGTGATCCAAGCAACTCCCGGTGGAAGGAAATTCTCGACTCGAACCCTTCCGATATGCTACCCGGAAAAATCTCCAAGATTTTCCCCAAAACCCCTTGGCCGAATTTTCCCTCTTCTTTCTCTAAGAAAGTCGAAATTATGTAGTGTGTTATTTGGCTTGGGAGAACTCTCTTTATATAGGAGAGTAAAACTTAAGCCCCAAGGATTTTATAATTAATACAAAATCAATTATGATAATCCTATTAAATAAAAGATAATCCCAAAATATTCTAGAACAAATCTAGAATAATCTTTATCTTTATTTCTTACCATAAATATTTATCCAATAAATATTTTATGCACATGTCTTATTAATCACAAGAAAACTAATTTCTTGTTCATTAAACATGCTTGGGGTCGAAAATCATCATCATTGACCTAGTCAATATGATTTATTTCCACACACACAATAATTGGGCCAAGATTATGGAAAATGTCTTTTCCACATATTTAATTATTTAGCCCAACTAATTTAATAGTCCACTAAACAATTAATTCACATATCGTTTTAATAAAGTCCAATAAGAACTAAATTAATATTATTAGGATTCGACGTCCGAGAATAGCTATGCTATATAGGAGGCACGTCGGGGACCATGGACTAATAATCAGCGGCTCCGATAAATCAAATAAATAATTATAGAATAATTATATTCGATAAATCAATCACAGGAATATGCCACCATAATCCCGTGACTGCACTCCTCCGATTATGAGATTATATTTATCTCCTCACGAGAATAATAATAAGCGTCCATTGATATAATCATTACATATGGATTAATCCTCCATAGACTGTTCATTCTAAATCGGGAAGTTACCGTTAACCCTTTTTAGAACCTCTTATCCTTATTTACCATTAACCCCCTAGTGATCAATTAATTCATACAACTCACTGGTGATCAATCAGTGTGATATGAACTCGCGCGATCGATCAGTTTCTAGGATTAACAAATAAGGGAACTGTCTATCTACTTCCATAAATGGAAGGAATGGATTCCGTATCTGTGATAACACAGACTACTCACTCAATCCAGTACAATGCCAAGATGGGGTAATTCAGACCACAGACTCAGTGTAATCCTTAACCGTCAAGTCAAACTTCATACTGATTCAAGCAGTTGACTGTGATCACCTCAGGATTAAGATATATCCATAAATATGATCATCCATTGATTCGATAAGACTTCTCGATTACGGAATTATATCGTGAACTCTAATCAAATCGGTCCAGCCCTATATGATATATCTATCATATATAAATGCCCCACCAGGTTCTCTTAACCGAAAGTCCGGATAAGACAATCACACCTATTGTGTTCTGGGCGCATTAATAGCACGTTTAAAGGAGAGACCCGATACTCTCGATTAACTTCACTATGGGCTAATTGTATTTTAAGTACATCTTCACTAACTCAATCCTCCCGTGTATATACCATACACTGAGTTAAGTGATTACATAAACGATATACTTAGGGTTTTCTGTAGTGTAAATACTATTGTCACATCGGTGAATATGAGAATAATAAATATGAATAATAACATCATTTCATTTATTAAATAAAACAATTACAAAAATTGTCTTTCGGGCATCACACCTAACAATTGTGTGGTTAAATTTAGCTGTCTTTAGCATCTGTGATTATTAAATTTGATCTCTGACTTGTTAGTCCTAGAGTGTTAGATCGGGTTTGACTTTGTTATTTTGTATTGACTCATTTACTATTATGCTGATTCAAGTATGTATTAATGTATTATGCTGATTTCACACTTCAAAGCAATGATTGTTCTGTTAGGATGCATGACACGACTCTTTGTTAGAGTAAGAATAAGAGCATGATACCGACTACCGACATTCCACAATGCGAGCATTTGATTTTTAAATAGTTTAAGTGGATTCTAGATTGTAGAACAACTTTAAACTGTTTGATACTCACAATAGAGTGTGTAAAAGTGAGGACGGTCGGTTCTCTCGTTGTAGAATTCTTTGAAAAGGTCGATTTCGGGTGTGGTTCCACATCGTAAGTCCGTTGAAATGACACCAAAGATGCCATTAAGTTTGTGTGGCGTTAAGATTAACCCTTTTTTTTTTATGCTTTTCGTGTTTCCAATAAAAACTATGGTGGGTATAAGCTACTCTATCTAGGGTCAAAAAGCAAATTATTAGGAGTACATTTGAAAGGGTGAAACATGTTACTAAAGTCTCACCTTGTTGTCGGTCAAACCCATGAAAGACTTGGATTTGTCCTTTTAACCAATCGTAATTTGTTTTTTGTCTTGTTTATTAGAAGTTGTAGTTTTTTGTTGAGTAATTCGGTAAGTTCATGTAATGTTAATTCATGATCAACAGATCTTCACACCGGGAAAGCGAGAAAAAGAGGAAGCGAGGAAGATCTTCAAGTGCTCGGAGAAACCGAGGAAGCTCTTCAAGTGCGTATTGCGAAGGTAATGTTGCTCTTCAAGCTCTCTCGTGTGATGATGGTTGCTTTGTCACTTTGTTGCTGCAATTTTTCAGTTTTTCTTTTACTACTTATCCCCTAACTCCATATGCAGTTTTTGTTTGTTGAATGTTTCTTGATGTCGATAGATGTCTTGACTCGCCGTTGCAACTCCCGAGCTTCAAATTTGCGGATCATTGTTCGAACCAACCGATGTCCGGATTTTAGCATTCTGTTATGTTTTTGCTAATTGAATAAAAAAGTGATTAATTCACCTTTGTTTTAATTCATTGAATGGATTTCCGATTTCGGGGGACAAACACACTTTTGGTCCCTTTTTTAACGAGCTTTTGCACTTTTCTCTTCAATGATTCAATTCGACATTTTTACTCCTCATCTTTACATATTGTTTACATCTCCGGTCCAAAGTTCCACATGTCACACAACCAAGATAGAAAGTAGAACCCATAAAAACTTGACACTTTGCGAAAATGGACTTAAAACGTAAAAATATACATAGATGAGGGGGTTAAATGCCTCTCAAAGTTGGTTCTATTTTTTCTTCTTTTGAAGTCCGGATTACCTCGTGTTTCCGATGTTTTTTGTGTTATAATACTATGCTTTAGAATGATTTTCCCGCTTGTTTGTTGTCTATGCCAATGCTCTGTTTTTACATGACTTGTTATTCTGTCTAGTTCTCACATTTTGATCTAATTTCTTTGGTATCATCATATGTTATTGAGTTTTCGGAATGCTAATGCTTTAGTGATTGCTTTTTAATTCCTTAGCGCGCTGTGGAAGGCCTTGGACTAGCTTTCCAAACCCAGCCTCAACTCTCAGCTCTTAGCTAGAAAAATGAAGTATATGCCCAGGTGAAGTATATGTTACATCAAGACTTTTTTTAATGTTTTTTTGGTCCATTTTCTGTTTTTAGTGTGTTTTGTTTTCCATTTCTTCTTGATCAACGCTGAGGCTTATGCCGAAATTTGTTTGTTTCATTTAATCGCGATTTTGAAGAAACAGTGACGGTGTTTCTTAGGATTTTGAAGAAACAGAGACCGTGTTTCTTTGGATTTTGAAGAAACATAGACGGTGTTTTTTTCCCCTGATTTGTTTCCTTTGATAATCTTCTTACAGAAACCGAATTTGCCACAGTCTATGGCACAAAATGCAACTATGATTGTTTTCACAAGGTTTGAGGATACTTGTCATGAAATTGACTCGGTTCAGGATTGGTGGGATCTCAAATATCCGTGGGACTCATAGTTCCATGTGGAACCTCTGAATTATTATTCTCAGAAAGGGTTGGCATTGTTTTTCAGTTCCCTGAGAGGTACATATTCCTTTCTATAACTCTTTTTTTAAATTGTTAGTGTTTTCTCTCCTTTATCCTAGTTTGTTGAGTTTCCCAATGATACCATTCATTTCCATCACCGTCCCTTTTCTTTTCTTTTAGCTTCGTCCCTCTTTTGTTTTTGCTAAATTTCTGACATTTGAAGATTACCAACTTTGGTCATGTACTTTGTTGCAGAGAATGTTCGTGATGGAGTTACTTTTGGGTGGCCAAGGCAGAGAAGTTTAAAGAAGCAGTGACGGGTGTCCTACCATATCATATTTGGCCGTTGACCATGAATAATATTGATTTCATGTTTTGAAATGCTATTTGACTCAATTATGAATAAAATGATTTGCTTCATTTTCATGATCATGGAAGTGTTTTGATTATTTATGCTATTGAAACGTTTTTTTTTAAGAGAACATTTATGTTATTGAATATAATTTTTGTAAATAATAAATATAGTAAAAATGTGAAATATAAATTTTGTTGCAAATTTGTCGTAAAACACCGTCACAAAATTAATTCAAAAGTGTAGGGAATAATTGTCACATTTTTATCACTAAATTTGGTACCAAAATTGTCACATGAATTCATCACATAATAATCACTAAAATTTTGTCCCAATTTTATCGTAAACAATCGTCACAAATTCATAGCAAATTTGTATGGTATGGTTATCGCTATTTCATAAAAAAAATTGGTTACAAAATTGTCGTATTTTTTTGTTGTACATTTGTCGTTATTTTATGAAGCAACTTTGACACAACACTCCATCACAAACTTATCGGAAAATTTAGTCACACATCCGTTGCAAAATATAATTTTTGTCGCAGATTCATCACTAAAATTTTGTCATATCTATGTCACAAAGTATGACTTTCGGCACAATTTTGTCACAAAACTTAGTGACAAGGTTAATTTCGACTCAAAAATTTGCAACGGGGTGTTCCGTGTCGGAAATAGGATTCGTCTCTGCTTCGTCACAAACGAGCGTTAGTGACAAATTTGTGACGAAAACTGCCGTCACAAATCCGAGAAATTCTAGTAGTGTTTGTCCTTTGGAAACTTTTTCGAGTCTGATTTATTGCTCAGTTATGATCGTCTGTCCTGCAGACTTATTAAGTTTGTCCTTGGCAAACTTTTTCGAGTCTATCTTGTAGCTCAGTTATGATCGTCTGCGCTGCAGACTTATTAAGTTTGTCCTTGGCAAACTTTTCCAAACCTAACTTGCAGCTCAGTTATGATCGCGGGCAAAACACTTACTAGCAATAGGACTAGGTCTATCATAGTAGAGTACTGGCAAGTCAAGGTCGATCCCACATAGACTCGTAAGAATGTCTAATTATCAAGATTGAGCTTGTCGCGATAACGGTCTATGACCAACTATAATATAGACAGTAGTAAATCTGGTAACAATCAACTAGCAAGATTATGCAAGTTCACACGAAGCAATCTTGAATTACTCGAGGTATTTCATCAGCAGGTTCATCAGTCTGCTGTGATACATGTCAGTCTGCTGAACTCCAATTTGTTGTGTATAAAATACAATGCAGCTGACTTCTTTTATCTAACTTTTATTTGTGAAGTTAGATTACACATTTTTGAATATAACCAAGTTCCAAACATCATTCAACTTATGGAACTTAGACCTTGTACACAAGGTATATGTAATCAGTTTAGGTCATCACAGACTTGCCTAAATTCTGATTCCATATCCTTGACTTTAATTACTAAGTTTGATCCCTTAACCTTCTGTAACTGAGTTTGAGCCCTCAGCCTTCAGTCTTCAGTCTTCGGCAGGTTCCTGACTAGTCTACCGACCTATCTACCCTACTGATATTGACTAGTCTACTGATAAAGCTCAGCTGACCATTACAGTGCTTGTTTGATCAAACCTATTTATGAATCAAACTCTAATAAACCTATACATTTGATCTAGACCTCTTTTTGCCTTTGCACTATAACAGCTAGTCTGGCACTCATCATCAAAACTAAGAAATAAGTCCAACAAGTGTACTATTCCTCTCGAGTAATGCGACCTTGAACCTTGATTTGGATCGTCAATGATCGCTTAATCTCCCTTTGAAGGTTTGAATTAATTCGTTGAAATCAAACCTTATCCGACAATTCTTAAGTGTCATTTCCTCTTCACTCAAAATTTTGTTTGCCGCTTAGTTATCCAAACTTTGGATATTCCCTTACAATTCCTTCATGGAAATTTCTATTTCTTTTAGATCTCGTAATAACCACCCCTTTGACCATTGTAAACTCGGACACTTTTTGACAAGTGTTTAAATTTCATTCTGAGACCTTTTGATGTGCTCGTTTTCCCTCCATAGCTACTTCATGTTGAGATTCTTGCTCTCTTTTGATTTTTAAATTCTTTCTGGTCCTTCTAGTGCTCGACCCTGCACCTTTACTTTGATTTTCTGTTGTGTGATGTTCCCTCTACGGAACTCATGTGAACTGCATATTTTTCCTAGTTCGCCAACATCCATTTTTTTAACCAAGTTTTTAACAATCAAGGTCATCGCCTCGTTCTCAAGTCCAGTATTCCCTTCCTTCGCAGTTAATGTTTCCAAGTCCATCAGATGATGTTCCCTTTAACGTCTCCTCTTTCTAAAGGTTTATATGAAAGCCTATTACCATTCTTTCAACTTGCCTCTGAAATCCTTGTAGATCACCGTATCTTGCGGAATTCCACTCTCTCAAAAGAATTTCATCTGCAAGGTGTTCTTTTGTTTTCCTTCTGGTGACTATCTTTTGTATTGTGATACAATGCCTCATTCTTCATCCTGGAACCAACTTCAACTTTCCTCAACACGGAATCATCTTGTTTTTCTTGTAACCCAAGCAACCTTCTTTATTTCAAGTGCATTGTATCCTTCATTGGCTTACCTAGTTGACTTACCACCCTGGTACTCAACTTGTCACTTTTCAACTTCTTTTACTTTCCAAGATAACCCTAATTGGCATAAGGATTGAATCAGACCGTCAGAGAGAAAGTGTGGTAAATGCATGTTCCCCATCCCCAAGAAGTCTCAGAAGTCTTTCAGCCGGGATCCTCGCAGTTCTTCAGCAAGCTTGTGGTGCCATGAGGGAAGTGGAGATCGAAGGAAGTCAAGTATGCCAGGAAGCTGTGAGTCAGTCGGGAAGCTCAAGCACTCGGGACATAGGTGTAAGATGTAATATCGTCGGATCAATCATAGATTCACCCGATTATGCAGCGGAAAGTACAAGATCTAGATCTAGTCAACCAAAATACATAAAATAAATAGATCTAAACCTACAAGGGGGTTTAGGAGCCTACCTTTTTATGGTGCTTAACTCCAAGAACGATAGATCTCCAAGAACACGTATTTTGAGAAGCCACAGCCTTCCAACGTGTGTCTCCCAGCAACACCAGGTGGATGGTGTTTCCCGCCGCTGGACCTCCTTGATATGCTACCGGAATAATCTTGAAGATTATTCCAACTCGAAACCCGAAGAAAATAGCCGAAAATTCCAAGCTACTTTTCTTCCAATATGGAGTGTATAATGTGTTGTCAAAAGGCTTGGGAGAACTCTCTTTATATAGGAGAGTAATCCTTGTCCTCCAAGGATTAAATAATAAGAGATAATTATTACATTAATCCTTTTTCCAAATAAAAGATAAATAAAATAATTATCCCAAACAAATTAGGATAAATCATATTAATATCTAATATTCCATGAATTATCAATTAACAAATAAAAGATAAATCACATATTAAATAATTATCCAAGAAAACTAATTTCTTAATAGATAATTAATATGTCATGCGCCCCAACCTTAATCAAATAAGGTCACACGCATCTTTTATTCTTCATTCTGACCGGAGGGATTGTTGTTTAAACGGCTCAAACTCCGGGAAAAAATAAAAAACGGAACAGAAACAAAACAGATCTACTTCTAGGAAATTAAAATTACAAAATTTCCTATACTCTTATAAACGAATTTATTTGAGTTTACAATAGATATAACGAGTAAAAAGTACCAACCCCAATCCATCTCTTCAACCACAACAATCACAAAGGCATACATACATTGTAATATTCCGATTTTCGGGAAAAAGGAGATGTGTCTTTTTGCGAAAACGAAATATTGGGTTCGGTTCCTTTTAATCGGAGTTAATTAATTTGGACGTCATATATATATATTTCGAGTGGAATATATATATATATAGTTAAGGAAATCGATTTTTATAACTAAGGGCAAATAAGGAAACTATCCCTATGATCTCAATTGTCTTTTATAAGGTTTAGATGAAATTGTAGGGTGTTTTGATGCTAGATTGGTGAGTTTATGGATTGGTCATTGATCATAAGTGCCATACTATGTTCGGACATAATTTTCGAGTTTTTTATCTTTGTTCGGTTTGGAATCGTTTTGGGAATCGCATGATGAAGGTTTAGGGTTCTAGTCGAACCCGAGGTGGACGAGCGTCCGGCCTCTCGGACGGGCGTCTACTTGGGGCACATTTCGGACGAGCGTCCGGCTTTACCGGACGGGCGTTTGAAGTGTTGTTTTACATTCGGGATTGAAAGCTGTTTTAGGTGGACGGGCGTACGGGTATAGTGGACGGGTAGACTACATCGTTGAATGTTGCATAAATGCAAGAATATCTTAACCAGGTGAATGGGTGGGATTGCCAATGATTGATTCTTGCGGATTTGAGCAAATCAACTCCCTTAGAATGAATCCCGATGGCATGTC
The DNA here is from genome assembly GCA_036785695.1 of Gentiana straminea. Taxonomy (NCBI): domain Eukaryota; kingdom Viridiplantae; phylum Streptophyta; class Magnoliopsida; order Gentianales; family Gentianaceae; genus Gentiana; species Gentiana straminea. The sequence goes on from JAVUPR010000340.1 coordinate 945,219, forward strand.
AGACTTTGACTTCAGATAACACACCCCTGTTGTTTCCAACTGTTTCAGTGTTACCATTCACAAACACTAATCTACATACTACTTTACTAATATTGATGCCCAGTCTACGAAAGACTTATCAACATTTTGGTCAAGTCCACATATTAAAATATATGACTTTGAAATGAGCTAGAGGTTTGCTTTAATCCCCAAAGGATATAAGCTATGGCAGGCATCCTGCCAAAGGTTCTTTCTGAATAAATTAAGATACCGTTAGTCTCGCAAAAGGTCTTAGGGAATCATCCCTATTTTTACGCTTTGTAACGAATCCGTTATTTGTTCTTAGCTAAAACCCTTCTGTTCTGAATGAATTCAGATTCCGTTGTTCGGAAAGGAAGTCTTAGGGAATCACCCCTATTTCACTCTTTCTGACGAAATCAAGCAAGACTGAGTAGGAGAGATCACGGTCTGGTTAACTATCTACCTTTTAGGGAATCACCCCTAAATTACTCAGATTTACTGTGAAATTTAAACTTTCCTATTCATTCTACTCTTCTTCATGTAGTTCCTTACTCCCACTGGGCCTGAGATGCTCAGGTGGTTCTACAAGAGTTCTAACAGAACTGGAGTATCAAACTCTATTCACAGGGTTATGGCTTTTAAACCAACCTCTATGATCAGGATCCTACACAGCCCACAAAGGACTATAGGTCATCAATCTACCCTATAGACCGTAAGGTCCTACAATGGGTAATGGACAAACCATACTCCCATTTGCGTTCGGGTGGATCGATATCGATCTAGTTTAGTAGTTCTTATTAGTGTTATCACCAACTGCCGGTGTTGGATGTGGACTGAACACATCAGTTAGTCACATCTTGAGTACAAATACTTCAAGATCTAAGGTTGTTATTTATAGACTCTATCAGACCGAGTTTGACAGTATTACCGTCATTCTCTGAATTTACGAGTTTTATAACCAACCTTTACTCAATGCATTAAGATATTTCACGACTTGAACGTGTACGCAAAATTTCCAGTCCTACCTTCAAGCACTAAATGCTAAATGTCTATATTTACGGAAGTTGGGAGAACCGAATTCACTCCTTATCCACAAATGCATAGGCATCTTTTTAGGTAGACTTCTCGGTTTTTTATTACAACCGTTATTTTGCAACCAATATCTTAAATGAGTTCAGCAGCGTATTGTAGCACATCAATAAATATATAAGGCAAATTTATGGTGTATCCCTTAGTGAAAACATTTCACTGGGAGGCAGGCCGAGCATTGACAGCTGGCTTTCGTAGTGCTAAACCAGTCCTTAACCGACAGTGTATCGGGTCAAACTGTAGTGCTAGTATGGTGAGTCAGAGTGTCGAATCCTCAGGGAACTTGGTAATTCTTCTAAGTGTGGTTAAACACCAAAGAGCTATTATTAACTCGATCTAAACCGCAATTTTATAACACAGATCACTACTATTCTACTTAACATAAAATAAATGCGTAATTTAAAAGTTATTCTAATATAATATATATAGATATATAAATATATATAGATGTACATAGATTGCAAAATATATATATAGATATAAATATATAGATACCAATATATTTATAGAACTAGACAGATAAGTTTATAGAACTAGCCAAAGTTTATATAATTGAATTATACGATCTTTTCAAGTAAGCGGAATGTGCTCGATCTTTCCTTTTTATATTAGGTCCAATTGAGTAAATGAAACGGTGCACTCCTGAGGTTAACAATTCCTCCTCACACGAGCGTATGAAATTGTCATATGTCATCATCATTAGTTTAATCTCCACAAGCGCCCCATGCTAATCTTAGTTAGTACGAACAGTACCGAGTACAAATCTACCCCGGATAAAAGAGGTTATTCCGTTTGTCAGACGGTCGATGTTATTCAAAAGGCTCCGGTTGTCAGGCGGATCGATTTAACTTTCCGGTGTTAGTTTTAATTAAACCGTTGATTTTAACATTATTACGATCTCGAGCACAATTTTAATAAGATTAATCTTTCCCAAGACAAATCTGCCCCCGGGTAGGAAATAGGATTCCGTTGTCACGCTTTATGCACGGCCAATTTTACCCTCCGGTTTTTCTATCTTTTATCTCATATCCTAACTTCTCTGGTCAGTTCATCATTAGGTTATATGGTGCGATTCATCTTGGTTAATTACGTCAATCCGAATATTATCAATACGTTACAAAATAGAAAAAGATTCAATTAACTCAATTTTAGTAAATTTTACTTAGACATCATTCATTTACCGAAAAGATCGAAATAAAACGATTACATAACTTTGGCTAGTTATTAGATTTAGCCTAATAACATTATAACAACGAAAAAGATAAAAACAAGCATAAATACTTTAGAAATTTACCCGATTACAAATGCTGAATCAGAGTCGTATTCTTCCGGACATTACAACGACTTCATCAACACCGAACTTCCGATAATTTCTCGAGCATTACAACGATACTACGAGATTATTATTTTTGGCTTAAGGCCTAGTTACAAACTACTAATTAAAAAGAAAAAAAGAAGAGGAGAAGATATATATAGGATATTGTGTATATATATTGGTACATCCGGCTCTGTTGCAATGAGCTCCTTTATATAGATGAAAGTCTTGGGGCCGGACCGGTCCGAGATCAAGCCGGACTGGGCCGGTGCAATGATTGATTCCACCACCTTGATTAAAATCATGTGCGGTGATATATATATATATATATATATATATATATATATATATATATATATATATATATATATATACATACAATTATTAAACTTCTAAAATTCATATCTCGAGCTCTGGATCTCCAAAAATCATGATTCAAGAGGCATTGGAAAGCTCTCGGGAAAATCTACAACTTTCGTGAAGGACTCTTCTTCAGATAATGTCGTTTTAATGAGCCATTCGTTTGTCGAAGACTTTTCTCGATTACCACTTAATCAAATCGATTAGCCACTTGACCACTTCGATTGACCACTTGACCACTTAAGCAATTCAAATGACCATTTAAGCTCGTGACACTCTCTAAATCCTTCCAGAGATATGATTATACTTTAACATGTCGATTCTCGGGGCCTTGGTTTATAAATCTGCAATAAAATACCACAAATACCTACGTAAATCTGACACGACACTCCGATTTACTAAAATCGGTACAAAATTACAACTTTTTATTATTATTACTACTAACTACTCTAAATTATAAAGATTAACATTTCATACTATTTATATCATAATTTCATATATTTTATATAGAATTCGTTGATAAAACATAATAATATAACGTATATTTAATCATATAAAAGTAGTATATCAAGCATCAGTCCCGAAGACTACGCAATAACCTATTTCTGAGTATGGAATACTCTATCTCCGGTGAAATCAGAGATTTCCTCCAAATAATTTGGATAAACTTATTTGAGTTTTGAGTAGTTGTCAGACCAGATGTCACTACTTGAAAAAGCTCCCACTAGCTTGTACCTTTCATATGACCCCGAAGGTCAATATGAACAAGCTATGTAACTTCTTTGAATCTATTACCCTTTCCCGATTGAAAGGAAGCTTAGTCATGGTTCCTTTGAGACAGTGTTCCTTTGACTGGGAGATAGGAATCACCCTAAGCCAGTCTTCAGATCTTGTCTTTATGGAACATATACTAATTAATAGAATATAAAGAAGCGTTTATCTAAATACGGAAACCATTTGCGTTTATATTGTTTAAGATGTGTTACATATACCTATTCAGCATTTCTTAGTGGTTCCGACTTTATCAAACAAAAGTCCGAGTCTTGGGTTCGTGCTACGAATGTTATATTTATCGTCAATAAGACAAACAAATTATCATATTGAAAACGAATACGTTCGTTCCAACGAATCCGAAAACAGAAAATGAATTTTCTGTGTTACTCAAGAATTGAATCTGAGATTCATTTCCTTATATCACTTCCACTAGTCTATCTGAAATTACTGCCCGTTGTCTATTTTATTTGTCGTTTAATGCAAAGCTACCTAGTTCTTCCAAAGAACTTTAGCTTTCGAAAAATTGCTAGGATGCATTGGTCAGTGATCTGAAATCACTTTCCTTATCCTCTAATTTCCAATTTATTAAATTTTCGGTTTAGCCTTAAAACTACTTAGTTTAGACGACTAACACGTATAAACGTTCTTTCCCATTCTTGACTTTCCTTAGATGGAAATAGACTTGAACTAGCAGTTCTTTTGAGTAGACTCTACTCTTGAACTGTGGGATGTTCAGTGTTACTTGCTTGGACTATCGATTTTTCTAATCGACAAATCATACGACCAAAGCTCTCACTAGTTTATCGGATCCAAATACCGTCTAACTAGCAACACTTTGTATTTATGATTTTTCAATGATTAGAACATCACCTAGAACTAAGCTCCCACTAGTTTATCAGTTCCAAATACTGTCTAACTAGCAACGCTTTATTCTTGTTTTTCCAATGAATGGAGAAACTCTTGTGCATTCCATTACACATTTCTAATGATTCAGAAAAAACAACAAATCATAAGACTAAGGCTCCCGCTAGTTTATCGGTTCCAAATACCGTCTAACTAGCAACGCCTTATGTATATGATTTTCCAATTTTTCAATTAGAAATTTGATGTGTAATTACACTTTTAAAATTCACTAAATGAATTTTATCTGAGAGTCCGATGTCATCTTTTGTAAACTAAGTATGGTCGTCTCTCGTTCAACACGAGTGACACCCGTGACATACCTATACTATGTCACTTAAGTTTTTAAAAGGCTCAAGAGAAAAATCTCTTCCGAAAAATTAACTGCATTGTTTGTTAATTTACAACGTATTTGTTACTTTCCACATTTTTAAGGAAGTCCTATTACTAACAGTTTATTAGCCTAGAGGTTTAGTTGTAAAAAATATGACAGAAAGTTAAATTCAAAAGAAAATTTTCACTACTAGATTTTTATTTTAGGAATAATAAACTTGTTTAAAGTCTATCCTACCATTCCAAGGATTTAACCTCACATAGTACTGTCCGAGAGGGTCGATATCAGCACTATGACGGTTAAACTGAGACAATCTCTCTCAATGATTAAGCTTCGAGAATCGAACATCTCACGGGAATCAGACATCCCGGACTTTAATCATTGATTACCTTCCTTTTCTAGCCTATATATTTCGAAAATATCCATATAGAGTGTGACCTACTATATCAGATCTTAGAGTACGCCCCGAGTATGCCTACGAGGGGCAGGTCAGTGACCCGGCGAGTACCCGATATCCTATCCTTTTGGAGACCAAGCTTTGAATTTTGATAGCGGTGAACACCATCCGAAGGGGGCCGAAATCAAAGTGGCACGAGGCATCACCATTCTCTCACGTGCTTGCACCTATAGTAGAGGCCATGGGGTCGGCTGTCGCCTTCCCCGCTCCCACTCAATATTTTGAAAAAGTGGTGGGTTTACTAATTACGGTTTCGGCCTTGACAATAAGAAACAATAAATCAAAGTACTCCGAACGAACAGGGTCGGTTATGTAGGTAAGCCTACGCCGTCTTATTCGTTGGAACATATGTGACGGTTCGGGCCAATCCGGCAAGAGAAGCCCCGTTTAGCCCGAAGGCTTATCGGCTATGCTAAGTCTTGTCGAACTACGCGTAACGTACATCACACGTGGAAGGGAGTCGATTGAGCCGAAGCTCGGTTGAACTCGCCCAACCATGGTTAGACCATTTCCGAACCCATGTACTAAGATTCTCCAATTTCTAAATTGTCACCCAAGCGTAATCTCGTTTCTGTTTAAGGCGGGTTCACTGAGAAGCCATCACCGAAAAGCTAAACGATTTATCCAAGTGGGATTCACCGAGAATCCATCACTAAAATCGTAACGATTGACAAAAACCCGGGTCCTCGGTTTTTATAATTAGCTACTTATTATTTAACTACCACATATTAAATTAATAAGCATTCATACTAATTATTCGAGTTATACATGCCTAATTTATTCGAAATAAACTAGCTACATGTATGCATTGGAGTGGAATCATGATATGATGCATGTCATGGTAATTTTCCGGTTATATCATACAATTTTCGATCATACACGAAAAAATAACGGAAAAAATAAACACCGAGATGGATCGTTGGTACCCCCGTATCTAACCCATTAAAAAAAAACACAAACCCTAACTAGGGTTTACTATTTTCTAATCTGTTGCTGCGTATTATCGATGATCGGAAATCCAACGAACCTTGATCGTCATGAAACTTTATGTACCTGTTCTTCACTCCTCATACTTCAATCTGAACGGTTGGATCTTTGTTTGAATGGTCCAATTTTCTCCAGAAATCCGCCGATCTAAGCTCGCTTGCATCCGTTTATAAGCTCGGCGCAACAAGAATGTTGTCTTCCCGGGGATGATCGGGCATCGAGACAAATCCCGATTGACCTGAAAATTTTAGGGCCTGTTCATAACTCCATGGTAGTCGATCTGAATGGTCGGATCTTTGTTTCAACGGTCCAATCACTTCCACAAATTCGATGAACTCACAGCTAGGGTTTTAATGCCACCGTGCTTTTGTTACAAGCAAAGCAACTTTACAGCAGCGATCGGACATAAAGATCGATTCCGATCGTCACGAAATTTTGAGGGCATGTTCTCCAACTTTTATTCTTCATTCTGACCAGAGGGATTGTTGTTTAAACGGCTCAAACTCCGGGAAAAAATAAAAAACGGAACAGAAACAAAACAGATCTACTTCTAGGAAATTAAAATTACAAAATTTCCTATACTCTTATAAACGAATTTATATGAGTTTACAATAGATATAACGAGTAAAAAGTACCAACCCCAATCCATCTCTTCAACCACAACAATCACAAAGGCATACATACATTGTAATATTCCGATTTTCGGGAAAGGGCAGATGTGTCTTTTTGCGAAAACGAAATATTGGGTTCGGTTCCTTTTAATCGGAGTTAATTAATTTGGACGTCATATATATATATTTCGAGTGGAATATATATATATATAGTTAAGGAAATCTGATTTTTATAACTAAGGGCAAATAAGGAAACTATCCCTATGATCTCAATTGTCTTTTATAAGGTTTAGATGAAATTGTAGGGTGTTTTGATGCTAGATTGGTGAGTTTATGGATTGGTCATTGATCATAAGTGCCATACTATGTTCAGACATAATTTTCAGAGTTTTTTTATGCTGTTCGGTTTGGAATCGTTTTGGGAATCGCATGATGAAGGTTTAGGGTTCTAGTCGAACCCAGGTGGACGAGCGTCTGGCCTCTCTGGACGGGCGTCTACTTGGGGCACATTTCGGACGAGCGTCTGGCTTTACTGGACGGGCGTTTGAAGTGTTGTTTTACATTCAGGATTGAAACTGTTTTAGGTGGACGGGCGTCTGGGTATAGTGGACGGGTAGACTACATCGTTGAATGTTGCATAAATGCAAGAATATCTTAACCAGGTGAATGGGTGGGATTGCCAATGATTGATTCTTGCGGATTTGAGCAAATCAACTCCCTTAGAATGAATCCCGATGGCATGTCAGACTTTGACTTCAGATAACACACCCATGTTGTTTCCAACTGTTTCAGTGTTACCATTCACAAACACTAATCTACATACTACTTTACTAATATTGATGCCCAGTCTACGAAAGACTTATCAACATTTTGGTCAAGTCCACATATTAAAATATATGACTTTGAAATGAGCTAGAGGTTTGCTTTAATCCCCAAAGGATATAAGCTATGGCAGGCATCCTGCCAAAGGTTCTTTCGAATAAATTAAGATACCGGTTAGTCTCGCAAAAAGGTCTTAGGGAATCACCCCTATTTTCTGCTTTGTAACGAATCCGTTATTTGTTCTTAGCTAAAACCCTTCATTCTGAATGAATTCAGATTCCGTTGTTCGGCAAGGAAGTCTTAGGGAATCACCCCTATTTCACGCTTTCTGACGAAATCAAGCAAGACTGAGTAGGAGAGATCACGGTCTGGTTAACTATCTACCTTTTAGGGAATCACCCCTAAATTACTCAGATTTACTGTGAAATTTAAACTTTCCTATTCATTCTACTCTTCTTCATGTAGTTCCTTACTCCCACTGGGCCTGAGATGCTCAGGTGGTTCTACAAGAGTTCTAACAGAACTGGAGTATCAAACTCTATTCACAGGGTTATGGCTTTTAAACCAACCTCTATGATCAGGATCCTACACAGCCCACAAAGGACTATAGGTCATCAATCTACCCTATGACCGTAAGGTCCCGCAATGGGTAATGGACAAACCATACTCCCATTTGCGTTCGGGTGGATCGATATACCGATCTAGTTTAGTAGTTCTTATTAGTGTTATCACCAATCGCCGGTGTTGGATGTGGACCGAACACATCGTTAGTCACATCTTGAGTACAAATACTTCAAGATCTAAGGTTGTTATTTATAGACTCTATCGACCGAGTTTGACAAGTATTACCGTCATTCTCTCGAATTTACGAGTTTTATAACCAACCTTTACTCAATGCATTAAGATATTTCACGACTTGAACGTGTACGCAAAATTTCCGATCCTACCTTCAAGCACTAAATGCTAAATGTCTATATTTACGGAAGTTGGGAGAACCGAATTCACTCCTTATCCACAAATGCATAGGCATCTTTTTAGGTAGACTTCTCGGTTTTTTATTACAACCGTTATTTTGCAACCAATATCTTAAATGAGTTCAGCAGCGTATTGTAGCACATCAATAAATATATAAGGCAAATTTATGGTGTATCCCTTAGTGAAAACATTTCACGGGAGCGAGCCGAGCATTGACGACACCTTTCGTAGTGCTAAACCGGTCCTTAACCGACAGTGTATCGGGTCAAACTGTAGTGCTAGTATGGTGAGTCAGAGTGTCGAATCCTCAGGGAACTTGGTAATTCTTCTAAGTGTGGTTAAACACCAAAGAGCTATTATTAACTCGATCTAAACCGCAATTTTATAACACAGATCACTACTATTCTACTTAACATAAAATAAATGCGTAATTTAAAAGTTATTCTAATATAATATATATAGATATATAAATATATATAGATGTACATATATTGCAAAATATATATATAGATATAAATATATAGATACCAATATATTTATAGAACTAGACAGATAAGTTTATAGAACTAGCCAAAGTTTATATAATTGAATTATACGATCTTTTCAAGTAAGCGGAATGTGCTCGATCTTTCCTTTTTATATTAGGTCCAATTGAGTAAATGAAACGGTGCACTCCTGAGGTTAACAATTCCTCCTCACACGAGCGTATGAAATTGTCATATGTCATCGTCATCAGTTTAATCTCCACAACTGCCCCATGCTAATCTTAGTTAGTCTGAACAGGTACCGAGTACAAATCTACCCCGGATAAAAGAGGTTATTCCGTTTGTCAGACGGCCGATGTTATTCAAAAGGCTCCGGTTGTCAGGCGGATCGATTTAACTTTCCGGTGTTAGTTTTAATTAAACCGTTGATTTTAACATTATTACGATCTCGAGCACAATTTTAATAAGATTAATCTTTCCCAAGACAAATCTGCCCCCGGGTAGGAAATAGGATTCCGTTGTCACGCTTTATGCACGGCCAATTTTACCCTCCGGTTTTTCTATCTTTTATCTCATATCCTAACTTCTCTGGTTAGTTCATCATTAGGTTATATGGTGCGATTCATCTTGGTTAATTACGTCAATCCGAATATTATCAATACGTTACAAAATAGAAAAAGATTCAATTAACTCAATTTTAGTAAATTTTACTTAGACAGCATTCCTTTACCAAAAAGATCGAAATAAAACGATTACATAACTTTGGCTAGTTATTAGATTTAGCCTAATAACATTATAACAACGAAAAAGATAAAAACAAACATAAATACTTTAGAAATTTACCCGATTACAAATGCTGAATCAAAGTCGTATTCTTCCGGACATTACAACGACTTCATCAACACCGAACTTCCGATAATTTCTCGAGCATTACAACGATACTACGAGATTATTATTTTTGGCTTAAGGCCTATTTACAAACTACTAATTAAAAATAAAAATAGAAGAGGAGAAGATATATATAGGATATTGTGTATATATATTGGTACATCCGGCTCTGTTGCATTGAGCTCCATTATATAGATGAAAGTCTTGGGGCCGGACCGGTCCAATGATTGATTCCACCACCTTGATTAAAATCATGTGCGGTGATATATATATATATATATATATATATATATATATATATATATATATATATATATATATATATATATATATATATATATATATATATACATACAATTATTAAACTTCTAAAATTCATATCTCGAGCTCGGATCTCCAAAAATCATGATTCAAGAGGCATTGGAAAGCTCTCGGGAAACTCTACAACTTTCTTGAAGGACTCTTCTTCAGATAATGTCGTTGAAGAGATTTCTCGATTACCACTTAATCAAATCGATTAGCCACTTGACCACTTCGATTGACCACTTGACCACTTAAGCAATTCAAATGACCATTTAAGCTCGTGACACTCTCTAATCCTTCCAGAGATATGATTATACTTTAACCTGTCGATTCTCGGGGCCTCGGTTTATAAATCTGCAATAAAATACCACAAATACCCACGTAAATCTGACACGACACTCCGATTTACTAAAATCGGTACAAAATTACAACTTTTTATTATTATTACTACTAACCACTCTAAATTATAAAGATTAACATTTCATACTATTTATATCATAATTTCATATATTTTATATAGAATTCGTTGATAAAACATAATAATATAACGTATATTTAATCATATAAAAGTAGTATATCAACTACTCCCCACTTAGCTTTTGATCGTCCTCGAACAAAAATAAGCGGTAATAAAAGATAATATAATTGATCAGATTATAGTTTTTAATGTAATTTATATTGTCAATATTATAAATATATTACTTATTCTAATTTAAAATTATAAGAAGACAGAAAGTGTATATAACTTAAATAACTTAAACATTAAATATTATTTAGATGAAATTGTACATGTAAAACTTTATAAGTATAAATAAAATATTAGAATTATTTTTAATCGCAACTATTATGAAATTCTGGAATCGGAAACTTGGTCAGGTAGTCGACAAAAATGGCTTATAAAGTTTAGGCTCAAGATGTTGGTTAATCGGAAAAACGAAATCAAAAAGAGAAAGAGGCAAGTCGTACGTACCTACATCTTCATATTCTTGATCAAAAATAATCATCGATTAATAGCATCCTCTTTTATTCCCTCTATTTTCCAGATTTTCTCTCTTTTTTTTTTTTTCAATCAAGAACTAAAAGCGTGAGTGTGTGCAGAAAATCAAACTTACCAGCATTGCTTCATCAAGATTGATCGGAGTACGACTCTTTCGATCGAACATTACAAGTCCGGTTTCCTTAAACTTGTAATCATTCTTGAGATATTATGATTCGACTTTTTTCTTTTTCATTCTGTGCCTTCATTCCCAGCAATAGGACATTTCGAGATAATACCCTAGCTGGACTACTATCATCAGGCAATCGGGAGCTTTTATACCTCATAGTGACATAGGACATTTAGTGATAATACCCTACTCACTCAAATCATTGGTAGCTACTACCGATATGTTCTTTTATTATTTTTAAGTTGTCGATCACAGATAAGGAAGATACCTGACATTTGATTAATTTTGTGTAAATATGGTGCTTCGTTCTTAATTCTTTTAACATATCCGAAATCATTACCAAAATCGACTATCTTGCAAGTGTCATGAGGTAAGATCGAATGTACTAATACTTATCTAATTTTTCCAATCTCAGCATATACCAAAACTTAGCTTTTATGTCTTCATCTCTTTTTATAAGTACGTACAAACTTGCGGTATTTTCAAGGAAATGTAGACCAAAATTAGCTAAAGCTTGGTTATTTAATCACAATTGACAATTTCGAGTGAGGTCTTGATCACTCTAATCAAGGCCGACATAAGAACAAAAATTGGAAATTTAGGTAGGCTATTTGGCTATAGTTATATTTTTTTTGTGGTGCCAAAAATTGACATCCCTAGTCCAATTCCAAACTCATAATTCATTTTTGAAAAGAAAATGATTCTAAAAATTTTACTTATAATTATCAACATACTTATATAATTTCATAAAAACAATATCTAATATTAATTACTTAATTATATAAACTTAAAATCTCATTAAAATCTAAATTAGGCATAAAATATAATTATAATATATCTAATATACTTTACTTAATTAAAAACTTATTCTTCCAAATTATATCATTTTTTATTCATATTTATATATTAACTAATTAATTTATCTAAAAATTAAAAATAAGTAAAGAAAATTTTTGATAATTTTATAATTTATAACTATTTTCGAAAATTTTAATGAATTTTCTAACCTAACTCTACTCCCCACTTACGAAGTGGCATCGTCCCGATGTTCAATGAGTATTAAATAAGTAGGTTTGAAAATAGAATTAAAATTATCTATTATTATTATTATTGTGAGTTCATTTTTAGCGTATACTAATTAAATAACAAACAAACTTAAAAAAAAACTGAAACATATGTATATTAAACAAGATAGATTATTACAAACTTAAAAACAACATAACTTATCCGAACTAAAAAAAACTTCAAACTTAACTTAACTTAACTCTTTAAAACTTAAACATTATAAACTAACCACCAACCAACCATCTAAATCGTAGACGAACAACCCGGTGTATCAACCGGTAACAATCCAACTCGATTATCTCTAGACGGAAAAATTTCATCCGTCTCCAGCTCTCCCACTCCACTCGCTTGAGTACAAAGATGCGAAATCATCCAAGCATTAGGCATAGGTTTCCCCCTACTGCCTCTCGTGATTGCAAATTCCAACAATGTCCTTTGAATCAGAATACCCCCATCCACAAATTCACCAAATGCTAAAGCAAAAAAGTAGAAGCATTTCATTATCACTAAGGCTCCCGAAATCCCAAGTAGATACACCCTAGAGTTAATGAAATGTTTCCACGCCTTTAAGTGTGGAAGTAAAGCACGTGTAGACATATCGTGATTTGTGTCGAAAAGTGGAAACAGACATTGGAAAGACTCATGGACTTTATTCAAATGATTGTATGGATTATCTAATTCCCATTTCATCTCAAAATGCTGCATCGTAACCGGTGGAATTTCGAAAAGTTGGTTGATAATAGTAGAAGAGAAGGGAACAGCCACTCCTCTTACCGAAACAATTTGAGTGATATCGATCATGGATGTCGTCATGAGGGCAGAATAAAATTCTCGAACTATCGAGACATTTATCCTTCCTCTCGGTGTACTGACGAACTTTTTCCAGCCAAACCCTCGAATAATCGTTTTACCCCATCGATCAATTTTATCGACATTTAAACCTTTCTCCAACTGGATTGGAGAATTCGCAAAACGAGGGTGTAAAATGATATTCTCGTTAGAAGCTTGAGACTCCGGAAGATCCGGGGTGTGAGGCTCGTATGAATTGACAGATGGAGATGATCGGTTCGACATTTAAAACAGATGAAAAATTAAAATTAGAGTTGAAAGTAAAAGATAGACAGTGAATGAGATGGTATGAATTACTTCATGGCTGCCCTTCCTTTAATAGATAGAAAATTATACATACGTGGATGCACTAGACGGACTCTAAAATGACTCATCTCTTTTTCCTTCACGGCTCGAGCCGAGTCTAGGCCGGACCGGTCCGGCCTCATCCTGCTTTTACTGAGGACAGAGGTAAAAGTCAAATTGTATTTTGGTTTTTTACTTCACGTGCGTAATACTACCTACCTCCTTGAAGATATTTCATAAAGATTCATCTATCTTTATACTAACGGATAAAACGTCACATTATATTTTTGTAAAATGACGTAGTAATGATACAAAAATTATTTTTGGGTTTTTTTTATAGTTTTTAGAAAAATTAAAACGATTTAGAATGCAAACCAAATTTCGATAAAACGACTATAAAATCAAGTTAAACGAAAACGAAAACAAACCAATATCTAAATGAAAAATGTCGAATAAAATGCACAGTAAAAATGTTTAATCAAACAAAGTCTTGAAATTCAATCTTCTTCATAGTCTTCCTCAGAATCGACATGAAAGCTTGAACTTGGAAACGACTGAGAAGCTGGTGGCTGAACTGTAGTCGTGGTCCTGACTGAACTATCAAGACCCATCGAACTCATGCCAGTCGTGATGTGTGCAAACTCAGTGAATCCTCCCCAACTAGACATTGCTGGTCTCTGAACACCTGTCGAAAATACACCTGTTCCACTAGATTGGCTCCCAAAAGGATATGACGATGGATGAAAGCTCGAAGGTGGTGGAATAGGTGTTACCCAATCGGTAAGGTATATGGATCCGACCGACAAGGTGGATAGGCGGGATCATCAAAGGTAGGATTACGAAGCAACTGCTCGTTCCTCCTTAAACCTCTACGAATATCATCACACCACTGCCTATTACTTTCAGCATACAAAGCCATGTTGGCTTGACCACGTGCAACGTCTGACACTAGAGATTGAAACATATCATATGTGATAGTGTTGGAGAAAGGAGTTTGTTGAGGCTGACTCGAAAAAGATGGAAAAGAGGAAGAAGATGTGAAAACTGGTGGAGCTGGTTGAGTTTGACGGTTTCTAATCAAAGAGCGTATACTACCATCCGGAAGCCTAGTCAAACTCGGTCCAATCAGATTTGCATCAGCCAGAGATAACTTGTCATTAGGCAGGATTGGTACTCCCACCCTACGACATAAATCTGAGATAAAACAAGGGAAGTACAGATGACTCCCTGGTCTGGCGATGACAATACTTTCAAAAATTCTTTTAAACATGACCTTTCCAACATCCACTTTAACATCATTTACCATCGCCCAAGCGATACAAACATCTTCCTTTCCATACGCAGTATGTTTACTAGAAGGGTAGAGAGTATGGCTAATAAATCTTTTAATCGCCCTTAACCCTCTAATACACTTCCCGTAGTTAAACCGATTCTCAACCCACACAGCGGTTGGGTCAAAAGCGTGCTGAGCTCTCGGGGCGATCCGTTCAAAGCTTCGCCGGATCATTAAGATTCCAAACTACCCCGTAATCCTCCTTATCGGGAAAAACTTCAACTCCAAGAATTGCATTTATAACTTCAGGGTTAAAAGGAACATTTCGGCTCTTAAGGGTACCAGTTTGCGACTTAGTTAGCTCATCTTGTGACAATGTAGATAAAACTGAATAAAACTCATCTACTAAAGTCGTATTAATCTCCCCTTCTCTTCTGGGTGCTAGTTCTAACCACTGTCGTTTTCTAAAGATATCTTTAACTTCATCACCTAAGTCATCCAAGTCTAATCCCTTTTCAACCAAGACATCACATTTACTATAAATTTTCTCATACGCTTTCTTAGCCTCAGGTGATGTTGTTTTATCAAAACTTACGGCTTCTTCTTCAGATGATAAAATTATTGTGCCTACTACCGGAGTTGATATAGGAATGTTTGATTTACGCTTTTTAGAGGCTTTCCTACTCGACTTAGCCATTCTACGATATTGGTAAAGCCAACCAACAACAAAAACAACAACAAAAACAACAAAAAATAAAAATGTCACAACACACTCAAAAATCAAAACAGTTGAAATTAATCTAAAAACTTATGAAAAATACGAAATTGATAACTAAATAATCTAAATAATACCTTAATATGAAGAAAACGTTGAAAAGTAGGCCGGAAAAGTGATAAAAGTCGCCGGAAAGAATGTAGCTTGTTTTTTTTATCCTTTTTGAATTTTGTAACTTTTGTGGAAGAGAGGAGATGAATGTAAGAAGAAATCAAGTAGTGGTGTAGTGTGAGATGTATTTTTGTGGAAGAATTGAAGAAAAATTTCGAGTGGTGGGGTTTGGTGTGGGGTGCGGCTGCTGAAAGAATTAGGGAAGAAGAAGAAGAAAAGAGGGGTCCCCGTATTTTTATGTTTTTAGGCCCCGGACCGGTCCGGGTTCAGGGCCGGATCGGTCCGTGTTCAATTTTTTCACTTTTCCATTTTTTTTTCTTTTTTATGATTTTTGATTAAAACTTATAAAAATTCTAATAAAACTTTACTTAAAATCTTAAAGATAAGTTTATAATAATTTTAAAACTTGCTAAAATCTTAAAAATAAAATTTGAAGGAAATTTTATAATTTTATAACAATTTCTAAAAATTTAATAAAATCTTTATAACACTTTATTAAAAAGCTTATAAAAATTTACTAAATTTATATAAACTCTTATAAAACATCTATAAAAAAAAACTTTTATAAAACTTTTATAAAACTCCTCAAATTTCATAAAGATCCAATTTTATAAAATTTTCAGAAGTTATGCGAAAATTTTATAAAATAAAACATAAGAAAAGACTCGAAACTTAAGGGGTTCCTGATTCTTCGATTTCTAAATCTTCTAGAGTTCTGATGTAACGTTCAATCAACCTAACTCCTAAAAACGAGGCATTTGAATTATCTCTCGGAATTCCATCGGGATTTTTGGATAACCACCTAATCGTTCCCTTCCTAACAATATTCAAACACTCATCCTGGGATTTGGTTGTGTTTCTCCCACAGCGTCCAACATGTTCACTTTTTCCACAGATTCTGCATCTCATCAGAAACTTTGCCCTTCTTTTTATCGCACTCCTTGATGTTCCATTACAAACTTCTCTCAATCTACTCTCTCTCAACAACTTCTTGTTTTGTTCAAAAACTAAATCTTCTATAGCAAACGCGACATCTTTATCAAGGCCTAATTTTAAAAGTAAAACAAAAACTCCTAATCTATCTAAAAAAAGTCATCCAGTTCTTTTACGTCTATCCGGTAAAAGACGAAAAGAGTTTAAACATAAACAAAAACACAGAAAAGTAGAGTAAAGATAGATAGCACCTGGTATTCGGCTGATTTCAGTTTCTCTGCTTTTCAGTTCTTTTGTTTTTCTGCTTTTTCAATTTGTTGGGGGATCAATCAATAGCATTACTTCTTCTTTTAGTGTGATTCCTTCTCCCTCCACAAATAACTTTACTCTGTGGCCATTGGCTATAAAAGTTGTATTTCCATCAGTTAGTTCAACAAACTCGCATTTGTAAACCCGTGTTACTTTAAATGGACTCCGTCCATCTTGACTTAAGCTTACCCGGAAACAACCTTAAACGTGAATTGTACAAAAGCACTCGATTACCTACATGGAACTCACGTTTAAAGATTCTCTTATCATGGAAAGATTTCGTGCGTTCCTTGTAGATTCGAGCATTTTCATAAGAATCGAGATGAAATTCTTCTAATTCTGTTAATTGAAGCAATCTATGATCACCGATAGCCTTAGGATCGAAATTCAGAAATTTAATAGCCCAAAAGGCTCGGTTTTCTAACTCAACTGGGAGATGACAAGACTTACCAAAGACTAGCTTATAGGGAGAACAACCAATTGGTGTTTTAAAAGCTGTTCTGTATGCCCATAATGCATCATCTAATTTAACTACCCAGTTTTTATGATTTGAATCAACTGTTTTCTCCACGATTCTTTTGATTTCTCTATTTGACACATCTATCTGTCCACTGGTTTGCGGATGATAGGGCGTTCCTAACTTATGTGTTACACCATATTTTTCAACTATCTTAGTAAATGGTTTATTACAAAAGTGTGACCCTCTATCACTAATGATAGCCCTCGGAATGCCATATCTGGTAAATATATTCTTTTTAAGGAATCGTATGACAACTTTGGTATCATTAGTTGGAAGAGCTTCATCTTCTACCCATTTCGAGACATAATCTACCATTACAAGAATAAATCTTTTTCCAAAAGATATAGGGAAAGGTCCCATGAAGTCTATACCCCAAACATCAAATAACTCACATTCTAAAATAGGTTGCATAGGCATTTCATGTTTTTTAGATACATTTCCCCATTTTTGACAAGATTCACAAGATTTAACATATTTATACGCATCTCTATAAAGTGTAGGCCAATAAAAACCACATTGTAAAACTTTAAAAGCAGTTTTCCAACCTCCATGATGACCTCCTGCCTCACGATCATGGCAAAATGATAAAACACTTAAAATTTCATTATCAGGCACACATTTTCTGATTATCCCATCCGAACATTTACGGAAAAGGTCTGGTTCCTCCCAGTAATAAAATTTTAAGTCATAAAAGAACTTCTTTTTCTGTTGCCAAGTCCAATGAGACGGAATATAATCACAGGTTAAGTAATTAATGATATCTCCAAACCAAGGTGACATTTCCTTAGAAGGAATTCTATTCTTTAATAACTGCATGGTTGAAGGAGTATCTATTCTAAATAGTTGTTCATCAGGAAATGAATCTTTAATTTCAATTCCTATTTCTTCATTTTCCATTCTACTTAGATGATCTGCTACTACATTCTCACTTCCTTTTTTATCTTTAATTTCAATATCAAATTCTTGAAGTAAGAGAATCCATCTAAGAAGACGAGGTTTAGCATCTTTCTTACTCAGTAAATACTTTAGTGCTGAATGGTCTGTATAAATTATTACCTTAGAACCAACAATATACGATCTAAACTTATCTAAGGCAAAAATTACAGCCAACAGTTCTTTTTCTGTAGTTGCATAATTTAGTTGAGCAGTGTTTAATGTGTGGGATGCATAGTAAATAGCTTTGAGAATTTTGTTATATCTTTGACCTAAAACAGCTCCTACAAACTAAATCACTCGCATCACACATAATCTCAAATGGCAAACTCCAACTGGTGCTACTAGCACCGGTGCGATAGTCAACCTCGCTTTTAAGGTCCGAAAAGCTTCCATACATTTACTATCAAAGTTAAAAGGTACTTCCTTTTCAAGTAAATGACTTAGAGGCTTTGCTATTTTTGAGAAATCGCAATGAACCTTCTATAAAATCCTGCATGTCCATGAAATCCTCTTAGGGTTCTTAAATTAACTGGTGGAGGTAACTTTTCAATTACCTCGACTTTAGCTTTATCAACTTCAATACCTTCTTCAGAGATTCTATGTCCTAAAGCAATCCCTTCTGATACCATTAAGTGACATTTTTCCCAGTTTAGTACTAGATTGGTATCTTCACAGCGTTGTAACACTCGTTCTAAGTGTAACAAACAAACTTCAAATGAATCTCCGTAAACACTAAAGTCATCCATAAAAATTTCTAAGAATTTCTCAACCATATCAGCAAATATAGCCATCATACACCTTTGAAACGTAGCTGGTGCATTACATAAACCAAACGGCATTCTTTTATAAGCAAAAGTTCCATAAGGACAAGTGAAAGTAGTTTTTTCTCTATCTCCTGCTGCAATGAATATCTGTAAATATCCTGAATAACCATCTAAGAAACAGTAATACTTATGTCCACTTAAACGTTCCAACATCTGAACTATGAATGGAAGTGGATGATGATCTTTCTTAGTATGATCATTTAGTTTTCTAAAATCAATGCACACTCGATAACCTGTAATCTCTCTTGTCGGAATCCATTCATTCCTTTCATTCTCTTTCACTGTGAAACCTCCTTTCTTTGGTACCACTTGAGTTGGACTAACCCATTCACTATCTGATATGGGAAAAATTATCCCCATTTCTAATAGCTTAATGACCTCTTTCTTAACAATTAACTGCAAATTTGGGTTGAGGCGGCGTTGCGGTTGAATACAAGGTTTAGCCTCTTTGTTGGTCCCTTGGAAAGGCTAACACAAGTTTAGAGGGGGGGTGAATAAACTTGTCCCTAAAACTGGATTTTAAACAACTTAAAAATTCAATTAAAACTTGTGTGGAGTTAAGCTGACAAAGCTGAGATTAAGTCAAACTGACTTAAGCTGAAACTGAGTCAACCGGCAGCGGATATGATTTTAGCCTTTTTCTTGATCTTGTTATTCTGTTATGAAAACTGTGTGTTGTGAACTGAATTCTGGTGAATAACAGTTGTGACTGTGTAAGGTATAACAATCAAGTATCACAATGCTATAAATAAATGCCGAGTAAGTAAGTAAATGCGTAAAGTAAATAAGGCGAGAAATTATAGAGGTTCCGGGTGGTGTAATCCCGTCAATCCTCTCTTCCCCGTGGTGCGGAGGAAAATTCCACTAGAACTTCTTGAGGTGCACTCGTTACAAAAAGTCCTAATCAATAGTCCTTGGCTAATCCCTAGCGTCACTATCTAAACAATTGTAGAACAGTGTAGAATGGCGCTCTCCAAATGCTTGAACAACTTGGTCCTTGGAGGGTACACGTATGCCTCTTCACCGCCTACCACCACAAACACGGTCTACTCGATCGCTTGTCACAATCGTCCTTGGCGAAACCTTCCTGGTTTGCTTCACGAGTCTAAAACCTTGAATGGGAAATCAAAGTTGGGTGAGAATCAAATAAATTGATTCTTGTTTGTGGTTCTTCAAAGTGTTGGATCCTTGATAGATTCTTTGTAGCTTGAACACTTGAAGAAATACTAGATATGATCTTTGTTAAAGTTCAGAGATGATAGCAATTCGAATAAGATGACTAATGCATAAGCTTGCTCGTTAAATCTTGTAAATCTCTTTTTTTTTTTGTTTTTGGGTGCAAAGTCCTCTATTTATAGTGTAAGGTCCAACATTCATCTGGCTTAGATTCGAATTGTATCAGTGTCTTTTTCTGCAACGGATATATTTTTCGACCGTTCGCGTTGTCGTAGTTCATCCAATGAAATTGTTTCCTTTTCAACGTTCCACCGTACTTTCGTTGTTGGATGACCGACTTATAAACCGAGTTTCCTTATCGCTTTATTCTCGAGTTTACACTTGTCGGTTCTTTATCGACCGACTTGGAGCATTAACTGAAATTTTACTCTTCTTCAAATATCAGTACTCCAGTTTTTATCTGATCATCATTGACTTAATCAGAGTACACCATGACTCATTATCAACTAAGAATTCATTGTTCTTATGATTCTTAGGTCTTCATACAAAATCCATAAAGTCAGTTCAGGTCACCACAATCTTGCCTGAAGTCCAACTTTACAATCTCGACTTGTAATCTTCATAACTGAGTTTGAACCCTCAGTTCTTCAATCTTCTATAACTGAGTCTGTGACCCTCAGTTCTTCAATCTTCTAGATAAGCCAACCGAGTCTGTAACTCTCAGCGAACTTACCTTCTTCGGTTTTACATAGGTGTGCTCGAGTCGGTTTGCTTGTATTGGTAGTTTCAGTTTTCTAAATGATTTCCAGATTTTCGGTTTACGACACGCTAATTATTACGTTGCTTGTCCGATGTAACCTATACAATTATCAGACTCTAGTAAGACTTATACATTCAGTTCTAGACATCTTTTAGCTTTTCACTATAACAGCTGGCTTCAGCACTTCATCAATGGGGTTAAGATAATATTTTGAATAAATTAGATGAATTATCATCAAAACATAAATTTTATTTCCAACAATTTCCCCCTTTTTGATGATGCCAAAACTCTCCTTAAAAGAAAAGCTTAAAGATCAAAACAAAGTAAAGCAATGTAAAACTGGAAAACTGGTTTTCATTAGAATGAGCAAAAAACTGGATAAGTACATTATGTTCAAATAACTGTGACTAAAGACTAAGCTTCTTTTTAGCTTTTTGCATGACTGAGTCATATTTTCTTGCTTTGTCATACAATCGAAAATCTTCTTCTAGCTTGGAGTCTTCCTTTGAGAAAGTCTTATTGTAGTCAACTTGACTACTTTCTTTCCATCTTCTCCATTGAATTAGCTTGGGTAAGCTTGAGTCTTTCAAGTAGTAACTTTCAAATTCTCGCTAGATCGGCTTTCATTTGTTCGATCTTGTCTTTAATCTTGACTTATCATCAATCCTTAGATTCTTCTTGTGTTGTGCAATTTTCTGTTTTGAGTAGATATCTGACAGAAAATAGTTTAAGGATTCTTCGAATGTTCTGTCCTTGTACTTGGCTTTAATAGGATTGAAATCTTTGTTAAACTGTGTCCACAGATCCTTTGTAAGAGTAACTCTTCTATCTCCAGGCTGATTGTATTTTTCAATAAGTTGATTATCAGTTAACTCTTTTTTCAAAGATTTGGGATCTGATCGGTAACGTTGTAGTTCTTCTTCAAGTCGCTTCATCTCTCCAAGTAACTTGACTTTTCTTCTTTGACTTCCCCTTTTTGGCATCATACAATTGATCTACCAGGGCATGAGTTGCCTTTTGATCTTCCGAAATCTGACGCTGAGAAGCAAGTACTTCCTTTAGCTGAGTTTCCAACCCGTAGATATGTTGATTCATATGCCAATGAACCCGAGCATGAGTTTCTCTCGTCTATCGCGGTTGTATTTTCGAGTTGTTGCTTGAGTAGCACAATTTCGAAGCGAACTTGAACTTGCTTTTTGAATCATCTCTAATCTTGCATGAACCGAAACATCGTTCTAGTTCTATACTCAAGATATCCAGAGATGTTTGATAAAAGATCGTTACGTGTATCTCTCTCGACCGAGTACAATTTTCAAGTTTTCATGAACTTTGGCTAATTCATCCTTAGATAGACGGTCGAAGGATCATATGTATCTTCAATCGGTCCTTGTCCCGAGTATCATCAGGAATAACCATCAGTTGTCGGGCTTCATCAGCTGCCCGCTGAGTGTCAGTTCTCTGATTTCCAACTGGCAATTCTTCTTGTTGTGGTTCGGTTTGCTTTGCTACAAGTTGAGGTTGAGTAGCTTGTTTGCAAACCGTAGTTTCATCGATTTCTTGTCTCGATTTTCCATCATCACCATCATCGTTCTTCTTTGAACTGTCTTTAGATGATGTTCCTGATTCCCTTCTTTTTGCTAACTCAGTAAATCTTTTGAAGTAATTGTCAAGAAATTCTTTTATAGGAAACAGAGAATAAAGATCTCTAACTTCCAATGTCTCCAAGAGTAACTTCTCTTCAGGCTGCAAACTGATATCTCGAAAACCTTCTGGTTGAAGTTTCATTTTCATCATCTTGATGATTCTATCAGCTTCGAAAATTGGTGCTGATTTCTGAAACGTTGTCTGTTGTAACTGAGAAGTACGATATGCGTGTCTTCGAGTTTGTTGTTGTCGTTCCCCTCGCAGGTACTTTCTCACCCGAGATTTCGAGTACAAGCACCTTGCAACCGATCTTCCTCTATTGAACCGGTTTTTCGCTTGGTGCCTCCGTGTTCGCCTTCCGGTTTCGACTTGCTTTAGGTTGGGAGATTGTTTCGTGCTTTGCTTCAAGGCTTCGCTTGCCTTGTCTCCGCTTTCCTTCCTTAATCTTTTCTAAGTAAAACCGAATGATTCCACTAAGTGTTTTCTTTAGTCGGAACCTCCCATCGTTACTTGACCTTGACTTGTGCTCTTTTCGCACTTTCCAACTCGGCCTAGGTGTTGCTTCTTGAACCGATTTAGAATATACCCCGCCCAATTGAATTCTATTCCATCCCGCATTATGTTCATGAGATAGATACAATCTTTCGACGTATGTTGATTCCTTTTGATTTTCCAATAACATGTCTCCGTGAGCCATCCGTCGAGATGTCCAAATTCCGTTTTGATTTTATCGATATGAACACCAGCCGTATTGGTTCGTAGATGAAGTGATCATTGAGAGAAAAGCTTCCTTCTTCAATGATAAAGTGCCGAACTCTCGTTGAGGTTGTCGTTGTGTTTGCGAAGCCAAAGAGTGACCGTAAAACTCTTTCATTGAGAACAATCCGATCTTCACGAACCGTAGTTATTAAGGAATCTCTGGCCATTCGCATATTTTGCCAAAATTGTAAGATACCTTCCACATCTCGCTTCTCTTTGAAACTAACTTCAAGGATGTTATTCAATCTGGTTGTTTTTCGATTTTGTCTCGGACACAACCGGCTAACAAGGTGTTTTGACATAAACCTTCATACATGTCAAGTGTTAGCTCATCCAATTCGTGATCAACCGAGTGTCTCTTGAATCATCTGAACTGGCCATATATGAGTGTGAACACACAAGTTTGATTTTTGAGAGAAGGAGTTGTAAGAGTCTTTTTGAAAATAATTTGAATTTGAATAGTGAATAGTGTGAACGGAGGTTGAATAAATAGGTGGGATATTCGGGCGGTTGAGTGGTACAACTTTTCAAATTCCATGATGGTTTTGATAACCGATGCGTGTACCATTCTGACAAACGTGGGGTGTACACACGAAATTCTGACAAAAAGAAGCTGTGGTAATTTAATGCGATATAAGCTCGTTGATTCTATCTTATCAATCTTTGACTAACTTTGACTGGGATGAAAACTGATGCTGAGATTCAGTTTCTTGAGATAATGTAGTCCCATCAAATTAATCAGTTTGTCAAGTTCTTCAGTTGTCAGTTTGAGATTGTTGATGTCAATGACTAATACCCATCATAACAAAGATTAATCCCCTTGACGAATCTCTGGCTTAACTGACTAGCTGACTTTGATTATTCCCAACTCAGTTCTTAATTTAGCAAATCTTTCTTTATCCAAAGGCTTTGTAAAGATATCCGCCTAACCGATCTTCGATAGGTACATAAAGAACTCGTTATATCCTTCTTCTCTCGCATGATCTCTTATAAAGTGATGACGGACATCAATGTGTTTTGTCCTTGAGTGTAAAGCTGGATTATCGTAATTGCAATTGCACTCGTATTATCACACATTATGGGAATTGTTCCTTCTTCTATCCCATAGTCTCTTAATTGTTGTCCGATCCATAAAACTTGAGCACAACAACTTCCAAATTTGCTATATATTCAAATTTCCATTTGTAGAAGTTGAAATTGAATTTTGCTTTTTCGAACCATGACACAAGTCTATTTCCCAATAACTCCGACATGTGCCGATGTGCTTTTTCTCGTCCACTTTACATCCAAGCATAGTCCGAATCGAATAAGAAATCACTTGAATTCTCCTTCTTTTGAATACCAAATTCCAACTCGTCCGTGTCTTTCGATATTTCAAAGTTCTTTTCACAACCGTGAGATGACTTTCTTTTGGTCTTGACTGAAATCTTGCACATACACCGACAGCAAAAGATATGTCTGGCCTACTTGCTGTAAGATAGAGTAAGCTTCCAATCATCCTTCTGTAGAGTGTTTGATCAACATCTTTACCTTCTTTGTCTTCATCAAGCCTGATGTTGGTCCCCATTGGTGTAGAAATTCCAGTAGATTTCTCCATACCAAATTTTTTAATAAGTTCTCTTGTATATTTGGTTTGATGAATAAAAATTCCATCAGCTAACTGTTTAACTTGCAGTCCTAGAAAATAATTTAGTTCACCCATCATACTCATCTGAAATTTGCTTTTCATCAAGCTTGCAAATTTCTCGCATAATTGTTCATTTTCTGATCCAAAGATGATATCATCAACATAAATTTGAACAAGTAGAGTATCTTCTCCATTCTTCATCCTGAATAGAGTTTTGTCGATTGTTCCTTTAATAAATCCATTGTCCACTAGAAACTGAGATAGAGTTTCGTACCAAGCTCTTGGCGCTTGTTTGAGTCCATAAAGAGCTTTTCTTAATTTGAAAACTTTATCTGCTTGATCTTTGATTTCAAATCCGGGTGGTTGTTGAACATATACTTCTTCTTCAAGAATTCCATTCAAAAATGCGCTTTTGACATCCATTTGATAAACTTTGAATTTCTTTTGAGCGGCAAAGGCAAGAAATAATCTGATTGCTTCTAATCTTGCAATCGGTGCATAGGTTTCATCAAAGTCTATGCCTTCGCTTGAGAGTATCCTTTGGCTACAAGTCCGGCCTTGTTTCGATGATATTCCCATCTTCATCAAGTTTATTTCGAAGACCCATTTGGTTCCAATGATATTCACATGAGCCGGTCTATCCACCAATTCCCATACTTGATTTCTTTCGAATTCGTTGAGTTCTTCTTGCATAGCTAAGATCCAATCTCGGGTCTTTCAATGCTTCTTCAATTTATTTAGGTTCGATTGAGATAGAAAGCATGCAATCATTGCATTTAGTTGATGTCTTGTTCGAACTCCAAACTTGTGTATCACCAATAACTTGTTCTTCGGGTGATCTCTCATCCATTGATGTGTGTGAGTTTGTAATAACTGATTTGCATTTTGTTCAACTGTTTCTTCAGAAACTGATTCTTGAACTTGTTCAACTGGATCTGAATGAAGTTGTTCAGGTTGAAGAGTGAATGGAAACTTAGGTTGATCTTGATCTGAACAATATGAGATTTGTAATCTTCCAATGTCAACTGAATTTGGTTCTGGTATGACTGGTAACTGAGACTGAGAAACTGGTTCTGGTGTGTCTTCAGTTGCTTCACCAGGGAAGTTTGGTTCATCAAATACTACATATATTGATTCTTCATGCTTGAGTGTCCTTTTATTTAGTACTCTAAAAGCTTTGCTGACACTTGAATATCCTAGGAAAATTCCTTCATCAGCTTTAGGCTGAAAAACATGAAGTTGATCTTTTCCATTATTGTGGATGAAACATTTGCTTCCAAAAGCATGAAAGTATGAAACATTTGGTTTTCTTCCATTCCAAATTTCATAAGGAGTCTTCTCATGTCTCTTGTTCATGAGAGCTCTGTTCTGAGTGTAACAAGCTGTATTAACTGCTTCTGCCCAATATCTTTCAGGTAGTTTAGCTTCACAGATCATGGTCCTCCCAGCTTCTTTGAGTGTTCTGTTTCTTCTTTCAGCTACACCATTTTGTTGTGGTGTTCTGTGGTGACAAGTTGGTGTAACACACCATTTTCTTCACAAGTATTCAATAATCACACTTGTTGAGGAATTCGGTTCCTTTATCGATCTTATCTTCACTGGCGAAACTCCTTTTTGATTCGAAGTCTCTTGAGAAGTTCTGTGAGTTTCTGCTTGGTTTCACTTTTCTTGGTTAGAAAGATTACCCAAGTGTATCTTGAAAAATCATCTACTACCACCAAAGTATATTTCTTTCCACTGATACTAATTGGTGTAATAGGTCCAAATAAATCCATGTGTAGCAATTCTAGATGTCGTGTTGTAGAATGTCGAGACTTGGTCTTGAAACTTGCTTTTGTTTGTTTTCCTTGTTGGCATGCATCACATAAGCCGTCCTTCTTATATGATATCTCTCCGGTAGCCCAATGACTAGCCGCTTCTTAACAAGTGTGTTGATGTCATCAAAATTGAGATGACTCGCTTTCTTGTGCCATAGCCGGTGATTTCGATTTGGTATGCACAAGTAGACAAGTTTCAAAGAACGGCGCTTGTCCAATCTACCACATACATGTTTTCCTTTCTTCTTCCGGCTAGGACAACTTGATAAGCCGATTCGCCGATGACAACGCGAAATCTTTATCAAAAGTGACTTTGTATCCCATATCACAAAATTGACTTGTCTTTGAGTAGATTGTAGTGAAGTCCTTCTACATAGGATACATTCTTGATTGTGAGTCCATTTCGATTAAGGTGCCATAACCTCTCGGTGTATCCGGGTTTATCTTTACTTCCAAAATTGACTTTAGGTCCATCTTTTGCAAGTAAAATTACTAAGACAGTCCTTGCTCTTTGTCATGTGTCTAGAGCAACCACCTTTGTCAAAGTACCAAATATCCCGCAACAAAAATTAAAAGGTTTTAGGTACCCAATTCGGTTTGGGTTCATGGGGTCGGTTGTCGTACAACACCGGGAATATATCCCTTGGGTATCCTTCGGATATTGTTGCACCTGTTTTCATATATATAAGCTACACTCCCATAATGTCTGTGTTTGGGTTGTATCTTATTTATATGATCTCTCGAATCTTTTGGCCGAAATTTATTTCCACCATGCATTTTGTTATTAAAGCTTGAATGATAACTATCATTCCTTCGTACCGAGGTCCGAACCGACCTTTGTACCGTGACTTATGTCGAGAACCGAGATTAGTCCTCTCGAGTTTTGACCGAGACTTGTGATAAGTTCTCTCGTCCGGAATGATTGTTATTACCAGCTTTATTAATCAAATCGCAAAATTCCAATCATCGTCAGTGGGGTATAGTCTTCCTTTCCCCCTAAATGTGTGAATCCTTGAATGACTAACATTCTTTGATTTACTTTGATTGTAATTTTTCTGGTTCCTGACTTTATTGGTTTTTGTGGATCTGGCAATTGATTTACCTTTTCGGTTTTCATTGAATGCAACTGATCTACCATTTGACTTACTTTTGTTGGTAGATACGGTTGTCTTCTTAGGAAACTGATTTGTCCTTTGTGATACTGGCTTTACTGGTTCAGCAATTTTCTTAGTTTGTGAAAATTGCTCAGCTACAAACTTAATGCCAGTTTTGGTACTAGGTCCAGCAGCGTTGCTAGTTCCATTCTTTGAAGATTGTTGTGTATCAAATCCTAAACCAGTTTTGTCTCCATATGGTTTTCCTGATTTGAATCCAGTAACCGAACTTGATTGAGCAAATGATTCGATTCTTGCCGTCGTCGATGCTGTGATCGATGTGAATCTTTTCTTTATCGATTTTAGTCAGTTTCAACATTTTTAGTTCGAGACTTCAATCTTTCAACTTCCGTAATTAGACTTTCTTTCTCAGCTTTGATTGATTCATAACCAGCTTGAATAGTTACTAGCTGATTCATCAACTCGTCAAGCGTTTCCTCTAATTCTAGATTTTTTGGATTGGAGTCAGCAGTCGAAGAACATGCATTTATCATGGAAATCTGAGCTGAGGAGTATTTAGAATTAGATTCACATACCTCATTTTGATCTTCCATATGTGCCATTAAAGATGTGTCATCTGATAGTCTTTCAGTACCAGCTTCATAGTCTGATTCATCTCCAGCAAGGAGTGCTCTTCTACCAACTCGTCTTGGTGGGGTCTTCTTGATCAGTTCTGGACACTCAGCTTTATAATGTCCAGGTTTCTTGCAGTTGAAACAGAGGTATTCATCATCTTTTCTTTTCTCAGGAGTTCTTTTGATGAATTTTTGAGTGACTGGATGTCCACTCTTCATCCTTCGAATTCTGTTCATCATCAGAGCCATTTGTTCTTCCATCTCATCCAATTCATGAAGATTGCTAGATGAGTTTTCTTGAATGTCATTTGTCTTCGTCGCAAGTGCCGTCGTTTTGGGTTCTTCCAGAGCCTTGATTATTGCAGCTGTGCTTGTGAAATCTTCACTGAATTCATAAGCTTTCAAATCTGAAAAGATTTTGAATGAATCTTCTACATCCAGCCTCCTGGATTCTTCCATAGCAGTGACCTTCATCTTCCAGCACATTGGTAAAGCCTTCAAGATTCTTGTGTTGATAACTTTCTTTGAGTATTCAATCTTGAGTAGATCTAGTTCATCCATGATAGCACTGAATCTTGTCTCCATTTGATCAATGGTTTCTCCAGATTTCATTTTGAAATTCTCAAATTTTTGCTTTGCAAATGTAAATTTTATTTTCCTTGATTGAGTCTGTTCCTTCACAAACTAACTGGAGTTTGTCCCACATTTCCTTGGCAGTTGTGCATTCTTTCACTTTCAAGTACATGTTGCTATCAAGAGTTCTGAGGATAAAGTCCATGGCCACATTGTTGAGATTATTTCGCTTGCGATCATCACTGGTCCATTCCGATTTGGGTTTAGCAACTCGAACTTGTTCTCCACCAACAGTTTGCATATGAGTGATCTTAATTGGTCCATCGGTGAGTACATCCATCATTTCATCATGAGTAGTCGCCGGGAATGCCTCGCATACGACGTTTGTATTCGTCAAATCTGTCCATGTTGCACATAAGCATTTGTCTTGCATATTGATTGTTATCCATTGTGAGTGAGTGGGAAATTAATTTAAAACTGAGCTTTCAATTGAGAACAACTAGAGGAGATATAGAGCAAATGATATCTTGTCAAAGAAACACTGCTCCGATACCAATTGTTGGTCCCTTGGAAAGGCTAACACAAGTTTAGAGGGGGGGTGAATAAACTTGTCCCTAAAACTTGGATTTTAAACAACTTAAAAATTCAATTAAAACTTGTGTGGAGTTAAGTCGACAAAGCCGAGATTAAGTCAAACCGACTTAAGCCGAAACCGAGTCAACCGGCAGCGGATATGATTTTAGCCTTTTTCTTGATCTTGTTATTCGTTATGAAAACTGTGTGTTGTGAACTGAATTCTGGTGAATAACAGTTGTGACTGTGTAAGGTATAACAATCAAGTATCACAATGCTATAAATAAATGCTGAGTAAGTAAGTAAATGCGTAAAGTAAATAAGGCAGAAATTATAGAGGTTCTAGGTGGTGTAATCCTGTCAATCCTCTCTTCCCCTGTGGTGCGGAGGAAAATTCCACTAGAACTTCTTGAGGTGCACTGTTACAAAAAGTCCTAATCAATAGTCCTTGGCTAATCCCTAGCGTCACTATCTAAACAATTGTAGAACAGGTAGAATGGTCGCTCTCCAAATGCTTGAACAACTGGTCCTTGAAGGGTACACGTATGCCTCTTCACCGCCTACCACCACAAACACAAGATCTACCCGATCGCTTGTCACAATCTGTCCTTGGCGAAACCTTCCTGGTTTGCTTCACGTTTCTAAAACCTTTGATGTGAAATCAAAGTTGGGCCGAGAATCAAATAAATTGATTCTTGTTTGTGGTTCTTCAAAGTGTTGGATCCTTGATAGATTCTTTGTAGCTTGAACACTTGAAGAAATACTAGATATGATCTTTGTTAAAGTTCAGAGATGATAGCAATTCGAATAAGATGACTAATGCATAAGCTTGCTCGTTAAATCTTGTAAATCTATTTTTTTTTGTTTTTGGGTGCAAAGTCCTCTATTTATAGTGTAAGGTCCAACGTTCATCTGGCTTAGATTCGAATTGTATCAGTGTCTTTTTCTGCAACGGATATATTTTCTGACCGTTCTGCAGTGTCAGTAGTTCATCCAATGAAATTGTTTCCTTTTCAACGTTCCACTGTACTTTCAGTTGTTGGATGACTGACTTATAAAACTGAGTTTCCTTATCAGTTTTATTCTGAGTTTACACTTGTCGGCCATCGATCGACTTGGAGCATTAATCGAAATTTTACTCTTTTTCAAATATCGGTACTCCGCTTTTATCCGATCATCATTGACTTAATCAGAGTACACCATGACTCATTATCAACTAAGAATTCATTGTCCTTATGATTCTTAGGTCTTCATACAAGATCCATAAAGTCAGTTCAGGTCACCACAATCTTGCCTGAAGTCCAACTTTACAAGTCTCGACTTGTAATCTTCATAACTGAGTTTGAACCCTCAGTACTTCAATCTTCTATAACTGAGTCTGTGACCCTCGTTCTTCAATCTTCTAGATAAGCCAACCGAGTCTGTAACTCTCAGCGAACTTACCTTCTTCAGTTTTATGTAGGTGTGCTCGAGTCGCTTTGCTTGTATTGGTAGTTTCCGCTTTTCTAAATGATTTCCAACTTTTCGGTTTACGACACGCTAATTATTACGGTGCTTGTCCGATGTAACCTATACAATTATCAGACTCTAGTAAGACTTATACATTCAGTTCTAGACATCTTTTAGCTTTTCACTATAACAGCTGGCTTCAGCACTTCATCAATGGGGTTAAGATAATATTTTGAATAAATTAGATGAATTATCATCAAAACATAAATTACCACTTGAATTGGACTAACCCATTCACTATCTGATATGGGAAAAATTATCCCCATTTCTAATAGCTTAATGACCTCTTTCTTAACAATTAACTGCAAATTTGGGTTGAGGCGGCATTGCGGTTGAATACAAGGTTTAGCCACTTCCTTCAGAATTATCTTATGAACGCAAATCTCAGGGCTAATACCTCGAATATCGGCAACTGTCCATCCAAAAGCTTTCTTATGCTTTTTCAACATTCTAAGTAATTGATCTTCTTGATTCTCAGTTAAAGATGATGAAATAATAACCGGTAATAGATTATTAGTTTCAAGAAAAGCATACTTGATTTAAAGGTAACGGTTTCAATTCCGATTCTTAGGTGGATCTTCCAAAGGTGATGGTTTAAGAACTCGGTCCTTCTAGTTCTAATTCCAAATACTTATGCCATGATGGTTTAAAAGTAAAACTTCCTTTATCTAGAGAAAGAATTATCTCTTTCATTTCGGTGTCTTTCTCATCTTCCTTATAGATAGATAGAGTTAAACATTCTTCTAATCTGTCTTCAAAAGTTGGTAACTGATTATCATAGACAGAATGAATATCGTCTATAAAAGAACATGATTCTGGTGATTTATATGGATGGTTCATAGCTTTGAAAATATTGAAAGTAACTTCATCTTCGTTGACTCTCAGAATTAACTCTCCTTTCTGGACATCTATCAAGGTTCTTCCTGTAGCTAGAATTGGTCGACCTAAGATAAGTGGCGCTGAATATCCTTCTTCCATTTCCATAACTACAAAGTCTACTGGAAAATAGAACTTGTCTACTTTAACCAATACGTCCTCAATAATTCCTTTAGGATTTTTAATCGATCTATCTGCCATCTGCAGAGTCATTTTAGTTTTTGTAAGCTTTCCTATGCCTAGCTTCTTATAATCCTCATAAGACATGAGATTTATACTAGCTCCAAGATCACATAAGACATTCTTAAACAAAAATCCTCCAATTTCACATGGAATGGTAAAACTTCCGGGATCTTTCGTTTAGGTGGTAACTTATCGCAAAGCAGAACATTCTTCATTTAGGCATATATTCTCATATTCCTCTAATTTTTTCTTGTTTGATGAATATCTTTTAGAAACTTTCCATAAGGCATACTAATTAGAGCTTCGATAACGAGGGGATATTAACATGAATATGACGAAAAGTATCAAGGAAACGAGCATACTTTTGATCAGTTTTAATCTTTTTAATTTGATCTTTAGGTGGGTAAGGTAAAGATTCTAAATCTATAACCTTTGATCCCAAAGTCATTTTCTCTTTTCCTTTATCCTTAAACTTTTGAGTATTACTTGATCGCAAAGTATCATGATCTTGAGTTTTTTCTTTTAAAACATTCCCTGAATCAATCTCTACTTCAGATTTCTTCAGTTCTTCTTGTTTTTCATCCTTGTTTTCATTGTCCTCTATTCTAACATGTTCCTTGAATAAACTCCTTAAATCTTTATCCATGGGATCTTTCAAAATCCTAGGGATTTTTACCCATTTTTCACCTTCACTTTCAGGTTCCAAACTTCTATTCCTTTTCAAGAAATTCTCTATAATTTCTTCTTCCTCAGCAGTGAATTCAATTTCATCTTTAGTTTCATCATTTTTTCCATCTAAATCATTTTCAACTTCATTATTTCCGAAGTTTTCTACTCCATTACTACCATAGAGTTTTCTACTTCTCGTAACTACAACATTTACCTCTCTTGGGTTTCTTTCAGTATTGCTTGGTAATCCCCCAGGGGGTCTACTGTTATTACGTTCACCTTCCCTACTCAAATGATCTTCCATATTCCTCAATGAGGCTTCTATCGTTCTCATTCTGGTATCATGTCCACTCATAGATGTTTTCATTGTACTCATATCCTTGGTGACTGTACCAATAGAAGTCATCATTGTTTCCATATTCTTAGCTTTAGTAGATACTACACCCATCATATTTTCCATTAATTTTTCCCAT
This sequence comes from Gentiana straminea, assembly GCA_036785695.1. Classification (NCBI taxonomy): domain Eukaryota; kingdom Viridiplantae; phylum Streptophyta; class Magnoliopsida; order Gentianales; family Gentianaceae; genus Gentiana; species Gentiana straminea. The sequence continues at coordinate 978,933 of JAVUPR010000340.1, forward strand.
TTTTCAACCCCTTCTGCAGATTGAGTTGAACTTTGAGTTACTAGTATACTTTGAGTGGTATGTTGAGGATAGGATCTAGGTAATGATTGTAAATTCTGATTAGATGTATTTTCTTGATAAACTTGATTATTATTCATATTCCTATAAGGAACTGGATATGGCGGTTGTCCTTGCTTACTAGGGTTTTCAGACCATCGATAAGTAGGGTGATCTCTTCTAATAGCATTAAACGAGTTTGAGTATGCATTGTTCAAATTCCTATGCTGCTGAAGAAAACTCACCTCCTCTCTTGAATATCCTGTTGGTTCTTCAATCCCTATTGACATATTATCCTGATTTGAGTATTCAGTTGGTGTACTATTCTCTGAACTTTGGTTTTTGTTTGATTGCAGGGCATCAAATTTCCTACTCAAATTTTCTAAATGTGCTAGAACTTCCGTGTTAGATGTACATTCTCCCGCAAAAGCTACTTTCCGGTGCTAGAACCGGTTTCCCACATTCTCGTTGTTTTTGGAAATCTTTTCTATAGCATCGTAAACTATTTGAGCTTCACTCATCATTAAAGAACCACCACATGCATGATCTACATCCGCACGTGAATCTTTTCTTAATTTACGACGAAGAGTTGAATTTGCATATCTAAGGAATAACCATGGTCGGGACAAAGCTCTTAACAATTTTTTAAATCTTTCCCAGTGCATTCCCAAGCATTTCTTCGGATCCTTGTCTAAAGTTAGCAACCTCGACTTTTAATTCCAAATTTCGTCCAGGAGTGAAATACTGTTTCAAAAATTCAGTTTGAATCTCCTCCCAACTTGTAAGTGAATGATGTGGAAGAGACATAAACCAATCTCGGGCTCGTCCTTTTAAAGAAAAAGGAAACATAGTCATCCTCGTTAATTCCTTATGAGCACCTTGACTTTTGGCTGTATTGCACAGTTCTTCAAAAAGATAGAGATGATGATGTGGATATTCATCATCCTCTCCTAGGAATTGGGCTCTTGCGTCAATTAAACCAAAAAGATGAGATTTAATTTCAAAATTGTTTGCTCCTTCATTGGGTAAAAGTATGGGATTATTAGTCTGGTTCCTTCTTATGGTTTGATCACAGATAGGTCTCGGGTTTGGGGGGTTATTACGATTATTCTGGTTCCGATTCTGATTATTTCTATTATTATTATTATGATTATTATTAGGGTTAACAGGGTTTTGTCCATGCCCTGGAGCATGATCTAGCCTCTGTTCATTTGTTTCATCACTAGTTTCAGCCATTTCTTTATTTTTGTTTGAAGATGATTCGTTAGGATTTCCCTGACTAGTATGACCACGTTTACTCTCTACTCTTAACTGCCTTTCGTAAGTGTTTATGTCAGGCTTATAAGGAGTGAGTGGGGCCTTACCACTTCTGGTCATCAACTAACGAAAATAGAAAATACTCGATTTTGAAAGTAGTAAAAAAATTGGTAACTTACCTATTAGGTAAGTAAAACGAAAAATAAAAATAGAAATGAGATAAGAAAAAGTGTTGACTTATTCTCGAGAATTTTGAGCTAATACAAGTAGTAACCATAGACACAAAGAAAGAAATTAGCGACGTTCCCCGGCAACGGCGCCGAAACCGATTTGCCTTTCGTAGTGCTAAACCGTCCTTAACCGACAAGTGTATCGGGTCAAACTCGTAGTGCTAGTATGGTGAGTCGAGTGTCGAATCCTCGTGGAACTTGGTAATTCTTCTAAGTGTGGTTAAACACCAAAGAGCTATTATTAACTCGATCTAAACCGCAATTTTATAACACAGATCACTACTATTCTACTTAAAATAAAATAAATGCGTAATTTAAAAGTTATTCTAATATAATATATATAGATATATAAATATATATATATGTACATAGATTGCAAAATATATATATAGATATAAATATATAGATACCAATATATTTATAGAACTAGACAGATAAGTTTATAGAACTAGCCAAAGTTTATATAATTGAATTATACGATCTTTTCAATTAAGCGGAATGTGCTCGATCTTTCCTTTTTATATTAGGTCCAATTGAGTAAATGAAACGGTGCACTCCTGAGATTAACAATTCCTCCTCACACGAGCGTATGAAATTGTCATATGTCATCGTCATCAGTTTAATCTCCACAACTGCCCCATGCTAATCTTAGTTAGTCTGAACAGGTACCGAGTACAAATCTACCCCGGATAAAAGAGGTTATTCCGTTTGTCAGACGGCCGATGTTATTCAAAAGGCTCCGGTTGTCAGGCGGATCGATTTAACTTTCCGGTGTTAGTTTTAATTAAACCGTTGATTTTAACATTATTACGATCTCGAGCACAATTTTAATAAGATTAATCTTTCCCAAGACAAATCTGCCCCCGGGTAGGAAATAGGATTCCGTTGTCACGCTTTATGCACGGCCAATTTTACCCTCCGGTTTTTCTATCTTTTATCTCATATCCTAACTTCTCTGGTCAGTTCATCATTAGGTTATATGGTGCGATTCATCTTGGTTAATTAAGTCAATCCGAATATTATCAATACGTTACAAAATAGAAAAAGATTCAATTAACTCAATTTTAGTAAATTTTACTTAGACAGCATTCATTTACCGAAAAGATCGAAATAAAACGATTACATAACTTTGGCTAGTTATTAGATTTAGCCTAATAACATTATAACAACGAAAAAGATAAAAACAAGCATAAATACTTTAGAAATTTACCCGATTACAAATGCTGAATCAGAGTCGTATTCTTCCGGACATTACAACGACTTCATCAACACCGAACTTCCGATAATTTCTCGAGCATTACAACGATACTACGAGATTATTATTTTTGGCTTAAGGCCTATTTACAAACTACTAATTAAAAAGAAAAATAGAAGAGGAGAAGATATATATAGGATATTGTGTATATATATTGGTACATCCGGCTCTGTTGCAATGAGCTCCTTTATATAGATGAAAGTCTTGGGGCCGGACCGGTCCGAGATCAAGCCGGACTGGGCCGGTGCAATGATTGATTCCACCACCTTGATTAAAATCATGTGCGGTGATAATATATATATATATATATATATATATATATATATATATATATATATATATATATTTATATACAATTATTAAACTTCTAAAATTCATATCTCGAGCTCTGGATCTCCAAAAATCATGATTCAAGAGGCATTGGAAAGCTCTCGGGAAAATCTACAACTTTCATGAAGGACTCTTCTTCAGATAATGTCGTTTTAATGAGCCATTCGTTTGTCGAAGAGATTTCTCGATTACCACTTAATCAAATCTATTAGCCACTTGACCACTTCGATTGACCACTTGACCACTTAAGCAATTCAAATGACCATTTAAGCTCGTGACACTCTCTAAATCCTTCCAGAGATATGATTATACTTTAACATGTCGATTCTCGGGGCCTTGGTTTATAAATCTGCAATAAAATACCACAAATACCCACGTAAATCTGACACGACACTCCGATTTACTAAAATCGGTACAAAATTACAACTTTTTATTATTATTACTACTAACTACTCTAAATTATAAAGATTAACATTTCATACTATTTATATCATAATTTCATATATTTTATATAGAATTCGTTGATAAAACATAATAATATAACGTATATTTAATCATATAAAAGTAGTATATCAAGCATCAGTCCCGAAGACTACGCTATAACCTATTTCGAGTATGGAATACTCTATCTCGATGAAATCGAGATTTCCTCCAAATAATTTGGATAAACTTATTTGAGTTTTGAGTAGTTGTCGACCGGATGTCACTACTTGAAAAAGCTCCCACTAGCTTGTACCTTTCATATGACCCCGAAGGTCAATATGAACAAGCTATGTAACTTCTTTGAATCTATTACCCTTTCCCGATTGAAAGGAAGCTTAGTCATGGTTCCTTTGAGACAGTGTTCCTTTGACTGGGAGATAGGAATCACCATAAGCCAGTCTTCAGATCTTGTCTTTATGGAACATATACTAATTAATAGAATAGAAAGAAGCGTTTATCTAAATACGGAAACCATTTGCGTTTATATTGTTTAAGATGTGTTACATATACCTATTCAGCATTTCTTAGTGGTTCCGACTTTATCAAACAAAAGTCCGAGTCTTGGGTTCGTGCTACGAATGTTATATTTATCGTCAATAAGACAAACAAATTATCATATTGAAAACGAATACGTTCGTTCCAATGAATCCGAAAACAGAAAATGAATTTTCTGTGTTACTCAAGAATTGAATCCGAGATTCATTTCCTTATATCACTTCCACTAGTCTATCTGAAATTACTGCCCGTTGTCTATTTTATTTATCGTTTAATGCAAAGCTACCTAGTTCTTCCAAAGAACTTTAGCTTTCGAAAAATTGCTAGGATGCATTGGTCAGTGATCTGAAATCACTTTCCTTATCCTCTAATTTCCAATTTATTAAATTTTCGGTTTAGCCTTAAAACTACTTAGTTTAGACGACTAACACGTATAAACGTTCTTTCCCATTCTTGACTTTCCTTAGATGGAAATAGACTTGAACTAGCAGTTCTTTTGAGTAGACTCTACTCTTGAACTGTGGGATGTTCAGCGTTACTTGCTTGGACTATCGATTTTTCTAATCGACAAATCATACGACCAAAGCTCTCACTAGTTTATCGGATCCAAATACCGTCTAACTAGCAACACTTTGTATTTATGATTTTTCAATGATTAGAACATCACCTAGAACTAAGCTCCCACTAGTTTATCAGTTCCAAATACTGTCTAACTAGCAACGCTTTATTCTTGTTTTTCCAATGAATGGAGAAACTCTTGTGCATTCCATTACACATTTCTAATGATTCAGAAAAAACAACAAATCATAAGACTAAGGCTCCCGCTAGTTTATCGGTTCCAAATACCGTCTAACTAGCAACGCCTTATGTATATGATTTTCCAAATTTTCAATTAGAAATTTGATGTGTAATTACACTTTTAAAATTCACTAAATGAATTTTATCTGATAGTCCGATGTCATCTTTTGTAAACTAAGTATGGTCGTCTCTCGTTCAACACGAGTGACACCCGTGACATACCTATACTATGTCACTTAAGTTTTTAAAAGGCTCAAGAGAAAAATCTCTTCCGAAAAATTAAGCGCATTGTTTGTTAATTTACAACGTATTTGTTACTTTCCACATTTTTAAGGAAGTCCTATTACTAACAGTTTATTAGCCTAGAGGTTTAGTTGTAAAAAATATGACAGAAAGTTAAATTCAAAAGAAAATTTTCACTACTATATTTTTATTTTAGGAATAATAAACTTGTTTAAAGTCTATCCTACCATTCCAAGGATTTAACCTCACATAGTACTGTCCGAGAGGGTCGATATCAGCACTATGACGGTTAAACTGAGACAATCTCTCTCTCAATGATTAAGCTTCGAGAATCGAACATCTCACGGGAATCAGACATCCCGGACTTTAATCATTGATTACCTTCCTTTTCTAGCCTATATATTTCGAAAATATCCATATAGAGTGTGACCTACTATATCAGATCTTAGATTACGCCCCGAGTATGCCTACGAGGGGCAGGTCAGTGACCCGGCGAGAACCCGATATCCTATCCTTTCGGAGACCAAGCTTTGAATTTTGATAGCGGTGAACACCATCCGAAGGGGGCCGAAATCAAAGTGGCACGAGGCATCACCATTCTCTCACGTGCTTGCACCTATAGTAGAGGCCATGGGGTCGGCTGTCGCCTTCCCCGCTCCCACTCAATATTTTGAAAAAGTGGTGGGTTTACTAATTACGGTTTCGGCCTTGACAATAAGAAACAATAAATCAAAGTACTCCGAACAGGGTCGGTTATGTAGGTAAGCCTACGCCGTCTTATTCGTTGGAACATATGTGACAGTTCAGGCCAATCCGGCAAGAGAAGCCCCGTTTAGCCCGAAGGCTTATCGGCTATGCTAAGTCTTGTCGAACTACTGTAACGTACATCACACGTGGAAGGGAGTCGATTGAGCCGAAGCTCGGTTGAACTCGCCCAACCATGGTTAGACCATTTCCGAACCCATGTACTAAGATTCTCCAATTTCTAAATTGTCACCCAAGCGTAATCTCGTTTCTGTTTAAGGCGGGTTCACTGAGAAGTCATCACCGAAAAGCTAAATGATTTATCCAAGTGGGATTCACCGAGAATCCATCACTAAAATCGTAACGATTGACAAAAACCCGGGTCCGCGGTTTTTATAATTAGCTACTTATTATTTAACTACCACATATTAAATTAATAAGCATTCATACTAATTATTCGAGTTATACATGCCTAATTTATTCGAAATAAACTAGCTACATGTATGCATTGGAGTGGAATCATGATATGATGCATGTCATGGTAATTTTCCGGTTATATCATACAATTTTCGATCATACACGAAAAAATAACGGAAAAAATAAACACCGAGATGGATCGTTGGTACCCCCGTATCTAACCTATTAAAAAAAACACAAACCCTAACTAGGGTTTACTATTTTCTAATCTGTTGCTGCGTATTATCGATGATCGGAAATCCAACGAACCTTGATCGTCATGAAACTTTATGGACCTGTTCTTCACTCCTCATACTTCAATCTGAACGGTTGGATCTTTGTTTCAATGGTCCAATTTTCTCCAGAAATCCGCCGATCTAAGCTGCCGCATCCGTTTATAAGCGCAGACAACAAAGTTGTCTTCCCGGGATGATCGGGCATCGAGACAAATCCCGATTGACCTGAAAATTTTAGGGCCTGTTCATAACTCCATGGTAGTCGATCGAACGGTCGGATCTTTGTTTCAACCGTCCAATCACTTCCACAAATTCGATGAACTCACAAAGCTAGGGTTTTAATGCCTGCTGTGCTTTTCTCGTTACTAAAGAAAGCAACTTTACAGCAGCGATCGGACATAAAGATCGATTCCGATCATCACAAAATTTTGAGGGCATGTTCTCCAACTTTTTTTCTTCATTCTGACCGGAGGGATTGTTGTTTAAACGGCTCAAACTCCGGGAAAAAATAAAAAACGGAACAGAAACAAAACAGATCTACTTCTAGGAAATTAAAATTACAAAATTTCCTATACTCTTATAAACGAATTTATATGAGTTTACAATAGATATAACGAGTAAAAAGTACCAACCCCAATCCATCTCTTCAACCACAACAATCACAAAGGCATACATACATTGTAATATTCCGATTTTCGGGAAAGGACAGATGTGTCTTTTTGCGAAAACGAAATATTGGGTTCGGTTCCTTTTAATCGGAGTTAATTAATTTGGACGTCATATATATATATTTCGAGTGGAATATATATATATATATATATAGTTAAGGAAATCTGATTTTTATAAGTAAGGGCAAATAAGGAAACTATCCCTATGATCTCAATTGTCTTTTATAAGGTTTAGATGAAATTGTAGGGTGTTTTGATGCTAGATTGGTGAGTTTATGGATTGGTCATTGATCATAAGTGCCATACTATGTTCAGACATAATTTTCAGAGTTTTTTTATGCTGTTCTTGCTGCTGTTCGGTTTGGAATCGTTTTGGGAATCGCATGATGAAGGTTTCGGGTTCTAGTCGAACCCAGGTGGACGAGCGTCTGGCCTCTCTGGACGGGCGTCTACTTGGGGCACATTTCGGACGAGCGTCTGGCTTTACTGGACGGGCGTTTAAAGTGTTGTTTTACATTCAGGATTGAAACTGTTTTAGGTGGACGGGCGTCTGGGTATAGTGGACGGGCGTCCAATATGGTTCAGACGGGCGTCCAGAGCCTTAAACGGGCGTCTAGCTTGTTTTGTCCTTCTTCCTTTGTTAGTTGTTGTTCAGCCTTATAAGCATGATTTAGCTTCATGAAACCTTTAAACGTGATATGTTAACACTGTATAAACTTGAACAAGCCTGAATTGAGCTTATGATTCGTTCAGTTAAAACACCGAATGTACTCTTAAAGGGAGTTGAAGTTCGGATCCGTCGGAAGAGCATGATAGGCTTGTGCTTTGATGAGTTAGTATTCATCAATGTCTGTGAAATTGCTAGGACTTGTCCGTGTCTAGTGGTCTAGGAAGAGAGTAGTTTGTGTAAGGGAGATTATTTGAAAACACTTAGGTGGCTAGTTAATCATCCTAATAATCAACGTACTTGACTAGTAAAAGATTAAACAACATGTATCTCTTGGCTAGGCGGCGGAAAGCTAAATCGCGATGCATGTGCTACCTCGAAGGTGGAGGAACTCGTAGGTCAATGACCCTAAGTACGGAGGACTCTCGCCGAGACGCGCAAGCTATCGGAGTCTACCTTTTCTAGACTTCGTGGATATTGGTGTGATCCACTCGATATGTTGCAAAAGAGTGTTCCCGAGGTGGAAGAACTCCGTAGGTCATAATGACCCTAAGTACGGAGGGACTCTGCTGAGGTGGATGCGCGTAGTGCCCTTGAGTGCGGTTGTAACATAGATAAGCTAAGTAGAAACGGTTAGTCAATTCGTGTTGATGGACATGAAATGAACCCTAGATTGAGTCGGTCTCACTTAAACAACCAATCGAATTAAATATCTTTTCCTTATAAACTATAGTTGTTATCATAGCTTCTCTTTCTTATTAAGTACGTTGTACTTACCTCAAATGCATGTTTTCTATGTGTTTGGGGATGAGAAGACGAACGAGGTTTTCGAGGAGGAGTTCGACGACGACGTTTGACGGCGCTCGTTGAAGACTTATCATTTACCGCTTTACTTTTACATTTGGAGTACTTTTGATATCTTGTTGAGGTAGACTTTTGGTCTTCGAGACGCGTAGTACTTTCTTTTGGGATTTTTTTTTCGTACTTCCTCAAATGTAATAAATTTACATTTCCGCTTTTAGATTTTCACCTTTCTATTCTTAAACGTTTAGAAATTTTATACCCGAGTGTTTGCTTCCGTTTGCTTTAATTTGATACGACGTCGTAGAGGCTTACGTATAAAGTGGATTTACTTTTATTTTATACGTGCCGAACGTTTCATTTCCGGATAAGGACTCGGTGTCCGGGAACGGGGCGTTACAGTTGGTATCAGAGAGAAGCGTCATTTAGGCTTCCTTTCTTTTAAGATAAGCTTCTTTAGATCTTTTAGTAACGTCTGGTTTTCTTGATCATCAGGATGGTGTTCACGAGGACTGGAGCGGGTGCAGAGTCTTCCAGAGTTCGAGGGGAAAGTCCTGTACCGGTTGTAGGGGGTGGTGTAGTAAGGCCGATACCCTTAACCCAGCAGAGTTTGTCACCACCACCTCATACGGCGACACCGTCACCGAGGTCTCACCAGAGTTTGTCACCCCGACCTCATCAGGAACGACCTCCATGATGGCACGTGGGAAGTTCGGGGCAGTTCACCATGGTAAGTGATGTCCCAGCTGGCTATGTACCACCACCTGTGGCTAGCGTGTACCCTCCACCAACAAGTGTTTATCCACCAGTGTATCCTCAGCAGCAGCAGGTCTTTTACCCTCCTCCTGTAAGTCATGCTCCTCAACCTACCGTACCACCTTCACCACGCTTTGATCATCAACAAGGCGTTGGTTACCCATCTTTTGGTTTTCAGCAACCCCAGTACCCTCCGTGCCTCACCCGTAGTTACCCACCGGGATACTACCCTTACCGGTACTCGTACCTCAAGCGAATCCGGCTTACCCTCCTCAACAACAGTACCCACAGCAGATACCTTATGGTTACCCACCGGTTTACCCACCAGTTAGACCGGATTTTGAGCAAGCACCAGTTGTAGATTGGTACACAAGGCTAAGAAGGAATCAGGTTGAGAAATTTTATGGAAATGTGGAACATATGAAGGCAGAAGAATGGATGAGAGGTTTTGAGAAGGCTTGCAGGAATATACATGTCCCTGAGACAGAAATGGCACAGTTGGCAATCAGTTTCCTCTTAGGCGCAGCAGAAGCATAGATTGATGCCATTCAAAGCAGTAACGGAAAGGTAACGGATTGGGAAGAGTTCAAGGCTATGTTTTACAACGAATACTTTCCGGCTACGGTGCAAGCTGATAAGGCAAGTCAGTTTTTGAAGTTTAAGCAAGGTACTCAATACACAGTGACCCAGTACACCAATAAGTTCAACGAATTGGGGCGGTTCTACCCCGAGTTGATGAAAGTGGAAGAAAGGAAGATTGCTCTTTACAAGGACGGCTTGGCTTATGAAATCCAATCAGGCATGTTGGGATTTACAGCAAAGAATATGGCAGAGCTACTGAATATAGCTTTGGAAGTCGAGACCTTTAGAAAGAGGGCTACAGTAGTTGTTGGGAACAAGAGAAACTTTGGGACTAGTCAAGGCAGTTATAGGGGAGCACCGCAACAAAATGTCAAGAAGACGACGGCTCCTACGGCAGCTAAGGCCCCGAGCAGTGCACCGCTTTGCTCTAAGTGCAACAGAAATCACTTAGGGGAGTGCAGGTAGAACAATACCGGTTGCTACATCTGCGGAGAGCCAGGACACTTTTCTAGAGCGTGTCCAAACAGAGGGAACAAAGGTAGCTCGAGTCAAGGAAGCGGAAAGAGCGGCCCAAGCCGACCGGTTCGAGTTTTTGCAGTTGATGCTGGTTTTGTGGAACCAAATGATGACGTTATTTCAGGTACCATGTTGTTGTTTTGTTCTTTTGTTGAGATATTTTATAGCGTGTTTATTCATGTTGTAACTATATTTAAATAAATGAATATGCATCCTAGGTACGATAATGTTAGAAAACCTAGTGGTCAAGGCTTTGTTTGATACGGGAGCGTCAAATACTTTTGTGTCAACCAAGGTAGCTAAGAAATTGAACTTACCTTCAGAACCTTTAAGGAATACTTTGAAAATAACTACACCATTAGGGAAGGTAACAAAGGTGACTAGGATAATACCTCAAGTGGAAGTTCGAGTTGGGCCTTATCAATGCAAGAGCGACTTCACAGTTTTAGACTTCTCGGATTTTGATGTAATCCTCGGAATAGATTGGCTATCCGAGAATTATGTTCACATGGACTGTAGAGAGAAGAAAGTGACTTTTAAAGTACCTGGAAAATCAGACAAGACGTATCAAGGGAATGTGTACAAGCCAGGTAAGAAGCGACATCCGATCATCTCAGCAGTTAAGGCCATCAGGGCTTGTCAGAAGGGTTGTGAGGGCTACTTGTTGTATGCAGTGGATGTAGAACAAGTGAAGCCGAAGTTAGAAGAAACTCTTATTGTAAGAGAGTACCCCGAGGTGTTTCCAGAAGAGTTACCGGGAAACATGCCAGATAGGGAAATCGAGTTTGAGATCAAGTTGTTACCGGGAGCGGCACCGCTTGCTAAGGCACCCTATAGGATGGCACCGGCTGAACTGAAGGAGTTAAAGGCTCAACTTAAAGATATGCTTGAAAGGAACATAATTCAGCCCAGTACCTCGCCTTGGGGAGCCCCTGTCTTGTTCGTGAAGAAGAAGGATGGTAGCATGCGGATGTGCATCGATTACCGAGCGCTGAATAACCTTACCATCAAGAATAAGTACCCTCTACCAAGGATAGATGATCTGTTTAACCAGTTGCAAGGCAAGAAAGTGTTCTCCAAGATTGACTTGAGATCCGGCTATCATCAGTTGAAGATTAAAGTGGCAGATATACCGAAGACGGCTTTCAAGATACGAGATATGGACATTATGAGTTCCCGGTCATGCCATTTGGACTCACTAATGCTCCATCTCGCATTTATGGATTTGATGCAACGTGTTTTCATGCCGTATTTGGATAAGTTTGTGATTGTATTCATAGACGATATCCTTATCTACTCAAAGGATGAAAAAGAACACGAGGAACACTTAAGGATAGTGTTGGAGACCTTGAAGAAGAATCAGTTATATGCAAAGTTTTCAAAGTGCGACTTTTGGTTGGATCGAGTTAGTTTCTTGGGTCATGTGATTTCTGGAGATGGTATTCAAGTTGATCCAGTGAAAATTGAGGCAGTTGAGAATTGGCCTAGACCTACCACCGTTTCAGATGTAAGATGTTTTCTTGGGTTGGCTGGTTACTACCGGAAGTTTGTGCAAGACTTTTCGAAGATAGCTACTCCACTCACTAAGCTGACACAAAAGAATGTGAAGTTTGAATGGACTAGAGAGTGCGAAATAGCTTTTCAGACACTGAAGAAGAAGTTGACTACGGCCCCAGTGTTAGCAGTTCCGGAGATCTTTGATAATTACGATGTCTACACGGATGCTTCGGGACAGGGTTTAGGTTGTGTGTTGATGCAAGGAGGAAAAGTGATAGCTTATGCATCTAGGCAGTTGAAGGTGCGTGAGAAGAACTACCCGACACATGACTTAGAGTTCGCAGCGGTAGTTTTTGCCTTAAAGACTTGGAGGCACTACTTGTATGGAGTTAAAGCAAGGATCTTCACCGACCATAAGAGTTTAAAGTATTTCTTCACCCAAGAGAATTTGAATATGAGACAGAGGAGATGGTTAGAATTCGTAAAGGATTACGATTTGGATATTCAGTACCATCCGGGAAAAGCAAATGTAGTAGCAGATGCTTTGAGCAGGAAACCAGTGTTTGAAGCTTCCAGTGTTGAGGTAGTGGCAGAGGGGCTAGATGGACTGCAAATCAGAAGCTTTGATCAGATCGAAGACCGGCAGTTTGTGGCACCGTTGTTAGCAAAATCTGAGTTGATGGATGACATTCGGGAGAAGCAAGACGAAGATCCGGTTTTGGTTGATTTGAAGCGGGTTGCTAGGGAGAAGCCTACGATTGGTTACGTGCTTTGGATAAGAGTGGAAATCATGTGGTACCAGGATCGTCTGTGTGTACCTAATGTCGGCGACCTAAGACAAAGAGTTATGGAAGAGGCACACAGAATTGCTTTTGCAGTTCATCCAGGTGCTACTAAAATGTACAGAGATTTAAAGGAAAGATTTTGGTGGCCCTCGATGAAGTTGGAAATAGCCAAGTTTGTGGCAGAGTGTGATGTTTGCCAGAAGGTTAAAGCAGAACATAGAAGACCCGGGGGAATGCTTAAGCCATTGGACATCCCTGAATGGAAGTGGGATAAGATTACGATGGATTTCATCACCGGATTACCAAGGACAAAGGGAGGGCATGATGCAATTTGGGTAATTGTGGATAGATTGACCAAATCTGCCCATTTCTTGCCATACAAAGTTGACATGCCGTTGAAGAAGATGACGACACTATATCTGGATAAATAGTGAAGCTACACGGAGTTCCTATCTCTATAGTTTCGGATCGTGATTCGAGGTTCGTCGGTCGGTTTTGGAAGAGCTTACAAGAAGCCTTTGGAACTAAGTTGGATTTGAGCACGGCTTTCCATCCTCAGACAGATGGACAATCTGAGAGGACCATCCAAACACTTGAAGACATGTTAAGAGCTTGTGTTTTGGAGGTAGGCGGATCATGGGATGATTACCTATCAGTAGCGAGTTTGCCTATAACAATAGTTTTCATGCAAGCATAGGCATGCCGCCGTTTGAAGCGTTGTATGGGAGAAGATGTCGGACGCCATTGTTTTGGGATGAAGTCGGAGAGAGACAGATCACAAGGCCGGAAATGGTTGAGCAAGCAAAGGAAAGGGTTCAGTTGGTCAAGAAGAATCTGAAGGCAGCTCAAGACAAAAAGCAGAAAAGTTGGGCCGATGTTAGAAGAAGACCCACAGAGTTTGAAGTCGGTGATAGAGTTTACCTCCGAGCTTCACCGATGAAAGGAGTGAAACGCTTTGGACAGAAAGGAAAGCTAAGTCCAAGGTATGTCGGACCTTTTGAGATCTTGGAAAGAATTGGAACGTTAGCTTATAAGCTTCAGTTGCTAGAATCGATGTCGAGAGTTCATAATGTATTTCACGTTTCGATGTTGAAGAAATGTCTGACAAAGAACGATGTTGAAACTACGGTTGATCCAGAAATCCTACAAGATAATCTTGCTTACGACGAAAGACCTATCAAGATTTTAGACCGGAAAGAAAAGGCGATTAAGAGGCGGATGATTCCCTTGGTGTTGGTTCAGTGGAGCAATCACTCACCCGAGGAGGCAACTTGGGAAGTGGAAAGCGACATGATCAGTGAGTTCCAAGAGTTTGCGGACTTACCAGGTATGTTCTAGTTTCGAGGACGAAACTCCTTTTAAGGGGGGAGGAATGTAATATTCCGATTTTCGGGAAAGGGCAGACGTGTCTTTTTGCGAAAACGAAATATTGGGTTCGGTTCCTTTTAATCGGAGTTAATTAATTTGGACGTCATATATATATATATATCGAGTGGAATATATATATATATAGTTAAGGAAATCTTATTTTTATAACTAAGGGCAAATAAGGAAACTATCCCTATGATCTCAATTGTCTTTTATAAGGTTTAGATGAAATTGTAGGGTGTTTTGATGCTAGATTGGTGAGTTTATGGATTGGTCATTGATCATAAGTGCCATACTATGTTCAGACATAATTTTCAGAGTTTTTTTATGCTGTTCTTGCTGCTGTTCGGTTTGGAATCGTTTTGGGAATCGCATGATAAAGGTTTAGGGTTCTAGTCGAACCCGGGTGGACGAGCGTCCGGCCCTCTCGGACGGGCGTCTACTTGGGGCACATTTCGGACGAGCGTCTGGCTTTACTGGACGGGCGTTTGAAGTGTTTTTTTACATTCAGGATTGAAACTGTTTTAGGTGGACGGGCGTCTGGGTATAGTGGACGGGCGTCCATCTTTGGACGGGCGTCCAATATGGTTCAGACGGGCGTCCAGAGCCTTAAACGGGCGTCTAGCTTGTTTTGTCCTTCTTCCTTTGTTAGTTGTTGTTCAGCCTTATAAGCATGATTTAGCTTCATGAAACCTTTAAACGTGATATGTTAACACTGTATAAACTTGAACAAGCCTGAATTGAGCTTCTGATTCGTTCAGTTAAAACACCGAATGTACTCTTAAAGGGAGTTGAAGTTCGGATCCGTCGGAAGAGCATGATAGGCTTGTGCTTTGATGAGTTAGTATTCATCAATGTCTGTGAAATTGCTAGGACTTGTCCGTGTCTAGTGGTCTAGGAAGAGAGTAGTTTGTGTAAGGGAGATTATTTGAAAACACTTAGGTGGCTAGTTAATCATCCTAATAATCAACGTACTTGACTAGTAAAAGATTAAACAACATGTATCTCTTGGCTAGGCACCAGGCTAAATCGCGATGCATGTTCTACCTCTGAAGGTGGAGGAACTCTGTAGGTCAATGACCCTAAGTACAGAGGGACTCTGCTGAGACGCGCAAACTATCGGAGTCTACCTTTTCTAGACTTCGTGGATATTGGTGTGATCCACTGATATGTTGCAAAAGAGTGTTCCCGAGGTGGAAGAACTCCGTAGGTCATAATGACCCTAAGTACGGAGGGACTCTGCTGAGGTGGATGCGCGTAGTGCCCTTGAGTGCGGTTGTAACATAGATAAGCTAAGTAGAAACGGTTAGTCAATTCGTGTTGATGGACATGAAATGAACCCTAGATTGAGTCGGTCTCACTTAAACAACCAATCGAATTAAATATCTTTTCCTTATAAACTATAGTTGTTATCATAGCTTCTCTTTCTTATTAAGTACGTTGTACTTACCTCAAATGCATGTTTTCTATGTGTTTGGGGATGAGAAGACGAACAGGTTTTCGAGGAGGAGTTCGACGACGACGTTTGACGGCGCTCGTTGAAGACTTATCATTTACCGCTTTACTTTTACATTTGGAGTACTTTTGATACTGTTGAGGTAGACTTTTGGTCTTCGAGACGCGTAGTACTTTCTTTTGGGATTTTTTTTTCGTACTTCCTCAAATGTAATAAATTTACATTTCCGCTTTTAGATTTTCACCTTTCTATTCTTAAACGTTTAGAAATTTTATACCCGAGTTTTTGCTTCCGTTTGCTTTAATTTGATACGACGTCG
This sequence comes from Gentiana straminea, assembly GCA_036785695.1. Lineage (NCBI taxonomy): Eukaryota > Viridiplantae > Streptophyta > Magnoliopsida > Gentianales > Gentianaceae > Gentiana > Gentiana straminea. Next base: position 994,911 of record JAVUPR010000340.1, read on the forward strand.
TAGAGGCTTACGTATAAAGTGGATTTACTTTTATTTTATACGTGCCGAACGTTTCATTTCCGGATAAGGACTCGGTGAACGGGAACGGGGCGTTACATACATGATATTTTCGATTCAAAAAAAAAATAAAGAAATCTACACATGCTATTCCACTCCTTTGATCTAAAATTCATATACTTTGATTGATAGATCAAAGGCTCTGATACCACTTGTAAGATGTAATATCGTCGGATCAATCATAGATTGATCCGATTACACAGCGGAAAGTACAATATCTAGATCTAGTGAACCAAAATACATAAAATAAATAGATCTAAACCTACAAGGGGGTTTAGGAGCCTACCTTTTTATGGTGCTTAACTCCAAGAACGATAGATCTCCAAGAACATGTATTTTGAGAAGCCACGACCTTCCAACGTGTGTCTCCCAAACAACACCGGGTAGATGGTGTTTCCCGCCGCTGGACCTCCTTGATATGCTACCGGAATAATCCCGAAGATTATTCCAACTCGAAACCCGAAGAAAATAGCCGAAAATTCCAAGCTACTTTTCTTCCAATATGACATGTATAATGTGTTGTCAAAAGGCTTGGGAGAACTCTCTTTATATAGGAGAGTAATCCTTGTCCTCCAAAGATTAAATCATAAGAGATAATTATTACATTAATCCTTTTTCCAAATAAAAGATAAATAAAATAATTATCCCAAACAAATTAGGATAAATATCTAATATTCCATGAATTATCAATTAACAAATAAAAGATAAATCACATATTAAATAATTATCCAAGAAAACTAATTTCTTAATAAATAATTAATATGTCATGCGCCCCAACCTTAATCAAATAAGGTCACACGCATCTTTTGATATTTGACCAATTAGGTCAAAAGGTCAACATACTAATTTGGGCCGAGTCCACAAAAAATGTCTTTTCCATGTATTTAATTATTTAGTCCAACTAAACAATTAATCCACATATCAATTAAATAGCCCAATCCAACTATTTAATTATAATTGAGGTGCAACAACGAGAAACCTATATGCTATATTAGGAGCCACATCGGGGACCACGGACCCATATTCAGTAGCTGCAATAAATCGAATAAAATTATTCATCGACGTAATAATTATATCCAACCTATTAATTCCGGGATTACACCACCATAAACCCGAAACTGAACTCTATCGAATATAGATAACTTACACTCAATTTATGAGTCGAAAGCGTCCACTGATATAATCATTTCATACGGATAAATCCTCCATAGACTGTTCACTTCGATTCGGGATATTTCCGTAAACCCTTCTCGAAACATATTATCCTTATTTACCATTAACCCCCTAGTGATCAATTAGTTCATATTCAATATAATATGAACTCGGCCGAACGATCAGTTTCTAGGGTCAACAAATAAGGGAACTGTCTGTCTAGCTACTTCCCGATGGAAGGAATGGATTCCATATCTATGACAGCACAGACCACTCACTCATCCTAGAATAGAGCCAACGAGAAGTGTTGGACCACATACTTCGAAGTGATCCTTACTAACACATCAAACTCTACCCTAGTCTAAGCGATCGGATCGTGATCACCTCGGGATTAAGATTAATCCATATATGATCATCTTGTGATTCGATAAGACTTCTCGATCACGGAATTATATCGAGAACTCAAATCAAATCGGTCCGGTACCCCTATATGATTATCATCATATATAAAGGCCCCACTAGTACCCTATTACCGACAAATCCGGATAAGACCGTCACATCTAAAGTGTTCGGGCGCATTATTAGCAAATTAATCTTGAGACCCGTACTCAGATTAATAAACGCTACGGACTAAGTTAATTTTAAATACATCTCACTAACTCAATCCTCTTGTGTATAGCCATACACTGAGTTATGTGATTACATAAACGAGGTACTTAGGGTTTTCAGTAGTGTCTTAATTATAAGCACACATGTATATAATAAGATGAATTATTAATTCTGTCCTAAAACAATTATATAATTGTCTTTCGGGCACTACACCTTACAATAGGTCTGCAGAGCAAGCGAGAGAGTGGTAAAGTGATGACTGCAAGATTCGAGGCAGTTGATGAGTTCGTGAAGAAACAAGAGGAAGATCCAATGGTCTTGATTACAAGTGAGTGATCGAACCGACCAGCCTTGGGTCACGAGTTTGTTGAAGATAGCAACAGTTGGCATCGGAATCAGCTTTGGGTTCTGAATGCGGAAGATCAGGAAGGACATTGAAGAATGGAAAACCTCGAGACGACAATTGCAGTTCCTCTCGGAGCGATCAAGAAGTACAAGAATTGGAACAGGACTGCTGGCGATCTTTCATGAAGATAGAGATAGAAGAACACGAGTTTCTGGGATGAAGTGGAGCGACAACAGAATACGAGACCATAATTGATCAAGCAAGCCAACAAAAGATTGAAGTAGATCATCGCCACCTCGAGATAGCTCAAGACAGGTGGAAGAGTTGGGAAGATGGAAGAAGAAGAAGACTCTACGAGTTAGGAGACGAAACGCTTCGCAAAGTCAAGAGTTCAAGTACCTCTCGGTTACATTTGAGTTTCGAGGACGAAACTCCTCTTAAGGGGGAAGGAATGTAACATCCCGATTTTTCAGAAAGGGTAAATTAGTAATTGGGCATACCCTCTACGACCTAATTATTATTTATCCTATTTATTAATTAAAAGGATTTAGTTATTTAATTAATGGGTTTAATTAAATGGCTATAAAAAGGAGATAAATCCCCAAATTTATTTTTAGTGCACACGCATATTCTGATGAAAAAGAAGAAGAGAGGAGGCGCATAACATATATAGGCAACAACGCAGAAGCAAAGACGAAATAAAAGAAGAACCGTGTGATCAATCCGTTCATCTGATCAAGATGCCGCATGAGAGAAAAGTGATCAGCACGATGAGACGCAACTTTGGAAAATAACATCTCTCGATTTCGTAAGTTTTCAGTTTAGCCATAGTTTTCGGTGTTCGTAGAGTTCGATTCTTCAAAATTCGTATCTTGTGATCCGTAGCTCTGTTTCGCAGCCATGAGTAGTCAAAACGATCGTCTTGAAGCGTAGAATAATCTAAAAATAGTATCACAGCAGTAAACCTAGGTAATCTTCAGTTTTACAGGCTTTTTCAGTTTCGGTTTTCTGCAAAGAAATAGGATTTTAGGGTTTCTGGTTGATCACATAGGTTTTGGGGTTGAGGGTCAACAGTTGTTGCAGCTGCTTGGCGTTTTGCTGGCAATTAAGGTAAGATGCTCTTCCTATGATTCCAATTATCATTTATAAGGTTTAGATCAAGTTCTAAGGTATTTAGATGATAGAAAGATGTGTCTTTTTGTTGATCAAGGGATCATAGATGATTTAGTATGTTTATATATATGTTCATATGTTTTACTGTGTTATTTCCGATGCCAATTAGGTTAGAAACGAATGGGAATTCGTGTCTTGATGATTTTAGAGTTTTGGGAAAAACCCAGGCGGACGGGCGTCTGCATTAGGCAGACGGGCGTCTGAGATCCTAGCAGCTCAAACGGGCGTTTGCACCAGGCAGACGGGCGTTTGAGGTTAGACTTTTGATTCAGGATGTAGCCGTTTTTTACGGACAGGCGTTTGGGTTTAGTGGAAGGGCATTCGATGCCAAACGGGCGTCCATAGGATGTCAAACGGGCGTTTGACCTGTTTTACCTTGTTTTTATTGTTTTATCGTTTCAGCTTGGTTTCGAGCTTCATAATCATGTTATTATAGTTTTAAACCCTTATTTATGATATGATAATATTGGATAAACATAAACAAGCCTGAATTGAACTTCTGATTCGTTCAGTTAAAACACCGAATGTACTCTTAAAGGGAGTTGAAGTTCGGATCCGTCGGAAGAGCATGATAGGCTTGTGCTTTGATGAATTAGCATTCATCAATGTCGGTGTAATTGCTAGGCCTTGTCTATGTCTACAGTGGTCAGGAAGAGAGTAGTCAAGGTGAGGGAGATTAATTTAAAACACTTAGGTGGTTAGTTAATCATTCTAATAAAATTACGTACTTGACTAGTAAAAGATTAAACAACATGTCTCTCTTGGATAGGCACCAGTCTATATCGCGATGTGTGTGCTACCTCTGAAGGTGGAAGAACTCCGTAGGTCAAAAAAACCCTAAGTACGGAAGGACTCCACTAGGTGTGCGTACTATCGGAGCCTACCTATTCTAGCCTCCGTGGATATTGGTGTGATCCACTAATATGTTGCCAAGAGTGTCCCAAAAGTGGATACGCGTAGTGCCCTTGAGTGCGGTTGTAACATAGATAAGTTAAATAGAAACGTTTAGTCAATTCATGTTGATGGACATGAAATGAACCCCAGATTGAGTCGGTCACACATAAATAACTAAACGATTAAATATATTTTCTTCATAAATTATAATTGTTGTCATAACTTCTCACTTTTACTAAATACTTTGTACTTACCTCCTTTGCATTTTCTTTTGTATGCATTGTGGGGTGAGAAGACGAACATGTTGAGCATGTTTACCAGGAAGATTTCGATGACGACGCCTCGTTGAAGATTTATCTTTTATTTATTCTGTTATTCATTTAATAGACTTTTTAATACCTTTGGAGTAGGCTTTTGGTCTTTCGAGACTTGTCATACGTTTATTTTAGATTTCGTATTTTCCTTTTAATGTAATAAAGTTACATTTCCATCTTTAGTATGGTTAATTTCTACTCATAGTAGGTTTTATGTTTTTACTCGAGTCTTTTTAGCTTCCGTTTGTTTTTATTTGATACGACGACGTAGATGCTTGTGTATAATATTAGATTTATTTAATGATATACGCGCCGAACGTTTCTCTTTCGGATAAAGACTCGGTATCCGGAAGCGAACGTTACAGAGGTAAACAAGTTTTTTTTGACATCCGAAGTATAAAAAATGTTGCGTCTTTAAAACCACCCAAAATAATATAATATAAAAGATGTCGGAAGAAATTTGGTGGCGCCGATTGTATGTGCCTAAATTTTTTGGATGAGGTTTGACACGTATTTGATTTGCGATTGAAGCGATTCCACCGTAAAATCTCCGCTACTTCAAATCAAACATTTCGTAACTCCGTGCAATAAACACACCCACATGATCTCCTCCCAAAATTCATGAAGATTGAGCAATGCTCTTGTATGAGAGGCCGAGTGATTGAGTTCCTCATCAAATGTACTAAGGTAATCAGTTCCAAGCCCTAGCTTCGATATATTTTCCCAAATGTTTTTGCATGAAACATGCTTTATTTCAATTTTACATGTTGGTCATGGAAAATCCATTCCAATGATTATGATATATCCTGTTCGAATTCCTTGGTTTTCATGTTATACTGTTTGTCTTTAAGAAACTGGATGTTTCTCCGATGGTGAAGTACTCGGCCTTGGCTATATTCGTGGAGCGATTTTACCCATCACTTTCCAGGTACCACGAGTCTTATATATGTCTGTTTATGTTTTTTGTTTTTTTGTTTTGTTTTATGCACTTGAAAGATAAATTTATGCAAAACTTTTGATCCTTCATGTAGGTTGTTTTGTGATCCTTCTGGCCATCCCAAATCTTGTGCATTTTCTGTGAATTTTGTAATAAGCTTGTTTTGTGTTCATGGATCTTGAATGTGACAAATTCCTTTGGGTTAGAGAAGGAATAATTTCATAATCATGGAAATATCATGTTTGGACTATATGAATTCTGATGATTTGGATTATCATGTCTCATGTGTTTCTCAAATCCTTCTAGCTAGTTTAGCATATATGTATATATCCTGCGGATGAGTTACCTAAAATAGACAATTTTCTAATTCTCTGTGTTCATCAGTGGTAGATCTAGAAGAAATTGTCGTAGAGGCGGATCCATATATTTTTCGTACACCGAAACTTAATACCAGACGTGCTTAGTAAAAAAAATAATTTCACTAGAGACAGATCCTTCTTTTTTTCATTCACCCAAATTTATTACCGGTTATATGTAGTTCAGAAAAAAAACTCATTGGAGCAGACGCCCCGGTCTGATAGGGGTGGATCCGCCCGTGGTGTTCAGTGATTGTGCAACTGCAAATAGCCAGAAACGATCCATGTAGGTGATGCCACCATGTGCTATTGAGGCGTATATTTTTTGGCTTGCTCCTATGTGTTACATAATCATATCTTTAAAACTGTGCATACCATGATTGCCTCGTGAATTTTGAATGCTTTTATTTCTGATGGATTATGTTGTGATGATTGTTCCCATCTGCTGTGAAGATTACAAGTAGAAGACAAGGCTGCAGGAAATTGGCTTTTGCATCCTGTGACAGAGAGCAACATGCAGCTGATGTCCCTCGTTTCCATATGGATATCAAGCAAAGTAATCTGGGTTGTGTGATTTGTTAACAAGTTGTTGACTTCATCATTCGCCTAATTCTAGACCACATGATATTCAGATACATGATTCTCCTCCTCTGTCTGTCAAAGTTTTGAAGTCTTTTGGAGATACGTACATTAAAGACCAGCATTTTACTTCAAGGGATATCCTGGAAGCCGTAAGCTAGCTGTTCTGGATTAATGATTTTGGGAATGCTTACATTTTACTATTTCCAGAGTAATTATAGTTTACGATGAACTATTGTGCAGGAGATAGTCTTCATGGAGGTAAACATTACAATGTCGGTAACTTTTGCATGTGTTTTTGTATTCTGCTGCAACTTTCAACAAGAAAAGTAAACTATAATATTGATGGAATGCAAGTGTTGTAAGTTTATCCATCAGATTTTACTTATTTTTTGAAACAGGTCTTGGATTTCCAGATTGGCACGTTGAGTATTGCTTTTAATTTTCTGGAAAGACTTCTCATTCAACTGAGGTGATTATTTTTTGGAACACCTAACTTGATATCTGTCCGACTAGAATCATACTTCCATTTCATTTTTCTCTTCTTCCTGACTTATGTAGGGGAGTTGCCAAATCAGGACAGTTTGTGAAGCTTGAAGCTTGCCTTGACATTCTCGATCTACTTTATGAAAAGGAGGAGACATCAGCTCTTTTTAGCTCTCCCCATTCTCTAGCTGCATCTGTGTTGGCATGTTCTTTCTGTAGTTTTGCGTCATTTCTGCGTACTATAGCATCCATGAAATTTGACTATTGGTTATAGAGTCTCTCATGAAAGCTTTAGTCGTTGACAGGTTGCTGCATATATTGTTACTGTGCCCGTGCAAAGGTGGGAGTTCCCTGTTCTTCCTTGGGGTAAGACCAATTAATGCTGCTCAAAGATATCCCTTTCATATTTTCTCTCGTCCCGTCTTCGAGTAAATTATTGCGCATTTTGATCTTACATTCTTACTTATCGTTTCTAGATAGGCATCCATGATCTTATCATGTTCTAGATATTATGAGATAAGATTAATTTATGACTTACCATTATTGATATCCTACATGGACATGATAATTAATATCCAGATATTTCTCCTATACTGAATCTAATTTGAAACATTCTTAGAACAGGGAACTCCCACCTTATCATTTTTTTAGTGTAGTTTTGCGAATACTAAGGCCACTTGGACCTCAGATCCTGCAGTCACTTATAGAGTTTGTCAGTTTATTTCATAAAGTATAAACTGCTTAAGTTTTATTTTCCTCAATAACCTCATCTTTCTGAATTCTCTTTTTCTCACTTCAGTATCCACCCTATGGAGCCCTATTTTTCTGTTTTGCTAGCAGTAGAGGTTGGTATCCTGTTTCTGGGTGCTCCAAAGGGCTAGAGGCCTTGCTACTCCATCACTGCCAGAATCTGAGCTCTTGGGGTAGTGAGTGGGATCAGTCCTTGATCTCGAGGGGACATCTCTTGCGGGCTCTCGCTATAGAGCTCAGGCCTTTACCTGCTGGCTTGGGGTCTCCTAGAAACCTTTTTCCTCCGGAAGTTGTCTCCTTGGTGTGGCATGCCTCTTCTCTAAGGGAAAAGAAATGGGCTCGCTGGAAGCATTCCATGAGGTTCTGTGGGGTCCTTCGAACGAGCTTGGAATAGAGGACATGAGGGCAGAGTCCGTTGATGAAGGTTGCCATGATGACCTCATAATTATTCTCCCTGACCTGCATGCTCTCCTCATTGAACCTGGTCATGGAGTCGTAGAAGGTCTTCCCTAGCTTATGCCTGATATTCAGGTTATGGGCTACTGTTTTGACGAGGGGCCTTGCATAGTTGTTAAGGCGAGTGCCTAGGCGCACCTAGGCGACGCCTAGGTGAGAGGCGAGACTGTGATGCCTTAACGCAGTGTAAGGCGCTGAAAATGCCAGGCAAACCTAAGGCGAGCTAGGCGAGAGGCGTGAAAAACCCGGTACATTTAAAAAAAAAGTTAAGTTCAGGGGTAAAAAGGTCAAACCCATGTTTAATATCATTAAACCTAAGCTTTTTATTCCAGCCCGCCCTTTATTGCTCGCCTAGCATGTCGGTCTTTCGTCTAGGCGCCCGGGGGACCCTACCTCGCCTTGGCTTCACCTTAATAACTATGGGGCCTTGAAGGGACAAAACTGTCCAGAAACTGTTCTGCTTGTTGGCAGAAGGAGGAGATGAAAACTGGGGCAAGTTCTTGAATACACAATAGACTGGGAACTGTCGGAATATTAATGAGAATATTAGGAGTATAGTTAAAAGTAAGTTTTCATTTTTTTATTTTTATTTTAAGCTACACCTGTAATTAGTGTTGATGGTTTACTATTAAGTGCGACTTTTATGTGTTGATGGTTTAATATTTTGAAACTATCTCCTCTTTTTTCGGATAATAGAAGAGTTATTCTCTCGTCTTCTTTAAACTCTTCTTCATGGTATCGGAGTTGCATCTCTCTTGAATCCTTTCAAATTCTTTTTTTCTGTTTTCCGGTGGCAATTATGCCCTTTGTCTCCCAGAAAGTGTGTCATTTCTGTGCTGGCAATATTGAATACAACTCTACAACCATCTCAGTTCTTCGGTTGAATGGTATGTAGTATCAGCTATCGTCCCGATCTGTTAATATGCTTGTAGCAGGTCAGGATAAATGGAATATCTTTTGGAGAATTTCACTCCACCGGAGCCTATTGACATACAAGCCTTAGGGTACTGGAAATAATCTGGTAATGTCATTGCTCATTCGATCCATAACCCTCATTGCACCTTTGATCGAGTTTGAAGGCCATTCCGGTTGGGAAGAATAAGCCACTTCCCAGCCAACATAAACCTCCATTGCGGTTTTTTTATTATTACTGAACTAATTCCATTTCTTTCGGATGATGAGATTTTAGCTGCTAGGGTTGTTACGTCGGATTTGGGTGGTGGGGGTCGATGTGTAGAAGTAACTAGAATTGTGGGACCTTGTTGTAATTATTTATGTTGGAGTGAATACCATTATACAAATGTGGTGCCAGTATCTAGTATGTTTGCTTTTTTTTTTTATGACTTACCATTATTGATATCCTACATGGACATGATAATTAATATCCAGATATTTCTCCTATACTGAATCTAATTGGAAACATTCTTAGAACAGGGAACTCCCACCTTATCATTTTTTTAGTGTAGTTTTGCGAATACTAAGGCCACTTGGACCTCAGATCCTGCAGTCACTTATACAGTTTGTCAGTTTATTTCATAAAGTATAAACTGCTTAAGTTTTATTTTCCTCGATAACCTCATCTTTCTGAATTCAAACGTGCAATTCTCTTTTTCTCACTTCAGTATCCACCCTATGGAGCTCTATTTTTCTGTTTTGCTAGCAGTAGAGGTTGGTATCCTGTTTGCCTCTGGGTGCTCCAAAGGGCTAGAGGCCTTGCTACTCCATCACTGCCACAGTCTGAGCTCTTGGGGTAGTGAGTGGGATCAGTCCTTGGTCTTGAGGGGACATCTCTTGCGGGCTCTCTCTATAGAGCTCAGGCCTTCACCTGCTGGCTTGCGGTCTCCTAGAAACCTTTTTCCTTCGGAAGTTGTCTCCTTGGTGTGGCATGCCTCTTCTCTAAGGGAAAAGAAATGGGCTCGCTGGAAGCATTCCATGGGGTTCTGTGGGAACGAGCTTGGAATAGGGGACATGAGGGCGGAGTCCTTTGATGAAGGCTGCCATGATGACCTCATAGTTGTTCTCCCTGACCTGCATGCTCTCCTCATTGAACCTGGTCATGGAGTCGTAGAAGGTCTTCTCTAGCTTTTGCCTGATATTCAGGTTATGGGCTACTATTTTGACTAGGGGCCTTGCATAGTTGTTAAGGTGGCGCCTAGGTGAGAGGCGAGACTGTGACGCCTTAACGTTGTGTAAGGCGCTGAAAATGCCGTGAGAACCTAAGGAGAGAGGCGTGAAAAAGGCGAGCGCCCGGTACTTTTTTAAGAAAAAAAGCGAATTTCAGGGCTAAAAAGGTCAAACCCATGTTTAATATCATTAAACCTACGCTTTTTACCCCAGCCCGCCCCTTTATTGCTCGCCTAGCATGTCGGGCTTTCGCCTAGGCGCCCGGGCGACCCTACCTCGCTTTGGCTTCGCCTTACGCCTTAATAACTATGGGGCCTTGAAGGGACAAAACTGGCCAGAAACTGTTCTGCTTGTTGGCCGAAGGAGGAGATGAAAATTGGGGCAAGTTCTTGAATACACAATCATGCTCTCTTTTAGGTAGACTGGGAACTGTGGGAATATTAATGAGAATTTTAGGAGCATAGTTAAAAGTAAGTTTTCATTTTTTTTATTTTTATTTTAAGCTACACCTGTAATTAGTGTTGTCCAATTATTAAGTGTGACTTTTGTGAGTTGATGGTTTACTATTTTGAAACTATCTCCTCTTTTTTCGGATAATAGAAGAGTTATTCTCTCTTTCTTGTCTTCTTTAAACTCTTCTTCAGGGTATCGGTGTTGCATCTCTCTTGAATCCTTTCAAATTCTTTTTTCTCGTTTTCCGGTGGCAATTATGCCCTTTGTCTCCCGAGAAAGTGTGTCATTTCGTGCCGGCAATATTGAATACAACTCTACAACCATCTCGGTTCTTCGGTTGAATGGTATGTAGTATCGCCTATATATCGTCCCGATCTCGTTAATATGCTTGTAGCGAGGTCGGGATAAATGGAATATCTTTTGGAGAATTTCACTCCACCGGAGCCTATTGACACAAAATACAAGCCTTAGGGTACCGGAAATAATGCGGTAATGTCATTGCTCATTCGATCCATAACCCTCATTGCACCTTTGACCGAATTTGAAGGCCATTCCGGTTGGGAAGAATAAGCCACTTCCCGCCCAACATAAACCTCCATTGCGGTTTTTTTATTATTACCGAACTAATAATTCCATTTCTTTCGGTGATGAGATTTTAGCTGCTAGGGTTGTTACGTCGGATTTGGGTGGTGGGGGTCGATGTGTTAGAAGTAACTAGAATTGTGGGACCTTGTTGTAATTATTTATGTTGGAGTGTGATGAAGTCGAATATCACTACGGGTCCAAACAACCTACAGGACGATTCAAACAAGAACGAAACAATGGGGATCGTGATTTGGTATGATTAAGGCGAGCACGAGAGTTAGTTTCTCTCAAGTTGCCTACGTATCCAATAGTTGAATTGAAATCAAGTCATTCGTAGTTCCTTAGGGTTGTTTATATAGGGAGGCGTCTTACCTCTTTTCTTGTCAAACAAGTCGTATATCCTTAAACCCTAAGGATCATCACGTGTTTATCCCTAGCGAAAGATAATTATGGTTATATTCCAATTACGGGATTTTCTTCCGGTAATCCGGGGATTCTCCTATAATAAATAACACATGTGTTATTTATCACTTAAAGAAAGAGCCGGTCGGCCTTCGATGGGCTCCTCAGGCCAGCTCGACCTGATCTGAATATCCTGCCTCCAGACTAGACCGAGCTGCACTGCAGTGCGGTAGTCGGGAGGGTCATGTACATACCTCCCTCATGGGGTAGGGTCTTACTGGTGTGGGGCTCCTGGCCCTAAATGCCTCCCTCTTATCTTTCTCTCTCATTCTTGGGATGTTATAAGAGTGACACGTGGCCGAGTCTATTTTCACCATCGTCATAAGCCCCCGGGTCCGGCCGGACTACTAGGAGCTGGGTAGACACGAGATCGGTTCGGACGTTCCAAAATAACATGCTTATCGTGACACGTGTCCTTGCTACCGTTTAGGCGCCGCATTGAGTGCGAGAAACGAAGCGTCGTGACACAATAATGGGGCGGTTATTCCAAGGCTTCTTTTTGGGGTTTTATAACTCTAGTCTCATCAATCCTTTCGGACGTTACTCTTTAAATCAAGTGTGAAGTCGGGACGGTTGCCATTCCATTCTTCCATTTCTCCGATTTCTCAAGTAAGCTTTCTTTCTTTTCTTATTCTTCTAAGTCTTTTTCGTTGTTAATGAGCGAGCCTATAATTCTTGCGATAGTTCCATTGAGGCGTTATTTGAGTCAGAGCCGGAATTGGAGGAAGAAATCACCACTACCGGGGTCAATATCGAGAGACCTCCTCTTTCTTTTTTCAATCCTCCCCCTTCTTCCTCATCTTCTAGATTCGTCCTTTCCCTTAAAGCCTTTATGGCTCTGAAATCACAGGCGGCCTGCCATGGCATCGATACCAAAATAACTCCCACAGATTTGACCCGCATCTGTAAACAATACAACCTAACGAATCCACTTTTCAAACCCATTATCCCGGCTCCCGGTGTTTACGCTTATCAAGCTCCGGCGGGGGCGCGCTTGTGTATAGGGAGCGACTTTTATGCGGTTTGCGGTTCCCTATCTGCCCGGCCATTTTGTACGTCCCGGAGCATTACGACCTAGGGTTGGCCCGGATCGTGCCCAACGGAATAAGGGCAATAGTGGGTTTTGCCATTTGGTGTAGATGTGCTGCATCCCCTTCAAAGTCCAAACATTTCGATTGTTCTTTCGGCGCAAACAAGTGCACAGGCGGTGGGTATTCTTGCTTCCCTCGTCGGGGGGATTTCATGCCCGATGTTCAATTTACGAGCCGGGAGATACTTCATATAAAGGTTGGAAGACCAGATTCTTCTTCGTATGTCCGAGAGGTGACTCGGAACACTGGGCGAGGTGGAACTCTTCGGATGCGGACGGCGATCCACGACCAGCGCGTGGATCGGAAGCTGTTGGACGACATTCGCGAAGTGGGGTTTATATCGAGAGAGAAAAAGTACTCTTACGAGATGATCTTGGCCGCCCAGTTGTCTACTGCGGGCCCTGACCCGTACAAGGAGTTAGATAAGGAAGAGTACAAGATATGTAGGGCTTTAATGTACGTTCCTTTTTGTACTTTACTATTTGTAAAATATCTTCTAACATTTCTTATTACTTATTCGCGTGTCTTCTTTTGCCGATCTCTTGGAGGATGTGAATGACGAAGTGGTTCCTCCTGTTAACCCTGAAGAGCCTAACCAGGAGTCGAGCGACGGGGAAAGTATAGAGCCGGGGCATCTTCGAGCTGCTGGGACTGTCCTGACCCCTACCTCAGCCCAACTCCTATCCCGACAACCAGATGACTCATCTGGGGAAGTGGAGAGGATAAATGTGGATGAAGATCAGGAGACAAGGGAGGATGCGATCGAGCCTAGTCGGAAGAAGAAGGTAGTCTCCCCCTCAACCCGGAAAAGTCGATCCAAGAAAAGGAAAGCGGCTCGGCAGACCATAGAGAACGTTGAGAGTTCTCTGCGAGGAGCAAACTTCCCCGGGACATAATCGGTTGTACGAGTTTGTCGGACCAAGACACATTTGCGGTGGTAAGCTCTTGAATAAATATGCCTGTCTTTCTTGTTTGTCTTTCTTCCTCTTGACTTTTTCTTTGTCCTTTGCAGGGAGCTCGGGTCGGTCGGGAGTTCTGGATCGCCTTGCGAGTCCGCGGCGAGCAAGGAGGCTGCGGGGAACAATTGAGGAGCTCCGAGCGAGTCGTGAAAGGCACGAGAGAAGCCTCCAAGACTAAGGACCGGGAGATTGCGGCTACGAAGAAGGAGCGGTCGAGACTAGGACCAAGTGCCTTCTTGAACTCCGGGCCAAGCATGATGAGTATGTAGCGGAGAACTCGAACTCGGGCGGCGGCGGCCAAGGTCCGGGCTGAACTCACTACTCGGAAGCTTCTCTTCTGCTCGGGATGCCCGAGTTGTGCATGAGTATAAGTCCTCCGATCATCTAGCCGGAGCTGCGAAGGTCTTGCTTTGAACCTGTCATGCAACATGGGTATACAACGGGTGTGGACGAGGCAAAGGAACAACGTCACGAGTTGATTCTCTCGACCTTGTGCATTATCGTTCCATGTACAAGGAAGGAGCGAGGTCGGATCTATGATGCCCGGGCGAGCGAGTTTAAAGCGGCGAAGACATTGGTGCCAAATACGCCCGACGTCGTCCCGGCTCCTCGAGTGCGTGCCCACTCCATCTTCGACGGAAGCGAGAATCCGAGAACCCGGACACGACATTTCATCCTTGTTATTGTTTTCTGAAAACTTTGAAACTTTTTTGTTGTCCAAGTTTATGTACTTTATTTATACTTTGTGGTGCCACCTTGCTACGTTTTGTACTTTGGCTTTACTTTATACTTTGTTTATTTTGGGTTTGACTTCGTCTTATGGATGCCCCCTTCCCCCACGGTATGGCTTGCATTGCGACGGTTTGGATGACATACTAAGTCTTGATAAAACTTTGTCGACTGCGGACTCGGGAGGTTTGACTAAGTCTTTAACCTTACGAGTATAACCTGGCTCGGTTAAAACTACGTCCTTGTGGCTTCGAGGACTCGGGAAGCTTGTGGTATTCAAGCTTTCGAGTCGACTTGCGGGACTCGGTTAAATTCGGCACGACTGCGGACTTAGGAGGTTTGACTTTTGCAAACCTTCGAGTATAACGACTCGGTTAAAACCACAATCGACTTGAGGACTCGGGAAGCTTGTGGTATTCAAGCTTTCGAGTCGACTTGCGTTTGGACTCGGTTAAATTCGACTTGAGGACTCGGGAAGCGACGACTTGCGGGACGGACTTAGGAGGTTTGACTTTTGCAAACCTTCGAGTATAACGACTCGGTTAAAACACTGTCCCGACTTGAGGACTCGGGAAGCTTGTGGTATTCAAGCTTTACGGTCGACGAGTCCGACTTGCGAGGACTCGGTTAAATTACGGACTCGACGACACACGGACTTAGGAGGTTTGACTTTTGCAAACCTTCGAGTATGACGACTCGATTAACAAAAATTCAATCACAGTACATAATATAACAATATATAACATGAAAGAATCATATATTTATTAGAACTCAAAGGTGTTTGATAACACTTTTATTGAAAAAGACAACATAAAATGGAAAGATAGAATCGAGCCTGGATTCGTTTTAGGCATAAAACTTTCTAAGGTTCTTTGGCATTCCAGCTTCTTGGTACGGTCTGGCCATTCGCGTTAGCTAGCTGGTAAGCACCTTTTCCATGAACTTTAACCACTCTGTACGGGCCTTCCCAGTTCGGGTTAAGCTTTCCACAGGGACCACCGCTTGCGACCTCGTTCTTCCTTAGTACCAAGTCTCCTTCCTTGAATTAGGAATGCTTAACCTTAGAATTGTAGTATTGGGATATTTTTCGTTTGTATCTTTCCATCCGGATATAGGCCACTTCCACGGCTTCTTCCAAGTTGTCCTTGGCATGCACGAGCTCGGTGTCTGGTGCGCGATTTGTGTGGAGCTCGGTCCTCGGGGAGGGGAGCCCTATTTCGGCCGGAATGACTCGCTTCACATCCATAAGCTAAAGCAAAAGGAGTTTCTCCGGTAGGCGAATTTGGAGTCGTTACGTACGCCCAAAGGATGTTAGGCAAATGCTCGACCCGTGCTTGTCCCTCTTCTTCCGATCTCTTCTTCAACCCAAACTTGAGCTGCTGTTGGTCCGCTCTACACGGCCATTGGCACGAGGATAGCCGACGAGAGGTGAAATGTTGGACTATACCCAACTCGGCACACCATGACACTTGTCCCTGTCTTCAAGCGTGTTCCATTGTCCGACACGAGGATCTTGGGTATCCCAAAGCGACGAGACGATGTTTTTCCACAAAAATTTCGTATGGACTTTGCGGTGATGGTGGTCAAGGCCTCGGCCTCCACCCACTTAGTAAAGTAATCGACAGCCACGACAAGAAACTGTAAGTTACCTGGAACTCGGGGAAGAGGCCCAACCAGGTCTACCCCCCACTGATAAAAGGGCCAAGGAGAGACCAAAAGAATCATATTCTGCGCTGGCCGGTGTGAGAAGTTATCATGCACCTGGCATGACTTGCACCTCAGTACCAAGTCGTTTGCGTCGTTTTGCATAGTTGGCCAATAATACCCGAACAAGCGGCATTTACGAGCTAGTGTCCGGGCTCCTGCGTGGTTTCCGCAAATGCCGAGGTGGATTTCCCCGAGTAGATAATTTCCTTCTTCACGGGTAGCGCACACGAGCCATGGTGATATAAACGACCGTACGTATAGGATATCATCAAAGAGAGCATACACTGCTTGCACGTAGCTTGATCTTCGGACCGAATCTTGTCGGTTGGCGAGAATACCGTGTTTTAGATAAGAGGTTATGGGGTCCATCCAGGTGGCTTGTTGGCTAATCGGTTGTACTTCGTTCAAAACATAACTTCGTTCGGTCGAATTTGTTCCACGAACTTTTTTATACGAGAAAAAATTAGATGCCAACTTGGAGAGGGCATCGGCTTTTTTGTTCTTGGATCGAGAGACACGCTTTCTATATGGGTCGACTTGAAGTTTTTTAGCAAAGCTGTGTCTTTGCTTGCCAAGTATTTCTTCATTGATTCCTCCTTCGCCTCATATTCACCCTTGATGTGGTTAACCACCAGCGGGAGTCACCGAATACGTGCGGGTTATACGCCCTTAGCTTGTTGGCTAATCGGAGCCCGGTAATTAAAGCCTCGTATTCCGCCTCGTTGTTTGTAGCCGCAAAGTTGAAACGCGGTGCATACGGGAATTCTTCTCCCTTCGGACCCGAGGAGCAAGAGGCACACTCCCTGCTCCTTCTTTTCCCGATGCTCCATCTACAAAAAGGGTCCGGGTATCGACTGTCCTATCAGTTGTTCTTTATCTGTCTCGACTGAATTCCTTCGACCAAGAAGTCGGCTAAAGCACGGGCTTTGACGGCGGTTCGGGGTTGGTAGTCCGGATCATATTACGCCGGCTCGATCACCCGTCCGGCTAGTACGCCGAGGTATCGGGTCGCGCCAAGATCGACGCGAGAGGTTGGTGCCGTGACCACGGTGATGGAATGTGCTTGGAAGTATGGTCGTAACTTTCTTGAGGCGTGTACCGAGCCAAAGCTAGTTTTTCCGCGTTCGTGTACACGAGTTCGGTCCATGTAAAGCCCACGCTTACATAAAACACGGGTGTTTGTATGTGTCCTTCTTCTACGATTAGGACCGCACCGATTGCCTCATCAACTGCGCAAGTATAAAAGCGAGTTTCTCCCTCCTGGGGAGATGTCAAAGTTGGTAGCTCGGCCAAGTACTCCTTCAAATCGTCAAATGCCTTCGTTGTCCTTATTCCCTTTGGAAGGGACTTGCTTTCCTCAGGATTTTAAAGAATGGTAAAGCACGTTGCGCCGACTTGGATAGGAACCTACTCAGGGCGGCCATGCGGCCGGTCAACCTTTGCACCTCCTTGATGCTTCTGGGTGGTGGCATTGTTCTTAAGGCTTCAACCTTGTCCGGGTTAGCCTTAATTCCTTCTTTTGAAATCATGTAACCCGGGAATTTACACGACGACCCCAAATGTACACTTTTTTTTGGGTTAAGTTTCATTTGGAGTCTGCTGAGTACCTCAAACACTTCTCGGACGTCGGTCATGTGCGATCGAGAGACTGCTCTTGATCAAGAGATCATCCACATAGACTTCCATGCACTTCCCAATTTGTTTCTCGAAGATTTTATTCTTGCTCTTTGATAAGTGGCGCCCGCGTTTTTTAATCCAAACGGCATAGTGACGTAACGAGAAAGTTCCTTCTTACGTGATGAATGCCGTCTTCTCTGCATCGTCCGGGTCCATGGCAATCGGTGGTAGCCTTTGTATGCATCTAGAAATGCGAAGATTTCAAACCCAATTTGTTGAGTCAACTAACCGTCGATCTTAGGCGGGGGGTAACAATCTTTGGGACATGCTTTGTTCGGAGTCGGTAAAATCTACGCACATTCGCCGGCTCCCCCGGCTTTTTTACTAGGGCCCGGGTTGGCGAGCCAGGTCGGGTAAAATACTTCACGTATGATCCCGGCTGTAATAACTTCTCAACTTCCCTTTGAATGGCCTCCATTCGGTCTTTTGCAAAGCTTGTCTTTTCTTTTGCCTAATCGGTTTCCGGGCTGGGTCCACGTGCAACCTGTGCAGAGCCAGCTCGGGGGACAAGCCTGGCATGTCATCCGTCTTCCACGCAAACACGTCTTTAAACTCCTTTAAGATCTCAACAAGCTCTGTTTTAAACCGATCTGGGATCCATGACCCTATGTTGACTGACAAGCTTTCTTGTTCCTTTCCCAAATTCACTACCTCGATTTTATCATCTGATGACCAACTTTCCTCTTCCTCTGGGAGCAACTCTTCCACGGATACTGTTGTACCATCATTCTTCCGTTTACGGTGGCCGTGTAACGGCTCTGGTTGTTTCAACGTCACCTTTGACCTCTATTTGTCCCCTCCCGGGTCGGGAACTTCAAACTAATGTGAGCCGGAGAGATCACCGCTCGCGGATCTATTAGGGCGGGTCGCCCCATGATAACATTGTGGGCGATGGGGCCACGACTACCACATAGCTCACCATAAGGATCTGTCCCGAGGTGCTTTCCCAAAAGTAGTTGGTAAAGTGATCATACCCGTGGGGTGGGACGGTGGCCACTGCAAACCCGAACGGCGGGGATGATACGGGGGCTAGCTCGCATCTTTTAACTTCATGGTTTGAAACACATTGTAGTACGGCACATTATTTGCACTTCCGGTGTCTACACAAATACGCTTCACCGTATGTTTATTGATTACCGCCTCGATAACCAAGCCTTCATTATTGCTTACGAGGGGGAGAGGATCGCGAGGGCCATAAAAGACCTCCCCGGACAACCTTTGTCTCTTTCCTGAGTCGGTCCTGGTCGGTGCCCGGTTACCACTCTGCTCCTCTGGTCGGGACGGTGTACTCGGACCGCCTGAGATGGTATTAATGGTATTAATGGGGCGATTATCTGGCTGGCCCTCCGGTCCTGGGGACGGATCCTCCTTCGTCTGTACTCATCCTTTCGGTCATGACCGAAATCTCTCCTCTTATATTCCCGTCTTCCCCTAGGTTCGGGGTGACGGGACCTATCTATGACCTCATCGAGTTTCCCTTCCATAACAGCAGCGTCGATCTCTCTGTAAATCCCTGCACTGCTCTGAGTCGTGACCAATGTCTTCATGAAACTTACAGTATTTTGTCTGATCCCTTTTTTCCCGGGGACCCTTCATAGGAGGTGGAGCACGGGCAATACCTTTTTCTGCATTATGGCGAGGACACGCTCGCGTGATGCATTCAAAGGGATAAAGTCCCTCTCTTGAAGGGCTCCTTTCTTCCCGAGTCGGTCGGTTATGGGCGCGGCCACTCGGTCCCATACCGGTTTACGCTTTCTATCGGATACGTCATCGACCTCTCTTTTTAGGAGCTTCCGACTCCTCTTTAAACGGTTGGCCTCTTCACCTTGACAGTGTTTATATGCCAGATCCATACACTCATCCATAGATTTCGGAAGTCGACCATTGAGTTTTGCATACAATCTACCTTCTCGCAGACCTGCTACGAAAGAGGTGATCAGGAGGTGTTCATCAGCATTCCCGACCTGCCTAGATTCCTCATTGAATCTTTTCAGGTACTGCAGCACTGTTTCTTCTTTTTTCTGACGAATTGTGAGGAGGTACGTGACATTCCTCTGGAAGGGTTTAGCGGTGACAAAAGCTTGCAAAAATTTTCTTGCCAGGGTTTCAAAATTCTCAATAGATCGAGGTGGTAATTTCCGGAACCACTCACGAGCCCTGCCCGTGAGTAAGGCCGGGAAGGCTTTGCACTTCATCTCCTCGGGCGCACAGTCTAAATTCATGTGTGTTAGATACTGAAAGAGATGATCCTGGGGATCTTTCGTTCCGTCATATGGTTCCAGTTTTGGGATCTTAAATCTTTCAGGACGTGGATAGTTCAAAATCTGCTCTGAGAACGGTGATTCGATGGAGAGATCGTCCGTTTTCTTTCCCAGGATCCCGTCTAATTCCGCCCTGGCGACCTCACGGGCACGAGCCTTAATCTGTTTATCTTTGCGTGTGGGAGGTGGAGGAGAGAGTTTCTCCTCTATCCTCCTTATTTGCCGGAGTTACCCTTCGGATCCACGTTTTGTGGAGCTTCCTCTTCTCGCCCTTTTAGGGCCAAACCTAGAACACTTTTGAAAGCGGGAACAT
Organism: Gentiana straminea; assembly: GCA_036785695.1. Classification (NCBI taxonomy): domain Eukaryota; kingdom Viridiplantae; phylum Streptophyta; class Magnoliopsida; order Gentianales; family Gentianaceae; genus Gentiana; species Gentiana straminea. The sequence continues at coordinate 1,015,381 of JAVUPR010000340.1, forward strand.
CTAAATTACGCAATGCATCCAGCAAAGCCTGTTGTGCTGGATCCGCCAGCGTCTCCTCTGGGTTGATTTGATGTTGGCTAGTAGTTTCCGTGGGGTCTACTTCCCCGGCGTCTCTAGCTGCCGCCGTTTGGGTCCTTTTTCCAGTATTTTTTGGTTGTACCATCGCTGTTTCTTGATCAAATCGTAACAAAAAGGCCCTCGCTTCTAGCGCCAATTGATGAAGTCGAATATCACCTACGGGTCCAAACAACCTCAGGACGATTCAAACAAGAACGAAACAATGGGGATCGTGATTTGGTATGATTAAGGCGAGCACGAGAGTTAGTTTCTCTCAAGTTGCCTACGTATCCAATAGTTGAATTGGAATCAAGTCATTCGTAGTTCCTTAGGGTTGTTTATATAGGGAGGCGTCTTACCTCTTTTCTTGTCAAACAAGTCGTATATCCTTAAACCCTAAGGATCATCACGTGTTTATCCCTAGCGAAAGATAATTATGGTTATATTCCAATTACGGGATTTTCTTCCGGTAATCCGGGGATTCTCCTATAATAAATAACACATGTGTTATTTATCACTTAAAGAAAGAGCCGGTCGGCCTTCGATGGGCTCCTCGGAGCCGGCTCGACCGATCCGAATATCTGCCTCCCGGACTAGACCGAGGCTGCGCTTTGCGGTGCGGTAGTCGGGAGGGTCATGTACGGACCTCCCTCATGGGGTAGGGTCTTGCGGTGTGGGGCTCCTGGCCCTAAATGCCTCCCTCTTATCTTTCTCTCTCATTCTTGGGATGTTATAAGAGTGACACGTGGCCAGGTCTATTTTCACCATCGTCAGAGTGAATATCATTATACAAATGTGGTGCCAAAGTATCTAGTATGTTTGCTTTTTTTTAATGTGATGAAAATTTCGGTTAACTTAATTATAAAAGGATCTTTCATTTATCCTTTTCTTTTGTATGTCTTTTGTTTTAACGCAGTTACCGTATTGGAGCATATGTAATGAACCATTTATATATTGTACTATTGCAATTTAATGCAGTGCAATTTGTGAGCTCCTGCCAAGAAGAGGAAATATTGAGCTTTGTGCGAAACATTCTGAGCCATGTGTTTCAGCCTGACGGTGTTTGAGGAGAAATTCGACGATATTTGTCATACTAGTTTCATACATCCAGCGAAAGGTGCCGTGTCTCGCAATGAATATGTACGCTTCAATTCTGAGATTTACATTTGATGCTGAACTTATGGTTTTATTATTGCTGCCCTGTCTGTTAAAGTATTATTTGGATATTATGGCCTGCTAGGACCATCCTTGTATTGACACCCACACATTCACTTATTTTAACTTTTGTGTATTTGTTTTGAGGTGTTTGGGAGCAGGTGACAAAATGAAATTTAGCTCTGTACTCATTGTTTTACACACATGTCCTAAGACTATAGACCATGAATTTTTTGTATGTTGGAAAAAAAAAAAGGGTTTATTATTTGCACCACCGATGTTCTATCTGCTGCCCCTCCCCCCCACCTACCGGTGCACTAAATTTTCACAGAATCGATTCTGTGAAAGTTGATTTTGTGAGCCAAGAATCGACTTCGCATAGAGTCTATTCAGGATCTCGACCAAAACTCATTTTTTTTCTCAAGAACGAAAGCGAAGATTTTAGGGCTAGAACTAAAGTTTACCGTATTGAAAACGAAAACCCTGGGAACGACCGTCTTCTTCCGGTGATCGATTTCTTCTACTATCGTCTGCACAAACGGTAATTCGATTATCCGCACGGTTGAAGATTCTGTTCTTCCTCTTCCTTGCTCTTCCTTCCTGCGTTGCCCATCTTTGCGTACCTCTTCAGAAATTTCCGTGTGATGCTTTATTTTTTTTATTTTTAGTTAGGGTGGATTTATTTATAGAGAAAAAGGATAATTATTTCCTTAAAATAATTTCCATGAGTTTTTTTTTTTTAAATATTTAATTTAGGTAAATAGAAATTAGGTTAAATAAATAATTAAACCCAATTTACTATCTTACCCTTACTAAAAATCCGGGGTGTTACATGTAGGACTAACCAGGCTCATGACATCCTTATCAGGCCCAATTTGTTGCAATTGCTTTAAGAAATAAAAAGAAAAATATTTAGAAGTAATACAAAGATATTAGTATAAAATTTAGATTGAAAATTCACCTGATAATGGTTGGTCCACTCAATGATTGGTATAGAAGGCGCGACACAAAGATTACCTTCCGTAGATTGCTGCAAAAAAGCAACACAAATAAACAAAAAAACTAGTATACAATATAAAGTATAAGATATACGTTAAAAGATAATATATATATAGACCTCAACACATATACGGGTAATCTTGAAGATGTGGAATTTGCTAGACTTTTATCAGTTGACCTCTTCTTCACGGGGAAATTATTGCGTAGTACATACCTACGTGCGGATAGCGTGTACGCGCTCAATCTCTACCATCGGTTTACAACCTGATGGATAAGCGCATGTGTGGTTCGATCGTTTTCGTGGTCAATTCATCCATATTACTCTCTCCATGCAATAATTTCCCCTTCACGGGGCTCTTCTAGACCACTTTTTAACCTTTTCCCTGAAGTAGACTTGACCTTTTGCTTTAATGCCTTTGAACAGCTTCATCAATCAACATCTCATTTTCATTCAATTCAATAATCTTTTCTTGTGAGATCTGATCAACCGAATCTTTGCTTGTAATATTATTGTATGATCCACCGCTTCAAGCATTTTCAACATGCCATCTTTTGCAATATTGTCATAGGCCTCATCTGTCTCAACAACTTTTGTAACTAACTGTGTAAAGATAATCTACACAATTCTTTATACCTCATACTAAACAACACTTTATAGGATCCAAATTGCGTTTACTTTTTTAAAAGAGTCTTCAATCACTCTATATCCCGTCTTTGCTCTACGTGTCCATCTCTTTATTATGTATTCACTAGGAATCCTCAAAACATTTCCCAGGCTAAACAATTTCAAAATACAAGAACATAAAATACCACCAAATTCAAACTTTCTACAAGTGCAATCAAACTTGTTGTTAGAAGCATAAAAAATGACAGTGTGATGGCAATGTTTTCCTGGAGGGGTAATCCCAAACTTTCTAATTGATCCAACCACACCACAATCATGACAACTACTATCAAGGGACGACTTGCACCATTCCTTTTCAAAGCATTCAAATACTTCAGGTGTATAAACACTAGCTGCTGTTTTTAATTAGGAGCTCACAAGGATATTTCAATGCTGGAAAACTTATATTAGCTTTGAAATCAACTTTTAACTCATTATATCATAGATCTTCAATCAACCTCTCAAAGTGAGTCAAAAATTCTAAAAACTTGTACTTACCTCTCACTTCTTTGGGTTGTTGTCATGTTTGCACAAAATACTTTCCTGCCATACACTAATGCCCATTTATCTTTTATGCAAAACTTTCTCTTCAACCACTCATTATTGATGAGACCATATTTTTCTAGCATCTTATCCCATTGTTTGACAAACTCATCCTCCTCCTCAAAGTCATAAATGCATCGACTTAAATCACGAGAAAAACTTTTGTGTCCACGAAAAACACTACTTAAATGATTAGCGGCGTTTTGATAGATGTTGTGTTTCGTGCCATCTCGAAACAAGTGCTAGCTTAAGTGATATGAAAACGAACGATCTAGATTGAGATAAACCAAAAGACTTACACGAAATTTGGAAGAAGCAGGATAAAACGAGCACAAACTTAGATCAACCCTCGGAATCAGCACTTCGGGTTTCACCAAGTTGAGAACGCCGCACAAAAGTTGCTCAGACTTTTGATAAGTTCTCAAGTTAAAACATTCACCCAATCAGCAAGGTAAAATATTTAACTCACAAGTTCCAATCACTGAAACTCAAATTATGTATATAAAGTTTTTCACTCAAATATTGTCTAAGTATTACAAGTAATAAGCATGGCTTATATAGACTTCAAGGAAAGTAAACTAAAGCAAAACTTCCAATGTGGTACAAGTGTTTCACCTCAATTTCGATGTGGGATAAAAAGATAGACCCCAAATCGATTTGGGATACATAAGGCACGAAAATTGAGGCAATTTTTGGACATAGGAAAGCTTACTCCAAAAGTGGAAAGTTGAGTTTCCCAAAATTAAGGTGAAAATGGTATCGGTTTTTCGGAGGGTTAAAAAGGTAGGACATCGAAGTTTAAGGTTTGGGATACCCTTCAAAGGTAGGGAATGTAAGGATGGAAGTTTCAGAAAACCAAAATAGTAAGTGAAAGTCGGGTTGGCTTCTCGTAGGCTATTTTAGGAAAGGTTACCAGAAATAGAATAAAACTTCCCCAAACCCCTTTATCCCCAATTACAAGTTATCATTGAAAAAATAGACAAGTCTTTATTCTTAAACTCCCCAACGAGTTCCTTAGAAGTTGCCAAAACAAGGTTCTTCACAGCTTCCTCGAATCTTCTCTTTCGAGCTCTCGTAACTGGGCCATCTTGCATGTGAAGTGGATCCGCACTTACACTATCCTCAAGACCGACATTTGAGATTTTTTGATATGTATCACTCCCTCCCGGTTGGAAAGGATCTGTCCTCAGACATGAAGCTGCTGTATAAGGTAATAAGTCGGCAACATTGAAGGTAGGAGATATATTCCATTCCGGAGGAATGTCGAGCTTGTAAGTGTTGTTGTTGATACGTTCCAATATACGAAATGGATCATCCCCACGTGCATTGAGCTTTGATTTGCGAAGGTGTGGAAATCTATCTTTGCGGAGGTGTAGCCACACCAAATCTCCCGGTTCAAAAATCACTCTTTGCGCCCTTTGTTTGCATGCTTTGCATAGCTCTCCGTGGCTTTTTCCACATTCGACCTTGCTTTCTCATGAAGTGTCTTCACCGGCTCGGCTTTAGCTTCACCATCCAAGCTAACCTGTTCACCTGGAGGAAGAGGAACAAAATCAAAAGGAGTAGATGGTAAAAACCCATAAACAAGTTCGAACGGTGCAAATTGAGTAGGCGAATGCTTAGCGCGATTATACGCAAACTCCACATAAGGCAAACATGATTCCCAGTTTCTTACATTGCTTTTCACAACAGTACGAAGTAATTAACCCAAGACACGATTGACAACTTCGGTTTGACCATCTGTTTGTGGCTGAAAAGAAGTCGAAAATAGCAAATATGTACCCAAGCGCATCCATAACACACTCCAAAAATGACTCACAAACTTCGTATCACGGTCACTCACTATTGTACAAGGAATCCCATGTAAACGAACTATCTCCTTAAAGAACAAATCAGTCACATAAGACGCGTCATTTGTCTTAGAACACGGAATAAAATGAGCCATCTTAGAAAAACGATCGACTACCACAAACACAGAGTCTTTCCCGATCCTAGACCTAGGTAATCCTAACACGAAATCCATTGAAATATCGGTCCAAGGAGTCGTAGGAATAGGTAAAGGAGTATACAATCCATGTGGTTTCGGTTTCGACTTTGCATGCTTACACACTAGGCACGATTCACAAAACTTAGTCACACCGAACGCATTCTAGGCCGGTAAAAATGTGTACGCAACATTTCCAATGTTTTATCAATCCCAAAGTGTCCCATTAACCCTCCCCACGAGATTCTCTTAACAATAGCTCACGCATTGAAGTCCTAGGAACACACAGCTTATCTCCTTTGTACAAAAACCCATCATGTATAGAATACACGGGAAAAATGGAAGATGGACACTTAGCATACACATCGCTAAAATCAATATCTTTAGGATATAATTCTTTAATACTCTCAAACCCAAACAATTTCGATTGCAAAGACGTGATTAATGAATGACGCCTAGACAACGCATCCGCAACGACATTGTCTTGTCCTTTTTTTTTAAACTTTATGACATACGGAAAGGATTCGATAAACTTAATGTACCGAATATGTCTTTTACTCAATTTACTTTGACCTTTAAGATATTTTAACGACTCGTGGTCCGTGTGAATAATAAACTCTCGAGGTCGAAGGTAATCGCCATGTTTGCAAACAACGAATTAACGCGTACAATTCTTTATCATACGTCGAATAATTCAAGTGAGCACCTTTCAACTTTTCAGAAAAATATGCAATGGTGCGTTTCTCTTGCAATAAAACGCCACCCACACCCACACCCGAAGCATCGCATTCTAACTCAAACACTTTATCGAAATCAGGTAATGCAAGTATAAGTGCAGAAATAAGTTTAAGTTTCAAGAGTTTGAAAGACTCCCTTTGGCGATCTCCCCAAGTAAAAGGAGCGTTTTTGCGGATGAGTTCCGTTAATGGAGCAGCAATGGTGCTGAAATCCTTCACGAAACGTCAGTAGAAGCCCGAAAAGCCTAGAAAACTTCGAACATCAGCCACGGTATTGAGTGTAGGACACTCCTTGATAGCTCGGATCTTTTCTTGGTCGACCTCCACTGCATCTGCACTCACTACAAAACCAAGAAATACAACTCGATCCAAACAAAAATCACACTTCTTGAAGTTCGCATATAACTTAGCACGCCTTAATGTGTCTAGGACGTCTTGTAAGTGTGCAACATGTGTATCAAGTGTGGTGCTATAGACCAATATATCATCAAAATATACGACCACAAAATGACCAATAAACTCTCGTAGGACCTCATTCATTAAGCGCATAAATGTGGACGGTGCATTCGTAAGTCCAAACGGAATAACTAACCACTCGTAGAGTCCAAATTTAGTTTTAAAAGCGGTTTTCCACTCATCACCCTCACGGATACGAACTTGATGATATCCACTTCGCAAATCAATTTTCGAAAAATACTTACTACCGTGCAACTCGTCGAGCATATCATCTAAACGCGGAATCGGATAACGATATTTAACCGTAATATTGTTGATGGCACGGCAATCCATACACATGCGCCACTCCCCACTTTTGTTTGGAACAACTATCACCGGCACGGCGCAAGGACTTAAAGATTCTCGGATCTTTCCTTTCTCCAACTTGACCCCGCAACTTGCCTTTGTATTTCTTTCGTTTCTTTGGGATTTGCTCGATATCTTTGGTCGGTTTGGAAGTGTAGCTCCCGGAATTAAGTCAATCGATGTTCCACACCACGCAAAGGTGGTAATCCACTCAGTTCCTCGCCCGGAAACACATCAGCGTATTCCTGCAAAAGTGAACACAGCACTCGGAAGAGGAGAGGTTAAGTCGTCAAAAGAAACCAAGCATTTAAAACTTGGGACGAATTCCTTAAAAAAAAAAAAAAAAAAACAAAGTTACCACTATTCAACGTGGTAGTGATCAAGTTAGGTTTTGCAAGGAAACTGTGCTTCACACCCTTACTATCTTTCTTTTCAACTTTTATTTTTCCCTCGTGATTTGAGGATCCCGCTCCCCTTACCAAGTTTGCACCATCCTTGTATCACCCTCGTTGGGAAGAATCACACCCTCCCTTACTTTACATTTTTTTTTCGCTCGTCCCTCAATTAGTGAAAATGCGCCCTCCGTTCTTTTTCTCTCCAAATTGACGCCATGATTTTCAACTTTAACTCCCTCAATATCATTTTTTTCTCACGTAAAATCGCAGCTTGCCTAGAACTAACCATACGCAATTGTTCGGAATGAACTTGCGTAGGTGTCATCGGATGCACAGTAATCGTGCGACCATCCAAAGTAAACAACCAAGTGTTAAGACGACCATTATACATCGCTTTTCTATCAAATTGCCATGGTCTACCTAACAACAAATGAGTGACACAAAGTGGTACGACATCACATAAGACTTCATCAACAAGTTTACCGACACGAAACTTAATAACCGCTTGATGTGACACATGAATATCAGCCACATCGTTCATCCATTGCAAGTTATATGGTTGTGCATGCGGTACTAATGGAATCTGAAAATCCTTAACCAAAGTGTTACTTACCAAATTTGCGCAACTCCCGGAATCAATAATTTAGTTGCACGTGCGTCCCGCGATGCCACAGGCTGATTGAAAGATGTTTTCCCGTTGGATAGAATCAACCAACTTAGCATGAACGGCCAAGGTCTTCCGAATAACATAACACACCCCATATGTGTTAGAAGCATGCGCATTCAATTCCTCCTCATGATCATCATCATCGTCCACGTTATCATCTTCGGAATGAGATTCGTATGTTGCACCCGGCACCGCCTGTCCCACAACAGTCATGGTGCGTTTGTTAGGACAATTAACCGCATAATGTCCCTTTCCCTTGCACTTAAATCATTCGATATCCCGAGAACGCCCAAGCAGCCTTGCCTTTATCCGGTGTTAAAATTTTGGAAATCCTTGCTTTATGATTAGAAGAACGTGTTGATCCTCCGACTTGCCTCGAAGGAGCTGTAGTAGAAGAAGTAGAAGATACCCCGGGCTGAAATGAAGGCGTGAAAGAACTCTGAAAACCATAAGGATGATTGGTTTTTGCTCTTTCTTCACGTCTACTCTTTAACCGTCTTTCTGCCATCATGGTGCCATTAACCATGTCATTCAACGACTGATAATTCTGTAGTTCAACTTGGCCTGTGATATCATCTCGTAAACCACATAAAAACCGCTACATGGTCACGTCTTCAGGTTCAGTTATATTAGCCCGAAGCAATGTAACTTGCATTTCCTCGTGAAATTCCTCAACCGATTTTCCCGACTGTGATAACTGCTGCAATTTATAGCCTTGGTCCCGAAAAATAATGATTAGGGACCCATTTGATGCGCATATGTTCGGTCAAAAGTGTCCACGAAGTAATTGGTTGTTCACCCCATCTTCGGCGATTTTCTTGAAAGCTATGCCACCAACTCATCGCATATCCCGTAAACTCCAAGGTAGCAATCCGAACTTTCTTCGCTTCACTATAATCATGAAATGCAAAGATTTGATTCACCTTCATTTCCCACTCGAGATATTTACCCGGATCCGATTTATTGTCAAAGGAATGTATTTTATACTTAAGTCCACGCATACTGTCATCGGGTACACTCTCACAATCCTCGTACTCGTAGTGCTCAGCTATGTCACTGTGTTCCTCATCATCAACCTCACCTCGTCCCCCCACGTCCTCCAACACCACGGCCCCTAACACCCCTACCACGACCACAACCTCTACCAATACCAAACCCATGTTGTTGAAATAATTCTGCAAGATGATCTGCTATGCCTTGCTGCATTTCCTCAAGTTTTCGATTCATATCAGCATTAACCGCTTATTGATGAAGGCGAAATCTACCCTCCCAATTAGTCTCACCGTGATCATCATCGCCATTTTGAAGTGTTTACCTCACCAATCTCTCGTGTTTACACTCACGCTCAAAGCTTGCCGTAGGTGAGTGATAACCGTCAAACAAATCAAAAACACAAGCAAGTATGGCAAACAATTCACAACTCGAATGAGCACCAAAATGACTAACTCCCAAAGCAAACTAAGAATTGAGAATGATTGGAAGAAAGGCTAAGGTGTATGAATGGATGATAAGATAAAATGTGTGTTCCAAAAGAGTTATTCAAAAGTAGTAACCAAATAGCATGCACCCAAAAATCAATTCAAACAAGTATGCTATCTTTTGTTTTTTAACTTAGGCTCGTTTTTTTTTTTGAAATACGGCCTGATTTCGTGTTTTATTTTTAAAGAACAAGAGAATACTAAACAACTTTTAACTTACGAAATAATAAAGGTGCACTTAATTATCAAATAATGGTTACTAAAGGCAACTCTTCTGACAATGGATGTCTAAGGAAACGAAAAGGCAAAAGTTACAAACAATAGTTTGCGGCCGTGGGGTAGTGGGTTTAGGGCAAAAGTTGAAGATGGTATGATGATGATAAGGACGAAGATTTGAAGATGGTATGATGATGATATAAACAACTTGGGATATATTTTGAAAATCTAACAAGAACACATGCATATAACCAAGATACAAGACATAATCATGCAAGAGCATACACAATTCGAAGGAAAAAAGAAAAATTGGCTGCGTTTTTATGCTATATAAAGGCTAGGTTTTTCGTTTTTTTTATTAGATACGAGTAGAGAACAAGAAGAACAACAAGAAAACAAGTAGATGAATACCTCAATCTCCTATTCTCTGATACCAAATGATATGAAAACGAACGATCTAGATTGAGATAAACCAAAAGACTTACACGAAATTTGGAAGAAGAAGGATAAAACGAGCACAAACTTAGATCAACCCTCGGAATCAGCACTTCGGGTTTCACCAAGTCGAGAACGCCGCACAAAAGTTGCTCAGACTTTTGATAAGTTCTCAAGTTAAAACATTCACCCAATCAGCAAGGTAAAATATTTAACTCACAAGTTCCAATCACTGAAACTCAAATTATGTATATAAAGTTTTTCACTCAAATATTGTCTAAGTATTACAAGTAATAAGCATGGCTTATATAGACTTCAAGGAAAGTAAACTAAAGCAAAACTTCCAATGTGGTACAAGTGTTTCACCTCAATTTCGATGTGGGATAAAAAGATAGACTCCAAATCGATTTGGGATACATAAGGCACGAAAATTGAGGCAAGTTTTGGACATAGGAAAGCTTACTCCAAAAGTGGAAAGTTGAGTTTCCCAAAATTAAGGTGAAAATGGTATCGGTTTTTCGGAGGGGTAAAAAGGTAGGACATCGAAGTTTAAGGTTTGGGATACCCTTCAAAGGTAGGGAATGTAAGGATGGAAGTTTCAGAAAACCAAAATAGTAAGTGAAAGTCGGGTTGGCTTCTCGTAGGCTATTTTAGGAAAGGTTACCGAAATAGAATAAAACTTCCCCAAACCCCTTTATCCCCAATTACAAGTTATCATTGAAAAAATAGACAAGTCTTTATTCTTAAACTCCCCAACGAGTTCCTTAGAAGTTGCCAAAACGAGGTTCTTCACAGCTTCCTCGAATCTTCTCTTTCGAGCTCTCGTAACTGGGCGTTCTTGCATGTGAAGTGGATCTGCACTTACACCATCCTGAAGACCGACATTTGAGCTTTCTTGATATGTATCATTTAGCCATTGCTTTGCATCCGATCGGTGAGAATGGTTTTAGGCTTTGCTCCGGACATTAGCTCTAGTGAATGTGTCCAACAACCATTCAAAAGTTAAGGCAGTTTCATTATAAAGTAATGCAAAGCACCAAAGATCACGGTTTGCTTATGATGATTCACACCAACAAATTGTGCGATAGGCTGGCCTTCATTATTCTTACGATGACTGGTATCAAAACAAACAACATCACCGAAATTTGCAAAATCTGCCCTCATCTTTCCGTTAGATCAAGCAATGTTTGTTTCATCATCTTCATCAACTTGCATAGCATAAAAGAAATTCTGGTCCTCATATTGCATCTTGCTTTTTAGGTAAGTACAATGTACTCAATAAGAGGTAGAAGCTACGGACTAATTAAGGTTTATGAACCAAGTTTTATAGCTAATAAATTATCTTTATGAGATCGACTCAATCTAAGGTTCATTTCATGTCCATCAACATGTCATGACTATATATTTCTAGCTTAACTTATCTTGGTTACGTCAACACTCAAGGGCACTACGCGAGGTGTATCCACCACGAGAGCGTGCCAACCAACAGTGGCTTGCATTGTTAGTCCCGGGTTTCCTCGGTATGCATACACGTCCGGTGAAGTTCCCCCTGTCATTTGGCCGCTAGTAGGTCACGAGTTACCCACCTATCCGGATGAGTCATGTAACCGATGTTCACATGTGCCTAACCAAAAGTGACATGACGTTTAATCTTATTACTATGCATGTATGTACTTATTAATTGTTATTAGCTAGCCACCTAAGTGTTTTCAAGGATAAAACTCACCTTAACGACTCTACTCCCTCACTTAAACAAACTAGGCACCACATCCTATCAAGTACACGAGACATTGATGAACTCTAGTTCATCAAAGCATATGGCCCTTCATGCCCTTCCGACGGTCTTAAACTTCAACTCCCTTGAAGAGTACATTCGGTGCCGGAACTAAATGCATCAGAAGCTCAATCAAGGCTTGTTAATGTTTAATTAATGTTATTAGATCAAGAAACAACATTTAAAATGAGACTCGGGGCTTAAAACACAACTCTTCCTCAAAACAGGGTCAATGCGTGTGCATTCATAGGAATGCGTGCACATTGAGCATCCAGAAACATTCATGATGGTTTTGTCTGTCTAATGCGTGCGCATTACCCCTGGGTGCATGCGCACAACCAACGCTGTATCACTTTTCTTAATTTCTGACCCTCAATGCATGCATATTCTAGCCTGTGCGTGCGCATTGAGCATCCTGTAACAAAAACCGACTCTCTGCCTTATCAGTGTGTGCGCATTGCACGCTGAAAACCCTAAACATGATTTTTATACACTTTACGATCTCTACTTGATTCCAAACATGTTCTACACAATTTTTATCATAAAAACATCAGAAATATGTAATTTTTATGATCCAAGACAAACCTTAATCCTTAAACAACATATAGGCGTAATCTTTGACATAAAAACGCATCAAAACACAATCCAACCTTCATAAACCATACCTAATTCATAGGAAGAGCCTCTTACCTTTTAGCAAGCTAATCCACCCCAAACTCCCGAAAAAGCTGCGGCAAAACTTGATCTTTTCTACGGGAACCTATCTGTCAATCCAAAATCGATTAGATTCGATCACACGCTCTAAGCATATAAAACTACAATTTCATAAGTATGAATCAATCAAACTTAGTCAAGAACATAACTAGGTTTTGAAACATACCTTAAAAAAACACCAACTTTACGGTGTTGAATCGACGCTCACGACGATTTCGCCGCTACTACTCGACTTGAAAACCGTTAAGATTTGACTTAGAAACCGGAAGAAATCTTTCGGCCTTAATTTTGTGCTCTAAATTTGTTCTCGGAGCGTAGGAAGAAATTTCTGATTTCTTTTTGGTTATGGAAACTAATGGGATATATTTTCCTTAAATAGAGAATCCCAAAAATAATAATTTCTTATTATTTTCCTTATTATTAGAAATCAGATTTTTTCCCAAAATATGTACATATTTCGACTTATATATCTGTATATTCAAAAAAAATACTTAACTCCCTAAAATAAGTAAAGAATAATAATATTTCGTTTTCGCAAAATGACATGTCTGCCCTTTCCCGAAAATCGGAATATTACATTCCTCCCCCCCTTAAGAGGAGTTTCGTCCTCGAAACTAGAACATACTTGGCAAATCCACAAACTCTAGAAATTCGCTGATCATGTCGTCTTTAACTTCCCAAGTTTCTTCATTCAGTGAATGATTGATCCATTGCACCAAAACCAAAGGGATATCCGTCTCTTGATCATCTTTTCCTTCCGGTCTAGAATCTTGATCAGTTTCTCCTCATATGCAAGATTATCTTGAAGAACTTTCGCGTCAATCGTAGCTTCAACATCGTCTTTTTCAAACACTTCTTCAACATTGATACGTGGAAACCATTATGGACTCTCGACATTGATTCCGGTACCTTAAGCTTATAAGCAAAGGGTCCAACTCTCTCTAGAATCTCAAACGGTCCAACATACCTTGGGCTTAGCTTTCCCTCTTGTCCAAAACATTTCACTCCTTTCATCGGTGAAGCTCGTAGATAAACTCTCTCACCAACTTCAAACTCAAGAGGTCTCCTTCTAACATACGCCCAACTTTTTCGTCTATCTTGTCTTGCCTTCGATTCTTCTTAACCAACCGAACCTTTTCTTTAGCTTCTTCAACCAATTCCGGCCCGGTGACTTGTCTTTCCCTGACTTCATCCCAAAACAGCGGCGTTCGACATCTTCTCCCATACAAGGCTTCAAACGGTGGCATGTGTATGCTTGCATGATAACTATTGTTGTAGGCAAACTCGGCTACACGTAGGTAATCATTCCATGATCCGCCTACTTCCAAAACACAAGCTCTTAGCATATCTTCAAGTGTTTAGATTTTCCTCTCCGATTGTCCGTTTGTTTGAGGATGGAAGGCTGTACTCAAATCTAACTTTGTACCAAAAGCCCTTTGCAAAATTCTCCAGAATCGACTGACAAACCGACTGTCACGATCCAAAACTATCGATATAGGTACTCCGTGCAACTTCACTATATTATCCAAGTATAGTATCATCATCTTCTTCAAGGACATATCGACCTTGGTTGGTAGGAATGAGCTGACTTGGTTAATCTATCCACAATCACCCAAATCGCATCATGTCCACTCCTTGTCATCGGTAAACCTGTGATGAAATCCATCGTGATCTTATCCCATTTCCATTCAGGGACATCCAATGGCTTAAGCATTCCTCCTGGTCTTCTATGCCCCGCTTTAACTTTCTCAAAAGTATCACATTCCGCTACAAACTTAGCTATTTCCACTTTCATGGAAGGCCACCAAAACTTTTCCTTCAAATCCCTGTACATCTTTGTAGCTCCTGGATGAACTGCAAATGCAATCCTATGTGCCTCTTCCATAACCCTTTGTCTTAAATCACCAACATTAGGCACACACAAACGATTCTGGTACCAATGATTCCCATTTTTATCTAACACATAACACACTGTAGGCTTTTCCCTTGCAACTCGCTTCAAATCAACCAACATTGGATCTTCATCTTGCTTTTCCCGAATATCATCCATCATCTTGGATCTTGCTAACAACGGTGACGCAAACTGTTGATCTTCGATCTGATCATAACCTTTCTGCCACATCCTCAACGCTTGAAACTTCAAACACTGGTTTTCTACTTAGGGCATCTGCAATCACATTGGCTTTACCCGGATGGTATTGAATATCCAAATTGCAATCCTTTATGAACTCTAACCATATCCTCTGTCTCATGTTCAGATTCTCCTGAGTCAAGAAGTACTTTAAGCTCTTGTGGTCTGTAAAGATCCTAGCCTTAACTCCATACAAGTATTGCCTCCAAATCTTTAAGGCAAAAACTACTGCTACCAATTCTAGCTCATGTGTTGGATAGTTATTTTCATGCACCTTTAGCTGTTTAGATGAATATGCAATCACCTTTCTTCCTTGCATCAATACACAACCTAAACCTTGTCCAGAAGCATCGGTATAGACGACATAGTTATCAAAGATCTCCGGAACTGCCAACACTGGGGCTGTAGTCAACTTCTTCTTCAGCATCTGGAAAGCCTCTTCACACTCTCTAGTCCACTCAAACTTTACATTCTAATGAGTGAGCCGGGTAAGTGGTGTAGCTATCTTTGAGAAGTCCTATACAAACTTCCTATAATAGCCAGCCAAACCTATAAAACTTCTCACTTCTGAAACTGTGGTCGGTCTAGACCATTCCTCAACTGCTTCAATCTTTGCCGGATTAACTTGAATGCTATCTCCAGAAATGACATGACCCAAGAAACTGACTTGCTTCAGCCAAAAGTCACACTTTGATAAATTAGCATACAACTAGTTCTTCTTCAAAGTATTCAACACTATCCTTAGGTGTTCTTCTTGTTCTTTCTCATCCATTGAGTAAACTAGGATATCATCTATGAACACTATCACAAACTTTTCCAGGTATGGCATGAAAACCCGCTGCATTAAATCCATGACTGCAGATGGAGCATTAGTGAGTCCAATGAGCATAACCAAGAACTCATAATGTCCATACCTCATACTAAAAGCCATCTTAGGTATATCCGCTACCTTGATTTTCAACTGGCTATACCCTGACCTAAGATCAATCTTAGAAAACACTCTCTTGCCTTGCAACTGATAGCAGATTGTCAATCCTTGGTAAAGCATACTTATTCTTGATGGTAAGATTATTCAACGCTCTGTAGTCTACACACATCCTCATGCTACCATATTTCTTCTTAACGAACAAAATAGGGGCTCCTTAAGGTGAGGTACTAGGCTGAATTATGTTCCTCTCGAGCATATCCTTAAGTTGAGCTTTCAACTCTTTCAATTCAGCCGGTGCCATTCTATAGGGTGCCTTAGCAAGCTCGGTGCCGCTCCTTGTACCAACTTGATTACCAACTTGATCTCAAACTCTATCTCTCTATCCGGCATGTTTCTCGGTAACTATTCTGGAAACACTTCAGGGTATTCCTTTCCTACATGGGTTTTCTCTAACTTAGGCTTCACTTGTTCCACATCCACTGCGTATATCAAGTAGCCTTCACAACCTTTCTGACAAGCCCCTATTGCCATAACCGCTGAAATTATCGGATGACATTTCTTACTAGGCTTGTACATTACCTTGATAAGTCTTAGATGATTTCCTGGGTATCTTAAAGGTCACTCTCTTTTCTCTACAATCCAAGTGAACATAATTCTCAAATAGCCAATCTATTCCCAGAATTACATCGAAGTCCAAAAAGTCCAGAACTGTGAAGTCACTTTTGCATCGATATGGTCCTACTCGAACATCCACTTGAGGTATTGTCCTAGTCACCTTAGTTACCTTTCCTAGGGTTGTAGTTATTTCCAAGGTGTTTCGTAAGGTCTCGAAGGTAGATTCAACTTCTTAGCTATCTTAGACGACACAAACATATTAGTCGCTCACGTATCGAACAAGGCCGTAACCGCAAAGTTGTCTGATGTTATCATACTTAAGATGTGAATTCATTTATTTAAATACAAATACAATATGAGTTAACATGAAATAAAAGTACTCAAAATTATTAGAATAAACAAATAAAGGTACCTGAAATAACATTATCATCCGGTTCTGCATACCCAACATCCACTGCAAACACTCGAACTGGGTGAATTGGGCCACCTTTTCCGCTTCCCTGCTTCTGATTACTTGAAGACCCCTTTGATGGACAATTTTTTGCTATGTGACCAGGTTCTTCGCAGATAAAACAACCACCTGTGCTCACACGGCATTCTCCGATGTGGTTCCTTCTGCATTTATGGCACAGTGATGCGCTTGACGACGGTGGTGTCGATGTCTTCTTCTCCCATTGCTGAGGTACTGCCCGACTATTACCCTGGCTTTTTCCGAAGTTCCTATTTACACCGATGACGATGGTAGGCTTCTTCTTGAAGGTCTCAACCTCCAAATCCTTATTCAAAAGTTCAGCCATGTTTTTTTGTGAAACCCTACATGCCGATTGTATTACGTGGGATAACCCATCCTTGTATAGTGCCATCTTCCTCTCTTAGATCTTCATACGCTCGGGGTAAAACCTTCCCAACTCATTGAACTTGTTTGTATACTATGATACTTGTCATATGAATGCCCGCTTAAGACTTAGGAGCGGCTTGCCTTGTCCGCTTGTACACTTGATTCTTTGGGAAGCACTCATTGTAAAACATAGCCTTGAAGCCTTCCCAAACTGTAACTTTTCCATTACTACTTTGTATGGAATCAATCCACGCTTCAGCTGCACCTAAAAGAAAACCAACTGCCAACTGGGCCATCTTAGATTCAGGGACATTTACATTTATGCATGCTTTCTCAAAACCTCTTATCCAAGCTTCGGCATTGGACAGTTCCACATTCCCATGAAAGTCCTGAACCTGATACCTCTTCAACTTTGAGTACCAATCAACCGGCTGTGCTTGCTCATAAGCTGGTGGAGGTCTAACTCGTGGGGCTGGTTGGTAAGGCGGAGGGTATCCAAAAGGTGCTTGTGGTTGGTAAGGTCATTTGCCGAGGGTATTGTGGTGGTTGGTAGAAAGCTGTAAGGTGGGTAACCAATGCCTTGCTGATGATCAAAACATGGTGAAGGTGGTATAGTAGGTCAAGGGGTGTGACCTATTGGTGGAGGTAAAAAGGTCTGTTGTTGCTGATGATGGAAAACTGGTGGAGAAGGCTAACTCACTGGTGGCGGGTAGACACTGATCGGTGAAGGGTAGATGTTGGTCGTTGAAGGTACATATGCGATGGAATTTCACTATCACCGTGACACGTATGAGTGCTTCCATGGGTGTTCACCATAGATGTAAGTATACCTTGGTTGAGGTCGTGGTGTTGGGCTCCGCCGAGGTCGTGGGGTAGGATTCGATGAGGCCGTGGTGATTTGGATTGCATGAGGCCGTGGTGTGTGGGTAGGGTGAGGGGATGGATTCTGCCGCACAAAGCCACCTCCTACAACAGGCGTCAGACTGTTTTTTCTTGCTCCTGAGGCTTCCTCGCCGTGAACTCCAGTTCTTGTGGTCACCATCCTAATGATCAAAGAAAAACCAGACAGTTACAAATAGATCTAAAGAAGTCTTATCTTAAAATAAGGGAAGACTAAAAGACGCTTCGCTACGATACCAACCGTAATGCCCCGTTCCTGCAGACGGTGAGTCCTTATCCGGAAAAGGAACGTTCGGCACGTATAATATAAAATAAATCTCATATTATACGTCGGCCTACTACTACGTCGTATCGAGTTAAGAAAAACAGAAGAAAAAGACTCGGGTGTAAATTTTCCAAACAACCAACAAGAATAGAAACTCAAACTAAAGATAGAAATGTAACATTGCTACATTGGAAAAAACAAACGAAACTTAAATCGTACGAAAACCTCCAAAAGAAACTAAAAAGAAAATACATAGTTCCCAAGAAACAACAAGTCTGGTATATAAATAATGAATAAAAATAAATAAATACTTCAATGACGGCGTCCTCAAACGTCGTCATCAAAGTCCTCCTCGAACTCCGGATCTACCTGTTCATCTTCTCTCCCCCAAACACATGCATTTGAGGTAAGTACAATGTACTCAATAAGAGGTAGAAGCTACAAACTAATTAAGGTTTATGAACCAAGTTTTATAGCAAATAAATTATCTTTATGAGACTGACTCAATCTTAGGTTCATTTCATGATCATCAACATGTCATGACTATACGTTTCTATCTTAATTTATCTTGGTTACTTCAGCACTCGAGGGCACTATGCAAGGTGTATCAACCACGAGAGGGTGCCAACCAACGGTGGCTTGACCGTTAGTCCCGGGTTTCCCGAGAATGCATACACGTCCGGTGAAGTTCCCTGTCATTTGTCCGTCGGTATGTCACAAAGTTATCCACCTATCCGGACGAGTCACATAGGTGATGTTCACATGTGCCTAACCAAAATTGATGATCGCGTGTAAGTCGCTTAATACTAGCAAGAGGACTAGGTCAATCGTAGTATAGCAAGGGCGAGTCAAGGTCGATCCCACATAGACTATTATTTAATTATGTTAAACACAACCATAATTCATAGGCCAACCAAATAGGGGTGGACATTGACCAACATAAATAAACGAGAAAAGAGATGCAAATAACCCATGGTCAATCATATATTGAAAATGCATTAATTAAACTATTCACAACTAATCTCCCCTTAACCTACTTCCACTTGTAAGGAGAGCGGACAATCTATGTGCGGTTAACCTCCTTCGTTGGTTGTATTAACCCACACGCAATAAGTTTTAGAGATGCCGGCTCGAGACCAAAAACCTCCCTAAGCGCCTATCGACAATGAATAGCATGTTCCTAGGGATCCATCAAGACTATGTCCTAATCAACACTTCACTAACAGTCCTTTATGTTAATTTACGACAACATGCAATTAGGTGATAAGGCTAAAAACATGTAAATTAAATCTGTTGATAAAGCTCTAAATGGAACCAATAATTATACCTATATTCACACCGAATTCTGCTCAAGAGAGGATAAATAGGCTCGTTATTATGTGGAATATATGTTAAATACTATGTGAGTGTTTCTAGGATCGTAATTCTGCGCCTATGTTATTTTCCCGAAGATTTGGTGCTTGTTTTGTCTCGTTTTGCGTGTTTTTAGGATGTATCGAATACGGAGCATTGGAAAGTGGATCGGATCGAAAGAAGTATATTAGGCCAAGTGATTAAAGTCCACGAAGAAGCCTCGTCGAAGAAAAAGGAGAAAAGTTGGCCCGGTTTACCGAAGGTTAGGTCCGGTAAACCGAGGACTTGTCGACACGAAACGGATTATGCCGCATTATCTAGGTCGGCTAGGGTTTTAGAGAGTTAGAAGTCGGTCATTGTATCTATATAAGGCCACAATTACAGATTATTGTAAAAGTTTTGCATACTACATTATATAAATTATACAATTTTGATGAAATAAGGTTATTCAAGCTTTTGGAGAGTTGTTTCTGGTTTCTTCCCTTCTTCCATCATCTCTAGCTTGAGTAGATCGAGCTAGATCTCCATTGTTGAAGGTATGAAGTTTTGAACGTTCCTTTTTGTCTTCAATATGGTATATATGTTCGTATTTATGTGTTTTAGTTAATCCGCATGTTTAAAGACCCCATAATTTACTTAGAATAATCGTAATTGAGCAATGTAGATCCGGGGATAGGAAAAAGCCGATCCAGGTAAACCGGCGGTCTATACCGGTTTACCAAGGCATTATATTGAAAACCTAAAACTGGGATTCACTACAACCACATTGATCGACATGTTTAATTAACAGTAGGTTAGATCTGGCCAATCTTCTTATTGTAACCGTAAACTAGCATGAAATACGAATAGTGAAATGCTAAGTTTGGACATAGTCTAGAATGGACCCAGGAACATCTTGATCAATGTCGACAATTTGTCTAGGCGGGTTAGCGGTATGAGTTAGCGCTCGATATCGGCAATTCTAGTTCTTTATGCGTATGTGCTATTACGGACCAATTAAGTAGGGTTGCTTGTGTATAGATTGTCTACTACCATTTTCGGAGTACATAGGAGTAGGAGTTGCACCCGTAGCTGATAATGATAATTAAAACGAAAGCTCACGATTAATTTAAGGAAATTATGTGGGGAAGTAAACGTAACGATTAACTAATCCAAGTTAGTAGATCGGTGAGAAGAGGGAGAGGAATACCAATTTTGTTTTATGTTATTGTTGGTCAATGACCGCCTCTATGTTACTTCTTAATTAGGTTAGAATCGTTTGTAATTAAAGTGGAATTGTCTCTGTGGGATCGACCTTGACTCGCATTTACTATACTACGATGTACTTAGTATTCTTGCTAGTAATATCGACGTTAGTGACTTACACGCGATCAAGATTTTTCGCGCCGTTGCCGAGGACAATGGCCAATTTTAAATATAAACGTTTTAATTCTAATTAAGAAGTCATTTTTATTTTATTTTATTTTATTTAATTTTGAGTCTTGAGTCGTTCTGGATCAAACTTGCACTTGTTAAACTGCCAGAATGAGAAATTTCAGGGCCGGTTTACCGTGGCTTACACCCGGGTTACCGAGGCCTAGAAATTCAAATTCTAAATAGCTTTAGTTATTCTGTGTTATTCCCTGTTGATTTTAGTTAGTAGGTCCACAACAGTTGGGATCATACCCAACTGAAGCAGAAGTCGCTAACATTTTCTTACTTACTTTTTTTTCTTTTTGGGAAGACCGAACACTACGAGAGATTCGATCAAACCGTAGTTGAAAAAGAGCAAACAAGTCAAGTAATATGCTTAGAACGATATTGAACATCACACCGATTTCAATGTATCCTGGATCTGCCGTTAGGGAGCAATACGAAGCGGATAAGAAGCGGTTGGAAAAAGAGAAAGAAGCAATCAAGAAAGAGCCTGAAGAGAACTTAAAGGAGTACGGTACGTATCGTCCAGGTGAGTTCCCTTGCGAGGTAATTGAAATATCATCTTAGGATTATGATTCTGATGATCCTGAAGAGGATCTCGACACGATGTTTTCTGAGCCTGAGGATTACACAGACTCAAACACCATGGTAAAGTTAGGAGACTCTGGCACGTTCCGACTCCTGATTTCTGTTAGTGGTATATCAGTTGGATTAGGTCTCTGTGACTCTGGCTCAAGTTGCAACATTCTACCCTTTTCTCTCTGTCAAAATTAAGCTTCCGGCCGTTATGAATCAAACCAGGACCATGACCTTCGTCGATAGAACTAGAGATATGCTTGCCGGTCTGCTTAGAAAGTGCACGATTAAGGCAGGAGGGTTCAGTTATCCAAATGATTTCACGGACATAGACGTACCGGAGGACTCAAGTGCCTCGTTTTGTTCGGAAGACCTTTCTTAGTGACAAGCGGGCGGTCATGGATTTTGATAAGGGGAGATTACTTTGAGGATGAATAATGACGCTGTATCTTTTAAGATTTTAGAACCCCTAGAAAATAGGCCGGAAAGTTGCAAGATGACGTATGTTTCAGGAAAGGTGGAAATTATGGAGATAGAAGGGCATAAGCATAGAGAGGTTGTAGTAGAAACCATTGAGCAGGAATTCATGAGACTAATGCGGAGAGAGATAGAAGAGAAGGACCACGACAAGATGCTCACGGAGGGTAGTCCTTCCGTGTTGCTTAGTGAACGAGTTGAGCCTAAAATGGAAAATGTGGAGTCCTTGGGTCTTAAGTCTAAATCTCGACGCAGAGGCAAACCTAGTACGAAAGCTAAGAGAGAAAGGCGTGCTAGGAAGAGAGCTCAAAAAGGTTCTATGACGGCACAAACCTATGGAGCGAAAGTTTGGCGAGTTAAAGCTCCCATCCCTGAATGATCGGAAATCTGAAGAAAGTCGAGCTAGCGACTCTAAACTCAAAACTATTTCTCTAAACCCTTAGGTGGATTAGGAATGAATAAAAGTAGCCAGATGAAAGTACGAGCTTTTTTTCATCCTACCACACCCTTAGGATTGAAACCGATGGTTGTGGAAAGGATTTTTTTTACTTGTTGTGGATTCTAGTGAAGTTGTTTAGGATTGAGTCGGAAATATCAATGGAAAGAGTAAAAGGCTAGTCAATTTGAGGTTAGAATTGAGCGGAGAGGTTGAGTAAAGAGTGCAGAAAAGGTAGACAGAGAAATCTGGGGAAAAAGAACCCCCGGTAAGCTGAGGGTTACCTCCGGTTTACCGAGCATGGATTTTGGGATTTCTAAACGTCAGTTTGAAAAGCTGAATTTATAGATACACGTTGAGGTCACACGTTGCATTAGATATCACCAGTCAGCAGAAACCACCACCTTTTTTCCCTCTTTTCAAAAATTTTATCCTTTCCCACACTCCACCATAACTCCACGTCAATCCCATCAATCACCCCCTCAAATCCCTCACCCTAATTACTCATCTACCCACTATCCCACTAAATCCTTCCACCTTCACTAATTTCATCTATTTAAACCATCCATTCACCACCATTATCATCATCCCATCATTCATCAAACTTCTTCCATTTCTTCTTCTTCATATAATTCGGCCACCATCACCATTCTATCACCACTAAACCTTCACCAAAATCAAACCTTTCTTCCATTTTCACCAACCAAAACACATATTTTCTTAGCCCCTGTTCTTTGTCTAGTCTTCTTGTGCAAGTGAGGTCTTTGCAGTTCTTCATCTTTTATCATCAGAGGCACAGTCTAGAAGGAAAACAAGAAAAATTCTGGCCGGTAAACCAAGCCCAACCTCCAGTTTACCGAGGGAACTTTTCCAGAAAAAGCATCACTATCAGGTTCTATTATCATCCAGTATGGGTCCAAAGTGTAGCCGTTCAGCTGTTCATCCCAGTGGTTATCAGAGTTTCTATGGAGTTGCTAACCCTTTGGTAGACGGGGTTGAGCAATTACATTCTTTGGAAATCTACGAGTCGTTCCGAGGGCATTGGAATGCAATACCAGTGGCTCGAGAACAAGGGGTAGATTTAGCCGATTGTGGGTCGATCTTGCCCGACGCCTTACAAGCAGAAGAGATTTTGGACATGGCGGACTCACCGACTCGGTTCAACGCCATGGTGGTAAGGGAATTTTATGCTTATGTTTCGCGTAACTCTGGAGCCACATATGCTATGGTCTGCGGTATTCAGGTTGACTTTTCTATTGAGCGGATCAATGCTCATTTTGGGGTTAGACATCCACCGGTGGGCCCGGATGAGTACACATCCTCGAGCAACATTGAAGGAGGGATATGATAGCTGAATTTTTCGGGGTACAATGGAAGCGTAACCCTATGGGACTCCTACCATCTTTCTAGAGAGCGAGTTATCCTGGGATCGGAAGATGGTTAGCAATTTGTTTGTGCCCGCCTTCTACGGACCAAGCACACGGTTTGTCACCACCAAGAGGGAAGAATTGATGTTCTATCCGGAGAAGGGATCTCCGGTAAACATTGGTCTTCGATGCATAGCCGTATTCACGAGCTTGCCGCCACCTACGAGTGCGAGTTGTTACCATGCGGCCGATGATTGATATTTTTGCTTTGGAGGATGAGGTAAAAACTCTCGTCGGTGATGATTGGGAAGACCTTAAGCCAAAGATTAGTTCGCGATTGATTCAAAAAACACCAAGACGGGTCGGTCGAGGCGAGAGGAGTGTACTCCGGTCCTTGGAGCACCTAAGACTCGAGAGAGCTATGCTAGAGGAGCACTCGCGAGAGATTGCGAGTTTGCATCGCAAAATGGATAGGATCATTGTTTTCTTTGGCATTCCTCCTTCGACCCCACCACCTAGGACTGCCCCACATCACCGAGCCTCTTCTTCGGCCGCTGCTGCGTCAAGCTCTGCACCTCCTCCCGGCTATGAGCCTAGAGATGACTGGGAGGGTTATTTTGATGAGGATTAGTTTTTATCCCTTTTTATTGTTTTTTTTCCATTTTTATTTTTATTTTTCTTTTTCTCTCTTATCTAGTTGTTGTAGCGGAATAATATTAATATAATGATTTTGTCGGCTTAATTTGTTTTGGAGTTAATTGTTTTCTCTTTTACGGCCGCACTGTTATTATAAAGTTTCTTGTCACCACTATTCTTCTTGGTTTGTTTGAGTTAATTAGCGCAAATTCTTCAAGGATTACTTATATGAGCCCTATGATTTTCTGACGATCCACTTCTTTTTTGGTCCACCCTTAACCGAAGCTAAGTTCCTTTTCATTTTTTATTTTTCATCTTACACCTTTGGGACAATGTTTCGATTAAGTGGGGGGTATGGAACATCACTTAGCTTTTTAGAACTATATTCCATAAATTGCGTGATTATCTTGATTCTCTTTTATGCACGATTCACAACTTAGAATTTGATTCATTTCGACCGAATTTCGAAAAAATTATGATATCTTTGATTTTTTCGAGTTAATTGACTTCATCTTTGTTTTACTTTGTACGAGTGAAAGGAGTGCCCACTTACGAGGTAGTGGCGTATTAAGCACATATACGTTATGAGCCACCATTTTAAGCACATATAACTCACTTTCCTTGGTTGTAGTCGATAGCATATTGCTTTGGCTAGAGTTGACCCTGGCTTCATCCCGAATTATGTTCCACCAACGCTTATAAAGGCAAAGGAATTTCGGATACGGTAGTTTATCAAGAGTGAGAACGTGAGGATAACTAAATCAATGAGAGTTCACCCGCCAAGAAAGAGAAGTGCATTGAAATATATACATCTATATTCTCTTTCTCCAATATTTTAGTCGATGGAGCGTAATACGCACGACTTTTGCATAGACCGATAAACGCGAGCCTAAGAGTAATCTATACTCGGTTCTCAATCCACCTTGCCAGCTTAATTAATTAATAAATAACATGTTCGAGACTGGTTAGTTCGACTACGGGTTGATGTAATGTGAGATTGTCTGCATTACTAAGCGGTTGTGAAAGTTATTGCACACACACATTGGCTCATGGAGTGAATAGTGTTTAATGCGTTACTAATGGATATGAGTGGCACGATCTTGATATTTGACTTAGTGAGGCATAGTTGTTTTTATTTAACTTACATACTGATCAGAGTGTTGTTTTCTTTTCGCTTTTTTGCTCGGGACGATCAAAAGCTAAGAGGGGGGTAGTTGATAACGCTCTAAATGGTACAAATAATTATACCTATATTCACCCCGAATTCTGCTCAAGAGAGGATAAATAGGCTCGTTATTATGTGGAATATATGTTAAATGCTATGTAAGTGTTTCCCGGATCGTAATTCTTCATCTATGTTATTTTCCCTTAAGATTTGGTACTGTTTTGTCTTATTTTGCGTGTTTTATAGGATGTATCGAATCTGGAGCATTGGAAAGTGGATCTGGATCGAAATAAGTATATTGGGCCAAGTGATTAAAGTCCAAGAAGAAGCCTGCTGAAGAAAAAGGAGAAAAGTTGGCACGGTTTACCGAAGGTTAGGTCCGGTAAACCGAGGACTTGTTTAACACAAAGCGATTCGCCGCGTTATCTAGGTCGGTTAGGGTTTTAAAGAGTCATAAGTCGGTCATTGTATCTATATAAGGCCGCAATTACAGATTATTGTATAAGTTTTGCATACTACATTATACAATTTTGATGAAATAAGGTTATTCAAGCTTTTGGAGAGTTGTTTCGGTTTCCTCCCTTCTTCCATCATCTACTAGCTTGGGTAGATCGAGCTCGATCTCCATTGTTGAAGGTATGAAGCTTTGAACGTTCCTTTTTGTCTTCAATATGGTAGATTTGTTCGTATTTATGTGTTTTAGTTAATACGCATGTTTAAAGACCCCATAATTTACTTAGAATAATCATAATTGAGCAATGTAGATCCAGGGATAGGAACAGCAGACCCCGGTAAAATGGCGGTCTATACCGGTTTATTGAGGCATTATTTCGAAAACCTAAAACTGGGATTCACTACAGCTACGTTGATCGACAGGTTTAATTAACAGTAGGTTAGATCTGGACAATCTGTTTATTATAATCGTAAACTGGCATGAAATACTAATAGGGAAGTGCTAAGTTTGGACATAGTCTAGAATGGACCACTAGGAACGTGCTAATCAATGTCGACAGCTGTCTAGGCGGGTTAGCGGTATGAGTTAGCGCTCGATATCGGCAATTCTAGTTCTTTATGCGTATGTGCTATTACGGACCAATTAAGAAGGGTAGCTTGCGTATAGATTGTCTACTACCATTGTCGGAGTAGATAGGAGTAGGAGTTACACCCGTAGCTGATAATGATAATTAATACGAAAGCTCGCGATTAATTTAAGGAAATTATGTGGGGAAGTAAACGTAATGATTAACTAATCCAGGTTCGTAGATCGGTGAGAAGAGGGAGAGGAATACCAAGTTTGTTTTATGTTATTGTTGGTCAATGACCGCCTCTATGTTGCTTCTTAATTAGGTTAGAATCGTTTGAAATTAAAGTTGCATTGTCTCTGTGGGATCGACCTTGACTCGCATTTACTATTCTACGATGTACCTAGTATTCTTGCTTGTAATATCGACGTTTGTGACTTACACATGATCATCTGTCGATTAATGTAGCTGAGGCTGAACCATAGAATTAGGATTTACTAGGTGTTCAGATCTAGCGATAAAGATCGTCGTGGATCTAAAGAGCGCAACCCATAATTCTGCGTTTAAAATCAACGAATCGAATAATAATGACTTAGGTTCATTTAATTAATTCATAGTTGATTAGATGCAACAATAATATAGATCTATCCCAAGAACAATCATGAATCTAAGATACGAAATAAAATATTGGAATAGATCTTACACATAATGAAGAATAGATCTATCCTCGATCTTATCTCTCCCTGGCGATTCGAATCGATCCATGATGTTCGTAAACCAACCACAATTCAATAATGAAAGATTCATTATTTATTTGCAAGAAGAAAAGAAGAAAATAAAAGATGACTTTATTCACCAAAAGACTACATTGTATCTAGTTGATGAAAGAACTAGAAAAGAGATGAGGAATACATAATTCGTAGCACTTTATGGCCTTATAGGTGTATAAACCGACCTAAGGTAAACCCTAATCCTTGAAGGACAAGAAAACGTGTTTATGGAAGATTCTGGGGCTCGATTAATCGGCGGTAACTCCTATTTAATCGAGGGTATTTTTGTACTTTTTCCTCTGCCGACTTAACCTGGAAGGTTTTGGAATACCCTAGGCCCAATCCTTTCATCAGCTTCGGCATTTGGACCCTAACTTGGCCTACATAACTTTGATTTGGGTGATTCAAAGTGAATTAGAATCCTTGTTTCAAGCCCCACAACTTGCATGTGGAAGTAAAAGCTCAATTGGTCATTTAAGTCTTCATAAACGAGTGTTGCAAGATCACCAACCGGATTCTCGGGTGCAATATCCGCTCGAAACACTTCAACCTTCGGCTACATTCGAGTCCTTTATCAATTGAATATCACTTTCAGCCCAAATGATGCTCCATAAACTTGTTCATATTTCAATAAAACCATAACACATGTAGTAGCTTCCATTTATGGTAAATAACACATAAAATGCACGGTTAATACGCATAATACCAATTTAGTCACCCCGGAAGTGGCTTAATCATATTTAGCTAATTAACACATGATTTCATACATATTATCCCCATTGAGAACACAAATCTGGGGTAAGATGATAGTAAAATATGATACCAAGTTGACCGTCATCAACTACCTCCCCACTTAGCTTTGATCGTCCCGAGCAAAAACCAAATCAAACAAACCCCATAAACAATTATAAACTAATTCAGAATAGACTAATTCATGAATTCTAAATAAGATTAGGGTTAGCACATATCCATCAGTAATCCATTAAGCACTATCTTATAGCGAAAGCGCGTGTGTGTGAATAACTCTCAAACAACAGTGACGCAGACATAATCACATTATATCAATAAGGATTTTAGGAAAAACATGCATTATGCACAAATCCATAAGTTCCCCATTAATCATAACCTACCAATGCATCAATGTGTCGTGTGATAAATCTTTTGTGATAATGCATTCAAGAAAATAATGAATTTATAGCGACCACACAATCATTACTGTTGGTCCCTTGGAAAGGCTGACACAAGTTTAGAGGGAGGGGTGAATAAACTTGTCCTCAAAAACTGAATCTTGAACCAGATTGAGTTCAGCTTTAAACTTGTACGGAGATAAGTTAACTTAGTTGAGTATAAGTTAAGACTGACTTATGTTGAACTAAGTTAACCGGCAGCGGATTATTTTAAGCCTTTATATAAAACTTGAGTTGTCAGTTTGTTTTTATAAAATGCAGTGATGTGCTCACTTAGTTTCCTATGTTTGCTGAGTGTGATCAGGTGCAATATAAACTTAGATGTAGTAAATAAATGCGTAAAGTAAATAAGTAAATGAGACGAAATTATAGAGGTCCTAGGTGGTGTAATCCTGTCGGTCCTCTCTTCCCTTGTGGCGTAGGAGGCCAAATTCACTATGTTCTTGAGGTTTACGGTTACAAGACACAAAGTAAATTAAAACAACGATTGTCCTTCATTAATCCCTAGCTTCACAATCTTCCCGGACTTCGGTCTTCAACAGGTGAGATTCTTTGTTTAAACTAAGCTTGCTCCACTTTGGTCCTTGAAGGGTTGGATTACCTCTTCACCAACTCATCACAAACACGGTCTTCCTGTTGCACTCAAGCTGTCCTTCACACCTTCTTGGTGTTTCACAGTCTATACCTTTGATAAAATCAAAGTTGAGACTTGAATCAATAACTATGATTCAACTTTGTGATTTGAGCTTCTTCTTCTAGATGTATATAGTAAGCTCAAGCTCTGTTTTTCTTCAAATGATTGATCTTGATCTTTCTTTGAATGCCTATGAACACTTAAAGTTTACTTGATCTTGCGATAAAGTATTTAGCAGGAATTCTTTTGATTTGCTTTCTCCTTTAGTAGAATCTTTCTTGACTAAATGAATTCTTAGAACCGCCCTTCTTTTTGTAATAGAAGTAGTTTGTTTATAGGGGTTTCTCCAACGGATAGATGAATTTGAACGTTTGAATTTGAGCCCTTGTATCTGTTGGTGGTCCTGCTCATTCTGATGAATTGTCAGTGTCCTTTCTGACATATATGTGCAACCAATAAAATTGCCTTCTTTATAACGGTCAAATCTTCTTCAGTTTTTCTTCACCTTAGCATGAAAACTGGTCTTATTGAACTAGTCAATCTTCAGCTTAAGAGCATTGATTGAGTTTTTTTTACTCTTCTTCAAAAAGCTCAGTACTCTATCTTTCATCTGATCTTTGTTTGCTTGATTAGAGTACACCATTCCATAAATCAACTAAGATATCATTGTCCTTATGTATCTTAGATCTTCTTTCAAGATCCATATAGTCAGTTCAGGCCATCACAGACTTACCTGAATTCTAACTTTACAGTCTCGGCTTTTAACCTTCATAACTGAGTTTGAACCCTCAGTTCTTCAATCTTCAATAACTGAGTTTGGGTCCCTCAGTTATTCATCCACTGAGTTTGTTCCCTGAGTCTTCTGCTTCTAGATAAGTCAACCGAGTCTGTGTCCCTCAGCGAACTTACCTTCTTCAGTTCTTCAGTTGGTGTGCTCTAAGTCAGTTTTCCAAACTGATTTATCTTCAGTTGTAAATTCTGTTCTTTTTAAAGTCATCAAGTCGGTTTATCGTTTTCTCATTTCTGATCCTAGAACTATTACAATGCTTGTCTAATTTATATACAATTACCAGACTCTAATAAATCTTATACATTGATTTCTAGACATCTTTTTGCTTTGGACTATAACAGCTAGTTATGACACTTCATCAATGGGGTTAAAAACAATATATAAATAACTGATGAATCATCATCAAAACATAAATTTTATTTCCAGCAATTACTTATCAATATGCGCACTCACTCCTCTTGCTTTCAGACTTAGGCAAACAACATGAAACCTTACTTGGGTCGGGCGGACTTGGGGACAGAGTATTACTCTTAGGTCCTCGTTTGTTTCTTTTTTTATGCGAGGGTCGTGCCCTTTTTGCTACGAGTTCGCTTCCCTTACCGCCTTTATTATATACTTTTTTTTCTTTCTTTTTTTTCTTTTAGGCAGATTTCTCACTATTTTTTTTGCTCTCACTCGCAAGTCCATTTTGTCCTGGTTTACCTTGTGTGGCATTCAAGTTGCTACCATCATCCTACAACAATTGGTTAAAGTATATCCACCGACAAATATCGATTCTCGGTCTAAGATAACTATTCATCTTATCTAAATACTTCTCACTCTAATTGCGTGCTCAATAATTGAATGCAACGGTAAAATAATAATTAATAAGTCACTACTTTAAGCAACATAACTGATTCTCATTCTTCCATAATAAATTGAATAATGCATCATCTATAATACATACCGAAGAAGTGAGCTATACGTGCTTAAAAAGGTCGATTCCAAAATAAGATAGATGATTAATAAACCACTACATCAAATAGTTGACAAACCCCTTATTCATCATTAATGAATTAAGTATGTAATTAAGCAATTTCAATGGTTTAAGGTTTTAATTTCATTCAATTCAAAAAATTGAAATTCACAAAAGTTAGCAGAAGTGTGTCCCAATTTTTTCAAACTAAGTGTTATTCCTACCCCCACTTTAAAACTCAACATTGTCCCCAATGTGGAAAGTAAAGCAAAAAAAGAAGGAAGAAGATGAAGAACACTTAGCTTTGGAAAATATAAGAACTAGGTGGTTGTCTGAAGCGAATTATATCAATGAACTGGAGCAAAAGTTGTCTTCTCTCAAGGACTCGATCGCACTTGGTCAACTAATACAAACAATTCTTGCACAAAAGGCCATTAGTACCACGAGATGCGAATAAGTAATAAAATAATTATGTAATGTGGTAGTGACAACTAAAGGGAAGAAGTGCAATAAATAATTTAAGCCAATACATGACAACTCTATTACTTAAACACAACAAAACTATTACAAGACTCAAAATAAAAATAAAAAGACTCAAGAATCAAAATAATAATCAAATAATCATGCGAAGTAAAAAAACTCCCGTACATCCTTTGCTCAACAGACTTAGAAACATGGCGATGAAAAAAACCTTAACACTTTTAGTCAATTATCGAAAAAAATTGATAAAAATAAAGGTTAACTATAAATTAATGGCTATACCTAACAATTAAATAAATTGTCCCCGGCAATGGGGCCAAAATTAAACTTGATCGCGTGTAATTAACTTAATACTAGCAAGAGGACTAGTTCAATCATAGTATAGCAAGGGCGAGTCAATGTCGATCCCACAGAGACTATTATTTAATTATGTTAAACACAACCATAATTCACAGGCCAACCCGATAGGGGTGGTCATTGACCAACAATAAATAGTAAATAAAAGAGATGCAAAATAACTCATGGTCAATCATATATTGAAAAGGCATTAACCAAACTATTCACAACTAATCTTCCCTTAACCATTATCTGATCCATATTTGTAATTAAGCTATGGTGCAATTTCCTAACCCTATCTACTTCCACTGTAAGGATACCAGACAATCTACGTGCAGTTAACCTCCTTCGTTGGTTGTATTAACCTACACACAATAAGTTTTAAAGATGCCGGCTCGAGACCGAAAACCTCCCTAAGCAGCTATCGACTATGACTAGCATGTTCCTAGGGATCCATCTAGACTATGTCCTAATTAACACTTCACTAACTGTCCTTTATGTTAATTTGCGATGCAATTAGGTGATTTGGGTGATTCAAAGTGCATTGGGTGATTTGGGTGATCAAAGTGCATTGGGTGATTCAAAGTGCATTTGGGTGATTCAAAGTGCACTGGAATCCTTGTTTCAATGATTTGATATAAATTATCCCCATTGATAACAAAAATCCGGCATAAGTTAATAGTAAAATATGAAACCAAGTTGACAGTCATCAAGTGACATGACGTTTAATCTTATTACTATGCAAGTATGTACTTATTAATTGTTATTAGCTAACCGCCTAAGTATTTTCAAGGATAAAGCTAACCTTAACGACTCTACTCCCTCACTTAGACAGCTAGACACCACATCCTGTCAAGTACACAGACATTGATGAACTCTAGTTCATCAAAGCACAAGCCCCTTCACGCCCTTCCGACGGTCCTGAACTTCAACTCCTTGAAGAGTACATTCGGTGCCCGAACTAAATGCATCAGAAGCTCAATCAAGGCTTGTTTATGTTTAATTAATGTTATTAGATCAATAAACAACATTTAAAACGAGACTCGGGGCTTAAAACCCAACTCTTCCCCGAAACGGGGTCAACGTGAGCATTAACCGGAATGCGTGAGCATTGAGCATCCGAAACATTCGGGATGCTTTTATCGTCAATGCGTGCGCATTACCCCTTGGTACACGCGCACAACTAATGTTGTATCACTTTTCTTAATTTCGAACCTCAATGCATGCACATTCTAGCCTGTGCATGCCCATTGAGCATCCTGTAACAAGTACCGACTCTCTGCCTAATCAATGCGTGCCCATTGATGCCCTTTGCGTGCGCATTGAACGCTGAAAAACCCTAAACATGATTTTTTCTACACTTTATGATCTATACTTGATTCCAAACATGTTGTACACGATTTTTATCAGAAAAACATCAGAAAAACATAACTTTTATGATCCAAGACAAACCTTAATACTTAAACAACATATAGGCATATCTTTGACACAAAAACACATCAAAACACAATCTTAACCTTCATAAACCATAACTAATTCATAGGAAGAGCCTCTTAACTTTTAGAAAGCTAATCCAAACCAAACTTTCAGAAAAACTGCGGCAAAACTTGATTTTTTCTGCAGGAACCTATCTGATTCGAAATATACCTTAAGAAAACTCCAACTTTCTGTTGTTGAATCGACGCTCTCTTCACGACGATTCAGCTGCTCTACTCTGATCTGAAAACTGTTAAGATTTGACTTGTAAACTGGAAGAAATCTTTCAGCCCTCATTTTGTGCTCTCAACCCGTTCCCAGAGCGTAGGAAGAAATTTCTGATTTCTTTTTGGTTATGGGAACTAATGGGATTTATTTTCCTTAAATAGAGAATCCCATAAATAATATTTTCTTATTATTTTCCTTATTATTAGAAATCGGATTTCCCCCAAAATATATACATATTTTGATATATATATATATATATATATATATACTTAACTCCCTAAAACAAGTAAAAAATAATAATATTTCGTTTTCGCAAAACGACACATCTACCATTTCCTGAAAATCGAAATATTACAACATCACTTTGAAATCCTGTTTGTCCTTTCCTTTTTTTGCTTAAGCGCTACAACAAAATGTCCTGGCAATTAAATTTCCATACTTATCTTTGTGACTCTTACTTTTTCTCACTCCAAATCCTACTTGTTTAGCATATGCCAAATGAAATTCCCAAGCCTTTTCCTCATTTCAAACTCCATATTTATATTTGGAATCATCTCATTAGACATAGTCGAATGAATTATGTCTAGATCGTTACTGGAGTTCAAATTGTTCAAGTCACATTGATTAACAATGTCATCATTTTCATGTGTGTCAATGCTTTCTTCAAAATGCAGTTGCAGGCGAGATACATGTATGCTTTCCATACTATCTGATGTCATGTCCTGAAATGCGAAAGTACATTATTCTTACACATTCAAATCATGAAAAAATTATCACTAAAATATAGTAAGTTTATCAACTAGTTTTTTTTTCTAGGGAAATGAGGATCTATTATTAAAAGATGTTGGAGAAATTTGAATTAAAATTAATTCTAAAATTACGGAGGGTCGCATCGCTTTGGTGAAAGGTTACAATTACATAAGAGGTTGTATCTTTTCGGTTAAGGTTGCACCTGTTCGGTTGAATCATTTTTGAAAGGATGCAACCGGTAGTGAATGGCTTCATTGCTCCTACAAATTCCTTCATTTGTCAATGAAAACAACAAGGATTTTCTGTACTTTTTCATACCAAAATTCTTCCAAAATAAAAAGCATTTTTCTGCATAAACATTGGCACTAGTCAGAGATATCAAATTTGGATCGGTTCGACGCTTGTTCGCATTGAAGTGCCGCAACCAGAAGAATGAAAAGACTGTTGTATCTTGGGAGACTTCTTGCCATAACCGTGGGCATTTAATCGGGGCAATAAAGTCTTAAGGACGACGTTCTACGCGCCTCAGTCTAACGAATAAGTTTTCGTTTTTACTATTGCTTTCTGCATTTTTATTTCGAATGTGTTGCAGTAATTTTATATGAATGAAATGTTTGTTCTTCTTATGTGTTCATCATGCCTGCAATATGTTTCTACAAGTTTATGTTATTCGATTTTCAGAAAAATTAGTAAATTGGTATTACACTACTACGTTTTCCAACAATCTTAAGACTTTGTTTTTTTGTTTGATGTTCACTTCACATGTTGTTTTTAGTATAATGTGTACAAATAATACTTTTATCCTTGACGAATCAGATAAATAAATTGGGTGAATACTAATTGGTTGCATTAGTATAATTGTAGTTGCAATTCCTTAGTTTGATTGCTGAAAAAAAAAATCTTTTGGTTTCTTATTCTAATATGCCTTAGAATTAAATGACTTTCTGGTTGCTTATTTGACATGCTCTGTTTTTTGTGTGTAGAGTTACACATTCTGTTGAAGTATTCTGAAATTGTAAATATGTGAAACAGTTGCAAATCTTCCCAATCAATGAGTGCCTGATTATTGGTCAAAACAATTTTTCCATGTGATTTTTCCTATATCCACATTGTAGTGTTTGAACCATGAATGACAATGCTCCAGTGCAACAATTAAATTGAAATGTCATATTCGTGTCTTATTAAATTGAAAGGTTGTGCCCAGAAGCAATTAACTTCTAGTGTTCATACACCTTTTTCTTTTAAGAAAAATGTGTATAGACATAACGGTTAATTGAAATGATGTTATATGAATGAGCACTATTACAATACCGTTTCTTTGAATGTTAACAAATTGTTTATGCATTGTTCTGCAAAATTTGTTTTGATGATTTCTGTCATCACTATTATTCATATCATGTATGAGTTATGTTCTGTAAAAATGCAACTTGTTGTGTATGCGGTTTTGAAAAAATTATGTTAACAACATGATTTAATTTGTGTTAATATGATTCTACAACTATGTGAGTATAGTTATTTGTATAAAAAATCTGAAATTTGGTTGGAAAAATTGTCGTGCAGAAAAAAAAAAATTTAGTCACGACTTTTTGAAAAATTGAGAAAGAAAAAGGATTGCCTACATTGTTTGTAGTAAAAATTACTTTGTAATTGCCTACACCATATGTAGTTTGTTTGTGTGCATATACTTGTGTAAAGTTTGAACGTATAATTGCATCTGCAATTCTGAAAAGTTACCATAAAAAGGTTGTAGTAACAAAAACAATTTTTTTACACATTTTTATGAAACTTGGCATGACTAACTACGTTGTTTTCAAGGCCAAATACTTTGTAATTACTACGTTTTTTTTGAATACTCGAAGAATAAAAGTTGTTTCTGAGTTGTTATAGGTTACAAATCCGTTTGTATTATTTGTTAAAAGTGTTCGTGAATTTTTCAAATTCCGTTCGAAGACACCATTGTTATATATATATATATATATATATATATATATATATATGTATTAGTCAATAACCCGTGCATTAAACGGGGACGTATAATAATGTGATAACATTCAATTAATATGCATAATATATACTACAAAACAAAGACCCTTCAAACTTATTGTAATGCTACCTATTAAAATTCTTTTATCTAAAATTAGTATTCATTTACGGCGTTAGATAGAGTTAAAAACAAACAACACAAAATGTCCAAAAGTTATCGATGCCAATAATTATCGTTATATTTCTGCTTTAGCATTGCACGGGAAAACATACATTTTAAAAGAAGAATTTTTTTGAAGATGAAAAGAAGATTTTATTGGCATTAATGAAATTGAGTGGAATAAAATAATTGGAATGTAATGGAATAAGTTAATTCTATTACCGCGTTTGGAATATGCAAGATTGGAATGACATAAATTATATAAAAGATGACACATTGAGTGATGGGTAGAGCATGATAGTGAATTAAGGTTGGCTGGAGTAGGGTATGGTATGGTTCATAAGGTAGGATATAGTCGACGAAGGGGTGGGGTAGCCCTACGACATACCCTATTGAACCCCACCTCTCTTCTCATTGACCCAACCCACCGCTACCATACCTTATCCACCACTCCATCCTACCTACCCAATATCACCATATCTTACCCTTGACATCATACATACATTACCCATTACCTACTCTACACCACTATCACCCACCACCCTTACCTTACCCATCATACCACCCTACCTTACCCAACATCCCACCCTTCTTTACCCTACCATACCCACCACCCCAACCTTACCCTATCCATAATTCCACTCTACCCTATCTTACACACCACACCACCCAACCTTACCTTACCTACTACCCCAACATATCCTACCGTACTCTACCCTACCCTACCAACCTTACCTTACCCACCACTTCACCTTACCCTACCCTACCTGACCCACCCTACCCTACTCTACCCACCATTCCACTCAACCGTATCTTACCCACCACACAACACCTACCTTACCTTACCCACTACCCCAACCTACCCTACTCTACCTACCCTAGCAACACTACCTTTCCCACCACTTCACCTTACCTACCCTACTATACCTTACCCACCACCATCCCTTACCTTACCCCCACCCTCCACCACCCCTACCCTACCTACCACCCCACCCTACCCTATCCTACCTTACTACCACTTTACCATACCCTTCCCATCACCTCACTATACC
Organism: Gentiana straminea; assembly: GCA_036785695.1. Taxonomy (NCBI): domain Eukaryota; kingdom Viridiplantae; phylum Streptophyta; class Magnoliopsida; order Gentianales; family Gentianaceae; genus Gentiana; species Gentiana straminea. Next base: position 1,052,926 of record JAVUPR010000340.1, read on the forward strand.
CTAACTTACCCACCACCCCACCTTATTCAATACGCTTCCTACCTACCATACCCAACACAGCATTAAATGAGGTGGCTAATGCATAGCGATTGACCTAATTTTTGAGGATTGTAATATTTTGACAAAAGTCCAAGAGTCAAATTGACCATGCTCCTAAAAGCAGTACATAACAATATTTCACTTAGAGGATTATTATCTTTTGACATTTTTATTTTTGGAACATTAAATATGTGATTTTTATTTTTTATTTTTGGAGTATTAAACATGTGATTTTGCGGCACTGGGATTCGTACCCAAACCCTGTGCCAACTCCATGTTCTTTTTTTTACTTTCTAATAATAACTACTCATTTATGGGTCTGTTAAAAAATAAATAAATAAACCTCACGTAGCCTTCCTCTCTGCCAATTTCACTTTAATTAAGAACCCTAAACTTTAATTGAAGAACCTTAACCCTAAATTAAGAACCCTAGCCCCTAATTGAGAACCTTAAGCCCTTAAATTAAGAACCATAATCCTTAAATTAAATTAAGAACCCTAACCCCTAATTAAAAAAGAACCCTAAATTAAGAACCGTAACCTTTAATTGAAGAAGCCTAACCCTAAATTAAGAACCCTAGCCCCTAATTGAGAACCCTAACCCTTAAATTAAGAACCCTAACCATTAAATTAAATTAAGAACCCTAATCCCTAAGTGAAGAACCCCTAACTCTTAATTAAACCCCACCCAAAACCGCCGTTGAAACCCAAAAACCACCGCCAACCCCACCCAAAACCGCAGTTGGACCCTCTTAAAACTCCATATGTGAAGGCCATTGAAACCTTTTCATGATTTGATGGTAAAAAGAGTTTAAAAGGAAACAAAAAAGACGTAAAAGAAAGAAAAAAACGACAGAAGAAGGAAAAAAAGACGACGACAATTTTTGGGATTGTTTTAATTATGGAATATGTTATTTTTTTAATGGAGACGTGGGTTTTTTTTTAAATCAATAAATGATTTGCTATTATTAGAAAGTATAATATAAATAAAAAACAATAGAATAATACGGAGTTGGCACATGCTTTGGGTACAACATCCCATCAGCGATTTTATGAACATTCGCGATCCTTGGCATTAAACGTGTGATTTTTTATGAACGAATTAAACGCATGATTTTGAACAGTCAATTTTATGAAGATTTTTGAGATTCCTGAACAAAAAAAACACGTGTTTTTATTTTGAAAATCAGAATGTCGTATTGTAGCTGGAAACATTATCCGCAAAATATGTGGTGCAATCAGTTAGCTTTCGTCCAAATTTGAATGGATTTCCATTAAATGTGTATTTTTTTGATTTTTTGTTTTGTATTTTTTTTGGAACATTAGATAGTGTGAATTTTTGTTTTTTTGGGAAATAATTAAACGTATGACTTTGGCAATCAAGTTTATGAAGATTCGCGAGATTCCTTTGCATTAAACGTTTGTTTTTTTGGGAAGTAATTCAACGCGTGATTATAAAGTGGAGCATTAAACATATGATTTTATTATTTTTTTAATTTTTGAAAAGAAGTAAACTTGTGATTTTGGGGAGTCAATTTTATAAAGATTCGCGAGATTCCTTTGCATTAAACGTGTGATTTTATTTTCAAAAAGGAATTAAAAGCGTGATTATAAATTGGAGCATTAAATATGTGATTTTTTTGGGAATGTATTAAATGCATGATTTCGGACGGTCAAATTTATGAAGATTCGTGAGATTCCTTTGCATTAAATATGTGATTTTCTTGGAAGGAATTAAACGTGTGATTATGAATATTCGCGAGATATATTTACATTAAATGTGATTTTTTTAAGGAATTAAACGCGTGATTTTGGGCAGTCGGTTTTATAAAGATTCGCGAGATTCCCTAAAAAAATGTGTGTTTTTATGTCTGGTATAAGCCGGGTCTTTTCCGGAGTTTGCATGTAAGTTATGGGTAATCGGGTTAAATTGTGCTTTCAAATATCTATATATAACATATAGATAGATCATTTGCATTTTATCCTAATATATACATGTATGATCTCCCTATATTATTGGTAATGTAAAGATAATAATACATGTAAAAATATTGCCATCAACATATACCATAACAATATAATTTTAACGTATCATATCTCCATGTTGATTGACATGGAGATATTAACTTATTAATAAACCCAAAATTTTATTTTGGTAGAGAATATTATTTTACACATGATTTTATGATTTTTTTTGTACAAATAAAAATATAGAATTGATGAAACAAAAACAATGTATATCAAGCTCATCGTAAGTTCGTAACTAATAGAGAGGGAGAAAATGAAATAAAGGTTGATTGATTTCTGTAATTGAGATGTTACAAAGGAGATTGATGCTATTTAAGGTGATTACTTGGCAACTGATAAGTTAATGGAATATCTCATAATAAATACAATTCACCAAAGAATAGAAGATTGATTCTCTCTAACGCAAATTCCTAGAACATCTAAAACAATTTATTGTACCGGTATGGAATAAGAAAATCATTCTTGAAAGATACATATACTTCCCTATAAAAATTAAAAAAGAAGAACATACATATATTTCTTGATTCTTCGTGTACGTAGCAAACCTGAAAGAATAGAGAACACATAAAATCAAAATGAGCACAGATATTGAAAAAGAATGCGGAGACACACCGATATTGTAAATCATTGCATTAAGTGCATGAGGACAAAAACATGCGGACAAAAACATTATGTTAAAGAAAATCTAAGTTTGACATAATTAAAAAAGCAGGCAATATCAAAAGATTTGAAACAAAAAAGTTGTCTATAAAGACTCGTTTTTTATAACATAGAAAATGATTGGAACATAACTATTGAACCAAATGATGCGTTTACTGTCTTATATCAAAAGGACAAAATATAGAGTGAAAGCGAAAACAACATTTTATTAATATTTATTTATTGATCAAAATATATTTATTTAAAATAAATAGTAGGAAAAATATAAGCTTTCTCCATATTTTAATTTCCCAGAGAGCAAAAGATAGTGGTGCTTCATATATCAAATCCCCCATGCAATTTAAACAACAATCGCTTTCACTTCTTCTCCGGTTACGACCCGATCGGTTGATTTGATTCAATTCCAAATTTTTTTTTGCAGAAATAATCCTATCAAATTGAGGAAAATGATGGAGCTGAGCTTACCGGTCACGGCGACAACCAAATCCGAGCGCCGATCCAAAGTCTATACAGAGTTCAAAATAATATCTTCAATGTCCTTTTTCTCACAAAGCTTAGCAAATAGACTTGGTCTATACGGTTCCACACCTGTGGAGATCTTCTCAGCTTGAAAAACACGAAATAACTCATAAATTCTAATTTATAGAAAACTGCAACCGGATTATTCGCAATCAGAATCTCAAATCGAGCGAATTTCAAAAGTCGAAACGAAAAAAAGGAGAGATTACAGTCATCTTGAAGGATCAAAGATGCATAAGTGCAGGCAAGCTCTCCGACGGACATTTTCGTTACACGATCTGCAACAAAAGATTAACGAAAAGTTAAAAACAAACAAAGATTGAGACTAAAAAATGAACGAAATCAAATGACTTTTGCTATAAAAAAAATTGAGAACATGCAACAAAAGATCAAGAAAAAGCAAAAAATAAACAAAGATTGAGAATGAAAATGAACGAAATCAAATGACTTTTGCTATTAAAAAATAGAAAAAATTGAGAATGTGAAAAAAAAACTTACTAAAGGGAGAAAATGTATGTTGTACTTGCTCTGCTTTCTCCTTGTCAATGCATCCAAAACGTTTATGGTTTGAGCAAGTGTAACGCCCCGTTCCCGGACACCGAGTCCTTATCCAGAAAAGAAACGTTCGGCACGTATAAAATAAAAATAAATTCATTTTATACGTAAGCCTCTACTACGTCGTATCAAATTAAAGGCAAAACGGAAGCAAAACTCGGGTATATAAAATTTTTCCCATAATTAAAGAGTAGAAAAGAAATCTAAGGGTAGAAATGTAAACTATTACATTTGGAAAGGTACGAAAATCCCCAAAAGACAGAATACGACAAATCGTCAAACCGGTAGTCTACCTCAAAAGTACGGAAAGTACAACCAAAGAAAAGCGAGAAAAGAAACATCTTGATTCTTCAACGAGCGGCGTCAAACGTCGTCGTCAAACTCTTCCTCGAAAACTCGTTCGTCTTCTCGTCCCCAAACACATAGAAAAAGTATGCATTCGAGGTAAGTACAATGTACTCGGCAAGAAAGAGAAGCTATGAAACCAAAAGAAATTATAAGGAAAGATATTTAAGTTGTTTATTTGGTTATAAGAGACCGACTCAATCTAGGGTTCACTTCGTGCTCATCAACATGTTGTGACTAAGCTGTTTCTAACTTAACCTATCTATGTTACAACCGCACTCAAGGGCACTACGCGCATCCACCTCGGCGAGTCCTCCGTACTTAGGGTCATTGACCTACGAGTTATTCTACCTTGGGAACACTCTATTGCAACATATTAGTGGATCACACCAATACCCACGAAGTCTAGAAAAGATAGACTCCGATAGCACGCACACCTCAGCAGAGTCCCTCCGTACTTAGGGTCTTTTGACCTACGAAGTTCTTCCACCTTCAGAGGTAGCACATGCATCGCGATTTAGCCTGGAGCCTAGCCAAGAGAGACATGTTGTTTAATCTTTTACTAGTCACATACGTTGTTTATTAAGTTATTAACTAGCCAACCTAAGTGTTTTCAAATAATCTCCTCACACATACTACTCTCTTCCTAGAACACTAGACACGGACAAGTCCTAGCACATACACGGACATTGATGAATCCTAATTCATCAAAGCACAAGCCTATCATGCTCTTCCGACGGATCCGAACTTCAACTCCCTTTAAGAGTACATTCGGTGTTTTAAGCGAACGAATCGAAGCTCAATTCAGCTTGTCTATATTTATACCATGTTACATATCAAATACAAAGGTTTCATATAGTTAAAGCATGTTTCAAGGTGAATAGCATCTAACATAGAAAAGAAGGCGGTACAAAAATGGACGCCCGTTTAAAGACTTGGACGCCCGTTCGGTTTAATGGACGCCCGTCCAAAATAGTGGACGCTCGTCCACCCAAAACGATTCAATCCGAATGTAAAATAGCACCTCGGACGCTCGTCCATTACGACCGGACGCTCGTCCAAGGTGGAACCTAGGGCTGGACGCTCGTCCGAATACCGGACGCTCGTCCACACGGGTTCGACCGGAACCCTAATTCTTCATCGTTCGAACCCCGGATCGTATTTCCACCCAAGAACCGAGAAAATAACAACACAATGAGCACTTAGACCTCGTCTAACAATACCATAACATCCATAGTCATTTACCAAGGCAACAACTCAATTTTTCTAACACCAAAACGTCTTGGAACATGATCAAATCCCTATAACTTGTAATTGATTTCATAGGACGGGGTTCTTCTTACCTTTTGCAGCCCGTAAAACCGATCAAAACTCGGCAAAAGTCTCGCGCAATGTCTTTACCGGTAACCAAACGGTGCACGCTCCACAACAAATCCTAGAATCGAGTCCGGTCCGAAAACGATATTGCTCCCCTTTAGAATTGTGAAAACCGTCCAAGTCTCTCCTTCTCCTCACAGTTGCGCGGGGATGGGGGGTTTGTTTGTGATTAAAAAGTGAAATTAGGTTAAGGGTTAATCTTAGGTAGATTTTCCTTTTATACCAAATTCCAAAATTTTAGTTTTTTCCTTATTTGCCCCTTGCTTAACAAAGCGACTCTCCATAAGTTTATACATATATATAACTCGAGATATATATATAAACATCCAAAATAATTAACTCCGAATAAAAGGAAACCGAACCTAATATTTCGTTTTCGCAAAATGACACGTACGCTTCTTTCCCGAAAATCGGAATATTACAGCAAGAGACGAATGGTTGGCTTATATATCCGTAGGGACAAAAACATGTGTATTCCGGGTTTTGGGATGGATGATGGGGCAAATTCTGGGTAATTAATGTGGTGATGATTGTGAATCAATTTTGGTGTGGTGTAATTATGGAATTTCAGTGGTGTAATTTATTTTTGAAACGGGTGCAACCGGATTTGGAGTGGGTAATTAATTGAGGTTAAACTATATATATATAGTTTGTGTTGCAAACTTTGATTGTTGATATTCTGTTTATGAATAAAAATGGAAGGAATATTTGAAACAACTCCTTTGTCATTTGTGCAACATGTTGTTGTGCAAGGAAAAAGTTCGTCGCACCAGGAAAAACTAGAGAAGTTCAATAGGCGAACTTCAAGAAATGGCATCGAGAAAATGCTATTCTATCCGACAACTTTGAGATTGGAAAAATGGCTAAGCGGGGATCCTCTGTGGTGTAAGATGGTGAAAACAATAAAGCCTCCGTGACGACATTGGATGCATGAAAACACTCAGATTTCCTATACAAAAATTACATACTTAATTGTCTTGACAATACATTATATACAATTTATTGTATGCGTAAAATTGCTAAAGAATTATGGCAGACACTTGAAATAAGGTATAAGATTGAAGATGCTGGCAAGATAAAATATATTGTTGACCGGTTTATGGAATACAAGATGGTGGAATCCAAAACCATTGTTATCCAAATGGAAGAGTTGAAGATAAATATCTCCGAGTGTCTCGAGGAAGGTTTGGTTATTAATGAACCATTCCAAGTTGTGGAAATAATTGGGAAACATCCACATTCGTGGAGGGATTACAAAAATTATTTGAAGCATAAAAACAAGGAGATAACCATGAATAAGTTGGTGGTGAAACTAAAGGTTGAAGAGAACAACCGGCAACTTGACAGAGGAGGGAACTTTGGATAATCCAAGGCAAATTTGGTGGAATCCAGTTCCGGTGAAAATAATGGCAAAGGCCAGAAAAGAAAGTTCAAGGGTGAAAGTTCAATATGCAATCAAGAGGCTAAGAAATTCAATGGTAAATGCTATAATTACTGGAAACAAGCACACCGCAGGAATGAATGCCGAAAGCCTCGGAAAGTTGAACAAGCGAACGTGGCAGAAATAGTCACAGATACTATTGATGAATTAAATCTGTCCGCGTAATGATTGCATGAACTTGGTGAATGTACTTCTTTGTTGAATTTAAAGTTCAAGTTATGGTTTGTACTAAACAATTTAATTTATACATTATTATAGATGTGTAATATTTGTATAAATTGGTATGTGGGTGATTATGTAAGCACCTTTATGATTTTAATGACAATATTATTATTATGAATATATGTACATATTCTATTGTTATATTCATATTAGTTATAGATTTGCTTTCGGCTTTCTGATGTACATTTCAAGATATATAGATGAAGTTGTTTATGCGTTTGTTGAGACGTTTAACTCGGAATAATAAGTTAATCAATTCGTGGTGATCAAGGTGGAAAAGTGTGATTCAAGATTTAATGAATTTTTTTTGGTACCGACAACATTCATCAAATCGTTGAACTATACTTCCCTTTATCAGTTAATGTTGCGAAACGATGATTAACTTGAGGTTTACCAAAAACCAGTGGGGGAAGAATATCTTCTGGACTTAAACTTCATCATATTCTTGGAAATGTGGGGGTGATTGGTATATGAAATTTACCTAAATAAAATGATGTAACGAAAGCAAGAAATGGAAAGGAAGTTGAATTAATTCAAAGTTCATTGGAAAGATATTGCGTGTGGCTCAGAATTTATCACTGTTATTAGCATGCAATAGTTGGTAAGTTATAGAACAAGCACACAATAATATGGAAAACGGTACGTCACGATTAATACATCATAGGCACAATACCATTTATTAATTGATCTCTAATGATTTGATTTCCTCGATTGTATAAAGTTGAAGGAGAATCTTGCGGATCCGCATATAAAAATGTTTAGCTAGAGATCGGGTGTCAAATTTTGACAAGCGGAATAGGACTGAAGCCTATTACACATGTTCCCTTATAATGGTAACCCAACCATTGTGACTGGAGATCCCAAGATCATGGTTCAAAATGGACAACTAAGTTATGAGGGACAGTTAGCACTTACCCATTTTGTTAAAACAAAAGTGATGTCTGCTGAAGGGTTCAGGTTAAACATAAAGCTTTTAATGATTCCTATATCTTGGTAAAGCCATGTGGGGTATTGTAGAGTACTCTTTATAGGAGGCCACCTATGTAAGTGGAAGTGCGGCCGCTTCTGTGAGAGTTTTTGGGCTGAATTCTCGAACACACTTTCTGAAACCAAGGTGTTCCAGGGCCAAAATGGACACAACCATGAGAACTTCGAGAAGGCCATGGGGTTTATTGTGTGGGTATCGTTGTCTAGGCATGCACCAAAGCCTGAGCAGTTCAAGACCTAGTTCACTGCTTAGCCAAGAATGTATGATGTATTCTACTAAGGAAGGTTCAAGGCAGCAAACCACATCGCCCGATGCAATATAGCTCTGTTTGATATCTCTTCAGAGTCTATACTGCATTTGCATTAATTTTCATTCATGTGGGGGATTGTTGGAGAAATTTAAATTAAAATTAATAAAATTACAGAGGGTCGCATCGATTCGGCGGAAGGTTAGAACTATATAAGAGGTTGTATCTTTTCGGTTAAAGGTTTCACCTGTTCGGTTGAATCATTTTTGAAAGGAAGAAACCCGTAGTGAATGGCTTCCTTACTCCTATAAATTCCTTCATTTGTTAATGAAAACAAAACAGATTTTCTGCATTTTTGCATACCAAAATTCTGCCAAAATAAAAAGCATTTTTCTGCATAAACATGGGTAATAGTCAGAGATACCAAGGCTGGATCAGTTCGCCGCTTGTTCGCCTTGAAGTGCCGCAACCAGAACAAGCAAAAGACTGTTGTATCTTGGGAGACTTCTTGCCATAACCGTGGGCATTTAATCGGGGCAATAACGTCTTAAGGACAGCGTTCTACGTGCCTCAGTCTAACGAATAAGTTTTCGTTTTTTACTCTTGCTTTATGCATTTTTATTTCGAATGTGTTGCAGTAATTTTATATGAATGAAGAGTTTGTTATTCTTATGTGTTCATCATATCTGCAATATGTTTCTACATGTTTATGTTATTCGATTTGCAGAAAAATTAGTAAATTGGTACTACACTACTAATTTTCCCAACAAAAGAAAATGTACGAAACAAAATAAAATATGCAACAACAGAAGAGTAAAACAAGACACAATCCCTCCTACAGCAACCATAAGCAACTAACAACCACCTGACCTTTTACAATCAAAAAGCATGACTGTACAACTCAGAAAACCAACATAACCAACATGGACGCCTGCAGCTTTGAACTATCAAAGCTGAACCCGTTGAAATGTCAACGATACTAAGCTCTCATTGCAATTTAAAAAAACAATTAAAAAGATAATAAAAAAAGGTAAACCCTTTTACCGGGAAGATGAGAAGAAAACAAACTCTTTTTACTTTATTACGGTTCTTAAAATGGATGTAGCAATTTCATATGCTCGACCGAAACCAACGAAATTGAAGATGAGAAAACAATCTTCAGCCCCAGCAAAGAAGATTGCGCCGGAAGAAGAGGATAACGCGAAAGACGACTATGAAGCAGGCGGGTAATTGTCGAGCAATAGAAAAAGGACCGAAAAAATAATAAAATAATAATAAAATAAGTAAAACGACGTCGTTCCATTTTGGACCGACAAATTCGATAGAGTTAGTAGACAAGTGATTTGAACCCTGATTGAAAACCTTCCGAATGTTATTTTATTGTTGGAAGATAATTCTTTTACACCGTTACAACACTCATAATTGAAGTACTTTTAAAATATAGGGATTTTGATACTTTTAGTCCCTTATATTTTAGTTTTGTTTAAAAAATAATTCTTATCTTTCTAAATGGCATTTTCGCTCCCCTAACTTTGTATTTTGTTTCTATTTTTTTAGGACAATTACCCGATTAACCATCTAAGTTAACGTCGACTAAACGTTTGATCCAACCTGGTAGCCACATAAGCTGCTATATCTCGTCTAAACGATTAAAAATCGACATTCCCCTCATTTCTCTTCGAGGGAAAGAAGTTAGGGATTCAATAGTGGAATGGGAGAATGTCGAATTTTAATCATTTAGATAGGATATGAAAGCATACGTGGTTGGCAGGTTGGATCAAATGTTTAGTCGACATTAACTTCGACGGCCAATTGGGTAATTGTCTTTTAGAAATTGAAACAAAATACAAAGTTAGGGGACCAAAAGTGCCATTCAGAAAGAAAAGAGCTATTTTTTAAATAAAGCTAAAACATGAAGGACTAAAAGTGTCAAAATCCCAAAAATATATATACTTGTCGTTACAATGATGCACACGCAATATCATAAGAAGAGAAATACAAAATTCAATTCCATAAGACACATAAAATTGTTGGCAGAAAACACATTCCCATCTCCATCTTTATATGAGCCCGATCCTGTAAAAAATAAAAATAATTTTAAAAAAGATAGAAAGAAAGAAATAAGAAAAATACCGCCAATATATAATCACAAAAAAAGGCTATTGGTATTGCCAAGGCTAAATATGGTAATGCCAAGGCAAAAATTTTAAATTTTCGCTTACATTGCTTTGGTAGTTCCAGTTATTACTCTAGCGTTACTAAATTTTGCCCTTGCAATCAGAGACGGCTGCAGGATTTTCAACATGGGGGTCGGAAATTTGTCAATTTGTTTCCGTATCACACATATATTTAGATATTCACTTCTATACATATAATTATGGAGAAATAGACAAAAATAGGGGGTCAATACATAAAAATAAAGAGGTCAATTTCACATATACATGTGCTTATAAAAAAAATTCACTACTATTCGTACATAATATTTTTATTTTAAGGGGTCGGCCGCACCCGTATTGTAACGCCCCGTTCCCGGACACCGAGTCCTTATCCGGAAATGGAACGTTCGGCACGTATAAAATAAAAGTAAATTCACCTTATACGTAAGCCTCTACTACGTCGTATCAAATTAAAGCAAACGGAAGCAAAAACTCGGGGTGTAAAATTTCCAAACGTTTAAGAATAGAAAAAAAGAAATCTAAAAGCGGAAATGTAAATTTATTACATTTGAGAAAGTACGAAAAATCCCAAAGGAAAAGTACTACACGTCTCGAAAGACCAAAAGACTACCTCAGAAGTATCAAAGAAATCCAAAAGATGGGAAAAGTAAAGTGGAAATGATAAATCTTCAACGAGCGCCGTCAAACGTCGTCGTCGAACTCCTCCTCGAAAACCTGTTCGTCTTCTCATCCCCAAACACATAGAAAACAATGCATTTGAGGTAAGTACAACGTACTTAGAAAGAAAGAGAAGCTATGAAAACAATCATAGTTATAAAGAAAAGATAGTTATTTAATCAGTTGATTAAATTAGACCAACTCAATCTAAGGTTCACTTCATGCTCATCAACATGTTGTGACTAACTGTTTCTACCTAGCCTATCTATGTTACAACCGCACTCAAGGGCACTACGCGCATCCACCTCAGCAGAGTCCCTCTGTACTTAGGGTCTTTGACCTACAGAGTTCTTCTACCTTGGGGACACTCTTTTGCAACATATCAGTGGATCACACCAATATCCACGGAGTCTAGAAAAGGTAGACTCCGATAGCACGCACACCTCAGCAGAGTCCCTCCGTACTTAGGGTCTTTTGACCTACGAAGTTCCTCCACCTTCAGAGGTAGCACATGCATCGCGATTTAGCCTAGTGCCTAGCCAAGAGAGTCATGTTGTTTAATCTTTTACTAGTCACATACGTTGGTTATTAAGTTATTAACTAGCCAGCCTAAATGTTTTCAAATAATCTCCCTCACAAATACTACTCTCTTCCTAGACCACTAGACACGGACAGGTCCTAGCACATACACTAACATTAATGAATACTAATCCATCAAAACACAAGCCTATCATGCTCTTCCGACGGATCCGAACTTCAACTCCCTTGAAGAGTACATTCGGTGTTTTAACTGAACGAATCAGAAGCTCAATTCAGGCTTGCCTAAGTTTATACCATTTTAACATATCATATATAAAGGTGTCATAAGGATAAATCATGTTTATAAGGCTGAACAACAACCTACAAAGAAAGAAGGACCAAACAAGCTAGACGCCCGTTTAAGACCCTGGACGCCCGTCTAAGCACTACTGGACGCCCGTCCAAAGCTGGACGCCCGTCCACTATGCCCAGACGCCCGTCCACCTAAAACGAGTTTCAATCCTGAATGTAAAATAGCACTTCAGACGCCCGTCCGGATAGGCCAGACGCCCGTCTGAGACACAACCTAAGCAGACGCCCGTCCAGAGAACCGGACGCCCGTCCAACTGGGTTCGACTAGAACCCTAAACTCATCATCATGCGATTTCCAGATCGTATTTCAACCAAACAACAGCAGATAATCAACACCGTAAACACAAGGGACCACATCTAAACGTACCATAACAACTAGAGTCATTAACCAAAACAACAATTCATAATTCTAACACCAAAAAGCCTTAAAAACAAGAGCAAATCCTCATAACCAACGATTGCATTCATAGGACGGTTTTCTCTTACCTATTGCAGCCCAGAAAACTGATCCAACTCAGATGAAAGACTGCTGCAACGCCACCAAACTGGTAGCAAACCGTTGTCCTTCTCACGACGCTTCCAATTCTTGAATCGGTTGTGAAAACGATCAACTCTTCCTCTTAGAATTGTGAAAACTCTCTCTTCTCTCTTTCTCTCCTCACAATGCCGCACAAGGGAAGGGGGAAGGCTGAAAGTAAACTGAAAATCCCCGATTTTAGGTTAGGTCTTAATATTAAAAGAGAGTTAATCCTTTTCCTTAATTGCCCTTGACCACAAAACTGATTTTCCTTTTAATTATATATATAAAACTCGAAATTATATATATAAAACGTCCCAAAATAATTAACTCCGAATAAAAGGAAACCGAACCTAATATTTCGTTTTCGCAAAAAGACACGTCTGCCCTTTCCCGAAAATCGGAATATTACACGTATCTCCCCACTTAAAGCCGCCCCTCCTTGCATTATCACAAGACAAAAAAAAAAACAAAAAGTATGATGTATATATAGGTGAATTGTACGACATCGGAAGAAAATGTTAGAAACCAAAATCAACACATATACTTAAAACATATAACGTACCTTGAATAATCCATATTACGAGTACTGGTTAGAGGAAAATGTACGTTACATAGTCTCCCAAGTGCAATGACTCTTCTAACCTCAACCTCATCATACAATTCATTAAATTGATTAAAGAAACCACAAGCAGCCAGTTTGATGTTCCTCTTTTGTGTTCAAGGCCTGAGCCACTAATCCAACATGAACATAACAACAATCCTCACCTGTTACGCGATTAAAGAAATATATACACTTTTCCCGGTATTTTCTCGAAAAATCAAAACTTTGACCATATGTTAGATTTGTGGAATGTTCACACTCGATTATATCCCGATACGATGCATGGTACGGTATATGTTGTAATGCCACCGCTGATACCCAACATATTTTTATTTATAACATCACAATAAATATCAATGATTCAACTTATATATGGTTGGGTGTCAAAAACAATTATACACCATCCGTTCCTATTTAACTGTCGGAATTGAAAATAACACACATATTAAGGAGAGTGGTTAATGCTTTAACTTAACAATAAAATGACAACAACACCCATTCAATATAATTAATGCAATGGTATTTGCATTCTCTCACCCCTTAATAAATAAGAGTAGATATAGAAAAATACAATAAATAATGCTTTGGAAATGTAACTACTACAGATAAAAAGGAAATATTGATTTTGGCAACTACGACAGTTAAATAGGAACGGAGGGAGTATATGGTTGAAAGTTTCAGAGACGAATTAATAAAATAATATATTAAATCATGCGACCTTTGTTGTCAATGTGACTTGATCTCTGTGTCTAAATTTTATGGAAGTAAGTCTGGGACCAGCTGAGTGATGGTCAGTTGATTAGGGTGTTCAAGTCTGGGAGGTTAGCTGAGTGAAGTGCCAACTGAGATCCATCTGTCATCCGAGTGAAGCCTAATGAAGTCTATTGAAAATAGCTGAGTTCAGCATCTGAGCTAGCTACATAGCTAGTGACTTCATCTTAGCCGAGTCACGTCCGGGGCATTTTTGGGAATTCCGACAAAGGTCGTTATGTCGACTAGGGTTAGGTTTCCAAAGGTCATAAATACAAAAAATCATTGTAATCAATGGGCGTCTGTGTGAATTTTTATATGATTCTGTGCATAAAAAAATATTTTTTTTCGTCCGTAGAGTAGTCGACACAACGCCGGAAACCACGTTAAATCGATATATTCTCTCTATCTCTGTAATCGTGTGATTGTTTACGTTATTTGTGTTGGTCCTTGAAAAGGCTTTGGTTAAGTTTAGAGGAGGGGGGGTGAATAAACTTAACACTTAAAACTTTTGAAGTTAACAAACTCAGCAACTTCAGCAGCCTGATGATACTTCAGTAGTCTGTTGACACTCAGTAGTCTGCTGACCGTTGAGTTTACTGAATTTGTGCAGCGGAAATATATAAAAAAATTAAGCCTTATTACTTGTTGTTAAATATGATACCAAGTATTAGATACTCAGTAGTGTATGTGCGTGATTCAGTTGCTAGATTCAGTAGATTGATGTGTTAGATAAACTAAGTGCATAATAGAAGTGCAGAAAGTAAGTAGGCAGATTTTATAGTGGTTCCAGGTGGTGTAATCCTGTTAGTCCACTCTCCTCCTGTGATGTTGGAGGTAATTCACTAGAGATCTTTGATGTAGCTGTTACAAAAATCCCTAAGTTGCTTGTCATTCACCAATAACTATGGCTTCACAAACTGAATACTTGGAACATGTAGGATTGCTGTTCCAAAGTCTTCCATTGGTCCTTGAAGGGTAGGATTGCCTCTTCACCAGCTCCACCACAAACAACAATCTTTCACACCCAAGGATGCTTCATTGTCTTCAGTAGATTTCTTCTAAAGGAAAGATTGAATCAAGTAAGTGATTCAGCTTTCAGCAGCTTGATCAGGATGATATGATCAGCAGCCTTGATGTCTTCAAGTGTGTAAACTTGATGCGGCTTGAATGCAGATTACACTTGAAGTATTTTTCTGGATCAGTAGATTAAAGCTCAGTAGGGTCAGCAGGGTGTTTTTCTTGATTTAATTCTGATTGCTCAAAGTAGATTCTTAATTTTCATCACTTGTATATGAATTCAGAGTCCTCTATTTATAGTTAGGAATCCTTGTGACTTATGTTTGAAATACAAACATAGCCGTTTCATATTTGTCTCCATCTTGACTTGCTTTCTGTCACTGTTCATAGTACTGACACAGTCAGAATGCTTTTTGGCAGTCTACAGTCTGTCCACCCTTTGACTTGTATCCATTGGATAAAGGTCAGAATCATCCCAACGTCCATTTGATCTTAACCATTGATTTGCTTGATAAAATCAGAGGTTGTTAGCTGTCCCTTTCTTTGTAATCTTCCAATGTAGCCTTTGAATTATCGAAATATGTGTCTAGCAGGTTCCTGAGAACATAACCCTGCTGATATACACATCAGTAAGCTTATCCTTATTGTGCTGTGTTTAAAACACTTCAGCTTACTGTCTTTTATCTAACTTTTATTTATGAAGTTAGATTACACCTTTTTGCATATAACTAAGTTCCAATCACCACTTAACTTGTGGAACTTAGACGTTGAACACAAGGTATATGTAATTAGTTTAGGTCATCACAGACTTCCCTAAATTCTGATTCCATACCCTTGACTTTAATTACTAAGTTTGATCCCTTAACCTTCAATAACTGAGTTTGAGCCCTCAGCCTTTAGTCTTCAGCAAGTTCCTGATCAGTCTACTGACACAGCTACCTTACTGATCTAGACTAGTCTGCTGATGCAAGTCAGCTGACCTTTTACAATGCTTGTTTGATCAAACCTATACAAGATCAAACTCTAATAAACCTATACATTTAATCTAGACATCTTTTTGCCTTTGCTCTATAACAGCTAGTCTGGCACTCATCACTAAAACTTAAAAGTAAGTCCAACAATTTCCCCCTTTTTGGTGATGATGCCAATACCCTCCTTACAGCAAAGCAAAAAGATTTAAAAACAAAAACAGAACAAAGTGTAGTCATATCTCATTATAATCAGTTGTTCAAGAGTATTACAGTCTAGATACAGCAAAAAGATAAAACAGATAAAGTGTGCTGATCTACTGTCTTCTTTCTCTTTCTTCTCTTGCTTTCTCCACTTGTTCTTGGTAGGCTCTTTTCTCTCTGATCATATCTCTCATCCAATCATTTTCAATCAGAGAGAAATCAATATAAGGATTCACTTCTTTCCACCAAAGCCATGCTTCAGGTAGAGTAAGGTTGATCTGATGTACTCTAAAGCCTAAACGCATGTATACTTCCTTGAATTCATTAAGTGACTCCTTTGCATTTGTAGTAGGTAAACTTCTTCCACCTCTTCCACCTCTTCCACCTTTGTGGCAGCCCTCAAGGCTTTAACCCTTGCTTCCCAAAACGTGAGTCCAAGAAAAGAATTGAGTCCCTCATGAAAACCTTTATCATGATAAGGTCGTTCTTTTGCTGTTGTAGACCTTCTTGTACTCTCTGAGAAGATCATCAGTAAGTGGAAGTCTGCCAAGTGCAGGCTCCCTAAAAGCATTAGTGTCATCTTCCCATCTTTTCTTAGCAAAGATTCTGGCAGCCTCTTTTGCTACTGCTGTTTGGCTCTCTTCCCCCTTATTGACATCATCAACAAAACGGGACAGCAGGCCATGTACACTCTCTTATGTGAGCACTAGGTTGTTTAGTTGACCCTCCATAATTTCAGTCCTAGTGTCAACAGCTGTGATCCTTTCTTGCATTGTTTGCTCCTGTAGAGTCATTCTCTCAGTAACCTTAGGATCCAGTACAGCATGTTGCAGTGTTCCAGCAGATTCAGCCACAACAGGCTTAGGTGTCTCAGCAAGCTTGTCAAGTTTCTGATGAATGGATGCAAATTGTTCTTTCAGAAACTTGTCCTTCATTGTATTTCCTTGCTTGATACCATTTACATCCATAGCAAGGTCAGCAAGAGCATATTGAGTGGAGGTTATATTAAAAGCAACAGTTTCAGTGGTTCTTCCTCTATTCTCCACTAAGTTCATTAAATCTTCAAATCTCTGCTCTTTCCTATCAAGTTGAGTTCTTAAATTTGCAATGTCATTTCTAACAGTCCTCAACTCATCCAAAACATGTGCTGGTACCCCACCAGCCATTCCTCCATCAGCTCCATCAGCAGGCTCTTCGACATTGTATTGTTTCCTCTGTCTGTTGATAACCATGGCAAAGCTCATATCCCTTCCAGCAGGGTTAGGTCCTTGGAATTCCTCCAGAATGGGATCAAGAGCAGGTTCTTCAAAAACTGGTACAAATGCC
This sequence comes from Gentiana straminea, assembly GCA_036785695.1. Lineage (NCBI taxonomy): Eukaryota > Viridiplantae > Streptophyta > Magnoliopsida > Gentianales > Gentianaceae > Gentiana > Gentiana straminea. Next base: position 1,070,460 of record JAVUPR010000340.1, read on the forward strand.
TGTTGTGGTTCATCAGCAACATTAAGTTCTTCTTCAGGCATTTGAAATTCCTCATCACTGTAGTCATAGTCCACCAGCTGCTCATCCTCATCAGTAACAGCAGTCTGCTGACCATCTTTCCCTACAGTGGTCTTTCCTCCAGCAGGCTCCACTACAGCAGCCTGTGCTTCAACAATAGCAGGGGTTTCCTCCAAACCCAAAGATAGTTCCAACCTTTGTCCAGGTCCTTGTTTGTACCTCGGCAACTGTACCTCCTGTTCCAACCTTTGTTCAGGTGTTGTTTGAACCTCAGCAGCCTGAACCTCCAGTTCCAACCTTTGTTCAGGTGCTGTTTGTACCTCAGCAACCTATACCACCTGTGCCACAACAACCTGATCAGGGAATACATCCATATTTTCTTTTTGAAATTCCCTAATATCAGGAATCCTTCTTAGAAAATTTGCAGTCTTGGTTAGAGTGTCCTCAGTGTAAATCCAGTCTTGATATTGAATGGAATCCTCAGAACTGACATCAGGCTCACTATGATCAGTAATCCTCTCATCATCCAAATCTACAGTCTGCCGATCATCAGTATGCTCAGCAGGTTCAACAACAAACAAGGTGTCTATCTCACCAACCATCCTGTTTGCACCAATGTCTATTCCCTCATTGATTTGTACCTCTAGATCATCCATGGTGAGATTTTCCACATCCTCACCATTTGTTCAGTTTGTTGTCTCTCAGTAGACTGTCCAGCATCAGTAGACTGCTCCACTCTTGGTTCAATTAACATAGCAGTTCCACTGGTTCCTCCTGGACCAGAGGGATAGTTACCACCAGAATCAGATGATGAATCATCACTGTCTGATTCATCTCTGGGGTCTCTGAACTTGATACCCTCTTCCTTCGTTGTTCATCAAACAGATCCATCAGTCTTGATTGCAATAAGGAGGTATCAACCAGATCTAGCAAATTTTCCACTCCCAACTTCTCAAAAGCCCATTCTTCAAAATCTATCATTGGCTCTACAGCTGGTTTTTGTCTCTTATAGAATCCAAACATTCATTGGAAATAGTTTGCAACCAGTATGAGTTTAGGATCAACAAACTCCTCTTTCTTCTTCTTCTCATGTCTCTCAAATGGCATGGTTGGTTTCCTGGGAGCTGTTTCAGTACCTTGCTGACCTCCAAAGGTCTCGACAAGTAGACTTAGAGTTTCTTCCACAGATGTTTCTAGGTCAGTAGGTTGCTCAAGTTGTGTGTTAGTCCTTACTACCTCCATCTGTACTATGCTTGGTTCCCCCTGACTTATATGCTCATCAGCAGGGTTAGCAACATATTGCTCTTCCCCCTGAACTATTGCAGGACTTGCAGGGTCTTGTACCAACTTTTCCACTTCCACAGCAGGCGTAGACTCAGTAGTCTGCTGTGTTTCTTCTACAAGTTGCTCAACAACAACTTGTGCAATTTCAGTAGGCTCAGCAGCCTTTACTGGGGAGGATTCAACAACTTCAACAGCAGGCTCAGTTTCAGCAGTCTGCTGTGATTTTTCAGTAGGTTGCTCATCAACAACCTCTACTATCTCCGTAGGCTTGATGATTGTTAAGGGCTCAGCCTCAATAGCCTCTCCTTCCTCTTCTTCTTCTTCTTCTTCTTCTTCTTCTTCTTGTTGCCTTTGAGCCTCCAAAGTTTTCAATTGTTTTCCTTTGCCATGTTTCCTTTTCTTGGAAATCTCTTTCATTCTTTTGGAAAGATCTTTTGTTTCAATTTCCGCAGCTTTTCTCTTTTTACTTGATTCCTTCTGTTGCTCCTTTATAATTTCAGCAACAGTCTTCTTCTTTGCAACAGCAGGGTCAGAAACCTCAATATCTACTGGACCCTCAATAGACTCAGCAGTCTCTGCTGTTTGCTTCCTTGTCTTTCTAGGCTTTAACAATTCAGTGATTTTTCTTGTGTCAGCAGCCTTCCTCTTTTCAGTAACCTTCTTGGGTGCAGCAGGCTTAACAACTTTCTTAACCTGCTCACCACCAGCATTATCATCTCCAACATTACCATCACTGTCAGTAGCCTCATCATCTACATCTTCATCATCATCCAGACCAGGGATAGGAGTAGCAACTTCTGGCTTAAATCTGGACTTTTTAATCTTTTCAGATAAAACATCAGGTATCTGAAAATGATTCAGCAGGAATTGAATCATTAGACCTAAAGGATTCACCTTGGACTTCCTTGTCCCATCTCTATCTTCAATACACACTTTCTTCATGTAGTGTATGAAGAATCCAGCCCAATCAAACTTCATACTTCTGCATATGATGATCAACAGGTCTATTTTTGGTCCAGACAGTGTATCTAGACTTCCAACAAATCCCAAAATGGTTTTGGCAATCAATTTGCTCAGCAGGTTGTACTCATAACCAATATATCTTACATTATTTGAAGCAATTGAGTCATCTGTCTTTATTGAATCCACAAACTTCATTCTTGGTAGATTCATTGCTTCTGGATTGGTGGGTGCATTGTTTCTAGGTGCAAATCTAAATACCTCTCTCAGTAGGTCTGAAGATATTTCGGTTTCTCTCCCATTAATAGTTGTAGTGAAGGCCTCTCTACCTTCATGTATGAAAATGTTCTTCCAAAATTCCAACACATTGACATAGGAAATTCTTTCCAATCTTCTGTTTATAACACCTTCTAGTCCAGAAAACCGTCTGATTCTTCGTCCAATATTAATGGCTAACTCAGTGGAGTTACAGTCAGTAACATATCCTCTTACACTCTGAATGGTTCCAATATGAACTTCATCCTTCTTTGCCATTGTTGTAAGAAAAAGATGAAGAATATAGATTTTAAATCTGTGTTCACACAGTGTATACACAGAGAAAGTCGATCTGAGTTTTTGTAAGTAGCCTCTGTGTATAGGTCTGTGTATATATATAGACAGATATGGTTTTAACTGTCAGAACACGTACTGTGCATTAACCCACGATTAAATTTGAGTGAATGCTGTCTTGGCACATGGCCCATTACTTTTCCATAAATGTTTGTAACCGTTCGATCGTGTAACTACGGTTATAAAGATAGAATAAATATCCCGCCATTTTCTTTTTGACTTTTGTAAGTTTGACTGTGTAACGTTTAATTCAGGAGCCTTGTCATCAGTAGACTTGGCTCAGCAGCCTGCTGATAGAGAAGTCTCTCGCTCGCGATAGAATTGACTATCGATGTTTAATTCCTTTTGTATTGTCCAATTTATAATACAAGATGAAGTTTAATACCAATGACTGATCTGTCAAGTGAGCTCACCCAACAGGACAAAGACCAATCCCCTTGGCAACTTCATTTGCTCAATTGTCCAAACATAAGTACATGGAATTGTTGATACCAATGACTAATCTGCTAAGTGAGCTCACCCAACATAGCAAAGACTAATCCCCTTGGTGAATTCCAGTACATTGCTGATTAAGATTGTATCAGTCAACTTTTATGATTCCAAGTTCAGTCCTTAGTTTAGCAAATCTTTCACTATCCAATGGTTTAGTGAAGATATCAGCAAGTTGATCTTCAGTAGGGATATAAAGAACCACCACATCTTTCTTTTCAACATGATCTCTTATAAAGTGATGTCTTACATCAATATGCTTGGTTCTTGAGTGCAAAATAGGGTTTTTTGTGATTGCAATTGCACTTGTGTTGTCACACATAATTGGAATTTCTCTTTCTTCAATTCCATAATCCCTTAATTGTTGTCTTAACCACAGTATTTGTGCACAGCAACTTCCAGCAGCAATGTATTCAGCTTCAGCAGTGGTAGTTGATATAGAATTCTGTTTCTTGCTAAACCAGGAAACCAATCTATTTCCCATTAACTGACAGGTTCATGTGGTGATTTTTCTATCAATCTTGCATCCAGAATAATCAGAATCTGAGTAGGATATAACTTTGAAGCTTCCATCTTTTGAATACCATATCCCTACACTCAAAGTCTCTTTTAGGTACTTGAGAACTCTTTTGACTGCACCTAAATGACTTTCTTTAGGTTTTGATTGAAATCTTGCACAAACACCTACATCAAAGGACATATCAGGTCTGCTGGCAGTAAGGTACATCAGACTGCCTATCATCCTTCTGTATAAAGTCTGATCAACATCTTTTCCTTCTTTGTCTTCATCCAATCTGATATTTGTACTCATAGGAGTTGATACCTTGGTGCTGTTTTCCATACCAAACTTCTTCAGTAACTCCTTGGTATACTTGGTTTGATGAATGAAGATTCCATCTTTCATTTGTTTTACTTGTAAGCCCAAAAAGTAGTTCATTTCTCCCATCATACTCATTTGGAATTTACTTTTCATTAGATTTGCAAACTTTTCACATTGTAATTCATTTTCAGAACCAAAGATTATGTCATCAACATAAATTTGTACCAGCAGGGTGCTGTTTCCTTCATTGATTCTGATAAGAGTCTTATCAATGGTGCCTTTTGTAAAACCATTGTCCACCAAGAATTGAGATAGAGTCTCATACCATGCTCTTGGTGCTTGTTTCAAACCATAAAGTGCTTTGTTGAGTCTGTACACTTTATCTTCTTGGTCTTTAACTTCAAATCCAGGAGGTTGCTAAACATACATCTCCTCGTCCAGAATGCCATTCAAGAATGCACTTTTGACATCCATCTGATATACCTTGAAGTTTTTATAAGCGGCATATGCCAAAAATAATCTGATAGCTTCCAATCTTGCAACAGGGGCATATGTCTCATCAAAATTTATTCCTTCTGCTTGAGAATAGCCTTTTGCAACTAGTCTGGCCTTATTCCTAACAATGGTACCAAATTCATCCAATTTGTTTCTGTATACCCATTTTGTACCAATGATGTTTGCATGATTAGGCCTTTCCACTAGTGTCAAAACTTGATTTCTTTCAAATTCATTCAACTCTTCTTGCATAGCAATTATCCAATCTGGATCTGATATTGCTTCTTCAACAACTTTAGGTTCCATTTGAGATAGAAAGCAAGTAAACATTGCTTCTAATTGTCTTCTGGTCCTCACACCTTGCTGTATGTTTCCAATAACTTGCTCAGCAGGGTGAACCCTTAACCATTGTGGATTTTGGTTAGATAGATTTTCTGGAACATCATCTTCAGTAGGGTCTGCTGTTTCTTCAACAGGGGGTTCAGCAGATCCTTGAACTGCCTCAGTTGTTGCATCAGTAGTATTACCGGAAGGGTGTTCAGCAGGGGCAGAATCAGAAACCTTTAAGTCATTGAATATTTCCAAAACTTCAACACATTCTGGATCAGTGACTTGTTGATTCTCAGCAGGTTCTGAGGCTTCATCTTCCATTCCAGTGAACTTAGGTTCATCAAATACAACATGTATTGTTTCTTCATGTTTCAGTGACCTTTTGTTCGGTACACGAATGCCTTCGATCGAAGAATATCCCAAGAAAATTCCTTCATCTGATTTTGGTTGGAATGTCTTCAATTGCTCCTTATGATTCAAGATGAAGCACTTGCTTCCAAATGGATGGAAATAGGATATATTAGGTTTTCTTCCATTCCAAATCTCATAAGGTGTCTTCAGCAGCTTCTTGTTCACTGAAATTCTATTTTGTGTATAGCATGCTGTATTAACTACTTCAGCCCAATATCTTTCAGATAGCAATGCTTCACAAATCATAGTTCTTCCTACTTCTTTTAGAGTTCTATTTCTTCTTTCAGCAACCCCATTTTGTTGAGGTGTACCAGCAGCTGCAAATTGATGTAGTACACCATTCTATTCACAATACTCTCTTATAACTTTATTGAGAAATTCAGTACCTTTGTCTGATCTTATTTTTACTACTGTCAAACTTTTCTCATTCTGTAATCTCTTTAAACGTTCAGGCATCGTTTGAAGTGTTTCACTTTTCTTGTTCATGAATATCACCCAAGTGTATCTTGAATAATCATCCACAACCACTAAGGTATACTTCTTTCCTGTTACACTTGTTGGTGTTACTGGTCCAAAAAGATCCATGTGCATCAGCTCCATGTTGATTGTTTAGTATTTGACTTGAAGCTTGACTTTGTTTGTTTACCTTGCTGACATGCATCACATATAGCATCCTTTTTGAATGTGATCTCAGGTAAACCAATCACCAGTTTCTTCTTCACCAACTGATTGATATCATCAAAATTTAGATGATTCAACTTCTTATGCCATAACCAATAAGTTCTGACTTGGTATGCACAATCAGGCATGTTTCTGGAACAGCGGTAGACCAATCCACAACATACATGTTTTGTTGTCTTCTTCCCGCCAACACAACTTGATCACCTCTCTCACTAATGACAGTACAAGTGTTTTTGTCAAAAGTGACCTTGTATCCCATGTCACAGAATTGTCCAATGCTCAGTAGGTTGTAGTACAGTCCTTCCACATATGCAACATTCCTGATTGTTAATCTATTTCTCACAAGTGTGCCATATCCTCTTGTGTATCCAGGTGTGTTCTTGTTGCCAAAATTCACTCTTGGACCATCCTTTGCCACATAGTTTGACAAACAGTGCTTATTCTTTGTCATATGTCTGGAACATCCACTGTCAAAGTACCAGACACCCTACAAAATAAAGTTAATGCATTTTAGGTACCCAAACCTGTTTGGGTCCATAATGGTCAGTGGTAAGCATGACCCTTGGTAAGTTTCCATAAGGTCTTCTTTGAAAGGTATCATACTTTGGTTCATACATGTATTCTACACATCCATAAGGTCTAACAATTGGTTGTGTAGGATTCACATATGCTTTCTGGCCTTTTGGAATTTAATGCTGTTTAAAGTGATTTCTTTTGTTAGAAGCACTAGGATAACCATAGGTTTCGTCATGTACGTTAGGAACATCCATGTAATATGGAGTCTGCTGAGGTCCTTGTTGAGGCCTTCTATAAGTCCTCTGCTGAGCCCTCTGCTGATTCCATTGCTTAGGTTTTACCCTAGCAGCATGGTTATAACTGTTGTTTCTAGCAGTAGGTGCAGGAATATTCTAATCATCATCAGTAGGGAACAGTCTACCTTTCCCCCCGAGATAAGTATCCCTTGAATGATTAGCATTTTTGGATTCAGGATTCTTATCCTTGGAATATTTCTGGTTTTTCCCTTTTTGTGGTCCAGCAGACTTGGTAGTAGGTCTGCTATCAGCAGGTCTAGAAGGCACAGTAGTCCTATTTTTAGATTTATTTTTTTATTAGGAGCTGTTGACTTCCTTGACTTCTGATTTTGCTTCCTTGAAGCTTTCTCAGTAGGCTTTACTGCCTCAGCAGCCCTTTTGGGAGTTGGATCTTGTGCAGGCACAAACTTAGGACCAATTCTGGTACTAGGTTCAGTGACCTTACTGGATCCACTCTTATTGGATTATTGAGTTCCAAATCCAAGCCCTGTTCTATCACCATAAGGCTTTCCAGATTTGAATACAGTGGAGGAACAAGATGGTTCAGCAGACTCAGTAGCTACCGAATGTTCAGCAGGCTGATGCGATTCTGTCCAACTTCTTTTTCCTTTCCTTTGAGAACTCTTAATTCAGCATTCAATCTTTCAACTTCTGATTGAAGAGCTTCTTTTTTTGCCTTCACAATCTTATAACCAGATTGTATTATCCTCAGTTGATTAAGGATGGCATCCAAAGTTTCTTCATTGTCAGAATTTTTTGGATTTGAACCACATGTTGATTCATAATCACTTCCAGCAGGAGTGTTTATAGATACAGAATTGTATACCTCATTTGTTTCATCCATATTTGCCATTAAAGCATAATCTTCCATATCAGCAACAAGTGCAGTATCATCAGATTCATTTCCCTTTTCTGATTCTACTTCATATCCTGATTCATCTTCAGCAACCATAGCCTTCTTGCCATGTCTTCTTTGTTGACTTTTGTTCTTCAATAGGTCTGGACAGTCAGGTCTGAAATGTCCAGGCTTCTTGCAATTAAAGCAAAGATAATCAGGTTCCTTTTTCTGTTTTAATTCAGGACAATCAGGTTTGAAGTGTCCTGGTTTCTTGCAATGATAGCACAAGTAATCATTATCTTTCTTTGATTCATCCTTCTTCTTTTCACTGAATTTCTTTGTGAAATTCCTAGGAGAACCCTTTTCAGTTTTCATCATTCTGATTTTCTTGCTCAGTAGGGAAATCTGCTCTTGCATCTCATGCAGTAGATCATCTTGAGCTCCTGATGTCTCTTCTTGATGTGAAGCAGCCAATGCAGTGGTCTTTGGCTCTTCCTTTTCAGTCTCAGGCACAAGCTTTTTGCTAAATTCATAGGCCTTAAGATCTAAAAACAGTTTGAAGGTGTCTTCTTCATGCAAACTCCTCATTTCTTCTATGGCAGTCACCTTCATCTCCCAAACTTCTTTTGCAGGTAATGCTTCCATGATTTTTGAGTTGATTTCTTCTTGTGAGTACTTCACACTCAGTAGGGTGAGTTCATCCATGATTGCATTGAATCTTGATTGCATTTGTTCAATTGTTTCATTTTGAACTCTTGGAACTTCTTCTTGGCCACACTGATTTTGTTTTTCTTGATAGCATCAGTGCCTTCACAGATTAACTGTAACTTGTCCCAAAGTTCCTTTGCAGTCTTCCAATCCTTCACCTTCATATACATATTGCTATCCAATGTTCTGTATATAATATCAATAGCAATATTGTTGAGATTTTCCATTTTTCTATCTTCAGCAGTCCATTCCCTTTTTGGTTTTGGAATGTACTGTGTCTCATCTCCCACTGTTACTGACTTGGTAATCTCCAGTGGTCCATCTCGTCAACACATCCATCATTTCATCATGTGTTGCGGCTAGATAAACGCATACGACGTTTATACTCATCAAAATGATCTAAAGAACACATCAACATTGTTCTAGCATACTGGTTGTTATCCATGATGCAAAGCTTTGAAAATCAGTAACTTGAAAAAGTTTTCAAAGTATTTTCACAAGCACAACAAGTAGGATTACTTCAGAACAGAAGCATTGCACCGATACCAATTGTTGGTCCCTTGAAAAGGCTTTTGTTAAGTTTAGAGGGGGGTGAATAAACTTAACACTTAAAACATTTAGAGTTAACAAACTCAGCAACTTCAGCAGCCTGCTGATACTTCATTTGTCTGCTGACAGTTGAGTTTACAGAATTTGTGCAGCGGAAATATATCAAAAATTAAGCCTTATTACTTGTTGTTAATTATGATGCCAAGTATTAGATGCTCAGTAGTGTATGTGTGTGATTCAGTTGCTAGATTCAGTAGATTGATGTGTTAGATAAACTAAGTGCAGAAAGTAAGTAGGCAGATTTTATAGTGGTTCCAGGTGGTGTAATCCGGTCAGTCCACTCTTCTCCCGTGATGTTGGAGGTAATTCACTAGAGATCTTTGATGTAGTCGTTACAAAAATCCCTAAGTTGCTTGTCCTTCACCAATAACTATGGCTTCACAAACCGAACACTTGGAACATGTAGGATTCTTTGCTCCAAAGTCTTCCACTTGGTCCTTGAAGGGTAGGATTTCCTCTTCACCGGCTCCACCACAAACAACGATCTTTCACACCCAAGGATGCTTCAACGTCTTCGGTAGATTTCTTGTAAAAGAATGATTGAATCAAGTAAGTGATTCAGCTTTCAGCAGCTTGATCAGGATGATATACTCAGCAGCTTGATGTCTTCAAGTGTGTAAACTTGAATGCAGATTACACTTGAAGTATTTTTCTGGATCAATAGATTAAAGCTCAGTAGGGTCAGCAGGGTGTTTTTCTTGATTTAATTCTGATTGTTCAAAGTAGATTCTTAATTTTCATCACTTGTATCTGAATTAGGAGTCCTCTATTTATAGTTAGGAATCCTTGTGACTTATGTTTGAAATTCAAACATAGCCGTTTCAGATTTGTCTCCATCTTGACTTGCTTTCTGTCACTGTTCATAGTACTGACACGGTTAGAATGCTTTTTGGCAGTCTACAGTCTGTCCACCCTTTTACTTGTATCCATTGGATAAAGGTCTGAATCATCCAACGTCCATTTGATCTTAACCATTGATTGTTTGATAAAATCAGAGGTTGTTAGCTGTCCCTTTCTTTGTAATCTTCCAATGTAGCCTTTGAATAATCGAAATATGTGTCCAGCAGGTTCCTGAGAACATAACCCTGCTGATATACACATCAGTAAGCTTATCCTTATTGTGCTGTGTTTAAAAACACTTCAGCTTACTGTCTTTTATCTAACTTTTATTTATGAAGTTAGATTACACCTTTTTGCATATAACTAAGTTCCAATCACCACTTAACTTGTGGAACTTGGACCTTGAACACAAGGTATATGTAATCAGTTTAGGTCATCACAGACTTCCCTAAATTCTGATTCCATATCCTTGACTTTAATTACTAAGTTTGATCTCTTAGCCTTCAATAACTGAGTTTGAGCCCTCAGCCTTTAGTCTTCAGCAGGTTCCTGATCAGTCTACTAACACAGCTACCTTACTGATCTAGACTAGTCTGCTGATGCAAGTCAGCCGACCTTTTACAGTGCTTGTTTGATCAAACCTATACAAGATCAAACTCTATTAAACCTATACATTTAATCTAGACATCTTTTTGCCTTTGCTCTATAACAGCTAGTCTGGCACTCATCACTAAAACTTAAAAGTAAGTCCAACAATTTGAATTTGTTAATATGTTAACTTCGATTGCAACCCGTTACAACAACCTTATTACATTTGAAACAAAAGGTTCTGTGATTTAATTATTACACTTTAACATAAACTTTATTGCGTTTTTGCTTCAAGAGAGTAAAGTGTGAAAATCTATATATAATATATAGACGAAGACCAAAGCTCCCACTAGTTTATCGGTTCCAAATACCGTCTAACTAGCAACACTTTGTTCGAATGGTTTGAGAGATCATAATAAACCTCTCACTAGTTTATCGGTTCCAAATGTCGTCTAACTAGAAACACTTTGTATTTATGATTTTTCAAAGATTAGAACATCACCTAGAACTAAGCTCCCACTAGTTTATCAGTTCCAAATACTGTCTAACTAGCAATGCTGTGTTCATGATGTTTCAAAGATTATAAAATCTCCGAACTAAGCTCCCACTAGTTTATCAGTTCCAAATACCGTCTAACTAGCAACGCTTTATTCTTGTTTTTCCAATGGAAAAACTCTTGTGTGATCCATTACACATTTCTAATCATTCAGAAAAACAACAAATCATAAGACTAAGGCTCCCACTAGTTTATCGGTTCCAAATACCGTCTAACTAGCAACGCCTTATGTATATGATTTTCCAATCTTTCAATTTAGAAATTTGTTGTGTAATTACACTTTTAAAATTCACTAAATGAATTTATCTGATTGTCCTATATCATCTTTTGTAAACTAAGTATGGTCGTCTCTCGTTCAACACGAGTGACACCCGTGACATACCTATACTATGTCACTTAAGTTTTTAATGGCTCAAGAGAAAAATCTCTTCCAAAAAGTTAACCGCATTTATTGATAATTACAACATACTTGTTACTCTCCACTTTTTTAATGAAGTCCTATTACTAACAGTTTAGTAACCTAGAGATTTAGTTGTAAACAAAATGACAGAAACTTAAATTCAAAAAATAAATTTTCACTACTATATTTTTATTTTAGGAATTATAAACTTGTTAAAAGTCTATCCTACCATTCCAAGGATTTAATCTCACACCTCAGTGCCGCCGCAGGGTCAGTCAAAGAGGCGACGATTAAACCGAGACAATCTCTCTCAATGATTAATCTTCGAGAATCAAACATCTCACGGGAATAAGACATTCCGGACCTTAATCATTGATTACCTTCCTTTTCTAGCCTAGATATTTCGAAAATATCCATAAAGAGTGTGACCTACTATATCAGATCTCAAAGTACTCCCCGAGTATGCCGCCGCAAGGTCGGTCAGTGACTCAACAAGTACCCGAAATCCTATCCTTTCGGAAACCAAGCCTTGAATTTTGATAGGGGTGAACACCACCCGCAGGGGGCCCGAATCAAAGCGGCTCGAGGCGTCACCTTTCTCTCACGTGCTTGCATTTGTAGTAGAGGCCGTGGGGTTGGCTGTCGCCTTCCTCGCTCCCACTCAATATTCTGAAAAAGTGGTGGGTTTACTAATTACGGTTGCGGTCTTGACAATAAGAAACAACAAATCAAAGTACTCCGAATAGGGTCAGTTATGTAGGCAAGCCTACGCCGTCTTATTCGTTGGAACATATGTGACAGTTTAGGCCAATCCGGCAAGAGAAGCCCCATTGAGCCCGAAGGCTTATCGGCTATGCTAAGTCATGTCGAACTACTGTAACGTACATCACACGTGGAGGGGAGTCGATTGAGCCGAAGCTCGGTTGAACTCGCCCAACCATGGTTAGACCATTTCCGAACCCATGTACTAAGATTCTCCGATTTCTAAATTGTAACCCAAAGCGTAATCTCGTTTCTGTTTAAGGTGGGTTCACTAAGAAGCCATCACCAAAAAGCTCAACGATTTATCCAAGTGGGATTCACCGAGAATCCATCACTAAATTCGTAACGATTGACAAAACCCGGGTCCTCGGTTTTTATAATTAGCTACTTATTATTTAACTACCACATATTAAATTAATAAGCATTCATACTAATTATTTGAGTTATACACGTCTATTTTAATTCGAAATTAAAAACTACGTGTATGCATTGGAGTGGAATCATGAAGATGCAAGTCATGGCTATTTTCCGGTTTTAAGCACGTAATCTTGATCAAATACAAAATTATACCAAAAAGTAAACACCGAGATGGACCGTTGATATCCCCGACTAACTATTTTCTAAGGAAAAGTAAAACTTATACTATGTCTTCGAGTCTTGATCTTCGAATCTTGAGCTCAAACGCCGGTTCACGAACCACGAACACCCGAGAGGAGAAAAGGCTTTTTAATTAAATAAATCCAATTTATTTGATAAATAAAACCATTTTTGTTTTTTTTTTCGGCCGGCTGATATATAATTATTTCCCAAAATAATTCTTTTTTTTAATTATAATTTTCGGCCTTACGGCAGTCTTTTACAAAAAAAAAAAAAATTAGGTCACAAATTTTTTTTTACATTCAGCCGCATAATACCCTAGCCGCATGCTAGTTTGATAAAAAAACAGACTTATAGCGACTGTTTTCAGCGTCGCAGAAAGTCCTGTAGCAGTTTTTTTTTATTAAAAAAAAAACAGATTTTTAATCGTTTCTCCTCATTCATACCTTGGGTTTCGCCTTGATCTTCAACTTTTCTTCAAGATCTTCATCTTTTCGAGCCCGGAACATCAAAATTACAATAAAAGGTGCTACTTTACATTGAATTTCGAAAAAGACATAAAAAATACAAATCATATGCTCAATTGTTACTAAACAAAGGAGCTACAAAATAAATCTACGGGTAAACAATACCAACCCAATCCATCTCTTCAACCACAACATTCACAAGCATACAACAAGATTAATTTCAAATTTTACCATAAAAAAAACGAAATAAAAACATCTAAAACATGCTTTTCCACTCCAAGATCTAAAATTCATAGACTTTGATCGTTAGATCAAAGGCTCTGATACCACTTGTTAGAAGTAATATCGTCGGATCAATCATAGATTGACCCGATTACGCAGCGGAAGTATCAGATCTAGATCTCAACGAAACAAAGAACATAAATTAAAGATCTAACTACAGGAGCCAACCTTTTTATGGTGCTTAACTCCAAGAACGATAGATCTCCAAGAACACGTGTATTGAGAAGCCACAGCCTTCCAACGTGTGTCTCCCAGCAACACCAGGTGGATGGTGTTTCCCGCCGCCGGACCTCCTTGATATGCTACCGGAATAATCCCGAAGATTATTCCAACTCGAAACCCAAAGAACTATAGCCGAAAATTCCAAGCTATATTCTTACACTAATGGCGTGTTAATATGTGTGTCAAAAGGCTTGGAAGAACTCTCTTTATATATGAGAGTAAAACTTAACCTCCAAGGATTAAATAATTAAGAGATAATTATTAGATTAATCCTTTATTCCAAATAAAAGATAAATAAAATGATTATCCCAAACAAATTAGGATAAATCATATTATTATATAATATTCCATGAATTATCAATTAACAAATAAAAGATAAATCACATGTCAAATAATTATCCAAGAAAACTAATTTCTTTCTAATTATTAGACAAAAAAATGCGCCCCATATACCCTAGAAATAAAGGCCACGCAATTTACACACATATTGGGCCGAGCCCACGAAAAATTTCTTTTTCCGTGTATTTAATTATCTAGTCCAACTAAACAATTAATCCACATATCAAATTAAATAGCCCAACACACTATTTAATTATAATTGAGGTGAAACGACGAGAAATCCAATTATGCTATTTCGGGAGCCACGTCGGGGACCATGGACCCATATTCAGTAGCTACAATAAATTAAATAAAATTATTCGTTAGATAGAATAATTATATTCAACCTATTAATTTTACACTCAATTTATGAGTCGAAAGCGTCCACTTATATAATCATTACATACGGATAAATCGTCCATAGACTGTTCACTTCGAGTCGGGATATTTCCGTAAACCCTTCTCGAAACATATTATCCTTATTTACTATTAACCCTCCAGTGATCAATTAGTTCACATATCTGACTAGTAGATAATTAGTCTAAATATGAACTCGGCCGATCGATCAGTTTCCAGGGTTAACTAATAAGGGAACTGTCTGTCTACTTCCTGAGGGAAGGAATGGATTTCATATCTGTGATAGCACAGACTACTCACTCATCCCAGAATAGAGCCAACGAGAAGTGTTGGACCACATACTTCGAAGTGATCCTTACTAAAACATCAAACTCTACCCTAGTCTAAGCAGTCGACTGCGATCACCTCAGGATTAAGATTAATCCATATATGTGTTAGTAATATCATCCGCAGCGGAAGCGATTTTAAGGATCTAGATCTATAAAATACACGTAATAAAATAACTAGATCTACATCTACAAGGGGATTGTAGAACATACCTCTTGGATCTCAAAATCCAAGTTGAATAACCGCAATGGAAAGAACGAAGATGTGAAGAGCACCACGATCTTCCGTACGTGTGATCCAAGCAACTCCCGGTGGAAGGAAATCCTCGTCTCGAATCCTTCCGATATGCTACCCGGAAAATCTCCAAGATTTTCCCCTTAAACCCCTTGGCCGAATTTTATTCATTCTTCTCTCTAAGAGGTGTAGGTCGAAATTTTTTAGTGTGTTAAAAGGCTTGGGAGAACTCTCTTTATATAGGAGAGTAAAACTTAACCTCCAAGGATTTAATAATTAATACAAAATCAATTATAATAATCCCATTAAATAAAAGATAATCCCATAATATTCTAGAACAAATCTAGAATAATATTTATCTTTATTTCTTACCATAAATATTTATCCAATAAATATTTTGTGCACATGTCTTATTAATCACAAGAAAATAATTTCTTATTCCAAAAATAAGAGGCATGGGGCGAAATTAACAATATTGACCTAGTCAATATTAATTTTGCCATCACACAATAATTGAGCCAAGATTATGGAAAATGTCTTTTCCACATATTTAATTATTTAGCCCAACTAATTTAATAGTTCACTAAACAATTAATTCACATATCGTTTTAATAAAGTCCAACAAGAACTAAATTAATATTATTAAGAGTCGACGTCCGAGAATAGCTATGCTATATTAGGAGGCACGTCGGGGACCATGGACTAATAATCAGTGGCTCCGATAAATCAAATAAATAATTATCTTACGAACATAATAATTATATTTGATAAATCAATCACAGGAATATGCCACCATAATCCCGTGACTGCACTCCTCCGATTATGAGATTATATTTATCTCCTCATGAGAATAATAATAAGCGTCCATTGATATAATCATTACATATGGATTAATCCTCCATAGATCGTTCATTCTAAATCGGGAAGTTACCGTTAACCCTTTTCGAACCTCTTATCCTTATTTACCATTAACCCCCTAGTGATCAATTAATTAATACAACTCACCGGTAGCTAATCGGTGTAATATGAACTCGCGCGATCGATCGGTTTCTAGGATTAACAAATAAGGGAATCGTCTATCCGCTTCCATAAATGGAAGGAATGGATTCCGTATCCGTGATAACACGGACTACTCACTCAATCCAAGTACAATGCCAAGATGGGGTAATTCGGACCACGGACTCGGTGTAATCCTTAACCGTCAAGTCAAACCTCATACCGATTCAAGCGGTTGATCGTGATCACCTCGGGATTAAGATATATCCATAAATATGATCATCCATTGATTCGATAAGACTTCTCGATTACGGAATTATATCGTGAACTCTAATCAAATCGGTCCACCCCTATATGATATATCTATCATATATAAATGCCCCACTAGGTTCTCTTAACCGAAAGTCCGGATAAGACAATCACACTTACCGTGTTCGGGCGCATTAATAGCACGTTAAAGGAGAGACCCGATACTCTCGATTAACTTCACTACGGGCTAATTGTATTTTAAGTACATCTTCACTAACTCAATCCTCCCGTGTATATCCCATACACTGAGTTAAGTGATTACATAAACGATATACTTAGGGTTTTCTGTAGTGTAAATACTATTGTCACATCGGTGATTATGAGAATAATAAATATGAATAATAATATCATTTCATTTATTAAATAAAACAATTACAAAATTGTCTTTCGGGCATCACACCTAACAATATGATCATCTTGTGATTCGATAAGACTTCTCGATCACGGAATTATATCGAGAACTCAAATCAAATCGGTCCAGCCCTATATGATTATCATCATATATAAATGCCCCACTAGGTACCCTATTACCGACAGTCCGGATAAGACCGTCACACCTAAAGTGTTCTGGGCGCATTATTAGTAAATTAATCATGAGACCCGTACTCAGATTAATAAACGCTACGAACTAAGTTAATTTTAAGTACATCTCACAAACTCAATCCTCTTGTGTATAGCCATACACCGAGTTATGTGATTACATTAACGAGGTACTTAGGGTTTTCAGTAGTGTCTTAATTATAAGCATACATGCATATAATAAGATGAATTATTAATTCTGTCCTAAAACAATTACATAATTGTCTTTCGGACACTACACCCAACAATTGCCTTTATGCATGGAAGTCTGTTGAATCTGCTTCTAGCCTTTTGATTGTGCCGTCTAAGAATCCAATTTATTCTTGGTAATTAACACCATCTCCATAGACATTTTCCATGGATTGTAGTTGTTGCCATTCATCAATGGCAGAATAAGAACCAGAGAAGGATTCTCATTAGGATGAACATAGAATGGACTTCAGGGACTTACTTCTTGTTTCTTAGCTGCCATGGCTATCAAGAACTCCAGAACTGATCACAAATCAACAATGATAGTGAAAAAACGATCAAGAACTGATCAAAAACAGGGAAAGAGGTGACAGTTTACTCTCAAAAACTGAAAACTTAGGGAAAATGAAGAACACTCTCAAGATTCTTCAAAAAATTGGAGAAAAAAACACAGGAAAGCATTCAGAAATTCTCAAATTTATGCTCTGATACGATGATGAAGTTTGTAGAATTACAAACAATATAAGATGCAGAATTATTACTGATGAAGTAAAAGTTACAAGTTGATTTAAAATGCAGCTGGTCATGGGGTATTTATAGCTTCATACACCTCATAAATAAGTTAGAAATAAGTTACAAACTGTTATAACATATTACAGCAAAATAACTGATTTCTACATTACACTATATTAAACCAATGATAAGGCTGCTGAGTCTTTATACTATCAGCAGGTATGCTGTCAGCAGGCTGCTGGTATCTTCATATGATCAGCAAAGTGTACTAGCATCCCCATCATCTTTTGTACTGTAACACAAAGCCCCCATCTCTACCACAAAGCACACAAGTTACAAACAATGGAACTATTCTAACATGAAAAGTACCTATTAAATTAATCATCAAGTTGTGGAAAAACACAATAGTATGTTGTGTTTTCATCCGCTTGACGTAGTCCAATAAGGAGTCTTCATGTTAGAATTTCAGAAAATCTGATTCTGTAATAATTACTAAAAAAACAACAAATAATCTTGACTATACTTATATAATTTTTGGGGGAATGAGGGAGAAGGACAGAAATATTTCATCAATTGAGTAGAAGGACAGTCTTTTGAAACTTTTGCATAAATGACAAAACTATTTATCCACTGTCGAAATTCAATTTTGTTCGAAATTCACTGTTTAAATTCACTGCCGAAATTCACTGTTGAAATTCACTAATTTTCAAAATTCATTGTTGAAAGTCGCTGATTTTCGGGATTCACTGTCGAAATTCACTGATTTCGGGATTCACTGGGGAGATTCACTGATTTTCGGGATTCACTGTTTGTCCTTCTCGCTATAAAAATAATGCAGTTGTCCTTCTCCCTATAAAAAATATGTAGCTGTCATGTTACTTAAAAATATTCCAGATTATGTCATTATCCCTAATTATCCTATAATTTTTTATTATTTAGGGGCAAATGAGTGTGTCTGGTTATAAAGTTTGATCCTAGTTTGAACTGGAAAATTGGAATATTAATATCTTTCCCGCATTCGCAACATGTCTGCAAAGTCAATCAACGGTTCAAATTCATCAACTACTAACAGTAGAAAAAAATTTTAAAAAAATTTACCCAACACTTTGGGTCAATTTTGGTCTCGTACCATTCCAATTTTGCTACATTAATATCGTATGATGTTCAAAAACAAAAATAATAATAATAATATTACGTGAGACTAAAATTAGAACCATCCCAAAGTTATTAGATCAATTTTACCGGTAACATACAACCACAATCCCTCCGATCAACAAACGACATAAGCTAATTTCGGTGCGACCATTCATGATGCTGCTATGGGACACATTTTTAAATAGATGCCACATCATCAAATGTTGAATTTTCGTATCAGGTTATGACATTTATTGTGTCGGGGTGATTGTGGGACCTATATTAAAAATAGTTCACATCATCAAAAGTTCTATTGTCGTATCGAATGTTAACATTTGTGGTGTCACAGAAATTCTGACAGCAGTAATACTGTTACTATATTAAGATTCATGCTGCTGCCATGATCAATTTCACATACAAATTCACAATATGACATGAAGTATTGGCTTCTATTTCAACGAAAGCTCTCACTACCACATCATGAGTGGTCAAAAAACATCATATTGTCTATTTGTTGTGTCTGATTTAGCAAATGTCACAACATGACACGATGTGATATATATTCTAAAGAAGATTCTCACTGACACATCATGTTGTGACATTTATTGTATCAGAGTAATTGCAACATCATGTCGTAAGAGTATTAAGAATATGTAAGTCACGTACCCGAGTAGATTGAGCTCAAGGGTCGCGTGGTAAATTTCCCCTCTTTTATTATCCCCAAAAAATCTATCTCCTTTACACAATTCAAAATTTGAATGTCCAAATCAAATCCCCCCAAATCCCCCTCTTATCCTTTAAAGTCGCTCCTCCCCAAATCCCCCTCTCTTTAATTCTTCATCTTCTTCTTTAAAATCACCCCGCTTCTGTTTTTCTGCACACACACGTATTGACGTTATTCCATCCAATTCTTGTAATGAGTTCGAATTTGTGTAACAAGTTCATACTCGTTTTTTTGCACACAAACGTTCAAACTTGTAATGAGTTCGAAATCGTGTTTTTGTGGAATTTCAACTCATTATTGTGGAATCCCAGGTATTGAATTCGTGTTCTTCGCCTTCAACAAAAGATCCTCACTGGTAACGAGTTTGAATTCTTTACAAGTTCCCTAGTAATGAGTTGAAATTTATGTTTTTGACTGGTAACGAGCTCGCCGGAAAATGACAAGAAAATCGCAGATTCAAGGGATTCATGGATTCAGGAGTTTCAGGGGTTCGTGGTTCTTAGGGTTTAAGGTTTAGTTCTGGAAAGATTCCGGATAGTGCTCCGGCGAGATTTAGGTTCAAATATTCTAGGAGGGATTTTGGGGTTGAAAAAGATGGGTGATTTGGATTTTAGGGTAAAGGTTATTGATTTACAAATTGGAGGAAATTGAATCAGGGGTAAATTGGGCAACTCATATAAAATCTATTTTGTATGAGAAATGTCTCCGAAAGAAGAATTTGTTGGTCAAAACTATTTAAACAGGTATTGTGGTAAAAAAAGGCTTCTTCACCCAATGCCCCAATTATTTTTGTCGCTAGCTACTTCATTTCACTTTGCCCGTTATTCATATGCTTCATAATCGACGTTTTTTTTTTTTTTTTTTTTTTTTATTTATATAAATTTTGAAATCTCGTATACAGCTATAATATGTAATTATGAAGTTCTAGGAGATGATGCCACTACTACCTTTTTTTATCATCTTGTCCCACACGTTTTTCGTTAGACAAAATTACAAAATTAGCCCTGCAACGTAGCCTACTTAGCGTTTTATTCATGTTTTTGCTTTGGTTACCATATATGTTTTGCAACTTGGGTTTTTTTTTGTTTAATTTTTTTTTTTTTTTGCAATTTTAGTCCTTCGGTGCCGGAGATGGCTGAATTTGCGGAAAAATCAATTTTGGCTGGAAAATATGAGAAACAAATTACAAAATTTGTCTCCGAACTTGGACCAAATTCAAAGACACATCGGCAAAATCTTGTCATAATTTTGTCACATCAGCTTCCTCCGACAACGAAGGATTAAAATTGCAAAATGGTCCAAGTTAGAAGACTAATTTTGTAACCAGGCCAAACACATGACTAAACCTCTTAGTAGACCAAGTTAAAAGACTACTTTTGCAGTTTTGCCAGATTTTCGTTATAATTTCTTATTCCTCGACTTGATCGATTTGTGTTTCTGAATGCATAGGTTAAAGGCTCGATATGGATACCGGTATATTTGAAGCTTACAGCGGATTTGATGTTACTACACTTTCCCTGAACTCAAACTTCATGATGGGCATACATTAGCATATGTTTTTGTGAATTGTTGGTAAATTTGACATCTTCTGATAACATAAGATAGAGACCCAAATTAGGCTAAATTGCAAAAGTAGTCCTCTAACTTGGCCTAGATAGCGTTTTTGTTTTGTTTTTGCTCTGGTTGCAATTGTTGTCTTGTAATTTGGATTTTCATAGTCATTCATCGCCCAATGAGGCTGAAGTTGGAGAAAATCAAAATTTGACCGGAAATTGGCTCCACCTGGAACTGATAATGTGATATCCCACATTGGAAGTGGCGGAATCACATCACCACCACATAAGTGAGGGACATAAAAATCATGTCAACTTGGGTTAGCCATTTTAGAACAAGCGAGGACGGAGGTCTAGGTAGTTGACTAGACCATTTATGACTCATTTAGCGCTACCTGACCCGGGGTCTGGGGGCGTTAAAGAATGGTACTTAGAGCCGACTATTAGACGGATCTAAGTGCCACAGGCCACCTCTAGATGAACATAAGTGCCACAGGCCACCTCTAGAGTCCTCTGGTAGAGACGAACTGAGACAAGTTCATAGGAAGAAGTCTTGGCCGTCCTAGCGAGGACGCCAGTCCCTGGAACTGATAATGTGATATCCACATTGGAAGTGGGGGAATCACATCACCACCATATAAGTGAGTGACATAAAAATCATGTCAACTTGGGTTAGCCATTTTAGAACAAGCGAGGACGGAGGTCTAGGTAGTTGACTAGACCATTTATAACTCATTTAGCGCTACCTGGCCCGGGGTCTGGGGGCGTTAAAGAATGGTACTTAGAGCCGACTATTAGACGGATCTAAGTGCCACAGTCCACCTCTAGATGAACATAAGTGCCACAGGCCACCTCTAGAGTCCTCTGGTAGAGACGAACTGAGACAAGTTCATAGGAAGAAGTCTTGGCCGTCCTAGCGAGGACGCCAGTCCCTTATAAGGGGGAGATAATGTGATATCCGACATTGGAAAGTGGGGGAAGCACATCACAACCATATAAGTGTGAGACATAAAAGTCTTGTCAACTCGGGTTAGTCCTTTTAGACCAGAGACCAGGGCACGGCGGGTATTGATTGACGGACCATTTATGACTCAATTAGTGCTATCAGGCACGGGGTCTGGGGGCGTTACGGATGAATAAAAAATCGTGAAACAAATGTAAAATTTGTCCTTTAGCGTGACCTAATTAAGTTATTAAGTCCTATTTTGTGCAAGTTAAAATGACTAATTTTGTAAATTTCGTGCTAAATCTAGAATTTCATCTCATCAGCATCACCCGCCGACGGAGGACAATCACTAAAGTTGCAAAATAATAAATAATCCAATTTACACGACTAAACTTGCAGCCAAAGCAAAGACATGGCTAAATACTAATAAGTTTTTTTTTTTTTTTTTTTTTTTTTCCAAATTTATTTATCAAGTCACTTGTTCTTTATTTTATTTTTTTTGATATTTTGAATAATGTTTTTAGGTGGTTGGTGGAGCGGCGTGCCTTCACTTTCGTATACCAGGCAGGGGCGGACCCACGTACCCCAGGGGAGGGGCACGTGACCCCACTGGAATTTAAAAAAAAAAAAAAAAATTTTTTTTTTAGTGTTAAAACTATGTAGTTTTGTTGTTAAAAAGTGTCATTTTGTAGATAAAAATTGATGTTTTAGACCCCGGTGACCCCACTGAAATTTTTTTTGGATAAAATATGTAGTTTTAGACTCCGGTGACCCCACTGGAATTTATTCCTGGATCCGCCACTGATACCAGGTGCTACAAAAAACAACAACTTGTTTCATGTTACTTATCTGTAATATTTTGAACACGTGTGTGTATATATATATCTTTCCTTATATGAAGAAAGAACAATTGCTCAGGCTGGAGGCCACGTCCTTGTTTTCTCAGCATTATTTCACGTTTGGGCCTCTCTTTTTTAGGCCAGCTACATTTTAATTCCAGCTCTTTAGTCCAAATTGCCTAAACCTAATATATCAATATATATTCCCAAACCCTACGCCATGCGTCACCAATTATGCCGCCCCTTCCATTTCCTTAAAATTTCAACCAATATTCATCTGTCATTTCCGCCTCCCTCTTTCATCTCAAAGACATTACTACCGATAGATTTTTTGTTTATTGCTGCAAATGGGTCTTTGTACCACAAATGGGTCTTTGCTCCCAATCCTTTCCAGGTCGTTTTGAAGTTTACTGCCGGCATCTTTAATTCAAATGGGTTATCTACACCGTCGTGGCTCTACGCGTCTGTGATGGGTTTGAGTTCACAGAAAGACGCTGGCTTTTGATCTGGTCGTGGGTGATATTCGTTTGTGATGGGTTTGTCTCGCCACATCTTTGCTCATCTTCTTCTCGTGTTATCGCCGTGAAAGTTTCTTCACGCAATTCTCAGGTTTGAATCCTCAAACTCATGAATTGTTGTCATCTTGAATTTTGCTTTATTGATTGACGAATTCGTGCAGAAGGATTCGCTGGTCTTCTCTGAACTCCCAAACTCCCCTGGGTATCAGCTTTATTGCTCGAACGGTTTTCACCTGCTGTTTGATTTATTCTTGTTTTCAAAGCAAGAATCTTCGATTTTCATTGATTTTTTTTTAGTAGTTGTAATCGTAGATGTTCGGTAGAGCACCCAAAAAAGAGTAAATCTTGTTCTCTTTTCTATGGAGTATGTGATTTCGAACTGCAAATAAGGAGTTTGTGATTTCGAACGGAATTTAGCTTTTTCCAGTATGCGATTGAAGGCTATAAGGTTAATTTAGTGTTCGGTGTTTTTGTGAAATGTTTTATTCCCTCTCGTCATGTATGTATGCCTCCGCCTGCTTAATTTTGTTAATTTAATTATTCAGGTACTTTCCCCAATTTTTTTTTCTGGTACAGTTTGTGATACTGAAATCATCATCATCAATCCATCCACTAGATTTCTATCTACCAGAATATTCATAAAACCTCAATCAATCGTGAAGAGGAAACAAGCAGAAAATTAGATTGCCCCTACTCAGGTGATGCAGGACAGATGCAGGACGGAAAGCGGAGGAGAATTACCCGAGAAGATGGAATAGGGGAAGAGAGCGACCGGAGAAGAAAGAGTTGTTGTCGGAATTGGACGCCCGAAAAAGAGCGAGGTGCGGCGGTTGGGAGAGGGTGATTGATCGATGGTTGGACGCCGGAAAGAACGGACGGATTAGCAGACGGTTTGTTGTGTGGCCGGAAGGAAGGACACCGGGAAATCAGAACCGGAATTTACGTCGGAGAAGATCAGCTGCGGCTGTGTTTATTTATTTATTTTTTTTTGGAAATAAAAGTTAGGGTTTAGGGAGAAATTGACATAACGAGAGAGAAAATCGAGAAGCTCTGATACCATAATATAATTCAAAATGTTATTATATTTCATTGATTCAATATGAGTAATGAGAGTACAAATATATAGGCTTGAGTGTCTTAGCCAACAAGCCACGAGAAGATAAATATTAAATACTAAATAGAATAATCTTATTATACTAATATATCTTCGACACAGGACATTGTTTTCGTTTAGTTTGGTTTGGTGCGTTTGGGGGTCACAGTTTTCACAAATTTTATGTTATTTTGCAGGCTTAGCTAAGACCAAATAGATCTGAAAAGTATTGATGAGCAATTGCAAAAGCATCTTAGGAAGCAATGGAGTATGGAGAAACAAAAGGAGTTCAACAATAACAATGATTCTAGTGCTGAAAATGGTTCTGTTAAGGGTCGGGAGATACCGGTCCGGCACGGATGGGAAATCGATCTTTCGAAACTCGTCATCAAGTCTATGATTGCTCGTGGCACCTCCGGGATAGTTCATCGCGTCGTGTATCATGGCCTGGATGTAGCAGGTGGTCCGGTTCTTCTATGTTTTGATTGTTTTTCTTCAATCTTGCTTATATATTTTGAAATTTACTTTTCTTGTAGGTTGTTGTTGTTTCATGTTATTGCTTATTTGCTTTGCAAATGGTGCTTTTATTCCCTCAAGTTTAAGTTTAGACTTTGCATCATAACAAACATACTTGCATTTTCTGTTATTATAAGTCACATATTTGTTCTTCGATGCAATTTTAGCACGAAAAATGCCAGGTAATATGTCCTTAAATAATCCAGAACTTTTTTGGTGGTATATCCGCATTGTGTGGGAACAACGGTTTACACGTGAAATCTCACGAGCTTTTTAGGTTTAAATACTAAATACACTTGTTGTATAGTGTTTGTAAGGAGAACCTTTTGGTGTTTCAATCCATAGCTTTTACTGTTGAGGAGACTCTTGATGAGATTGAATTGCTTTCTTATGCTTGGATTAGTGGTAGAAATATCAATGTGAAGTTGGATTAAAGTCTTTAGACGGAAAACCCTTTCTCTGCCTTCATTGTTTGAGTTCTTAGTTCCTCCTGTTTTGGTTGGGAGGTTATTGGTCAGACATCTTGTTTTGGCTACTTTTGGTAAGGAGAACGCTTGTAATCTTCTGGAGCATGTTGTTGATATTAGTCAATAAATCTTAGTTGTTAAAAAGATAAAGTTACCAAGTAAAATTAAAAGTTCAAGTTTATGGTCTTTTACATGGTTCACAGGTTTTTACATGTACAACGATGTCTCTGCAGTGTGTGGAGACACAATGTTGAAATTCCCAAATCAACATGAAGTTCTCGTCAGCAATCTCAGTTTTTCTTGTGCCATATGGTTTCCATGTGTGCAACCATTTTATTCATTTACTGAAGTTTCCTTTTTCCTAATATGTAATTGTTCATTTAGTTGCATTGTAAATGAAATATTAATTCAGGTCCGACATACAAGAAAACGGAAACTTTTAGGTTGGATCATAATTGAGCTTAGCAAAATATGACTTTGGATTTGGATATGGGGTTAACCATGTAGTCCTTGTATATGTGTATATGACTGTTTTTGTACCTAAATTTTTGTATGGGAGCCTCTAAAGGCACCACACCTTTTTTACCTAGGCACCCAAATTAAAAGGCACCACACATTCAACTATTTTTCTACCTAAAACACCTCTTAGATTTATGTATATACTCATTTCACCACACTGTTATTTTTTATGTACCTATTCCTACCAAGCACCACATACGCCAATATCTTCCACTCTTAACAAATAACTACGATAAAGTCCTGCAACATTTAAAATGTCCCACTCCCACAAAATCATTCAGAAGAACTCCAACCTTCTAACTAATTAACGCTGCCACCCGATCCTGTAAATCCCCATTCTTCTTCAGACAATTCCATCGCCGAGAAGCCTTCCCTTCACCATCTTCCTCTCGCCAATGTAGCCACGGCTTTACTCTAGTTTTGGCTCCTTATTTCGCTCCTGCTGTTTTTTTTTTATAATTTTGATTTTGATTTGAAAGGCGCTGCTTCTGCTTCTTGTTTGGACGTTTTAATAGCTTTTTGTAATGTTGGGATGAGTCTTAGAAGCTTGTTTGAGATTTCGTTTTGCTTTCCTTTGTAATTTTTGCTTTTCATTAGCATCTTGCTACTTTAATAAACAAAAATTGTTGTTCCAAAAAAAAAAGCTACTGGTAGCAGCGAAGCCATAGAATCCGGCAAGAAGCGGCGGTGAGAAGAAATCGAAAAAAATCCACTGAAAGCCTCAGAAAAAGCACAATTGATTTGTTGCTGGAGAGGAAATCGAAAAAAATTCCACTAAAAGCCCCAGAAAAGTCACAATTGATTTGTTGGTGGAGAGAATCGATGAAAAGAAGCATTATAAGATTAGTTTTTTGGTAAACAATTTGTGACATTGGTGGTGCTTGGTTGTGTTAATGGTGGAAAGGCTGGGAAGACAGGTTGTATGGATATGGGAGGGAAGAAAAATTGGATAAAAAGATAAAACTTGGACTGTTTTGCAATTGGAAAAACTTGGTTAAAGTAAAAATAATGTGGATGTAGTAAAGTTTGATTTTTTAGATGTGGTGTAATTAGTAGGTGAAGGTAAAGCTAATATAAACATGTGGTGCACAAGGTAGGTGCCCATTTTATACACTGATGTGGTGTCAATAGTAGAAAAAGTGTGGTGCCCTTAAAGGCACCCTTTTTGTATATGCACTGATGGTAGTCAAACTTCTTGACTTAGGAGAAGATCAGAAAACGGCGTGTGAAAATGCTTCGGTGAGGGCAGCTTTTGCCCAAAAGGGTATCTGTTTGGCACAAACTTGATCATCCTAATGTAACCAAGGGTCTAAATTACAATTTTGGTCCTCTAACTAGACACGGTTTTCGATTTTGGTCATGGTTTTTTTCCGGCAACAATTTTAGTCCTGTAAGTGGTCTTTTTTTGCAAAAATAGTCCTGAACGCCGGAAAGACCACTTACAGGACTAAAATTGGTCTTTTCCGGCGACAATTTTAGTCCTGTAAGTGGTCTTTCCGGAGACAATTTTAGTCCTGTAAGTGGTCTTTCCGGCGTTCAGGACTATTTTTGCAAAAAAAGACCATTTACAGGACTAAAATTGTCGCCGGAAAAAAACCAAGACCACAATCGAAAAACGTGTCTAGTTAGAGGACCAAAATTGTAATTTAGCCGTAACGAAGGTAACAACTTTCTTTTAATTATATTTTTTTAATTTAATCGTATAGTAAACCTTTTCTCTCATCTTTGCCTTTAATTTCATGATTAATATTTAATTATTCATGCTCACATAGTTCATTACTAATTGCTAACCTTGCCTTCCGATTCACACGATATTTATTTATTGTTTATGCTCGTTTAGCTCATTATTAATTGCTATTCTGGCCCTCATTAATATTTCCCGCTTGCTTTTGCAGTTTATAGGAGCTAGCCTACAATGGGTGCAACAACACTTACTATACAATCAGAAAATGGTCATATGGGCATACCACGCAATGTTTGATTCATGCATCGTCTCCGGAATTTATGAGAAATCCATTTTTTTAATTACTTTGTTTAATGTACTGTTTTGGAGTAAAATAATGTTGTTTTCGCAGTTGTAGAGGAAGAAAGTTGGCTTCCTTTTTCTGTTATAACATTAAGGTTAGGTTTTGAAGGTTTAAAAATGTTGATATTCATGATTATTTGGTTCTTCCTTTGCTTCCCAAAGACTGTAGATTATAGTTTAATCATGTTATGAATTCTTTTATTGTATTTTATAGTTTCATTATGGATCCCTTTATTGTATTTTTCAATTGTACATAATATTGGCTTCTTTCTTTGCATTCTCGATTTGTGCCGTTTCATCTAAAATTATGTGATAGTTCCTCTCCTTTTTTTTTTTTTCTTTGTTTTCTGCAGAGTACATGTAATCACAATACTAAATACAAGGATAGGGTTTTCAGGTTAGGTTTGGAATGATGCTTCATAAAATAAGGTTAAGAGAAACTAGCCGGTTCTGAAACTGTACACTAAAGAAGAAGCAAATTCACCAACAAGGCATTCATCTTCCAAGGTGGCTGCAACTTAAATTGAATCAGTCTGGAAAGCTGTAATTTTGTAGATGCCGAGAAAGAGTAGCAATTCTTCAGCTCATCAACCAAAAAGATCATTCAAGAAATAGCATTTACAATTGCTAAGGATAAGGGAACCATACTGCCATTTGCATCCATCAAAAGAAGGATCGTATTTGGCGATAATTCTGGTGAAAAAGAAGATGTGCTTGTTTATGCCATTTAGCTCTTTTAATTACTCAAAATATTTAGGGGGAATTGAAAATATATACTTTTGGGTAAAAATAGTTTGTTTTATATACCCTTATTTTTAATTTTTACAAGTATAACCCTGTCAAAATACTCGGTAGGGCGGGCAATTTGGTATTCAGGCCGGGATATATTGTAATGAGGCCGGACTAAAATAACACGTCCTGAACAACTTTTCTCACTAGACCGGGCTAAAATTCTCGTCCTGCTTTCTTTTTTTTTTCTTTTTAAATTAATAAACAAGGCTTTCTTCACACAGAAATTATTTGGTCAAAAAGCTTCGACCCGGCAACATTGGTGGCAAGGGGCATCTTCTTGATAACACGTCCTGTGCAATTTAAAACTTTCGACCTTGGATTTTAATGGCGGCAAATTGTGGACCAATTACTCCCTCATCCTCCCTCTCCTTTATGTAAATTAACGACATAATCCCTCCAGCAGCTGAATCTTCTTTCCGCAAAATTTCAAACTAATGGTTTGGGGAACTATAAATTGACATTGGATTGGGGAAAATGCTGTAAACGGATACTTTGTTGATGAAGGACCCAAGTATCGAGGGGTAATATGTAAATTGACATGAAGGGAATGAAGAAGATGCAGCTCCCTTGCCACCATTGCTGCCGGGTCGAAGCTTTTTCACCAGATAATTTCTGCCGTGAAGAAAGCCATGTTTTTAATTTTAAAAAAAGAAGAAGAGAAAGTGACGTGAATTTTAGCCCGGCCGAATGAGAAATTTTGTTCATGACGTGTTGTTTTAGTTCGACCTCATTACAATATATCCCGGCCTGAATACAAATTGCCTGTCCTACCGATTATTTCCCTACCGATTATTTTGACGGGTTATGCTTGTAAGAATTAAAAATAGAAGTATACAAAAAAAATCTATTTTTACCCAAAGATATATATTTTGAATTTCGGTCGAATATTTACGTATTATGGCTATTACTTGTACATTCATCGACAATTAATGGTTTTGGATTACATGTAAAATTGCTTGTTTCTGAAGTGAAAAATATTCGTATGCATTATCCTTGATTTTTTTTTCTTTTTTGAGGGTTAATTTAATTTCCTCAACTTTTTGCATCAAACATTATACCTTGATACATAATTGTTCTATTCTCTATTGTTGTTCTCGGTGAACTTGATAATTCTTTACTTCTTTTGCTTTTAACGTTTTGATAGTT
The DNA here is from genome assembly GCA_036785695.1 of Gentiana straminea. NCBI lineage: Eukaryota > Viridiplantae > Streptophyta > Magnoliopsida > Gentianales > Gentianaceae > Gentiana > Gentiana straminea. The sequence goes on from JAVUPR010000340.1 coordinate 1,100,393, forward strand.
AAATTTTGTGAACTTGATAATTCTTTAATTCTCTTTAATTTTGTGAACAACTTCTTGGACAAAGTTCTCACCCCAGCCTATCTGGTAAAAGGAACACCAACTTTGTTGCTTCGGTTGAAGTTTGAGAAAGCAAAAAAAGGTACAATCGGTGACTCTCAGAAATCTACTATTATTCAGACAACACTTACGTATGTTGAGAGTGAACAAGGTCCTGTCAAAAAGAACAGGGACCAACTGGAGCAGAAGTAGGCAATTCATGATATATACAATGTTGCATTTTGCTTGTAGGGAAAAAATATTCTCCATCGTATTTTGCTAAATGTTTGGTAACGTATTACAAAGCATTACACATTCTGTTATGTGCAATGCCTGGTAATACAGACCAGGTTGTATCAATTTCATGAATCTAGATTATGTATGGTGCTTTCTTCAATCATCTTGCACTAAATTGCTTACTTCTTGCTGTGAATTCTTTACTTTTCTTTGGCTTACTCCGACGGTTAGAGGTATAAATAATATTGTATTGACAATGGAACATCTATTCTTCAACTTCTCTTGTGACCATATGTTTGCTCCTTTAGAAACAAGTATTTGTTCATCCACATTCCTTAATTCCTGTATAGATTTCGTCAGGGTAGTTCGTCGTTGTGCCTTGCACGGCCGGAACTCACTAGTATATATATATCAGCCGCGGGTTGGGAGTTGATTGATTTTCTTTAACAACCTTGTGCGTGACTAATGCTCCCCCAAATTCGGCGTGTGTTTTTTTCTTATATTTTTTTATTTAGGTAATTGAAGTGTCAAGAGAAAATTCGGTACCAAAGGCATTACAGCCAGAGCTTCTACCAAAGGTATATATTCACTTGAAACTTCTTGAACATCTCAATAAACTTTTTGTAACTATCATCAAATGATTCAGTTTAATTTTCCTAGGGGTAGGGTAAAGACGCAAAATTAATAGTTACAGTTCGTGAAGACTTACCTGCTGCATGCTGCTGCTCTCCCTGCTCATCTGCTAAATCTGCGGACGCTCGATGAAACGAGCTGGTGTCTTGCAGAATCGAGTCCCATGTTTTCTCTGATTCTGCTACGTTTTGTTCATTTCTGCTCTATGGTTCTTCTCTGATAACTGGTCCAGGAAATTCCTTTCTTCTCCTTGTCATTATCGCATTTACGTCCTTCTAATTCTTCTCCGTATTGCTCGGTAATCATCCCGGAGGACGAGCTGACACTTGTTCTGCAATCTGCCCCACTTGGTGTGACGGATAATACACTAAGGCTTCTTGATTGGTCAGTCTAGCATCATTTTTCTGATAATATGTTTCAAAATATGCACTAAGCTCATTCATGAACTTCATTAATTGATTGACACTCTCGGTCACTATTGATCTCATTTTGTCTATAGCCACTTCCCAACCACCGGACATGTTTGATTGAGGCAGAAAACTTCCACTTTGCTTTGCTCTCTCACCACCATCAAGATTGCTGTATTTGAAATCAGGGTGATCATGAAAGCCTGGGAGATATCCGCTCCTATAAGGATTTCCTTGCCTTCGTAGATAGTTCACGTCTTCAGTGTTGGTTGTCTCAATCCCTTGGGCCTTCGGCAATGCAATCTTGCATGCCATCCATTTTCTCATCCATGACTAACAGCTGATATAAAATCTATTGAGAGGTTTCCTTTCCGAATACGCCTTCAGCTGCTCTTGCTGTTTCAATTTGATGTGTTCCCCATTGGCTGGTAAGTGCTATTTGCTCCAATATTTCTTCAGCTTCCTCTAGTGACAACAACGTGAAACACCCGTTTCTTGATGCATCTACTCTTATCTGTTCACTCGGCCACAATCCATGATAGAAACTATGCATGCGTCCGGGAAAAGTGATGTCATGGTGAGGGCTTCTCTGTTGTGCTTCCTTAAAGCGTTCCCAAGCTTCTTCAAAAGTTTCCGCTTGCTTTTCTTGAATTTCATTATTTCATGTCTCATTTGTAACGACTTCCTAGGTGGGCAGTACTTGTTCATAAATTTCTGCAGTTGATCTGTACAACATTGAATAGAACCTGCTGCCAGAGACAAAAGCCATTGCTTTGCTTTCTCCTTCAGTGTGAATGGAAACAATTTTAGTTTGATGTTATCTTCAGGTACTCCTGCTGGCTTGACAATGCTAACTATCTCCAAAAAGTTGGTGACATGTACACTTGGATCTTCATTTGGTACTCCATGGAAAGTAGTGCAGTTGGTCATCATCTATATCACATTAGGTGTTGGATGAAAATCCTCGGCCGCAGTCTCTGGTTGAACAATTTCTGGCACGAATTTCTCAATCGTTGGCATGGCATAGCTCTGTAGAGTTCTTCTATCTCCATTGTCACCATTTTCTCCATTGACTATGTTCCTTTCTACCATTACTTCTTCTGGATTATCCAGATTCAGTTTCTCTCAGTCTTTGTCCTCCTCACTTCTGTCTTCTCCGAGTGTATCACAGCAAAACTAAAACAAAAAGAAACATTTAGTTATTTGCCTCGGTAGCTGTTACACTCGCTTGGCAGACTCAAAAAATACAAAATCTGACTACTGACACTGACGTTGATGGAACATAGACGATTCCGTTGTTTCTGGAATTTTTGATAGTCGAGGTGCAATCTCACTGAATCGAGTGAAATGTTTCCCGGAATCGAACATAACATACACTGTTACGACTCAATTATTCACAGACAAACTAGAACAGACCCTTTAACAGACTCGATAATTATAGAAACGAAAAATATACAAATTCTCAATCTCGAATTAAAAAATATTCTTGACACGAGTCCCCGGAAACGGTGCCAAAAATCTTTATCCGCGTGCAATGCACAACTATTAGCAATAGGACTAGGTCTAACGTAGCAGAGTACTGGATAGTCAAGGTCGAATCCCCCGGAGACTCATAAGGTACGTTTAATTCACATTGAGTGTCACAAAAATGTTCCACGACCAACTATGGTGCAAGGAGGATAAAAGTGGTGACAAATAACACAGAAGATTATGCAAGTTCAACAAAAGCACATAGAGTTTCTAATGTATTAGTCTAATTATGTGTTTTAGTTATTCCCCCCAATATATGAATTGATCTACTCCGTGATAAATTTTAGATCTTTAAAGCTACAGGTGCTAATCTCTAATGTTACGCTACATCCATTGAAAGGACAGAAGGTGTCTATGTGCAATTAACCTCCTTCGTTGGTTGTATTAATTCACATGCAATAAGAATTAGGACTAACCGGCTCAAGACCGAAGACCTCCTTAAGCAGCTATCATAGATTGAGTAGTACGTTCCTAAGGATCGATCAAGACATTGTCCGAACTAACAGTTCACTTTTTATCGTCCTTCATGTTAATTTACGATGACATACAAATTGTTGATCATGCTACTAACTTGTAAATTAAATCTATCAATTAGACGTAGCTAGAGCCGATTATCATGAAACATGATTTACTACGTATTCAGATCTAACAATAAAGACCGCAGAACTGAAGAACGCAACCTCAATTTCGTGATTCCTTCACCAATGATTCAGATCTATACACATATGGGGTAAAATAAACTAACTACTACATAATTAGAACAAACAATAACAATGAAAGCATACTAACCATGCAAGAACAACGATAGATCTACATATAGAGAAATCCAGAAAATCATACCCTCGACGATGAGCGTAGATCTTCCTCAGATCCCTCCCTAGGAGGCAAATCCGTCGGATCTATGACTAGAACTCCTAAAGAAAATAAATAATAACGAAAGATCTTTTGTTGCATCAAATTTGTCTCTAGTGAGAAATGTACTACTTTGAAAACCGAGGTTGATGCCTCTTATTTATAGTTTTATAACCGACTTAGATAACCCTAAAATCTATCACTCGTCCAAGAAAACGCGTTATGGAAGGTTCTCGGATGCTCGATAGGTCGGCGGACACTCCCGATAAATTGAGGTCATTTTCATAATTTTTCTTCTACCGACATAAATTGGAAGGTTCCTGAATACTGTAGGTCCAACTCATTGTACAGTCTGGTCTAGAATCAGTCCTAAACCCATGGCCCAAATTTTGTATCATGAGAATAATCCAATAAAACACGAATAATACCGATTCCGGAAATAATAATGATAACAACCAAATACTCATCCCGTGAACCCAGCATATCGCATTTTACACAAATGGTTCACATTTAAAGGCCGAAACAACTATTTTCAGCTCATAATGGGTAGAATGTTGATGCCGCATGATATGCTATTTTAACCGTCATCAAGGTGTTTCCGTACGTCCTTTGACTGGTGTGAGCAAAAAGATGTAGCGAGATTCAAGAGAGGTTGGACCATATCTATTTACGAATATACAATTAGTTGTGTGTTTGTATTTTCAATGTCATTATCGGTTTTTCTATTTAACATAAAGGATAAGGCAAGCAAGGCTAAAGTTGTTGATGTTGTACAAGATGCAATTGCGAATGCTTCAAAGAAGAACAAAAAAGGATCTAGTGAAGGTGCTTGAAATGGTATTCTAGTTTCTGACTGCAGGTGTACGTATGCAAGATGTTGAAGATGTCGGTGTCGAAGCCGAAGAAAAAGCCGAAGATCAATGAGAAGTTCAACGATCGAAGAAACATGGAAAGACCACAAAAAAAAGATAGTTTTCCTTAGATCTTTAATACATTTAATGAAGATTTGAACTTTTCATTTCGGCATATCAATTGGTGTTTAGTGTTCAGATTTGGTGTTTTATTTCTGTATTTCATGTACTTCTATTTGGTGTTCGGTGTAAGGATTTGGATTGGAGTTTATAGTTTGGATTGTACTTTCATCCCATTTTTTCAATGCTTTGATTTGGATTTGAATTGGAGTTTGAGTTGAATTGGAGTTTGAGTTGGATTTGAATGTGTGTTTGATTTGGATTCTGGATTCATTTGCATTTGCATTTGGATATTTGGAGTTTTGTTTCAATTTTTGTTGGTTTTCCTTAAAAATGTCAGTACCAAGGACGTTCATTGGATGTTATTAACGTCAGTAAGAGTTTTGTTTTGATGAAAAGAGAAGTATAGCTTATGTTCTTCAAAAATTCATTGCCATAAGATGTTCCTAATGTATTAGGAACGTCAATGAGGATAACGTTTTGAGGAAAAGAATGGTTTTGCTACTGATGTTCACAACATCACCATCAGAAACGTTCATAGTGTACTATGAATGTCAGTGTGAATGGAGTTTCCAGTGAGTGAATAATTTACAACTGATCTTCAACACGTCATCAACATGGACATTCCTAGGACACTAGGAACGTCAGTCTCAGTGGCATTTTGAGTGCCAGAAAGTGACCGAGTGGTATTGCTTTTGCTCTTCAAAACGTCATCACCACCGGCGTTCCTAAGGTATTATGTGTTGGATGTAATATCGCCGGACGGATCTAGATCCGCCCGATTACGCAGCGGAATAAACAAGAGGATCACGATCATATAAAATTAAACTACATAATTTAAGATCTATCTACAAGAAGGTGAGATCTACTTACCAATCAAAAGCGAGATCCAAAAGATTGATGAAGTCAAGATCCAATTTGAGATGCCACGATCTTCCGATGTGTGTCTCCAAGCAACAACCGGTGGATGTTGATCCTTGATGCTTGACCTCCTTGATATGCTACCCCGAAAATCCCGAAGATTTTCCCAACTCGTAAAAACCCTAAGCTTGGCCGAAATTCCTAGCTTATTTTGGTGTGTATATGTCGTGTATTGTGATTGGAGAAAAGGCTTAGGAGAACTCTCTTTATATAGGAGAGAAATCCTTGTCCTCCAAGGATTTAATAATTAATACAAAATCAATTATAATAATCCTTTTCCATAAAAGATATACTCCTAGTATAATCCAGAATAAATCTAGAATATTTAAGGATCTATCTAATATATTTTGCTTAATTAAGTATTTAACAAATAAACAATTAATCACCTGTCTTATAATTATCAAGAAAACTAATTCCTTAATAATTACTAAGACAAAAAAAACACGCCCCCAATACTAGAAAATTAGGGTTCACACGAAATTTCACATAATGGGCCGAGTCCCCGAAAAATGTTTTTACCATGTATTTTATTAGTTAGTCCAATAAATAATAAATCGCACATCAATTAAATAGTCCAACTACTTAATTATTATTGAGGCCCGACGTCAAGAAACATATGCATGTTAGGAGCCACATCGGGGACCATGGACCTATAACCAGTAGCTACAATAAATTAAATAAAATTATTCATCGAACAGAACAATTGTTATTCAATCTATTAATTCCGGGATTACGCCACCATAAACCCGAAACTGAACTCTATCGATTATAGATATATACTTACACTATAATCACCGAGTCGATAAGCGTCCATTGATATAATCATTACATACGGATAAATCCTCCATACACTGTTCGTTTTGATTCAGGATATTTCTGTAAACCCTTCTCAAAACATCTTATCCTTATTTACCATTAACCCCCTAGTGATCATTTAGTTCATAACTAATATAATATGAACTGGGCCCATCGATCAGTTTCTTGGATTAACAAATAAGGGAACTGTCTGTCTAATTCCCGCAGGAATGAATGGATTCCATATCTGTGAAGCACAGACCACTCACTCATTCCAGAATAGAGCCAACGAGAAGTGTTCAGATCACATGTATCTAAGTGATCCTTAACTAACACATCAAACCCTACTTTGAACCAAGCAGTAGACTGTGATCACATTAGGATTGAGATTAATCCATATATGATCATCTTGTGATTCGATAAGATTTCTCGATCACGGAATTATATCGAGAATTCAAATAAAATTTTCTCCGGTTGAACAATTGCTGGCACGAATTTCTCAATCGTTGGCATGGCATAGCTCTTTAGAGTTCTTCTATCTCCATTGTCACCATTTTCTCCATTGACTCTGTTCCTTTCTACCATTTCTTCTTCTGGATTATCCAGATTCGGTTTCTCTCAGTCTTTGTCCTCCTCACTTATGTCTTCTCCGTGTGTATGACAGCAAAAATAAAACAAAAAGAAACATTTAGTTATTTGCCTCGGTAGCTGTTACACTCGCTTGGCCGACTCAAAAAAATACAAAATCTGACTACTGACACTGGCGTTGACCGAACATAGACGATTCCGTTGTTTCTGGAATTTTTGATAGGTCGAGGTGCTATCTCACTGAATCGAGTGAAATGTTTCCCGGAATCAAACATAACAGACACTGTTACGACTCAATTATTCACAGACAAACTAGAACAGACCCTTTAACAGACTCGATAATTACAGAAACGAAAAATATACAAATTCTCCATCTCGAATTAAAGATTATTCTTGACACGAGTCCCCAGCAACGGTGCCAAAAATCTTTATCCGCGTGCAATGCACAACTACTAGCATTAGGACTAGGTCTAACGTAGCAGAGTACTGGATAATCAAGGTCGAATCCCCCGGAGACTCGTAATGTACGTTTAATTCACATTGAGTGTCACAAGAACGTTCCACGACCAACTATGGTGCAAGAAGGATAAAAGTGGTGACAAATAACACAGAAGATTATGCAAGTTCAACAAAAGCACATAGAGTTTCTAATGTATTAGTCTAATTATGTGTTTTAGTTATTCCCCCCAATATATGAATTGATCTAATCCGTGATAAATTTTAGATCTTTAAAGCTACAGGTGCTAATCTCTAATGTTACGCTACATCCATTGAAAGGACAGAAGGTGTCTATGTGCAATTAACCGCCTTCGTTGGCTGTATTAATTCACATGCAATAAGAATTAGGACTAACCGGCTCAAGACCGAAGACCTCCTTAAGCAGCTATTGTAGATTGACTAGTACGTTCCTAAGGATCGATCAAGACATTGTCCGAACTAACAGTTCACTTTATCGTCCTTCATGTTAATTTACGATGACATACAAATTGTTGATCAGGCTACTAACATGTAAATTAAATCTATCGATTAGACGTAGCTGGAGCCGATTATCATGAAACATGATTTACTACGTATTCAGATCTAACAAAAAAAACCGCAAAACTGAAGAACGCAACCTCAATTTCATGATTCCTTCACCAAGGATTCAGATCTACACACATATGGGGTAAAATAAACTAACTACTACATAATTAGAACAAACAATAACAATGAAAGCATACAAACCATGGAAGAACAACGATAGATCTACATATAAAGAAATCCAGAAAATCATACCCTCGACGATGAGCGTAGATCTTCCTCAGATCTCTCCCTAGCATGCAAATCCGTCGGATCTATGACTAGAACTCCTAAAGAAAATAAATAATAACGAAAGATATTTTATTGCATCAAATTTGTCTCTAGTGAGAAATGTACTACTTTGAAAACCGAGGTTGATGCCTCTTATTTATAGTGTTACAACCGACTTAGATAACCCTAAAATCTATCACTCATCCAAGAAACGCGTTCTGGAAGGTTCTCGGATGCTCGATAGGCCGGCGGACACTCCCGATAAATTGAGGTCATTTTCATAATTTTTCTTCTACCGACTTAAATTGTAAGTTTCTTGAATACTGTAGGTCCAACTCTTTGTACAGCCCGGTCTAGAATCAGTCCTAAACCCATGGCCCAAATTTTGTATCCTGAGAATAATCCAATAAAACATGAATAATACCGATTCCGGAAATAATAATGATAAATACCAAATACTCGTCCCGTGAACCCAGCATATCGCATTTAACACAAATGGTTCACATTTAAAGGCCGAAACAACTATTTTCAGCTCATAATGGGTAGAATGTTGATGCCGCAGGATATGCTATTTTAACCGTCATCAAGGTGTTTCCGAACGTCCTTTGACCGGTGTGAGCAAAAAGATGTAGCGAGATTTAAGAGAGGTTTGACCATATCTATTTACGAATATACAATCAGTTGTGTGTTTGTATTTTCAATGTCATTATCGGTTTTTATATTTAACATAAAGGATGAGGCAAGCAAGGCTAAAGTTGTTGATGTTGTACAAGATGCAATTGCGAATGCTTCAAAGAAGAACAAAAAAGGATCTAGTGAAGGTGCTTGAAATGGTATTTGAGTTTCTGACTGCATGTGTACGTACGCAAGATGTTGAAGATGTCGGTGTCGAAGCCGAAGAAAAAGCCGAAGATCAAGGAGAAGTTCAACGATCGAAGAAACATGGAAAGACCACAAAAAAAGAGATAGTTTTCCTTAGATCTTTGATACATTTAATGAAGATTTGAACTTTTCATTTCGGCATATCACTTGGTGTTTAGTGTTCGGATTTGGTGTTTTATTTCTGTATTTCATGTACTTCTATTTGGTGTTCGGTGTAAGGATTTGGATTGGAGTTTATAGTTTGGATTGTAATTTCATCCCCTTTTTTCAATGCTTTGATTTGGATTTGAATTGGAGTTTGAGTTGGATTTGAATGTGTGTTTGATTTGGATTCTGGATTCATTTGCATTTGCATTTGGATATTTGGAGTTTTGTTTCAATTTTTGTTGGTTTTGTTGGTTTTCCTTAAAAATGTCAGTACCAAGGACGTTCATTGGATGTTATGAACGTCAGTAAGAGTTTTGTTTTGATGAAAAGAGAAGTATAGCTTATGTTCTTCAAAACGTCATTACCATAAGATGTTCCTAATGTATTAGGAACATCAAGGAGGATAACGTTTTGAGGAAAAGAATGGTTTTGCAATTGATGTTCACAACATCACCATCAGAAACGTTCATAGTGTACTATGAATGTCAGTGTGAATGGCATTTCCAGTGACTGAATAATTTACAACTGATCTTCAACACGTCATCAACATGGACATTTCTAGGACACTAAGAACGTCAGTCTCAGTGGCATTTTCAGTGCCAGAAAGTGACCGAGTGGTATTGCTTATGTTCTTCAAAACGTCATCACCACCGGCGTTCCTAAGGTATTATGTGTTGGATGTAATATCGCCGGACGGATCTAGATCCGCCAGATTACACAGCGGAATAAACAAGAGGATCACGATCATATAAAATTAAACTACATAATTTAAGATCTACCTACAAGAAGGTGAGATCTACTTACCAATCAAAAGCGAGATCCAAAAGATTGATGAAGTCAAGATCCAATTTGAGATGCCACGATCTTCCGATGTGTGTCTCCAAGCAACAACCGGTGGATGTTGATCCTTGATGCTTGACCTCCTTGATATGCTACCCAGAAAATCCCGAAGATTTTCCCAACTCGTAAAAACCCTAAGCTTGGCCGAAATTCCCGTAGCTTTTTTTGGTGTGTATATGTCGTGTATTGTGATTGGAGAAAAGGCTTAGGAGAACTCTCTTTATATAGGAGAGAAATCCTTGTCCTCCAAGGATTTAATAATTAATACAAAATCAATTATAATAATCCTTTTCCATTAAAGATATACTCCTAGAATAATCCAGAATAGATCTAGAATATTTAAGGATCAATATAATATATTTTCTTTAATTAATTATTTAACAAATAAACAATTAATCACATGTCTTATAATTATCAAGAAAACTAATTCCTTAATAATTACTAAGACAAAAAAACATGCCCCCAATACTAGAAAATTAGGGTTCAGACGAAATTTCACATAATGGGCACATCAATTATGAAAAATATTTTTTCCATGTATTTTATTATTTAGTCCAACAAATAATAAATCGCACATCAATTAAATAGTCCAACTACTTAATTATTATTGAGGCCCGACGTCAAGAAACATATGCATGTTAGGAGCCACATCGGGACCATGGACCTATAACCAGTAGCTACAATAAATTAAATAAAATTATTCATCGAACATAACAATTCTTATTCAATCTATTAATTCCGGGATTACGCCACCATAAACCCGAAACTGAACTCTATCGATTATAGATATATACTTACACTATAATCACTGAGTCGATAAGCGTCCATTGATATAATCATTACATACGGATAAATCCTCCATACACTGTTCGTTTTGATTCAGGATATTTCCGTAAACCCTTCTCAAAACATCTTATCCTTATTTACCATTAACCCCCGAGTGATCATTTAGTTCATAACTAATATAATATGAACTGGGCCCATCGATCAGTTTCTAGGATTAACAAATAAAGGAACTGTCTTTGTACTTCCCACATGAATGAATGGATTCAATATCTGTGAAGCACAGACCACTCACTCATTCCAGAATAGAGCCAACGAGAAGTGTTCAGATCACATGTATCTAAGTGATCCTTAACTAACACATCAAACCCTACTTTGAACCAAGCAGGAGACTGTGATCACATCAGGATTGAGATTAATCCATATATGATCATCTTGTGATTCGATAAGATTTCTCGATCACGGAATTATATCGAGAATTCAAATCAAATCGGTTCAGTCCTATATGATAGACATCATATATAAATGCCCCACTAGGTACCCTATACCGACGGTCCGGATAAGACGGTCACACCGTTAAGTGTTCTGGGCGCATTATTGGTATATTAATCATGAGACCCATACTCTGATTAAATTCACCACGGACTAACTAGTTTTAAGCATATCATCATTAACTCAATCCTTGTGTGTATGCCATACATTGAGTTATGTGATTATATACTGATATACTTAGGGTTTTCAGCAGTGTATAATATAAGCATAAATGCAAATAATAAAATGAATATAAAATTCTGTCATTTACATAAATAAAACAATTACAAAATTGTCTTTCGGGCACTACACCTAACATTATGAACGTCAGTATGGATGGCGTTCTGAGGAACATAATGGTTTTAAAACAGATCTTCAAAACGTCACTTTGAGGAGCATGGACGTTCTTAGGACACTAGGAACGTCACTTTGCAGGCCGTTTTGAGTGTTATAAAGTGACATAATGGTATTGCTTTTGATATTTAAAATGTCAACACTAGTGACGTTTGATCGCGTGCAAAGAAATTACTAGCAATAGGACTAGGTCTATCGTAGTAGAGTATTGGAAAGTCATGGTCGATCCCACAGAGACCCGTAAGAACGTCTAGTTATCAAGATTGAGCTTGTCACAAATATGGTCTACGACCAACTATAATATAAACAATAGTAAATTTGGCAACAACAAACTAGCAAGATTATGCAAGTTCAACGGAGCAACATTAGTCTCTAATGTATTAGTTCAATTATGAGTAATTAGTTATTCCCCCCACACCTGCAATAGTCCTCCCCATTGGTGAATTTTAATTCATTTTTCAGCTACGGGTACAACTCCAAACCCTATCTAGCGGGACCATGGGAGTAGACAATCTAAACGCAAGCCACCCTCCTTAATTGGTCCGTAATAGCCCATATGCATAAAGAACTAGGGCTGTCGATATTGAGTGCTAACTCATACGGCAAACCCGCCTAGACAGCTGTCGACATTGATCAGCACGTTCCTAGGGTCCATCAAGATAATGTCCAAACTAACACTTCACTATTCATATTTCATGCTAGTTTTACGAAGACATGCAAATAGTTGATCAGGATACTAACATGTAAATTAAATCTATCGATCAACGTATCTGGCGCCGTTTATCATGAACTAGTAATTTTCAAGGAATTCAGATCTAGCGATATAGACCGTCGAAGATCTAAAGAACGCAACCACTATTTCATGATTTCTTCACCAACGAATTAGATCTATAACACATGAGGTTAAATAAACTAACTACTACATAATTAAAATAAATAAGCAATTAGCACATACTAGTCGAATAGAACAATGGTAAATCTACATCTTGGAAAAGACAGAAAATCAGACCCTCGAAGTTGAGAGTAGATCTCTCTCGGATCTGTCCCTAGGCGGCGACTCTATCATCTCTCTGACCAGAACTCATAAAATAACTGTTGGTCCCTTGAAAAGGCTTTGGTTAAGTTTAGAGGGGGTGAATAAGCTTAACACTTAAAACTTTTGGAGTTAACAAACTCAAGAACTTCGGCGGCACCGCTTCGATACTCGATAGTCTCCGCGACCGTTGAGTTTGCGAGTTTGTGCAGCGGAAATATATCAAAAAATTAAGCCTTATTACTTGTTATTAAATATGATACCAAGTATTAGAAACTCAGTAGTGTATGTGTGTGATTCAGTTGCTAGATTCAGTAGATTGATGTGTTTGATAAACTTAGTGCAGAATATAAATGCAGAAGGTAAGTAGGCAGATTTTATAGTGGTTCCAGGTGGTGTAATCCTGCCAGTCCACTCTTCTCCTGTGATGTTGGAGGTAATTCACTAGAGATCTTTGATGTAGCTGTTAAAAAAATCCCTAAGTTGCTTGTCCTTCACCAATAATTATGGCTTCACAAACTAAACACTTGGAACAGGTAGGATTGCTGCTCCAAAGTCTTCCAATGGTCCTTGAAGGGTAGGATTTCCTCTTCACCAGCTCCACCGCAAACAACAGTCTTTCACACCCAAAGATGCTTCACTGTCTTCAGTAGATTTCTTGTAAAAGAAAGATTGAATCAAGTAAGTGATTCAGCTTTCAGTACCTTGATCAGGATGATATGATCAGCAACTTGATGTCTTCAAGTGTGTAAACTTGATGCAACTTGAATGCAAATTACACTTGAAGAAATTTACTGGATCAGTAGCCTTAGGCTCAGTAGGGTCAGCAGGGTGTTTTTCTTGATAAGAAATTGAAGCTCAGGATTATCTGTATTTTTCTCTTAATGTTCATCAATTTTCATCACTTGTATCTGAATTAGGAGTCCTCTATTTATAGGAAGGAATCTTTGTAACTTATGTTTGAAATTCAAACATAGCCGTTTCAGATTTGTCTCCATCTTGACTTGCTTTTTCTGAATGTTCCTAGGACTGACACTGTCAGATTCCTTTTTGACAGTATACATTCTGTCCACCCTTTGACTTGTATCCATTGGATAAAGGTCTGAATCATCCATCGTCCCTTTAATCTTAACCATTGATTTGTTTGGTAAAATCAGAGGTTGTTAGCTGTGTAACACCCCGGTTTCCTATCCCGTCGGCCGCCGGTATTGGTCACCGTAGTGCCACTCATCGCGACACACAGTCGTGGCGGTAACATTCAACATTCCACAGCAGAAAGAGAATAAACATTCACCATTCATTATTTTAAAAAGAAAGTATTAAAGTAAGTACAAATCCGAAAGAAAATGTAATTATGCGGAACATCAAAATCTTTAAAATTGGAAATTTCAAATAATGTAGACGACATGTGACTGCGACTACGTGGCTCTCAAACCCCGCGACATCCCAGCAACAAGAAAACATCCAAAGGAATACCTGCTAAGAATCTGCTCCTTAAGAATGGATCATAGCAGGGTCAAACGTAAGTAGAACCGTCAACTAAAAGTTGAGTAAGAATAAATCTAGTGTATGTAAAGTAAAGCTAACCCATGAAAAAGTACCACCAATTTATGAAGGACCCAAACAATCCACAAAAGTTACAACCAATCCATAACGGATACCATACATCACAACTACCCACCTAAAGGTCCTGAATGTGCACATCCCTCAAAAGGGTAAACCCTTAACGAGGAGGATCCTAAAGGTCATCCAATGGTACCATTAAAATGGCCCATCACGTACTGGGGTGCAAGGAAACCTTCCCGGGTTCCCGGCTTCGGGTGCTACCCTATCCGGCCCGACCACACCACTGTCTGCAACTCCCCAAATACGTCAAAGTCATTGAAGTCGTAAGGAAACCTTCCCGGGTTTACGGCTTTGGGAGCTACCCTAGCCGGCCCAACCACTACGGGTCTACGAACATCAATGCCCACAACCAAGTTTCACAACGATAACACCATCCTTAACTCATCAAAACCCAACTTACAACACCTGTTTACAAGATTTAACAATAACCCACAAAGGAAGGGAAGCAAAACATCTAATCACCACTTTGGAAGCCTGGACGCACGTCCGGAACCCGCGGGCCCGTCCCGTCGGACGCCCGTCCGCACCGGACGCCCGTCCAGATAGTCAGACGCCCGTCCAGCCTGGAGTTGTTACATCCTGTATCCAATTTATCTACTGGACGCCCGTCCCAGAACCCGGACGTCCGTCCAACATCCCCAAACGCTCGTCTACCCAGAAGCCATAACATCCTGAATCAAAATTACACATCAGATGCCCTTCAGACGCCCGTCTAAACTGGAAGCCAAGCTGGACGCCCGTCCAAAGGACCAGACGCCCGTCCAGCCTGGATTTCAGCAAAAACCCTAAAACGACTCAACACAATTCCCTCTTCGTTTCTTAGGCAGAACAGCAGCAAAAACCACATGTGTACCACATAAAACTTCATGTAACAACACCACATCATCTATAAGCTTTAACCAAAACAAAACACAATACAATGGATGTTTAACACCCTCAATACATGACCAACAAGGTGAATACTTTTGACAAAAGACTCGCAGCATTTTGTTTTCTGTTTCCAAGCATGAATACAATGATCTACACGTTCTAGAACACAGCAAACAGCCCCCCCAACCTGTACTTAGAACCCTGATCAACAACGCTAAACACCCAAACGACCTACACAACCATACACGTTACTAAAAGTTCTATCTTTTGAACCAAACAACACACGACTTAGAAATATCCTTACCAAAAGTGTAGCGTTCCTTGAAGGCTCTTGCTAACAAATTAAAATCGTTCTTCTACGAAGCCTGAATCTATCTATAGACAAAGGAAGGATAAAATCACAACAAAATTCCAAATAATAAAAAGGTGAACCAAAACGAAACCACCTCCCTCCCACACGCATATAGGATCGGCCATGGCCTTTGGCCGGCCGATCATCATGCTCAAACTGTAGAGAAGAAGAAAACGATGCTTACACACGTTGGCTACCGCAAAATTCTCCACATCAAGAAGAAATTTTCTTCCTTATTCCTCACAAGAAAGCAGCGGCCAAGGGGTAGGGTTTTGAATTCACGTGTGTTTGGGGAAAGGTGAAGGGAAAGGAGTAAAATCCTTTTTAATTGTAATCTTTTTTTTTTTTGTCAAAGTGATTAAAAGTAATTAAAATCCCTTTTATTTATTAGCTAATTCCTCCATAAACTAATAAATCCCATAATTTCCCAAATAATAGATCTCTTATAATTAATTAGGAAGTCAAAATTCCGGGATATTACAAGTTGTCCCTTTCTTTGTAATCTTCCAATGTAGCCTTTGATTAATCGAAATGCGTGTCCAGCAAGTTACTGAGAACATAAGTCTACTGATATACACATCAGTAAGCTTATCCTTATTCTGTTGTGTTTAAAAACACTTCAGCTTACTGTCTTTTATCTAACTTTTATTTATGAAGTTATATTACACCTTTTTGCATATAACTAAGTTCCAATCACCACTTAACTTGTGGAACTTAGACCTTGTACACAAGGTATATGTAAGCAGTTTAGGTCATCACAGACTTTCCTCAATTCTGATTCCATATCCTTGACTTTAATTACTAAGTTTGATCCCTTAGTCTTCAATAACTGAGTTTGAGCCCTCAGCCTTCAGTCTTCAGCGGGTTCCTGATTAGTCTACTGACTCAGCTACCCTACTGATCTAAAATAGTCTGCTGATGTAAGTCAGCTGACCTTTTACAGTGCTTGTTTGATCAAACCTATACAAGATCAAACTCTAATAAACCTATACATTTGATCTAGACATATTTTTGCCTTTGCTCTATAACAGCTAGTCTGTCACTCATCACTAAAACTTAAAAATAAGTCCAACAATTTCCCCCTTTTTGGTGATGATGCCAATACCCTCCTAATAGCAAAGCAAAAAGATTAAAAAGAAAAACAGAACAAACTTAGTCAATTTTCATTATAAACAGTTGTTCAAGAGTATTACAGTCTAGATATAGCAAATGATAAAACAGATAAAGTGTGCTGATCTACTGTCTTCTTTCTCTTTCCTCTCTTTCTTTCTCCACTTGTTCTTGGTAGGCTCTTATCTCTATGATCATATCTCTCATCCATTCATTTTCAATCAGAGAGAAATCAATATGAGTATTCACTTCTTTCCACCAATGTCATGCTTCAGGTAGAGTAAGGTTGATCTGATGTACTCTAAAGCCTAAACGCATGTATACTTCCTTGAATTCATTAAGTGACTCCTTTGCATTTGTAGTAGGTAAACTTCTTCCACCTCTACCACCTCTTCCACATCTTCCACCTCTTCCACCTCTGTGTGTAGCCCTCATGGCTTTAACGCTTGCTTCCCAGAACTTTAAGCCCAAAAAGGAGTTTAAACCTTCATGAAACCTTTGTCATGATAGGGTCTCCTCTTATTATAGTAAACCTTTTTATATTCTTTCAGAAGATCATCAGTAAGTGGAAGTCTTCCAGGTGCAGGCTCCCTAAAAGCATTAGTGTCATCTTCCCATATTTTCTTAGCAAAGATTCTGGCAGCCTCTTTTGCTACTGCTGTTTGTCTCTCTTCCCTCTTATTGACATCAACAACAAAACGGGACAGCAGGCCATGTACACTCTCCTGTGTGAGCACTAGGTTGTTCAGTTGACCCTCCATAATTTTAGTCCTAGTGTTAACAGCTGTGATACTTCCTTGCATTGTTTGCTCCAGTAGAGTTATCCTCTCAGTAATTTTAGGATCCTGTACAGCAGGTTGCAGTGTTCCAGCAGATTCGGCCACAGCAGGCTTAGGTGTCTCAGCAAGCTTGTCAAGTTTCTGATGAATGGATGCAAATTGTTCTTTCAGAAACTTGTCCTTCGGTGTATTTCCTTGCTTAATCCCCTTTACATCCAGAGCAAGGTCAGCAAGAGCATATTGGGTGGAGGTAATATTGGAAGCAATAGTTTCAGTGGTTCTTCCTCTATTCTCACTAAATTCATTAAGTCTTCAAATCTTTGTTGTTGCCTGTCAAGTTGAGTTCTTAAATTTGAAATGTCATTTTTGACAGTCCTCAACTCATCCAAAACATGTGCTGGTACCCCACCAGCCATTCCTCCATCAGCTCCATCAGCAGGCTCTTCTATATTGTATTGTTGCCTCTGTCTGCTAATAACTAACGCATAGCTCATATCCCTTCCAGCAGGGTTAGGTCCTTGGAATTTCTCCAGAATGGGATCAAGAGCAGGCTCTTCAAAAACCGGTACAAATGCCTGTTGAGGTTCATCATCAATAGGTTCTTCCTCAGGCACTTGAAACTTCTCATCACTGTAGTCATAGTCCAGCAGCTGCTCATCCTCAACAATAACAGCAGTCTGCTGACCATCTTTCCCTACAGTGGTCTTGTATCCAGTAGGCTCCACTACAGCAGCCTGTTCAACAACAACAACAGGGGTTTCCTCCAAACCCATAGATAGTTCCAACCTATGTCCAGGTGCTGTTTGTACCTCAGCAACCTGTACCACCTGTTCCAACCATTGTTCAGGTGCTGTTTGAACCTCAGCAGCCTGAACCTCCAGTTCCAACATTTGTTCAGGTGCTGTTTGTGTTAGTAATACCATCCGCAACGGAAGCGATTTATGGATCTAGATCTATATAATATGCGTAATAAAACAACTAGATCTATTCTACAAGGGGGATGTAGATCATACCTCTTGAATCTCTAAATTCAAGTTGAAGAACCGCAAAGGATGAATGTGAAGATGTGAAGAGCACCACGAGTCTTCCGATCGTGTGATCCAAGCAATTCCCGGTGGAAGGAATTCTCGACTCGAACCCTTCCGATATGCTACCGGAAAAATCTCCAAGATTTCTCCCCAAATCTCCCTTGGCCGAATTCTTTTCTTCTCTCTACTATAGGGAGAAGTCGAAATTTATGTGTGTATTAAGGCTTGGGAGAACTCTCTTTATATAGGAGAGTAAAACTTAGCCTCCAAGGAATTTTATTTATCAAACAAAATAAATCCTTTAATAAAAGATAATTCCATAATATCCTAGAACAAATCTAGAATAATATTTATCTTTATTATTTACCATAAATATTTATCCAATAAATATTTTATGCACATGTCTTATTAATCACAAGAAAACTAATTTCTTGTTCCATTAAGAAGAGGGGGGCGCCACTTTTAATTCATGACCTAGTCATAATTAATTTTTGGGCTATAACACAATTGGGCCAAGTTTATGAAAAATGTCTTTTCCACATATTTAATTATTTAGCCCAACTAATTTAATAGTCCACTAAACAATTAATTCACATATCGTTTTAATAAAGTCCAACAAGAACTAAATTAATATTATTAGGATTGGACGTCCGAGAATAGCTATGCTATATTAGGAGGCACGTCGGGGACCATGGACTAATAATCAGCGGCTCCAATAAATCAAATAAATAATTATAGAATAATTATATTCGATAAATCAATCACAGGAATATGCCACCATAATCCCGTGACTGCACTCCTCCGATTATAAGATTATATTTATCTCCTCACGAGAATAATAATAAGCGTCCATTGATATAATCATTACATATGGATTAATCCTCCATAGATCGTTCATTCTAAATCGGGAAGATACCGTTAACCCTTTTAGAACCTCTTATCCTTATTTACCATTAACCCCCTAGTGATCAATTAATTCATACAACTCACCGGTAGCTAATCGGTGTAATATGAACTCGTACGATCGATCGTTTCTAGGATTAACAAATAAGGGAAGCTGTCTATCTACTTCCATAAATGGAAGGAATGGATTCGTATCGTGATAACACGGACTACTCACTCAATCCAAGTACAATGCCAAGATGGGGTAATTCGGACCACGGACTCGGTGTAATCCTTAACCGTCAAGTCAAACTTCATACCGATTCAAGCGGTTGATCGTGATCACCTCGGGATTAAGATATATCCATAAATATGATCATCCATTGATTCGATAAGACTTCTCGATTACGGAATTATATCGTGAACTCTAATCAAATCGGTCCACCCCTATATGATATATCTATCATATATAAATGCCCCATTAGGTTCTCTTAACCGAAAGTCCGGATAAGACAATCACACCTATTGTGTTCTCGGGCGCATTAATAGCACGTTAAAGGAGAGACCCGATACTCTCGATTAACTTCACTACGGGCTAATTGTATTTTAAGTACATCTTCACTAACTCAATCCTCCCGTGTATATACCATACACCGAGTTAAGTGATTACATAAACGATATACTTAGGGTTTTACGTAGTGTAGATACTATTGTCACATCGGTGATTATGAGAATAATAAATATGAATAATAACATCATTTCATTTATTAAATAAAACAATTACAAAATTGTCTTTCGGGCATCACACCTAACAATCTCCCACTTGCACGAAAGCATGTGATTAATTGTTTTAGAGCACACCCTATTATTTAAAATACAAGCAAACTATCACTCCCACTTGCTCTAAAGCAAATGAGACATGTCTCTAATACCTATAGTCTCCAAGTGTCGACTAAAAGCTTCAATCGACGGCGTCTTGGTGAATGGATCGGCGGGATTATCGGCGGAGGCGATTTTCTTGACGGAAATGTCCCCTCTATCGACAAAATCGTTGATCACCCAGTATTTTCTCTCTATATGCTTCGACTTACTGTGCTTTCGAGGTTCCCTAGAGTTGGCAATGGCCCCATTGTTATCACAATAGAGAGTAATAGGATCTTCAGCATTCGGGACAACGCCTAATCCGCTGATGAACTTTCTTAACCAAACTGCTTCTTTAGCTGCCTCCGAGGCCGCTATGAACTCAGATTCCATTGTTGAATCGGCTGTGCTGGATTGCTTTTGGCTTCTCCATTCTACTGCACCGCCACCAAGCGTAAACACTGAACCAGAGGTAGATTTAGAATCATCTCTGTCTGACTGAAAATCAGAATCGGTGTACCCCGCTAGCTCCAAACTCCCACTCGAATAGACGAGCATATAACTTCGGTTCTCTTCAAATATTTGATGAGATTCTTTATCGCCGTCCGGTGCGGTTGCCCCGGATTTGACCGAAAACGGTGACTAATCCAACGCCGTAACAAATGTCGGTCTCGTACACCTCATAGCATACATAAGACTACCAATGCCGAGGCATATGGCACTCTTCCCATAGCTTTCGGCCTCTTCGGGGTTTGAGGCCCCCGAGACTTAGATAGGTAAACGCCGTGACGGGTTGGTAGAAAACCCTTCTTTGCGTTCTCCATATCGAAGCGTGCCACACCTTATCTATATAAGTTGCTTGGGACGAGCTAACATCCTGTTCTTACGATCCCTTATAATTTGGATCCCTAGAACATAACTCGCTTCTCCCAAATCTTTCATTTGGAATTGCGTGGTCAACCAACTTTTCACGTCGGACATCATCCCCTTATCGTTGCCAATTAGGAGTATGTCATCAACGTACAACACTAGAAATACAACACTATCTTTGATAACCTTCTTGTACACACAAGATTCAGCAAAGTGTTGTTCAAAATCATAAGACTTGATCGTGTGATCGAATCTATGATACCAGGAACGAGATGCTTGCTTCAACCCATAAATGGATCTGAGCAACTTGCACACCATGTGCTCTCGACCTTCTTCAATGAATCCTTCTGGTTGCTGCATATAGATTTCCTCGTCAAGAAAGCCGTTTAGAAACGCTGTCTTAACATCCATTTGCCAGATTTCATAATCCAGACATGCAGCAATCGAAAGGAGGATGCGGATGGTTTTCATCATGGCCACAGGTGAGAAGGTTTCCTCGTAGTCTATACCCTCTTGCTGTGTGTAACCTTTTGCTACCAGCCGTGCTTTGAAGGTTTCAACCTTCCCATCTACTCCTCTCTTTCGCTTGTAGAGCCATTTACATCCAATGGGCCTTTCAACCTGAGGAAGTTCTACAAGTTTCCAGACTGAGTTAGAGTACATAGACTCCATCTCCTGATTCATTGCGTCAATCCATTTATCCTTATCGTGATCCAAGCAAGGCCTTCTTATAGGTCGGAGGATCATCTTCCACCCCATCGAGGCGACTACGTTTGCCTCTAAATCCATGCCGTACCAAGCCGGTGGCCGAACCACTCTCGCAAGTACGTCCGGGTGGAACGGGAATGTCGGAAGTGCTTGTTGTATTATTAGTGTTGTTTACGGGAACATCGCAGCCACAATAGGCCGATGTCATCGGAGAGTAATTCCTCTAGTACAATTGTACTTCGAGGTCCGTGGTCTTTCATATAACTTTCCTCCAAAAACGTAGCGTTAGTCGAGACTAGCACTTTGTTATCTTCCGGATCGTAAAATAGACCACCACGTGTACCTTTTGGATAGCCTACAAACAAACATACTTTTGTACGTGATTGTAGCTTGGTAGTCTTGTCCATCGCACATGTGCGGGACAACCCCATATGCGGAAGTGACGCATGCTTTCGCGACGTCCCGACCACATCTCAATGGGTGTCTTTTCGACGGAGACTTTGACGGTACCGCATTCAAAATGTAGACCGCCGCTTCTAAAGCATAACCCCAAAAGGATATAGGTAGTGAGGCGTAGCTCATCATTGATCTAACCATGTTAATCAATGTCCTCGTTTCTCCTCTCGCAACTCCGTTTTGCCGAGGTGTCCTAGGCGCCGAACGTTGGAAACAAATTCCTTTTTCGGCCAAGTAGTCAATGAACTCGGTATCTAAATACTCACCTCCACGATCCGAGCGGAGGCATTTCAATGACTTGCCTAGTTGCCTTTCGGCTCTCGCTTGGAACTCCTTGAACTTTCCAAAAGCCTCGGACTTTCTATGCGACAGATAAACATAACCGAATCTCGAGTAATCATCAATGAAAGTCACAAAGTACTCGTATCCGCCTCTAGCTTGTACGTTCATCGGACCACAAAGGTCCGAATGCACTAAGTCTAGAGTTCCCGTGGCTCTATTACCCTTTGATGAGAAGGGACGCTTAGTCATTTTTCCCTCCAGGCAACACTCGCGGACGGGCGGTGTGTCAACGATGACTCACCTAAGGCATTAACCTTTTCAAGTCTTTTGAGTCTTTCCAAGGAAATATGGCCAAGCCTTAGATGCCACAAGTATGTTTTATCTTCTTTTACTTGAGAAACTTTCTCGCCTTTTTGCGGATCTTTGATGAGCGAGTTTTAAACATTTCGGTATTAAGTAGGGGAGCTTTATGTGGTCTTACAAAATATAAACCATTTTCATTTATAGTTGAACACAATTCAAAACCATTCTTTGAAATAACAAATTCACCATTCAAATTTGAAACGAGAAAATGATTGTTCAACTAAGGCGAATAAGAAATCAAATTTCTCCCGAAATTGGGAATAAAATAAACATTGTCTAAATGTAAAATTCTATTATTAAAATGAAAGTCCACAGCTCCCACTGCTTTAGCCGAAATGAGCGCCCCAGTGCCTACTCGCATCACTTGAGAACCCTCTTCCAGCTCCTCGTACGAACTAAGAATCTGCAATGAAGAACATACATGGTTAGTAGCTCCAGTATCAAGTATCCAAGTGGACACATCTTTAGCTACATTAAAAGATTCCAAGAATAGTAATTCCAAATTACCTTTCTTATCTTTCCCAGCGACTGCCTTGACTTTTCCATCTTTCACATCACGAAGATATTCGGGACAATGGCGTCGCCAATGTCCTACCTCCTTACAGTAAAAGCATTTGCCCTTGGGCTTGGACTCGTCAACTTTCTTGGCAGCCTTTTTCTTCATTGGCTTGGGCACGGGTGCAACACTACCCTTCTTCTTCGGTTTCGCCTTAGGCTTGTTTGATGACATGGCTTCGGCCATATTGGCTTCAGCTTTCTTATCCCCTACTTGGACCTTATCTTTCGATAGCAGGCCCTCGTAGATAGTCAGTTCATTCAGCATCTGTGTCATGGTCAATTCATATTTGCCCATCAGATACTGAGTTTTGAACGGGATAAACTCAGGAGTCAACGATTCCAGAATCATTGATACTTGAGTTGCTTCATCGAACTTTGATCCATGAATACCGGCGTCATTGAAGTAACTGATCATATTCAGAACATGACCATTCACTGCTTGACCTTTCTTCAATTTCGTGTTGACGGCCAACCTGATGGCATCGTGTCTTGCTTGGTTGCTAGGTGATCCAAACATCGTAGTAAGTTTCCGCATGATTTCTCCCCTGCAGATTCAAACTCTTCAATCCGGGTCCTAATAACCTCCGACACCGCCGCCGGGATGATCCCACGAGCCCGGTTATCCGCTTCGATCCGGCGATTACGCCGTTCGATCTCGCCTTTACCGAGGTTTTTGGATCGCCAGCGTAGGGCACTCAGAAGTAAGTACATGTTGCACATTCTCATACGTGAGTACCACGTTTAAGTTACTCTTCCATTTCTTAAAGTTGTTTCCCGTTAATTTTTCAGACAGTAAAGCAGAAATTTGAGCAGACATTTTGCTGAAAATAAAATGACATGTATTAATTCAAGTTTAACACTACTATATTAAATTTTAGGAATTGTAAACTAAAAGTAAGTCTACTCTACCATTCCAAGGTTTTAACCTCGCATTTCAGTGCCGCCGTAGGGTAGGTCAAAGAGATGACGGTTAAATCTCATCAATGAATAACTTGTGAGAATCAAACATCCCACGAGAATCGAACATCCCTTTATTCATTGACTACCTTCCTTTTTTAGCCTAGATATTTCCAAAAATATCCTTTATGAGTGTGACCTACTATATCGGATCTCATAGGTACGCCCCGAGTGTGCCGTCGTAGGATAGGTCAGTGACCCGACGAGTACCCGTAAATCCTATCCTTTCGGAGACCAAGCCATGAATGTTGATAGGGGTGAACACCATCCGTAGGGGGACGAAATCAAAGCGCCGCGAGGCGTCACCCTTCTCTCACTTACTTGTATCTATAGTAGAGGCCGTGGGGTTGGGCTGTCGCCTCCCCGCTCCCACTCAATAATTTGGAAGTGGTTGTGGGTTAACTAACCACGTCTTTTTGATGTTATCATAAAAGTACATCAAATCAAGGATTCCGAATGGTGTCGGTGACGTAGGCAAGCCTACCCGTCCTATTCGTTGGAACATATGTGACAGTCGGACGAAATCGGGTCAAGACAGCCTCATTGAGATAAGAAGGAATCACCCCTCCGTTCCCCGGTGTAGCTTAGTCTTGCCGGACCCCCGTGCATACATCACACTAGGAGGGTTAAGTCGGTCGAGCCTAGCTCAGTTGACCACCCAACCTATAAGCGAACCGTTTTTATCCAAGATTTATTGTTCTTTTACCATCATTCAATCTCGTAGACACTACGAATTGAAAACGTGATCTCGTTTGGGCTTTAAGGCGGTTCACCGAGAACACACACCGAAAGGCCTAACGATTTCATAACCCGTCCTCGGATCATTAATTAGTTACTAAATTTATTAATTACCACGTATTAATTAAATTTCAACTAATTACACGAGTTTGTATACATGCCTATTTTAATTACCAAAATTAAAATTCTACATGTATGCATGGAGTGGATTTATGATATGATGCATGTCATGGCAATTCCGATTTTATATCTATTTTATGATCGAACACATAAAAAATAAATTGCGGAAATTTAAACACCGAGATGGATTGTTGGTACCCCCGTAACTAATCTATCCTAGGAAAAATAAATTACAATCTTGTTGTCTTCGAGTCTTGATCTTCGAATCTTGAACTCGAACCGCCGGAACACGAACCACGAACACCCGAGAGGAGAAAATGTCTTTTTAATTAAATAAATCCAATTTATTTTAATTATTCATATATTTTATTTTATTATATTACATGCGGCTGTTTTTAATTTTATTTTCCAATAATAAAATTTTTTTTTTCTTTCATCATTCGGTTGTTGAATGATCTAAATAAATAAAAAAATTAGGTCACAGAAAAAAAAAAAAAAAAAAAATTGGTGCAGCCGCAAAATTAAAGAAAACCCTAGCCGCATATATTTATTAAACAGGACTTTTAGTGACGCTTTTCAGCGTCGCAGAAAGTCCTGTAGCAGATTTTTAATAAAATTCATCCGTTTCTCCTCGTTCATACCTTGGGTTTCGACTTGATCTTCAATTTTTCAGCAAGATCTTCATCTTTTCCACCCCGGATAATCAAAATAACAATAAAAGATGCTACTTTTTACATAAATTTCGAAAAGAAAGACATAAAAAAATACAATTCATATGCTCAATTGTTACTAAACAAAGGAGCTACAATAGATCTAACGAGTAAACAGTACCAACCCCAATCCATCTCTTCAACTAAGACATTCATAACATAAAAAAAAAGATTAACATGCGTCGGCCCTATTTAAAAAAAAATTGGGACAAAACATCTACATGTTTTACCACTCCTAGATCTAATATTTTATACGTATAAATATAGATCACCATGGCGACTGATACCACTGTTAGTAATACCATCCGCAACGGAAGCGATTTATGGATCTAGATCTATATAATATGCGTAATAAAACAACTAGATCTATTCTACAAGGGGGATGTAGATCATACCTCTTGAATCTCTAAATTCAAGTTGAAGAACCGCAAAGGATGAATGTGAAGATGTGAAGAGCACCACAGTCTTCCGATCGTGTGATCCAAGCAATTCCCGGTGGAAGGAATTCTCGACTCGAACCCTTCCGATATGCTACCGGAAAAATCTCCAAGATTTCTCCCCAAATCTCCCTTGGCCGAATTCTTTTCTTCTCTCTACTATAGGGAGAAGTCGAAATTTATGTGTGTATTAAGGCTTGGGAGAACTCTCTTTATATAGGAGAGTAAAACTTAGCCTCCAAGGAATTTTATTTATCAAACAAAATAAATCCTTTAATAAAAGATAATTCCATAATATCCTAGAACAAATCTAGAATAATATTTATCTTTATTATTTACCATAAATATTTATCCAATAAATATTTTATGCACATGTCTTATTAATCACAAGAAAACTAATTTCTTGTTCCATTAAGAAGAGGGGGGCGCCACTTTTAATTCATGACCTAGTCATAATTAATTTTTGGGCTATAACACAATTGGGCCAAGTTTATGAAAAATGTCTTTTCCACATATTTAATTATTTAGCCCAACTAATTTAATAGTCCACTAAACAATTAATTCACATATCGTTTTAATAAAGTCCAACAAGAACTAAATTAATATTATTAGGATTCGACGTCCGAGAATAGCTATGCTATATTAGGAGGCACGTCGGGGACCATGGACTAATAATCAGCGGCTCCGATAAATCAAATAAATAATTATAGAATAATTATATTCGATAAATCAATCACAGAATATGCCACCATAATCCCGTGATCGCACTCCTCCGATTATAAGATTATATTTATCTCCTCACGAGAATAATAATAAGCGTCCATTGATATAATCATTACATATGGATTAATCCTCCATAGATCGTTCATTCTAAATCGGGAAGATACCGTTAACCCTTTTAGAACCTCTTATCCTTATTTACCATTAACCCCCTAGTGATCAATTAATTCATACAACTCACTCGGTAGCTAATCGTGTAATATGAACTCGTACGATCGATCGGTTTCTAGGATTAACAAATAAGGGAACCGTCTATCTACTTCAATAAATGGAAGGAATGGATTCCGTATCCGTGATAACACGGACTACTCACTCAATCCAAGTACAATGCCAAGATGGGGTAATTCGGACCACGGACTCGGTGTAATCCTTAACCGTCAAGTCAAACTTCATACCGATTCAAGCGGTTGACTCGTGATCACCTCGGGATTAAGATATATCCATAAATATGATCATCCATTGATTCGATAAGACTTCTCGATTACGGAATTTTATCGTGAACTCTAATCAAATCGGTCCAGCCCTATATGATATATCAATAATATATAAATGCCCCATTAGGTTCTCTTAACCGCAGGTCCGGATAAGACAATCACACCTATTGTGTTCTGGGCGCATTAATAGCACGTTAAAGGAGAGACCCGATACTCTCGATTAACTTCACTACGGGCTAATTGTATTTTAAGTACATCTTCACTAACTCAATCCTCCTGTGTATATACCATACACTGAGTTAAGTGATTACATAAACGATATACTTAGGGTTTTCTGTAGTGTAGATACTATTGTCACATCGGTGATTATGAGAATAATAAATATGAATAATAACATCATTTCATTT
This sequence comes from Gentiana straminea, assembly GCA_036785695.1. NCBI lineage: Eukaryota > Viridiplantae > Streptophyta > Magnoliopsida > Gentianales > Gentianaceae > Gentiana > Gentiana straminea. Next base: position 1,128,551 of record JAVUPR010000340.1, read on the forward strand.
ATTAAATAAAACAATTACAAAATTGTCTTTCGGGCATCACACCTAACAGTTTGAACCTCAGCAGTCTGAACCACCTGTTCCAACCTTTGGTCAGGTGCTATTTGTGCCACAACAACCTGTACATGGAATACATCCATATTCTCTTTCTGAAATTCCCTAATATCAGGAATCCTTCTTAGAAAACTTACAGCCTTGGTTAGAGTGTCATTAGTGTCAATCCAGTCTTGATATTGAATTGAATCCCAGAACTGACATTAGGCTCACTACGATCAGTAACCCTTTCGTCATCTGAATCTACAGTCTTCTGATCATCAGTATGCTCAGAAGGTTCTACAACAAATAAAGTATCTATCTCACCAACCATCCTGTTTGCACCAATGTGTATTCCCTCATTGATTTGTGCCTCAAGATCATCCATGGTGAGATCCTCTAGATCTTCATTCATTTCTTCAATTTGTTGCCTCTCAGGAGACTGTCCAGCATCAGTAGACTGCTCCATTCTTGGTTCAATTAACATAGCAGTTCCACTGGTTCCTCCTGGACCAGAGGGATAATTACCTCCAGAATTAGATGATGATGAGTCATCATTATCATCTCTTGGGTCCCTGAATTTCATACCCTCTTCCTTCTGTTGTTCATCAAACAGATCCATCAGTCTTGATTGCAACAAAGAGGTATCAACCAGATCTAGCAAATTTTCCACTTCCAACTTCTCAAAAGCCCATTCTTCAAAATCTGTCATTGGTTCTGCAGCTGGCTTTTGTCTCTTATAGAATCCAAACTTCCATTGGAAATAATCAGCCACTTGCTGGAGTTTAGGATCAACAAACTCCTCTTTCTTCTTCTTCTCATGTCTCTCAAATGGCATGGTTGGCTTTCTAGGTGCTGTTTCAGTACCTTGCTGACCTCCAAAGGTCTCAACAAGTAAATTCAGAGTTTCTTCCATAGATGCCTCTAGGTCAGTAGGTTGCTCAGGTTGTACATTTGTTCCTACTACCTCCATCTGTACCACACTTGGTTCCCCCTGACTTATATGCTCATCAGCAGGGTTAGCAATAGATTGGTCTTCCCCCTGAACTATTGCAGGACTTACAGGGTCTTGTACCAACTTTTCCACTTCCACAGCAGGTGTAGACTCAGTAGTTTGATGTGGTTCTTCTACAAGTTGCTCAACAACAACTTGTGCAGTTTCAGTAGGCTCAGCAACCTTTGCATGGGAGGATTCAGTAGCTTCTACAGCAGGCTCAGGGTCAGCAGTTTGTTGTGATTCTTCAGTAGGTTGCTCATCAACAACCTCTATATTCTCAGCAGGCTTGATAATTGTTAAGGGCTCAGCCTCAGTAGCCTCTCCTACTTCTTCTTCTTCTTCTTGTTGCCTTTGAGCCTCCAAAGTTTTCAATTGCTTCCCTTTGCCATGTTTCCTTTTCTTGGCAATCTCTTTCATTCTTTTGGAAAGATCTTCTGTTTCAATTTCAGCAGCTTTCCTCTTTTTACTGGCATCCTTCTGTTGCTCCTTCAAGATTTCAGCAACAGTCTTCTTCTTTGCAACTACATGGTCAGTAACCTCAATTTCTACTGAACCTCACAGACTCAGCGAGTCTCGCGTTTGCTTTCTTGTCTTTCTAGGCTTTAATAATTCTGTTATTTTTCTTGTATCAGCAGCCTTTCTCTTTTCAGTAACCTTCTTAGGTGCATCAGGTTTGACATCTTTCTTAACCTGTTCACCACCAGCATCATTATCTCCACCATCACCATCACTTTTAGTAGCCCCATCATCTACATCTTCATCATCATCCAGACCAGGGATAGGAGTAGCAACTTTTGGCTTGAATGTAGATTTGTTAATCTTTTCAGATAAAACATCAGGTATCTGAAAGTGATTCAACAAGGTCTGAATCATTAGACCTAAGGGCTTGACCTTGGACTTCCTTGTACCATCTCTATCTTCAATACACACCTTCTTCATGTAGTGTATGAAGAATCCAGCCCAATCAAACTTCATACTTCTGGAGATGATGATCAGCAGGTCTATTTTGGGTCCAAACAGTGTATCTAGGCTTCCAACAAATCCCAAAATGGTTTTGGCAATCAATTTGCTTAGCAGGTTGTACTCATAACCAATATACTTCACATTAATCCCCAGATTTGAAGCAATTGTATCATCTGTCTTTATTGAATCTACAAACCTCATTCTTGGTAGATTCATTGCTTCTGGATTGGTGGGTGCAAATTTAAATACCTCTCTCAGTAGGTCTGAAGATATTTCGATTTCTCTCCCATTAATCAGTTGTAGTGAAGGCCTCTCTACCTTCATGTATGACAATGTTCTTCCAGAATTCCAACACATTGACATAAGAAATTCTTTCCAATCTTCTGTTGATAACACCTTCTAACCCAGCAAACCGTCTGATTCTTCTTCCAATATTAATGGATAACTCAGTAGAGTGACATTCAGTAACATATCCTCTTACACTCTGACTGGTTCCAATATGAACATCATCCTTCTTTGCCATTGTCGTAAGAAAAAGATGAAGAAGATAGCTCTCAAATCTGTGTTCACATAGTGTAAATGCAAAGAAAATCAATCTGAGGTTTTTGAAAGTAACTTATGTGTATAGGTCTGTATATATAATAGAGAGTAGTGGTTAGAAACTGTCAGACCGCGTACTGTAGAATTAACCATGATTAAAGTTGGAATAAATGGGATCTTGACACGTGGCCCATTACTTATCCATAAATGTTTGTAACCGTTCGATCATGTAACGGCAGTTATAAAGATAAGATAAATATCCCGCCAATTGCTTTTTGACTTTTGTAAGTTTGACTGTGTAACGTTTCCTTCAGTAGACTTGGCTCAGCAGCATGCTGATAAAATTACTCTGCTAAAGTCTAATTCCTTTTGTATTGTCCAACTGATAATACAAGATGAAGTTTAATACCAATGATTGATCTGTCAAGTGAGCTCACCCAACATTACAAAGACCAATCCCCTTGGCAACTTCACTTGCTCAATCGTCCAATCATATGTACATGGAATTGTTGATACCAATGACTAATGTGCTAAGTGAGCTCACCCAACATAGCAAAGACTAATCCCCTTTCTTTGTAATCTTTCAATGTAGCCTTTGATTAATCGAAATATGTGTCCAGCAGGTTCCTAAGAACATAAGTCTACTGATATACACATCAGTAAGCTTATCCTTATTATGTTGTGTTTAAAAACACTTCAGCTGACTGTCTTTTATCTAACTTTTATTTATGAAGTTAGATTACACCTTTTTGCATATAACTAAGTTCCAATCACCACTTAACTTGTGGAACTTAGACCTTGTACACAAGGTATATGTAATCAGTTTAGGTCATCACAGACTTCCCTCAATTCTGATTCCATATCCTTGACTTTAATTACTAAGTTTGATCCCTTAGCCTTCAATAACTGAGTTTGAGCCCTCACCCTTCAGTCTTCAGCAGGTTTTTGATTAGTTGTTCGATAAAACTAGTTTTAAATTTATTTTATCGGAACACCCCAAGTATAAGGTTCGTAGTATAGGGTGTTACCGAGTCGTACTAAGGGAATCGTATAATTATCGGATTAAAGTGCAGTTGTTGTATCGATTATGTCACAAAATGCTACCTAAAACTAAGGCTGAAGTTAATTATAAAACAGAAACTAAGACCAATGGCTAAAATAGCAGAAAACAGAAAAAATCAATACTGGACGAGCATCCACTATGGGTGGACGGGCGTCCGGTAATGTGCTAGAGCAAAAATATGCAGAAGACAATAACTAAAGTTCTGAAAATAACTAATCGTATAATTAACACGAACGAATTGGTTTATCAAATAGTTAAAAGAACAATAGAACAGCCAGAATCAACCACACAACAATCACACAACCATTTTATGATCAGAATACGATTTTATTGGTATGATCAATCTCAAAATCGATTAAATTCCTTTAACTCAATTCCTAGAATTTTGTTTTCTTTTCCAAGCAAAACAATCTAACATTCATCACAAGATCATCAATTTGTTCCCAAATTATATAACCCAATTAACAACAAATGATTCCTCAAGATATTATTAATTGTATCGATCGAAAAGGTTCTATTGTTGAATTATATTTCCATACAAATTCAAATCAACATGCGGTTTCATTGATATTCCTATCTAACAAAACACTTAACAATCAATCCAAATACCAATCGATAAATAAAATACAATATTCGAAATCATAAATAAAGATAACCTAACAATCCGTGGTTGTGGTGACGCTGATGTGGTATCCTCCAGCTATTCTACCGCTGTATGCTTAGCCTTGCATCCTTGTGATGATCCAAGACACGGTTGAAGGAAAGAAACTCATAATTTCGTAAGGTTTTGGTGCGGCTGCTCTCCTATATGCGGCTACTGTGCGTTATATCTTTTTAGGGTTGGGATATCGCATGTATTTATAGAAAACTGAGGCGGCTAGGGTTAAGTCGGCACCCGGACGCCCGTCCACTCTCTTGGACGCCAGTTCAATATGATTTGGACGCCAGTTCAGACGCTCGTCCATGCAACGTCCAAACTCTCTGAATCTAAAATATCCTCTTGGACGCTCGTCTGGTGATTCAGACGTTCGTCCAGCTTGCACGGGCAACAAACGCACGTCCAGCTTTGCAAACGTCCGTCCAGAATGTCGGAAATCTCCAAATCATCTTTTTTCAGTCGCATTTAACACCTGCAAGTCATTGAAAGCATACCAAAATATAACACAACTCAGACCAACATAAAATCATCATTTTAAGCACGTAATTGGCACGTTTTACACTTTTTATAACTTTAAAACCATTTCTTCAATCTATTCATTCAATACGTAATTTTCTATAAAAATTACTAAAACACGGGGATTATTGTTATGAAATATTGCAATATAAATCATAAAATTCACCGAGAACAACTCCCCCACACTTAGCTTTTTGTTCGTCCCGAACAAAACAATCAAAATTGGCTCACTGTACATGTAATCCACATAGGCTCTCGACTCACGTAACCAAAGATACGACAATGATAGCAATTAATACCACCATAGAGATAGATTCTGTGTGTGTGAAAAGCCCTTTTCAATCTCCACCATTCTTTTGCACAAAAATCCTTTCAAACAATCCTAATGACTTTCCTAGGTATAGGCAGTAACCGTTCCACAAAAAGTCTTCCCGTGTACTTATTAGGATAATCCCTAAAACATATCATTCAGTTTATACTGGGGATAGTTAGGAGATAACTACGGTTCCTACCAACTTTACTAACTTTCCACATTGCCATTTGCTAATTTCCTTTTTTTTTCCTCAAAAGTTCACTTAGTTCCACGTTTATAGCATATGCCCTCATTCCCAGCAATAGGATGTTTCGTGATAACACCCTAGCTGGACTACTATCATAAGGCAGTCGGGAGCTATTGAACCTCATAGTGGTATAGGACATTTCGTGATAATGCCCTATCGCACTCAAATCATCGGCAGCTACATCCGACATATACATATTTTATTCATATTATTCATCTTAGATTGGTATACAAACCTTAAGATATATCCCTCCTATCACATTCAAACCTTCAGATATTCACAGTACATGTTCAGAATTTAGGTGTTACGTTTACTGTTACTATTAAGCACAAGTCTCTCTAGGATAAACCACTAGGATCGTGAATGGATAAAGTTTAAAGAAACTTCGCTTCAATTTCAAAGGCTTGCGTGAATATGAAATGAATACTATCTCGTATCAGTAAAAACATGCTATAGTTATCTCACAGAAGTTACAGACAATCATCGTCAAGAAACTACAACTAGCGAGCCTTTTTGTTTCAATCATATGCTCGTAACTCACAAAAAATTTTAAATTTGGCATGAAATCCACACATTTACTCATTTTCCAATAAATATAACATGAAAACATGTAGACACCCCCCCACACTTAAGTACATTATGTCCTTAGAATGTGCAAATAAAAGAAAAGAATACTTAGCTGGTTCCAAAGTGATTGTCGGGCTGTAGGTTGACAGTGGTCAGGCCGTAACATGAATGAACCGCTGCAGCTCGTATCACGAACGAGACAACACTAAAAGTGATAAGCGGCAAAAACCGCTCAACAAGATCGCAACAATCGACATAGCATATAATCTCGGGGTACAAGGGGTATATGAGTAAACATGAATGCACACAGAAATGGGCAAATAATGCATTCACAAATAGGACAGGGATAACCAACACACAAATCACCATAGTTTTATTCCTAATGCCCTAAAAACTTAACTAAAAAGTAACTTAAAAGACTAGGCTGCCTCCTAGTAGCGCTTCTTTTATGTCATTAGCTTGACAGAGTCAGCAAAGTCAACCCGGATCGGGCCACTTTGGTTTGATCAGGGCCACTCCTTCATCAGAGTCGGAGTGGAGCGCATCGGTGTGGTCACAGCAACAACAAGTCAAGTGCGCGACTGAGTCCTGGAACTTAGCCATCCAGACAGCACTGATTTTCTTCTTTGTGTTGTTGCTTACTTGTGGCACTGGCATACTGATAGGTGCAGGAGTCGTGGTAGAAGCATCTTTAAGGTTAAGGGCAATAATGTCATCATCCAAAGTAAAGAAGTCGGATGGGATCTCATCACAAATCAGCACATCAGTCATGTCAACCAACTTTTGAAAGTATAGGATTTCAGGTGCTTCAGAAGGCTGTCCGAAATACTTTTTCAATCTATGACCGTTCACTTTAAAAGGTTGACCGCTGTACCCTTTCAAGGAAATTGCTCCACCCGGATGAACTTCGACAATTTCAAAGGGTCCGGACCATCTAGACTTAAGCTTGCCAGTAAATAGATGTAATCTGGTGTTGTAAAGCAAAGCCATCTCTCCTACCTTGAAATCTCTATCTTTTATCTTTGCATCGTGGAGCACCTTCGTTCTCTCCTTGCTCAGCTTGGCGTTCTCGTAGGCCCTAAGTCTGAATTCATCGAGCTCATGTAGCTGCAGTAATCTTTTCTCCCCACAGAGTTGGCTATCGAAGTTTAAGAATTTAATAGCCCAGTAAGCTTTGTGCTCCAGCTCGACTGGTAGATGGAAAGCCTTGCCATAAACCATTTGAAATGGTGATGTACCCATAGGGGTCTTGAACGCAGTGCGATAAGCCCAAAGTGCGTCGTCCAACTTCAGACTCCAGTTGGATCTATTTGAATTTACCGTCTTCTCCAAAATCCGCTTAAGACTTCTGTTGCTCACCTCGACTTGGCCACTGGTTTGGGGGTGGTATGGTGTACCAATTCTATGCTTGACACCATATCTCTCAATAATTTTATCCAGTGGTGCATTACAGAAATGCGAACCTTCGTCACTGATAAGGGCTCTAGGACAGCCAAATCTAGTAAAGATATTCTTTTGCAAGAATTTCTTTACAACTTTGTGATCATTGGTTTGGGTGGCTATGGCCTCTACCCACTTGGAAACATAGTCCACACAGACCAGAATATATTTGTTAGAGCATGATGATGGGAACGGTCCCATAAAATCAATGCCCCAGACGTCAAAAACTTCGCATTCCAAGATAGGCCTCAAAGGCATCTCCATCCTATTACTGAGTCTCCCTACTCTTTGGCATCTATCACAGCCTTTGCAAAAGGCTTCAGCATCTTTAAACAAAGTAGGCCAGTAAAAACCAGCTTGAAGGATTTTTGTGACTGTCTTTGGTGCTCCGTAGTGTCCACCAGCGGGACCACTATGACATTGCTCCATAATATCCAATTGTTCATGCTCCAGAACGCACCTTCTAAGCAACCCGTCCTTGCAGACTTTAAACAGATATGGATCCTCCCATACGAGATACTTTAAGTCGCTGAAAAATTTCTTCTTTTCCTGATACGTCATCTCTTCTAAATGCCCACTTGCTAAGTAGTTGACGTAATCAGCATACCACGGCCTCACAGTCTCTAGCTTCATTAATTGCTCAGTTGGAAAGTCAATGCCTATCTCCTTAGGGATTTCGCCACCCTCGTTCACTAGGCGAGATAAGTGGTCAGCTACAACATTATCACTACCTTTCTTGTCCTTAATTTCAAGGTCAAATTCCTGTAGTATCAGGATCCATCTGAGTAACCTTGGTTTAGCGTCTGCTTTTCCCGTAAGGTAGCATAGTGCTGCGTGATCTGTCCAGACCACAACTTGAGACCCGAGAAGGTAACTTCTAAATTTATCCATAGCAAAAACGACAGCTAGGAACTCTTTCTCCGTAGTAGTGTAGTTACACTGAGCTGGGTTCAAAGTTCGGCTCGCATAGTAGATCGGCCTGAAATTTTTGTCAATTCTCTGCCCTATAACTGCGCCCACTGCGTAGTTAGAGGCATCGCACATTAATTCAAAAGGCTTAGTCCAGTCAGGTGCGATTAAGATAGGGGCATTCATGAGCTTATCCTTTAGGCAATTAAAAGCTTTCTTACACCCATCATCAAACAAGAACTCCACTTCCTCTTTCAGCAGGTTGGATAACGGCTTTGCTATCGTCGAAAAATCTTTAATGAAACGCCGATAGAAACCCACATGTCCTAGAAATCCTCGTACCTCCTTCACTGTCTTTGGGTACGAAATTCTCTCAACGGCTTCTACTTGAGCCTTATCCACCTGAATACCATCACTGGACACCTTGTGTCACAAAACAATCCCTTCTTCGACTAGAAAATGGCACTTCTCCCGTTAAGCACCAAATTTCTCAACACAACGTTGGAGCACCATATCTAGATTCTTTAAGATTTCATCAAAGCTGTCGCCATAGACTGAGAAGTCATCCATGAAGACCTCCATGCACTGCTCCACAAGTCCATCAAAAATGGCTAACATGCACCGTTGAAAAGTCGTGGGTGCATTGCATAAGCCGAATGGCATTCTGCGAAAAGAAAAAGTGCCAGATGGACACGTAAACATGGTCTTCTCCTGGTCATTAGGGTCAATGGCTATCTGGAAGTAGCCAGAATAGCCATCAAGGAAACTATAGTACTTGTGACCACTCAGTCTTTCGAGAAGCTGGTTAATGAAGGGTAAGTGGAAGTGATCTTTTGCAGTAACCTCATTAAGTCTACGATAATCTATGCAGACTCTATAGCCTGTCACGAGGCATAAAGCTACTTCTTCTCCTTTTTCGTTTTTTTCCACTGTAATTCCCCCCTTCTTTGGCACAACTTGAGTGGGGCCGACCCACTCACTATCGCCTATGGCATAAATAATTCCCATGTCAAGCCATTTGATGATCTCCTTTTTGACAACCTCTTCGCATGTGCGGATTTAGCCTCCTTTGAGGTTGTGTCGACCTTTTTCGCTCCTTCCTCCGTTCGAATCTTATGCATGCACACGTACGGGCTGATTCCTCCGATATCGCCCACCCGCCATCCGAACGCGAGGATACGTTTCTCAAGCACTTTGATTAATTCTCGCTTCTTGCTCCGGCTCGAGTTTAGACGAGATGATCAAGGGCAACTTATCACCGTCTTTAAGGAAGATATATTTTAGGTGCTGCGGAAGTGGTTTCAACTCTAAGTCAGCCGGTGGTTGCTCGATACTAGATTTTAAGGGGCCACCTTTTTCCTTGTGAACTTTGACCGGTTGACTGAAAAACACCTCATCTTCCTGAGGTGTAACCCCAGAAAGGTATTGAATGACATCATCTAGAGGAATCTTCCTGTCAGCTTCCGTTTTTTCTTTCTTATGCTTAACCATCTTCTTAAGTTCTTCTTCTTCAAGCTCTTCTGCAAGCTGCTCCCAATCATCCAACTCCCAATTGGTAGTTTCTCTCCAGAATTCTATTTCGTCCCAACTACCCATTAAAACTTCCTCCTCTGCAAGGTTAAAGTCTACCTGGTTGAGCTCCTTCAAATCATTGCTGCTCATCCCTGGAATGTCCCAGATTTTCCGTTCACTCATAGGCTCAGTGTGCGCAAGTTGTTGAGACAACTCTACAGTGATTCCTGCCTATGAACAGTTATTTCCTGCTTCGTGAATTATAACATCCAGGGCTCCTATCTCCGTGAGCTCTTCATCAGGGTCGGATTCATCCCCATAGATTGCTTCAATGAATGAGATCTCCTGGGTTGGGGCTTCCGCATAACTTCTTCCTTGCTCGAGGGTAATGGAAGTGTCCCCTACTCTCAGAGTGATTTGGCCAGTTTGGAAGTCAATGGTGGAGGCGGAAGTGTTTAAGAAAGGCCGGCCCAGAATCAAGGGCATCTCCTTGTCAGACTGGTAATCCAGTATGACCCAGTCAGTTGGAAAAACTAAATGTTTAACATGGATAAGGACGTTGTTAACAGAAGCAGTTGCTAAACGGCTGGATCGGTCCACCAACTGAAGAGAGACGGGACGCTCCCTTAGCCTTTTGTCCAACCCGAGACTCTTGCAGACGTTCAATGGCATCACATTGACAGAGGCCCCTGAGTCGCATAAGACATTGTGGAACGTGTGGCCTTCAATCATGCAAGCGATTGATGGTCGTCCGGGGTCACCTTGCTTGATTGCAACGCTCTGCGAAACCGTTGAACATTCTTCTCTTAGCACCTCTTCTGCCATTCCCTTTAGCTTCTTCTTACTTCCACAGGCATCCTTAAGATACTTAAAGCATTTAGGCATCTCAGTTAATACCTCAGCAAGTGGCATAGTCACCATAGTATCTCTAAGCATCTTTCTCACTCCGTCATACTGTTTGTCAGAGTTCAATATATTCTCTCTTTTCTTTGCTGGATAAGGAAGGGTTTTCGAATGATTGATTATAGTTTGAATTTTAATGGCTTCGTCCTCCTTATCCTTCCATCTGACAAACTTCTCAGTTTTCTTTTTAGTCGTGGGTTCGCCTACTACCGACTTCTCTTCTCAGCATCCTCATCACTATCCCCCGAAGAATCATCATCATTCGGCTCTTCCTCACTGTTGCTTTTTTGGGCATTTGTCTCCTGCTTACCCCCTCCTGAACTCATGGCGTCAGGAGGGCCTACTCGTTCCCCGATAACTTTTCGGGTCCAGCTTTCTTACCGCTTCTGAGGGTGACTGCATTCAACTTCTCCTCTTGTCCATAATCCCATTGCGGTGTGATGGCATTACAAGTACTAACATCTGCCTTAGGGTTTTTATCTGTATAACTAGGCAGTCTTCCTTGAGGTCTGCTTGCTTGTTGATCAGCCATCTGACCAATCTGTCTCTCCATTGTTTTTTGACCGGTGGCTAGTGTTTTCACCATGTCTACTAGCTCATCAAATTTCTTCTGAGAGACATAGGTGGGCTGTTGATTTTGCGTTTGAGCCCGTTACCTTGGGGTCTTTGGTTATTGGATGCACCAGGTGGTGTATAATAACTATTTCACGGGTTTCCCGAATAGTTACGGTTTTGAGTGTGATTCGATTGACCAGAATTTTGACTGAAGCCTCTGAAAGGTTGATTCTGGTTCTCCATGGCATGCACTTCCTCATTCATCATATTCCCGGCCTGCATGCCCGAGTAATTCACATCTCCGGCCCCTCTTGTCGCTTCATTTGTAGGTTGGCTAGTTGCTTGTTCATTATTTCCATTTGAGCAACTAGCATTTTTGTCTCCGAGTTACTTGCAGCGACCTCCTTTTTGCTTCCACTAACCGGGTCTTCTTTTGAGTAGCCCACATGTTATTCTTAGCTATTGTTTCGCTACCCCGTAGGCGCATCATCTCCTCCCCCTAAAAACGATCCATGAGCTGTGGAATCTAGGTAATCTCTATTGGGTTGAGTAACACCCTGATAGAATAATTCTAGAAGTTCATGTCGATTGTATCCATTGTTAGGGCATTTCCTCATTAACAAATTCAACCTCTCCCAGGCCTTTCCCACACTTTCTCCTTCTAATTGCTCGAAAGTAGCTATATCTCGTTTACGGTCCATTATCGTTCCAGGTGAAACGAATTTCGAGCAAAGGGCTCTTTTAACATCAGCCCAGTTATGAAGAGAGTGATGGGGTAAGGACTTAAACCATCGATTTGCTTCACCTTTCAAGGCAAATGGGAAAAGTTTCAATTTAACAACTTCGAAGGAACGCCGGGGTAGTGACTCGCTTCACATATTTGCACAAAAGTAGACAAGAAGTCATGTGGGTCTTCCGGAGCAGTGCCATGGAATGAACTATTTTGGACCATCCCCACAACTCCATTCTTTAAATCAAAATGCATTCCTCCCATCTCCGGAGGCCGAATTGGTCTATGCCCTTCCAAGAAGTCTTGATCAAGATATGGCGCATAAGGGTCTTCTTGCCGCACAACGCCTACGGCCCTCCCGGGGCCATTGTCGTTGAACATCTCGATTTACTTGGTGCATGTGCAACCGGTGCCCAGGGTTGTTGTTGTTGCATCCGCCATTGGTTTATCCATGCTTGTCGCCGTTCTTCGGTTCTGCAACATTTGCATCAGAATTACGTTTAATTGAGCGGGATCCATGCCAGGAGGATTTTGGTTATTATTCTCTTGGTTCTCCGATTCGTTATCACTAGAACCATGTTTGCTCATGTTGTCAGGATTTGGGAAAAGTCTTCTCTTAACAATGTCCCGTTCAGGTTCAGGACAGTATAATAACGGTCCCTTTTTGCTCCTGGTTTGCATAAACCGGGGAGCAAAACAGAAAAGTCAACACTGACGATAGGTCAGGTTGACGAAAGAGTTTTAACCTTGTAAGCAAGGGTTAAGAGAAGAAAAGAAAAAGAAAGAACAGAATAGAATGAATTAGAATAAAATAGAATAAGGAAGAGGAAGCAGACGGGCGTCCGAGGTCTTGGACGGACGTCCTCCTGAAGAGATAACAGGACGGGTGTTTGATACTCCAGACGCTCGTCTGATCTGCTAAACTAATGCAGGCTACAAAATTTTAGAATGGACGCTCGTTCAGGTCACTGAACTAGCGTTCAGAAGACAAATTGGGAGGCAGATGGGTGTTCAGGAAGTTTCTCTTTCTTTTTTTTTCTTTTTTTATTTTTCTTTTTATATAGTAATTTAGAAAAGATAAAGAAACAGAAACAGGAAAGGAAACCTACCTACGAAAAACTTAAAACAGGAAAAACACTAAGACGGTGAAAAAAAAACGTGTTGAAATCTTCTAGGGCTAAAATGGAAGGGAAAACAGCAGATTTTGATCTCGAAAACGGTGTCAGGCCATTTTTCACGTCGTCGGCGTCGGAACGAGCTTTCCGAATTGGGGTCCTGCGCGACAAACGGACACTCGAGCCGAAAGTTATAGCCAAAATACTTTCGACACAGAAAAACTACACTACGAAGAATCCGACAACCGTTACCGACTCCCCGGCAACGGCGCCAAAAACTTGTTCGATAAAACTAGTTTTAAATTTATTTTATCGGAACACCCCAAGTATAAGGTTCGTAGTATAGGGTGTTACCGAGTCGTCCTAAGGGAATCGTATAATTATCGGATTAAAGTGCAGTTGTTGTATCGATTATGTCACAAAATGCTACCTAAAACTAAGGCTGAAGTTAATTATAAAACAGAAACTAAGACCAATGGCTAAAATAGCAGAAAAAAAAAAAATCAATACTGGACGAGCGTCCACTATGGGTGGACGGGCGTCCGGTAACGTGCTGGAGCAAAAATATGCAGAAGACAATAACTAAAGTTCTGAAAATAACTAATCGTATAATTAACACGAACGAATTGGTTTATCAAATAGTTAAAAGAACAGTAGAACAGCCAGAATCAACCACACAACAATCACACAACCATTTTATGATCAAATACGATTTTATTGGTATGATCAATCTCAAAATCGATTAAATTCCTTTAACTCAATTCCTAGAATTTTGTTTTCTTTTCCAAGCAAAACAATCTAACATTAATCACAAGATCATCAATTTGTTCCCAAATTATATAACCCAATTAACAACAAATGATTCCTCAAGATATTATTAATTGTATCAATCGAAAAGAATCTATTGTTGAATTATATTTCCATACAAATTCAAATCAACATGCGGTTTCATTGATATTCCTATCTAACAAAACACTTAACAATCAATCCAAATACCAATCGATAAATAAAATACAATATTCGAAATCATAAATAAAGATAACCTAACAATCCGTGGTTGTGGTGACGCTGATGTGGTATCCTCCAGCTATTCTACCATTTGTATGCTTAGCCTTGCATCCTTGTGATAATCCAAGACACGGTTGAAGGAAAGAAACTCATAATTTCGTAAGGTTTTGGTGCGGCTGCTCTCCTATATGCGGCTACTGTGCGTTATATCTTTTTAGGGTTGGGATATCGCATGTATTTATAGAAAACTGAGGCGGCTAGGGTTAAGTCGGCACCCGGACGCCCGGCCACTCTCTTGGACGCCAGTTCAGTATGCTTTGGACGCCAGTTCAGACGCTCGTCCATGCAACGTCCAAACTCTCTGAATCTTAAATATCCTCCTGGACGCTCGTCTGGTGATTCAGACGTTCGTCCAGCTTGCACGGGCAACAAACGCACGTCCAGCTTAGCAAACGTCCGTCCAGAATGCTGGAAATCTCCAAATCATCTTTTTTCAGTCGCATTTAACACCTGCAAGTCATTGAAAGCATACCAAAATGTAACAAAACTCAAACCAACATAAAATCATCATTTTAAGCAAGTAATTGGCACATTTTACACTTTTTATAACTTTAAAACCATTTCTTCAATCTATTTATTCAATACGTAATTTTCTATAAAAATTACTAAAACACAGGGATTATTGTTATGAAATATTGCAATATAAATCATAAAATTCACCGAGAACATTAGTCTACTGACTCAGCTACCCTACTGATCTAGACTAGTCTGCTGATGTAAGTCAGCTGACCTTTTACAGTGCTTGTTTTATCAAACCTATACAAGATCAAACTCTAATAAACCTATACATTTGATCTAGACATCTTTTTGCCTTTGCCCTATAACAGCTAGTCTGGCACTCATCACTAAAACTTAAAAATAAGTCCAACAATAATAAAATAAAGAACAAATATCTTTTGTTGCATAATACTTGTCTTGAAAATTGTACACTTGTGTTCTGAGGTGAAGCCTCTTATTTATAGCTACCTGAACCGACTTAGAAACACCTAGTTCTACCTTTTGTCCAAGAAAACGTGTTTCAGAAGATTCTGGAGCCGTGGTAAATCGGCAATGCACCTCGATGCATCAAGGGCAATTTTGTCTTTTTTCTTCTACCGACTTAACTTGGAAGGTTTTAGAATGCCCTAGGCGCAATCCTTTCGTTCAGTCCACTCCATATTCGTCCATAATGCTCAGCCCAATATTTCGTATCCTGAAAATAACCAAATAACGCATGAAATAATATCGAAATAGGGAAAATAAACGTTAAGTGTAGATTTCTTGACTCACGAACCCGAAATATGATATTCAACTTAAATGGTTCATGTTTATAGGTCGAAACAACTACTTTTAGCTCATAATGGATAGCATGTTGATACCGTAGTATAGTCTATTTTAACCGTCATCAACGTTCCTATTGTACTATGAACGTCGGTTTAGGGGCGTTTTGAGGAACACGGCCAAAATTCTTGCCTTATAAGAAACACAAAATTACACCACAAGAAACAGCAACATTACAGTGCCGAATTACACCAAAGATCACATAAATGAATATAAAAAATATTAATATTACTAGCATACATATTGTCAGTAGAGTGACTTAAACTCTACATCTGGTGGAATCAATCTGAAGACTCAGCTGTGTGATGGACAGCTGAGAAGTGTATTCAATTCTGTGCTTCAGTAGGGTGGAGTCTACTGAGCTTCTGTCAGCGGGGTGACTATCGGCGGGGTGATAGTCCGCGAGTACTCGAATACGACGCAGGTCCCACATCCGCAAATTCCCGTTATGTGACGGCTATACAAAGTGTCATTAAAAGAAGGACACGTGTAGGGGTATTTATGGTGCATCAGACAAAGATTCCTGGCGGCTAGGGTTTAGGGATTTGTGCCTATAAATACAGTTGTTGTCTCATTATCCGAGTGTGTTGAAATCTATAAAAGTCAGTGCATAATAAAATATCTCTTTTCTGCCCGTGGTTTTTTACCTCTCCCACTGAGGGGTTTTCCACGTTAAATCCGTGTTCTTCTTGTTTCTGTTTTCTCCTTTGATTGTTTATGTTTGATTGCTTCTGTTTCTGTTTATTGCATCTGAAGTTATCTCCATCAGTTTTATAACAAGTGGTATCGAGCAAGGTTCGGAGAAAACAACCGTACGATCAACTTCATCTTCACCAAGACCTTCAAAGCAAGGTGCTAGGATCCGTGATAAAGTTGTGATCTTTAGCAAGAAAAGATGTCGGCAGTAAACGTAAAAATCGATAAATTTTCGGGGAAGGAACAGTTTTGGTCCGTGGCAAATCAAGATGCGTGCACTGTTGAAACAGCAGGGTTTGTGGAATCCTCTATCCGACAAACCAAATACAGGTGCAACAGATTATGCCAGTCTGGAAGAGAAAGCACATTCAACCATCATGTTGTGCTTATCTGATGACGTTATCACTGAGGTTGCTGAGGAAGACACCGCAGCCAAGTTGTGGAAAAAGCTTGAAAGCTTGTATATGACCAAGTCACTGACCAACAAGTTGTTGTTGAAACATAGGTTGTTAGTTTGAAGATGCATGAAGGAGTCCACCGAGGGAACATCTTGACGAAATTTACCGAACACAATATTACTTGATTTAAGGAATATTGATGTTAAAATTGAAGATGAAGATGCAGCCCTAATCCCGTTGGTGTCATTACCGGCATCATATGAAAAATTTGTGCGATCTTTCATAGTTGGAAAGGATACGGTAGCTTTGGAGGATGTGAGGTCCGCCTTACATGCCGGGGAGCTTAGACACAATTTCTTTGGGGAGACAGTCAAGTCTTGGGCTAGTAGCTAGCAAACAATAGTGGAAAAGGATATGGACGAGAAGAAGAAAAAGAAGTCAGGGTCCAAAGGTCCTAAGTCTACAGATGTCTGTAATTACTGTAAGGAGCAAGAACATTGGAAGTCCAATTGTCCAAGGAAGAAGAAACAGCATGAAGGCAATTCCGGCACAGTAGCCTTGGCTACTGAGCAATCTGATGAGGATCTGGTTCTAGTTGCAGGGGATTCTACACACCACAATGATGTGTGGATACTTGATTCTGGAGCATCCTATCATATTTGTCCAAACAGAGAGTGGTTTTCTACTTATGAGCAGATAGATGGTGGTCAAATCTATATGGCCAACAGCAAGGTCTGCAAAGTTGTGGGAATTGGCTCAGTAAAGTTAAGGACAGAGGATGGTAAATTTTGTACACCGAAGGATGTAAGACATGTTCCACAGATGACCAAGAATTTGGTATCTCTCGCCCATCTTGGACAACAAGGGGTTCAATTTCAAGGGTGAAGGTGGACACCGAATGTCTTTAAAGATTCGGTTGTAGTCCTCAAAGGCATCAAGAGGGGAACCTTGTATATATTACAAGGATCTACTGTATCTGGCACTGCTGTTGTTCCATCCTCAGCAGTTCACCAGTCTCAGCAGACTCAGCTGTGGCACATGAGACTAGGTCACATGGGTGAAAGGGGTATGCAGGTTCTTTCTTCAGCGGGTTTTCTTGGGGGATATAAGGTCAAGAATCTAGACTTTTGTGAACATTGTGTGTTTGGGAAGTTGCATAGAAGTAAATTCTCAGCAAGGTTGCACAATACAAAGGCAACACTTGATTATATCCATTCGATCGCCGGGGTCCATCAAGAGTTGAGTCATTGGGTGGTCACGGATATTTTGTGTCATTCATAGATGACTATTCAAGGATGACTTGGGTGGTGATGATGAAGAACAAAAGTGATGCATTCAAGAACTTCAAAAGTGGAAGGCCCTAGTGGAGAATCGTTAGGCAAGAAAATCAAGAAGCTTCGTACGATAATGGTCCGGAATTTCGCTGGACGGATTTTGATTCATTTTGTGCAAATTTCGAGGGTATTGCCGGACATCATATCGTAAGGAATACACCTCGGCGAACAATGGTGTAGCCGAAAGGATGAATCAAACTCTTGGAGAGGGCAAGGTGTATGCTTTCTCAAGTTGGTTTATCAAGGAGATTTTGGGCGAGGTCGTTAAGACGACTTGCTACTTAATCAACAGAGTCCTCACACGGGAATCAATCTCAAGACACCATTTGAGATGTGGTCGTGCAAGCCCGCCGACTACTCGGTTCTAAGGGTTTTTGGAAGTACAAACTTACTATCATGTTAGTGAAGGGAAGTTGGAGCCAAGAGCCAAGAAGGGAGTGTTTGTGGGGTATGGTGATGGAGTGAAAGGATATAGGATTTGGTCATCAGCAGAGTCCAGAGTAATCCTCAGCAGGGACATTGTGTTTGATGAAAATTCTATGTTAAACTCATTAGTGGAGGGGTCTACCGAGTCCGAAACCGGTGTTGAATCCGATATGTTGAGAAAGGTGGAGCTTCGGTGGAGTCTACATCGATATGCAACAATCGGTGGACCCAAATCAAACATATACCGATCCGGATAATGAACCGAGAATCCGATCCAAGCCGACCGCCGAGACCTCGGCGGGCGTCATACAAACATTGATCGGCGAGTCTAAGCGCCAAACAGGCCTAGAAGATCTAATGTTAGGATACCTCCAAGGAGATATGGATATGATGATTTGGCTGGATATGCACTCCAGGTTGCTGAAGAGGTAGAGGTTGCTGAACCTACTACTTACAGGGAAGCAGTGACATGTATAGAAGCATCTTAGTGGCATGCAGCCATGGGAGATGAAATGGAGTCATTACTGAAGAATCAGACTTGGGAATTAGTCAAACAGCCTACTGACAAGGGAGTTGTGACTTGTAAATTGATTTTCAAGAAAAAGGAAGGAATAATTAAGGCAGAAGGGGTCAGGTATAAGGCACGTTTGGTTGCAAGAGGATTCAGTCAAAAGGAAGGGGTTGACTTTGATGAAATATTTTCACCAGTGGTCAGACACACTTCAATCAGGGTGTTACTAGTAATGGTGGCACAGCAGGATCTGGAACTTGAGCAATTAGATGTGAAAACCGCTTTTCTACATGGTGAGGTGGATAAGAAGATATACATGACACAAATACTCGAGTGTTTTCAAGTTCCCGGAAAGGAAAATTATGTTTGCAAGTTGAAGAAATCATTGTATGGTTTGAAGCAAGCTCCAAGGCAGTGGTATAAAAGGTTTGACGGTTTTATGCTTCAGCCAGGTTACAACAGAAGTCCTTATGACTGTTGTGTATACCACATCTGCCGAAAGATGGATCATATATCTATCTTGTTCTGTATGTGGATGACATGCTGATAGCCAGCAAGAAGGAAGTCTGATGTTCAAAATCTGAAGAACCTTCTTAGTGCTGAGTTTGAAATGAAGGATTTAGGTGCAGCCAAGAAAATCTTGGGGATGGAGATCTGGAGAGATAGAAGTCAGAAGAAATTATTCTTGTCTCAGCAGGGTTATGTGCAGAAGATATTGGCCAAATTTGGGATGTCTGCTGCAAAACCAATAGATACTCCTATGGCATCAAATGCTCATTTGTCCGTTTATGCTTCACAAACATCGGTGAAGAGAAGGAGTATATGTCAAAAGTTCCCTATGCTAGTGCGGTTGGCGATCCGATGTATGCCATGGTGTGCACTAGGCACGATCTGGCTTAGGCAAATCGGTTGTTGTCGCAGGTTTATGGCTCAACCCGGAAAAGAACACCGGAAAGCCGATAAAAGGTTATTCGTGTACCGAGAGGTACGGTGATGTTGGTCTCATTTATGGAGGTGATACTGGTCTGGTCACAGGTTACTGTGATGCTGATTATGCAGGTGATGTTTACAGTAGAAAATCAATGACTGGGTATGTGTTTACATTGGGAAATGCAGTGGTCAGCTGGAAAGCTACTCTTCAGGCTACAGTAGCCTTATCAACTACTGAAGCAGAATACATGGCTCTTACTGAAGCAACTAAGGAGGGTATCTGGTTGAAGGGGCTAGTCAGTGATTTGGGGTTGCATCAGGATCAGGCTGATATATAGTGTGACAGTCTTAGTGCAATATGTTTAGCCAAGGATCAGGTTCATCATGAGAGAACCAAGCATATTGATGTCAGGTATCATTTCTTGAGGAATGAGAAGAGGGTTGTGGTGAAGAAGATTGGCACAAAGGAGAATCCCGCCGATATGTTCACTAAACCGGTTCGACAGAGTAAGTTCCACTTTGTCCGGACTTACCGAATATACGAGCTTATAATGCGTTTCGGAAACTTTACTGAGGGCAGATCAGTGGAGTGGATGCTGTGGAGATAGTCTGGTACAAGTACATCTGGCATTGACGAATGCATCTGGTACAAGTACATCTGGTTATGCAATCTGTTTGACTCTAGTGAGAGTTGAAGTCAAGGTGGAGATTTGTTAGTAGAGTGACTTAAACTCTACATCTGGTGGAATCAATCTGAAGACTCAGCTGTGTGATGGACAGCTGAGAAGTGTATTCAATTCTGTGCTTCAGTAGGGTGGAGTCTACTGAGCTTCTGTCAGCAGGGTGACTATCAGCAGGGTGATAGTCTGCTGAGTACTCGAATACAACAGGGTCCCACATCTGCAAATTACGTTATGTGACAGCTATACAGTGTCATTAAAAGGAGGACACGTGTAGGGGTATTTATGGTGCATCGACAAAGATTCCGGCGGCTAGGGTTTAGGGATTTGTGCCTATAAATACGCTTGTTGTCTCATTATCCGAGTGTGTTGAAATCGTAAAAGTCGGTGCATAATAAAATATCTCTTTTCTGCCCGTGGTTTTTTACCTCTCCCACTGAGGGGTTTTCCACGTTAAATCTGTGTTCTTCTTGTTTCTGTTTTCTCCTTTGATTGTTTATGTTTGATTGCTTCTGTTTCTGTTTCTTGCATCTGAAGTTATCTCCATCAGTTTTATAACACATATCAAAATAGTCATAATTCATCAACATAGCTCAAAATTCATGAAAGTAGCTCAAAAGTATGATCTAAAAGTATTACAAAGTAGATCATTGTGCATCCACAAAATTTTTAGAAATACAACATTGGAATTTACAAAAAAAAACTTCGTACTTAGGAACTCGGAGATTCCAAATCAATACGATCCCCCATCCATGGATCCTTGACCACATCATGCCATAAATGGAGCCCATGCCATAATTTCTCAGGCCATTGCTTTGCTTCCAACGTCTGAATGGTACTCCAAACCACATTCACCTTAGCATTGGACAACTATCTTTCATAATCAAACGAACAAAATGGTTACCATAGCAAAAACCCATCCATATATGGTTAAGTGGCGAAACATAGGGTTTTTTCTTAGTCGGAAGCATGTTTTGTGCGTAGACGAAAATATGCTTAGAGACACACCATAAATGTTGCACACAGCTCAACCATGGAAACTGTCAAAATACTTGTCCACTGTGTATATGTATTTGTATGTGTATGCAAGGACGGACGAACATTAACTTAATTGTGGTTTGCAGGCCATGCTTAAAATATAAATATTCAGAATCCTTGAAAAATCTTATTCATTTTGTAAAAGATATACGCACCTGCTGAACTTTTTTTTTTTAAATATGCCACTATGTGCATGTAGGTAGGTATGTATCACTTATGGCATTGGTATCATGTTTAATTTTGTTTGGTATACCCATTGAATCCAGTTTTTGGATCCGCCAACAATATCTAGCCTCTTGGGCCGTATAATCTTTGACTAAAAGTCTGTTAATAACTCTCCCCTTTTTTCGGAAAATTTTAGATCCATGTAAAAAAAGAAATAAGAGATCTACCTTTCTGTTATGTTCAAGTGCTTATCGTTACTACTAGTGGGCGACACCGTGCAAGGCACGGTGAATGCCCACTGCAGTAGTAATAATGTAACAGATAATTGGATATAAGATATTTATATTTCACAAGCATCAAACTGTTAATAGTTAATATAGATTAATACAACATTGCCATAGGGCTGGTTTTCATTACAAAAGGGCTGATAAAAGACCATGGACGACACGGCACTAACCGAAGTGATTGTCACATGCTTTATCATGCTTTTTACAAAACAAGCTACATATCATTAATCATTAAGATTCGTTAGAGCAGAGTCTGTTAGGTGTGATGCCCGAAAGACAATTTTGTAATTGTTTTATTTAATAAATGAATTGACGTTATTATTCATATTTATTATTCTCATAATCACCGATGTGACAATAGTATTTACACTACAGAAAACCCTATGTATATCGTTTATGTAATCACTTAACTCAGTGTATGGTATATACACGGGAGGATTGAGTTAGTGAAGATGTACTTAAAATACAATTAGCCCGTAGTGAAGTTAATCGAGAGTATCGGGTCTCTCCTTTAACGTGCTATTAATGCGCCCGAACACAATAGGTGTGATTGTCTTATCCGGACTTTCGGTTAAGAGAACCTAATGGGGCATTTATATATGATAGATATATCATATGGCTGGACCGATTTGATTAGAGTTCACGATATAATTCCGTAATCGAGAAGTCTTATCGAATCAATGGATGATCATATTTATGGATATATCTTAATCCCGAGGTGATCACAATCAACCGCTTGAATCGTATGAAGTTTGACTTGACGGTTAAGGATTACACCGAGTCCGTGGTCCGAATTACCCCATCTTGGCATTGTACCTTGGATTGAGTGAGTAGTCCGTGTTATCACGGATACGGAATCCATTCCTTCCATTTATGGAAGTAGATAGACAGTTCCCTTATTTGTTAATCCTAGAAACCGATCGATCGCGCGAGTTCATATCACACCGATTGATCACCGGTGAGTTGTATGAATTAATTGATCACTAGGGGGTTAATGGTAAATAAGGATAAGAGGTTCTAAAAAGGGTTAACGGTAACTTCCCGATTTAGAATGAAAATGGCCTATGGAGGATTAATCCATATGTAATGATTATATCAATGGACGCTTATTATTATTCTCGTGAGGAGATAAATATAATCTCATAATCGGAGGAGTGCAGTCACGGGATTATGGTGGCATATTCCTGTGATTGATTTATCGAATATAATTATTCTATAATTATTTATTTGATTTATCGGAGCCGCTGATTATTAGTCCATGGTCCCCGACGTGCCTCCTAATATAGCATAGCTATTCTCGGACGTCGAATCCTAATAATATTAATTTAGTTCTTATTGGACTTTATTAAAACGATATGTGAATTAATTGTTTAGTGGACTATTAAATTAGTTGGGCTAAATAATTAAATATGTGAAAAAGACATTTTTCATAATCTTGGCAAAATTAGTGTTAGCCGAAAATAACATTGACTATGTCAATGATGATGAATTTCGGCCATGGCATATTTTTAAGATACAAGAAATTAGTTTTCTTGTGATTAATAAGACATGTGCATAAAATATTTATTGGATAAATATTTATGGTAAGAAATAAAGATAAATATTATCCTAGATTTGTTCTAGAATATTATGGGATTATCTTTTATTTAATGGGATTATTATAATTGATTTTGTATTAATTATAAAATCCTTGGGGCTTAAGTTTTACTCTCCTATATAAAGAGAGTTCTCCCAAGCCAAAGAACACACTACAATTTTCGACTTCTACCTCTTAGAGAGGAGAAGGAAAATTTCGGCCAAGGGAGTCAAGGGGAAAATCTTGGAGATTTTTCCGGGTAGCATATCGGAAGGGTTCGAGTCGAGAATTTCCTTCCACCGGGAGTTGCTTGGATCACACGTACGGAAGATCGTGGTGCTCTTCACGCTTTCCTTCGTTCATCCTATTGCGGTTCTTCAACTTGGATTTTGAGATCCAAGAGGTATGTTCTACATCCCCCTTGTAGATATAGATCTAGTGATTTTATTACGTGTAGTTTATAGATCTAGATCCATAAATCGTTTCCGCTGCGGATGGTATTACTAACAGTGGTATCAGAGAAAAGGGGATCTATATTTATACGTATAAAATATTAGATCTAGGAGTGGTAAAACATGTAGATTTTTGTCCCAATTTTTTAAATGGGGCGCATGCATGATTATTTTTTATGCTTATGAATGTCTTGGTTGAAGAGATGGATTGGGGTTGGTACTGTTTACTCGTTAGATCTATTGTAGCTCCTTTGTTTAGTAACAATTGAGCATAGGAATTGTATTTTTTTTTTTTTTTTTATGTCTTTTTTCGAAATTCATGTAAAAGTAGCATCTTTTATTGTAATTTTGATTATCCGGGCTGGAAAAGATGAAGATCTTGCTGAAAAATTGAAGATCAAGACGAAACCCAAGGTATGAACGAGGAGAAACGGATGAATTTTATTAAAAAAAACTGCTAGATTTTCTGCGACGCTGAAAAGCGTCGCTATAAGTCCTGTTTAATAAAAAATTGCGGCTAGGGTTTTATTTATGTTGCGGCAGCATCAAATTTTTTTTTGTTAACCTAATTTGTTTACTAAACTGCCGTTTGAGAGAAAAAAAAAAAAAGAGAAATCTTTTGGAAAATAATTAATGCAGCCGCCTCATTGTATAATAAAAAATAAAAAATAAAAAATAAAAAATTGGAATATATATATATATATATATATATATATATATATATATATATATTTTTTAACAGCCGCATAGGAATAATTTTTTTTTAGTTATTATAAATTGGATTTATTTAATTAAAAAGGCCTTTCTCCTCTCAGGTGTTCGTGGTTCGTGATCCGGCGGTTCGAGTTCAAGATTCGAAGATCAAGACTCGAAGACAACAAGATTGTAATTTATTTTTCCTAGGATAGATTAGATACGGGGGTACCAACAATCCATCTCGGTGTTTAAATTTTCCGCATTTATTTTTTATGTGTTTGATCATAAAATAGATATAAAACCGGAATTGCCATGACATGCATCATATCATAAATCCACTCCATGCATACATGTAGAATTTTAATTTTGGTAATTAAAATAGGCATGTATACAAACTCGTGTAATTAGTTGAAATTTAATTAATACGTGGTAATTAATAAATTTAGTAACTAATTAATGATCCGAGGACGGGTTATGAAATCGTTAGGCCTTTCGGTGTGTGTTCTCGGTGAACCGCCTTAAAGCCCAAACGAGATCACGTTCTTCAATTCGTAGTGTCTACGAGATTGAATGATGGTAAAAGAACAATAAATCTTGGATAAAAACGGTTCGCTTATAGGTTGGGTGGTCAACTGAGCTAGGCTCGACCGACTTAACCCTCCTAGTGTGATGTATGCACGGGGGTCCGGCAAGACTAAGCTACACCGGAGAACGGAGGGGTGATTCCTTCTTATCTCAATGAGGCCGTCTTGACCCGATTTCGTCCGACTGTCACATATGTTCCAACGAATAGGACGGGTAGGCTTGCCTACGTTACCGACACCATTCGGAATCCTTGATTTGATGTGCTTTTATGTTAACATCAAAAAGACGTGGTTAGTTAACCCACAACCACTTCCAAAATATTGAGTGGGAGCGGGGAGGCGACGCCCAACCCCACGGCCTCTACTATAGATACAAGTAAGTGAGAGAAGGGTGACGCCTCGAGGCGCTTTGATTTCGTCCCCCTAAGGATGGTGTTCGCCCCTATCAACATTCATGGCTTGGTCTCCGAAAGGATAGGATTTCCGGGTACTCGTTGGGTCACTGACCTATCCTAAGACGGCATACTCGGGGCGTACCTAAGAGATCCGATATAGTAGGTCACACTCATCATGGGTATTTTTTTGATAATATCTAGGCTAAAAAAGGAAGGTAGTCAATGAATAAAGGGATGTTCGATTCTCGTGGGATGTTCGATTCTCACAAGTTATTCATTGATGAGATTGTCTCGATTTAACCGTCATCTCTTTGACCTACCCTAAGGCGGCACTGAGATGCGAGGTTAAAACCTTGGAATGGTAGAGTAGACTTAATTTTAGTTTACAATTCCTAAAATAAATATAGTAGTGTTAAACTTGAATTAATATATGTCATTTTATTTACAGCATTATCCCTTACTAAATTGCTTAAAATTTATAATTGACTAGTATTGACTTCGTTAAAAAGTGGAAAGTAACTAGGACGTTGAACTAGTCAATCGATAATGCAATTATTTTTCGAAAGAGATATTTTCTCTTAAGCCTTTTAAAAACCAGAGTGACATATAGGTATGTCACTAGTGTCATTCGTGTCAAACGGAAGACAAACTTAGTTTGACCAAAGGTGATCTCGGACTTTGAAATTCTTAGTGAATTTTGAATGTGTAGTAATTACACGAGTAATTTTCTAATTGAAAAATCGGAAAATCATGAAGTGTTACTAGTTGGACGATATTTGGAATCGATGAACTAGTGGGAGCTTTATGATTTGTTGTTTTTCTAGAACATTAGAAAAGTGTAACTGACTACACACGTAACCGTTTCTAATTGAAAAATTGGAAAATCATGAAGTGTTACTAGTTGGACGATATTTGGAATCGATGAACTAGTGGGAGTTTCTATGATTTGTTGTTTTTCTGGAAACAATAGAACTATGTACGAAAGATTTTCTAATCGAAAAAATCGGAAATTCATAAAAATAAAGCATTGCTCGTTAGACGGTATTTGGAACCGATAAACTAGTGGGAGCTTTAATTTGTTTTTTCTGGTATATTAGAAAATCCGAGAAGTCTCGACGAGTAACACTCGAAATAGACATCCCACGGTTCAAGAGTAGTGTCTACTCAAACGAACCGCTGGTTCAAGACTGTTTCCATTCATTGAAAGTCAAGAATGGGAGAATATGTCTAAAAGTGTTAGTCACCTAAACTGAGAAAATTTTAAGGCTGAACCGAAAATTAATTAACTGAAAATCATAGGATAAGGACAGTGATTTTGGATCACCAACCTATGAATCCTTGGCGATTTTCTCGAGCTAAGTTCTTTGGAAGAACAAGGTAGCGGTGCATTTAACGATTAAAAGAGTAAACAACGGGCAGTTAATTTTAGCTAGAATAGTGGGAGTGATATAAGGTAATGAATCTCGGATTCAATCCTTGGATATCGCGGGAAAATTATTTTCCGTTTAAGATTCGTTGGAACGAATGGATTTACCTTATATTCGATAATTTGTTTGTCGCATAGAAAGTGAATATACCATTTGTGGTACGAATCCAAGACTCGGATTTTTGTTTGATAAAGTCAAAACCACTCACAATTGCTTTGAAATATGTATATAAAACACATCTTAAGAACCATTAAGAGCAATTGGTTTCTATATTTAGATAAACGCTTCTTCATATTCCATAGTTAGTGCATAGTCCCTAAAAGACAAGACCGAAGACCGGCTCGGGGTGATTCCTTTCTCCCGGTCCGGTTATATTGTCTCAAAGGTTCAATGACTAAGTTTCCTTTCAATCGGGAAAGGATAATGGATATAAAGAAGTAACATAGCTTGTTCATGACGACCTTCGGGGTCTGATGAAAGATACGAGCTAGTAGGAGCTTCCGAGTAGTGACTTCTTGTCCGATAACTATTCAAACACTCCGGTAAGTTTATCCAAAATATTTTGAGGTTTCTCTCGTTTTCAACGAGAGATAGAGTATTCTATACTCGGAATAGGCCATTCATAGTCCTCGAGACCGATGCTCACCGCCTCATTGTGACATGTTCTCACTAAGTGAGAAACCGTAAAATTGCCTTATATATGTTTTTAGATGTGCTACAATACATCGCTTAACTCAATAAAGATATTGGAAGCGAAATAACGGTTTACGTTGAAATGTAAGACCGAGAAGTCTACCTAGAATATGCTTTGGAATTTACGGATAAGGTGTGGATTCGGTTCACCCCACTTCCATAAATATAAGCATTTAGCACACGGTGCTTGAAGGTAGGTCCGGAAATTTCGCGAACACGTTCGGTCGTTGACCAATCGTTCTATATCTTGTAGCATTGAGAAAAAGGTTTGTTATAAGATTCATGAAATCGGGAAGGGACGTTATACCGTTGCGTCCTTTTTCGATAGAGTCTATGAACAAGAAAACCTTAAACCTTGAAGTACGTTTACTCAAGGTAGTTACTAACCGATTAAAATCGACCACATCCAACATCGGTTGTTGGTGATAACACTAAATACTACTAAACTAGATCGAATTTTGATCCACCCGAATGTAGTGGGAGTATGGTTTATCCATTACCCATTACGGGTTTCGCGGACTTTGTAGTCTCGAGGATCGATTGATGACCTATGGCTCTTTTGTGAGCAAGATAGGATTCGATAATAGAGGCCGGTTTAATAGCCATAACCCCGTGAATGGAGTTCGGTACTCCAATTCTGTTCATGCTCTTGTAGAACCACTTGAGCGTCTCAGGCCCAGTGGGAGTAATTGGATCTACACGGAAAAGAGTAGAATGAGTTCGGTATTGTATGATTTCGTTCAAAAGCAGAAAATAGGGGTGATTCCCTAAGCCTTTCTTGCCAAACAAATGGAGTCTGGATTCATTCGAAACTGAAGGGTATTGACTTATGAACTTATGACAGGATGACTGTCAAGGCTTATGTCCTTTGTGGATAAAAAGCAAACCTCTCGGTCATTGGAAGTCATATATTTCTACAATATGTGGATTTGACCAGTATATTGATAAGTCTTTTTTTGTAGACTGGATATCAATTTTAGTATAGTAGTGAATATATACATATATTAGTGTTTGTGAAGGATAACACCGCACCGAGTTGGAATCAACATGGGTGTGTTATCTGAAGTCGAAATCGACAATGCCACAATTCTCTACAATAGAGATTTGGACAACATTCTTAAGAGTTTGACTCGGTCGAATTCATTAGAATCGATCCATCGGTTTCCCATCCATCTTATTGGTTAAGATGATGCATCCGTGTATGCAACATTCAACGAGGAAGTTCTACCCTATGCCTCAGGAATGACTCTCTAAATCTTCGGATCAAGAGAAATGGGATAGATTCTCTTTCTAGTAAGAGATGGTCAGGTTATTGAACGTCAATTTTTGATCGAATCATAGATTCGGCGGTTAACAAAGCAAGTTTAGTATGTCCTTTAGTATCTTGAAGAGAACGAGGAACAATATGCGGACATATTCATGTGTGAACTTGGATATGTGTGATACACCGATTTTGACTTTAAGTCGATTGAGGATGATCGTTAAATCGATCTCGGGCTCGTGTTTACTCGCACCACATGATTTGATGGACCGGTAACGTTTCGATTCTACGGATCGTCTCGAGCCGACAACCCGACTAATCATTAAGACCCATGACATTTAGATGTAGGTGCTCCCCGAGTCACTGACCTATCCTACGACGGCATACTCGGAGTGTACTTTGGAATCTGAAATGGTTATGACATGCTTAGTGGGTACTAGAATACGGGATAAGTCTTCATTGCTTTAGAGCAAGTGGGAGATGTAGTTTGTTGTATTTTAAATAATAGGGTGTGCTCTAAAACAATTAATCACATGCTTTCGTGCAAGTGGGAGATTGTTAGGTGTGATGCCCGAAAGACAATTTTGTAATTGTTTTATTTAATAAATGAATTGACGTTATTATTCATATTTATTATTCTCATAATCACCGATGTGACAATAGTATTTACACTACAGAAAACCCTATGTATATCGTTTATGTAATCACTTAACTCGTTGTATGGTATATACACGGGAGGATTGAGTTAGTGAAGATGTACTTAAAATACAATTAGCCCGTAGTGAAGTTAATCGAGAGTATCGGGTCTCTCCTTTAACGTGCTATTAATGCGCCCGTAACACAATAGGTGTGATTGTCTTATCCGGACTTTCGGTTAAGAGAACCTAATGGGGCATTTATATATGATAGATATATCATATAGGGTCGGACCGATTTGATTAGAGTTCACGATAAAATTCCGTAATCGAGAAGTCTTATCGAATCAATGGATGATCATATTTATGGATATATCTTAATCCCGAGGTGATCACGGTCAACCGCTTGAATCGGTATGAAGTTTGACTTGACGGTTAAGGATTACACCGAGTCCGTGGTCCGAATTACCCCATCTTGGCATTGTCTTGGATTGAGTGAGTAGTCCGTGTTATCACGATACGGAATCCATTCCTTCCATTTATGGAAGTAGATGACAGTTCCCTTATTTGTTAATCCTAGAAACCGATCGATCGCGCGAGTTCATATCACACCGATTGATCACCAGTGAGTTGTATGAATTAATTGATCACTAGGGGGTTAATGGTAAATAAGGATAAGAGGTTCTAAAAAGGGTTAACGGTAACTTCCCGATTTAGAATGAACAGCCTATGGAGGATTAATCCATATGTAATGATTATATCAATGGACGCTTATTATTATTCTCGTGAGGAGATAAATATAATCTCATAATCGGAGGAGTGCAGTCACGGGATTATGGTGGCATATTCCTGTGATTGATTTATCGAATATAATTATTCTATAATTATTTATTTGATTTATCGGAGCCGCTGATTATTAGTCCATGGTCCCCGACGTGCCTCCTAATATAGCATAGCTATTCTCGGACGTCGAATCCTAATAATATTAATTTAGTTCTTATTGGACTTTATTAAAACGATATGTGAATTAATTGTTTAGTGGACTATTAAATTAGTTGGGCTAAATAATTAAATATGTGAAAAAGACATTTTTCATAATCTTGGCAAAATTAGTGTGTTAGCCGAAAATAACATTGACTAGGTCAATGATGATGAATTTCGGCCATGGCATATTTTTAAGATACAAGAAATTAGTTTTCTTGTGATTAATAAGACATGTGCATAAAATATTTATTGGATAAATATTTATGGTAAGAAATAAAGATAAATATTATCCTAGATTTGTTCTAGAATATTATGGGATTATCTTTTATTTAATGGGATTATTATAATTGATTTTGTATTAATTATAAAATCCTTGGGGCTTAAGTTTTACTCTCCTATATAAAGAGAGTTCTCCCAAGCCAAAGAACACACTACAATTTTCGACTTCTACCTCTTAGAGAGGAGAAGGAAAATTTCGGCCAAGGGGAGTCAAGGGGAAAATCTTGGAGATTTTTCCGGGTAGCATATCGGAAGGGTTCGAGTCGAGAATTTCCTTCCACCGGGAGTTGCTTGGATCACACGTACGGAAGATCGTGGTGCTCTTCACGCTTTCCTTCGTTCATCCTATTGCGGTTCTTCAACTTGGATTTTGAGATCCAAGAGGTATGTTCTACATCCCCCTTGTAGATATAGATCTAGTGATTTTATTACGTGTAGTTTATAGATCTAGATCCATAAATCGTTTCCGCTGCGGATGGTATTACTAACAGAGTCTTAATGGTGTGATATGTTGCTGTGGCTTACATAGAAGCACATTGGATTATTTATATTACAGCTGCAGTCATTCTGTTTTTAAAATGGCCAGGAACATATGCTAAGTCTGTTTATCTTTTCCCTTGAACTTCTTTGATGGAGTAGTATGGGTTGGATCCTCAGATGGATCCTCAGATGCAGTATCAGAGGGATGGGCAGGGGATAAACAAGATGGAATTTCATCTGTGGGTAAATCTATTGCTTTACCAGATGGCATTGCTTCAAAAGTCAGCATTCGTTTAGCACCAGTCGATTCATCTGGTTGTGTTTCTCCAAGAGAAGGGATCTTAGTCACTTCTTCAAGTACTGCTTTGGTGGTAGGTGTGAAGAATTCTTTTTCGTCAGCAGCATTTGGTGTAGAGGATGAAGATCCAATATGCTCGAACGGGGTAGGATTCGCAGAAGCAGTTCCACCATGTGAACCTGTTTGCTGAGCTGCATGGTACTCATGTATTTCAGCCTCGGTGTAGATTTTCAGTATGGGATAGCGACGCAGCATTGTGCCTCGAGAAGCGCGGTCATAGTATTTTAGGAAACAAATAATATGCTTCTTCTCAAGAGCGGCCTCAACTTCTCTTGTCAAGGGCTTATTCTATGAAATAAATAGGAAACACATTTGTTAACTAATTATACAATAGTCAGTGCAGGGTCATGTGTCACAGTAGCTGTGGTGTGCATACCTCTTCAGGAGCAAGTCTTAGTTGATTGCCTGTGAAAGGCAGCAGCTTATCGATTTCGGGAGATTTGATGGTTGCTGTAACAACAGTGGTGCCATGACTCAGGAAAACACCAACATCAGAGCTACATTGGTTATGATTAAGCATGATAAGATTTGTGAAACTCAAAATAGCATCAAAGAAGAATTAAGTCACAGGCAACTAAGTTTTGTAGGCTGTGGGAAAAGACTATTACCGGACAGTTACTTTTGTGTATTCCTGACAAGTCGAGCACATTATTTTCCAGTCTGTATCTACGTCCAAGGGAGTGAAGCACTTTTCACATGCTTCGAACCAGATTTTTTCTTGTGCAGGTAGGTAGGTCAGTGTACCTTCAGTCCAAACTGCTTTAGCCTGTATTGGAGAGATTGTATTCATATTAAGGGAAGTTAATTTAAAATAGAAGTGAGACTATGATGTTGGAAAATTACACTTTCAATGGATGCAAGAGCAAAATCCAATGGCAAGATTTCAGAAGGGCGGGGTGGATGGAAAAGACTAGCTGGATCCCTGTAAGCTCGATTTTCAATCAGTGTTGTGATCTCTGTTTCATGTGCTCCATACCTGGCAGCCGGATATAAGCAGTGTTAGCCTTAGCAAGCTGTATGTAAATGATGATAAGTATATGAATAGTTGTACCATTCTTTTAAGGGTAGCTCTTCTTTGAGTGGTGGGTTCTCTAAGAAGTATGCATTTGACTTAGTCTTGAGTGAGAGTCCTGCATTCAAATAAATAGATACAGATAGCGTTTAAGCAAAAACCAAAGGAACTGCACTAATGGACATATAATTCATCATTGAAGATAGTAAAATGTTTAAGCTACATAATTTTTGGAAGTAAACATCGTACAAGTATTAAGCCAGAGTACATGCAGAATATTGTTTTTATAGTTAAGGGAGTAGGAAAGATTCAGGATTGATGCAATATTTAAGATGGTGCACATAATATAATGGACATATCATTAGAACAGTAAAAGACAGTGACTTGGTGTAGGCATGTTAAAAGCAGTAACATACCATTGAGTGTGGTGACTTTTAGTCCATATCCAACAATCAATGTTGGAATTTTGTACCTTGCGTAGACATTCACATCAGTATCAACCAGAAGATCATCCCAGACCCTCATCAGCATGGGAACCATTCTGTAGAAATATTCGAGCAGATAAATAGCATCTATTATGCTTAGCAAATTGTTGTACATCACTGAAATGTTTCTAAAGAAATGTAAAGCGTAACTATTTGCCCTTACTTGTCGTTAATGACGACGAAGTCCCTAAGAGATGAAGATTCATCACCTTCTTGCACTGGCAAAGCCTTGACAACCAGAGCTTTGATACCTAAGGAAAAAATGCACAAAGTCGGTTATCAACAGCGGAACCATTATATGTGAAACTAAAACATGTGATTCATGTGTATTAGACGATAATGAAGGCTTACAGATTCCACGTTCTTGATCAGCGTAGCGATAGAAGTCTGTGAATTCATCAAAGTGAAACGTACAGGGCAGTGATGGTGGAATTGTTTCTGGATGAGGTTCAACAAGGTTCCTTCGATACAGGGTCCAAGTGTATGGGTACTCTACAACCTTGTACTGTGGTGGAGTTTCCTTCACAGTTGTGTTTGACACATAATACCTCTTGAATGGCTGGAGTGTGTTGGAGAAGAAGGCGACATTCTTATCGAAGACAATAATAGGGACTTTTGTTCCCTGGCAGAAAGGCAGCATATGTAAAAAGACAATAGGGCCAGCTTATGATAACAGTGAATATTGAAAGCAAGGAAGGTACCTTCATATCTGTCACAATGTAGTTCCTATAGAGAGGGCCATTATCCTTTTTCTTTGCGTTGCGGCGTTCAACAACTTGAACCAACACACACCATTTTGTTGTCATTGAAGGGACAATTTGACGGGCATCAAACAATTTTCTATTCATCTGCTGAATAAACACAATGGGAAGTACATTTCGAATGGCAATATGATGGCAAAATGTATTCCAGATTCTGATATGCATTTTTTTACATTGAAGCAGGCAGAAATAATTGACAAAATAACATGGGAATTTTTAATCTGGGAAAGTGTATGCAAATGTGAACATACATTTCTGGCATTTGTGCATATGGGCAGTATTAACTTGTTATTTCAGCAGGCATGCTGTGCCATAAATTATGGTTCATATTGGTTAAAGTGCAAGGGTAATTTTTACCAGGTAACATGAAGGTAGCATAACAAGCAAAAGCTCAGTAAGGCATACAAGCGGGTGGAAATACATGGACAAACAACACATATGTAACACAATATGGGGAAAAGCATAAGTTTCTTTTGCTGTGCAATAATAACAGAACCATGGCAGTTTTTTGAGTGCAGGCATTTGCAAACCAGGGAAAGTGGTCAGATCTGTAACACCTCTTTATATACAACATTACGTGTTTTTGTTTGCACAGATGCATTACATGTTGTGCTGCTTATGAAAACCTTAACATGGGAAGAAGTCCGTGCACGGGACAGCGCTACATAGAGTTGACCGTGGGAGAATACGTGTTCTTTAAGGTACACACCCACAAAGTCCAGAGTCTGACCTTGTGATTTATTTATTGTCATTGCGAAGCATAGACGTACTGGAAATTGTATCCTTTTGTAAGGAACAGGGCAGAACTCACCTTTGGTTGGCTGCAAGGGTATTCTGGGTATAAAGACTTGCTTGCCTGCAAAATCTCCAACCACAATTTCAGCATGGAGGACATTTTTCGAGAAAGTTTTGCAAATCAAGCGTGTGCCATTGCACAATCCTTCGCCTGGATCTATATTCCTTAACAGAATAATCGGTGCATTCTGTTTCAGAACAAGCTTGTGTGGAGGCAAGCCATTTGGGGACAGACTATTTATCATGTCTTCATAGATACCCTGGTCAGATGGATTAATAGTTTCATCAAACCCCATGTACTCAACTGGTGTACCTGGAAATTTGTGTATGATAGCTTCGTTGATCTCATCAACAAAGGAGTTTTTCGTTGTAAGTATAGCTCTATTCAGAAATGGGGCATTAATGCTGGTTGTTTCTTGGAAGTTGGGATAGACAACCGAAATAAATTCTTCTAAATCATCAGTGGCAGATAGTTGTGAATGACAAATGTTATGCGGCAATGAGATTATGTCAATATCTCTAGCCTGCTGTATACCATTTCCTACACCTAACAGAAAACCAGTGAATTCTGGATCTAAGCGGGTGCGCATGTTTAGGGACAGGCGTAATTGCCTAAGGTTTGGCCACAATGGAGATTTAATCAATGAGGCATTAATGGTCTCAGATTTGGTCCCTTTAGGAACCACTGGTAAGGTCTGACGGAAATCTCCTCCTAAGACAACTACCTTTCCACCGAACATCACATCAGATTCTAATAAATCTTTGAGCAAACTATCTAAGGCTTCAATAGCAGTTCTTTTTGCCATCGGAGCTTCATCCCACTGTATCAGCTTTGACTCTTTGATAAGGAAAGCTAAAGATGATTGTTTGCTGACCCTGCATGCTGAAATGTCTTCTATATCAATTGGTATCTTGAATCTGGAGTGAGCGGTCCGGCCTCCGGGCAACAACGAAGCAGCAATACCTGATGTAGCTGTTGCCAGAGC
The DNA here is from genome assembly GCA_036785695.1 of Gentiana straminea. Taxonomy (NCBI): domain Eukaryota; kingdom Viridiplantae; phylum Streptophyta; class Magnoliopsida; order Gentianales; family Gentianaceae; genus Gentiana; species Gentiana straminea. The sequence goes on from JAVUPR010000340.1 coordinate 1,164,321, forward strand.
TATATGGCCTTTTGACCTGACATGAGCCAAAAGGGCGCGGTAAAGGAATGTTTTTCCAGTTCCGCCTGGACCATCTACAAAAAAGGCCCCTGGTTTGTTTTCATAAACAGATTCAATTATACTATCAAATGCTGTTTTTTGTTCAGCATTAAGGAAGGTTTCTGATGCTAAATCTGAGGTGGGAACAACAACACTTTGTTCTATTCTTATCTCTCTTGTGACATCACGGGATTCATCAGAATGATGCGGGAAAAATTCTGGACAAATGTTGTAATGCTTAAGGTTCTTACCCATGCCAACCAAGTAGGAGTTGATTTGTTGCAGCACCTTATTCCTTATTAAGTAGGGTGACAAGGCTGAACGAAAAGCAAAGTCGATAGACATGCTACATTCAAATTTGGACCAAAGAGCAAAAGGATTGTTAGGGCAAGAATGCACTAACAAATCAGCAAAAAGCTTCCTTAGCGCAGCAGGCATGTTGTACTGCAGCTTCTGACATGCATTGTTCTTGGCTATTATTTTGTTCCAAAAGGCCATGTTCTAAGGCAGTTTCATGGAAAGTTGCGCAAAGCTGGCCATTTACAGTTCTAAGGTGTGCATATGAAGTTGGGCACTTCACTTTACCTAGAAGCAACCGTAAAAAGTAACGTTCCCCCCGTTTGGTTGTACGGTAACGACCCTACCAACTGAATTCCCTCTAGCACGGAGCTTCAATTTTTTTTGTCTGCTAACCAAACAAAATAGTCAGGAAAATCTGAGTAGAGAAAATTCTTTTCCTTGGCATTAGGATCAGTTTGATTCATTAGGAAAAATTCGGTTAGCATTGTCCTTTTATTCATTGGATCCTGAAGTACGTGAGAAAGAAGCTGTTTGTGCTTAAAGGTCACTGGCTGGTAATTCTCCAGATGAATGTGCATCTGGATGACTGGGGGCTTCATTTCAGTAATTGGGAACCTAAAAATGCGCCATAAAGATTCAGGCACTGAAATCCACCGGCCACTTCTATATTGCTCTATCTCATTAAGTTCATTGCAACTATTAGAAGATTGGTCAGGTTGATTTTGTTCTGATAAATTGAATAAGATCCTATCGCTGCCTTTGCAAATGTACTTATAAATGTACTTTACAGCTTTGATCGTTGAACAAACTTCAACGTTCATGTGACAGTTAAATTTTGCAAGGAGATAAGGGTTGTATGGGACAACCCAACGGTTGTCTAACCAAGCCTCTCACTTTTACTCGGACACCGTTATCTCTCCTACGATAGTTTGGGTACGCATCGTTTGTCACATTTGTTTCTTCATAGAAAGACCTAGGGTAGAAGTTTTTGCATGTCCCATTTCTTTTCATACACACATTTGTAGGATTTTTCGCACCACAAGGGCCATGCAACATGTGTTTTAAAACTAATTTATGCAAGTGGGGATGCCTAAACTTATCAGGAATTTCAGCAGAAACAAATGTATCGAATTCCTCAGGACGGTATAGTTTAAATTGTGGTTTGAGAATGAGGAGGAAGTGTGCATGGGGTAGACCTCTTTTTTGAAATTCGATCACATATGTATATGCCGCAATCTTGCCAAAGACATTCTTCTTAAACAACTCATCTTTCAGCTCCTCTAACTTAGCCCTAAAAATCCTACAAACGATGTCTGGCCTGTCTTGAGACTCTTCACCGTGTTTTAGATGCTCCTTAATCTCTGGCCAATTAGCATTGCATGTCATCGTCAGGAAGATATCAGGCTTCCCAAACTTTCGCACCAAAGACATAGCATCCATGTATTTTTTTTCTCATATGCCTTGGACCGCCAATGAATGCAGCAGGTAAGATAACACGCTGTCCTATCTGACCACAGCCTTTCTCACCCGTGGCATAAGCATCAGCAACTCCTTGTAGGAATTCATGTCTGATGTTGTCTTGCTGGGATCGAAAATAATCTAACCTCTGTGTTTCTAGTTTAACAAACATATCTACCGCATATTGTTGGAATAGGCGGCCAAAGTGGAGTAAGTATGATTGATCAGCCTGCCTAATTTGAAATTTATAGCAATAATATTCTCGGACAGAAACAGAATTAGGGTTATCTACGGGCACATTCATTGCTTGCTCTTCATGGTCAAGCAAAGTTTCAGCATCTTGTGCATACAAAGGATCTAAAGCAAGCATTACTGGTCCCTGGCCTGCCTCTCTTCTTACCTCTTTTTAATACACCTTGTTTAGGGATGCCTTGGTGCCAACCTAGCTGTCTGTAAGGAAACAACAAAGGATATTGGAGGGGATCATAGCATGCGTAGTAATACTGGATGCTATGAGAATGACCGTTAATGGTGTATATCTTAATGCTTCTGTGGTGGTTTTCAGTGCCATCTACTAAGATACCTGCAACCTGGCTAACCGAGGGTTTATTATAGATACGTTGGTCTACACCTGGGTTGCAGTACAACCGGATGTCATGTTCCTGAAGGTCAGTTTCATTTCTTAGACTTCTAAAAAACTTTGCATACGGATTTTCTTTGAGGACAAGAAGAATTTTCTGCAAAGACATTTCATATAGCCTAGGACAGCTTGACAACCTATTTGCGACCTCATCCTCTGTATCATGAAGATAAAACTGTAAGTTTTTAGATATATCCTCTGCACCTAACAATTCTGGCATGAAGTGGTATACTTGACCTTGGACCCTAAATGTGTAGATACCTTTATTTCGCCTCGATAAATTCTTATCGTAGGTTGCACCTAGAGAAGTGAAAGCCAAGTGGTTGTTGTAAGTTCTAATGCATGATCTAAAATTCTTGGATTCTTCAGATCCTGAAGTCACCAGATCAACCAAGATGCTGGGCAACGGAGTATTTACCAAAATAATATCCCCGTTGCTACAACATGAACTGGGAGGTTCATGGGCAAATCTAACTGCCCCACATGAATTACAGTTGCCTACTTTGGGAAAAATATCAGGAGTAGACGGGATATTTACAAAAGGATCCTGCACACAAAGTGTATCCACAAGTTTTTTCTTTTTCTTGTGTGTTTTTCTGTGTGTAGGCTTGGTGCCAAGGGCCATGGCATCAGAATCAGCACTTTGAACGAAACCAACAGAAGTATCAACCGGGGGCAAAGTTGATGTGGTTGAAGCCAGAATCTGATCACAAATAAGCGGAGGGGCAAGGCCAACACAAGTATGGCTGGAAAGATAATCCGGCTCCAGTGTTGGCAACAAAGGCCGTACACCAGATATTGGATCTGGAATAGCAGCCTTATGCTCGTCTGGGGCATGGTAGGGCAGCAGGTCTTGGTTTTACCCAATCTCACCCTAAACTGACTACGTATGCTTACGCTTCTAAAAGCCCTATTAAGTTTGCTGTTTTCAGGGGGTGTAAGGAGATATTGAGGCAGGGCTGTTTTGTTCAAGTAAATCAGACGACACACAGTGGACATTTCTTTTTCTGAGTTTCTTTGCACGCCATTTTTGGATAGCCAATTTTCTATAATTGCGAGCAGTAGACGTGACACAACTAAGGTTTGTTGCCATGGCAAGAACACAGCACAGTATATAGGGAGAAACTTAAATGCAGAACAAAGTCTAAACAGAAGCTACATGTATAGGCACTGTGGACAATTTGCAGACAGCGCGTGAAGAAGTGTGGGGTAGCGTGAGGGAAAGGAAAATGGGGTGAAAGGCTCACAGTTAAATCAGATCTGAAGACACCCTAAGCAAACACAGAGGATAGCACGTAACTATTATAGCTACCTACACAGGAAAGAGTACTTACTATATCTATTAAACCCTAAAATAGAAATATAACCTAGAAGTGGATCCTACAATAGTATCAGGTAACAAAGAAAGGCCTATGTAAGAAACTTAATAATTGCAAGGATAAGTATTGCATATATTGCAGGTGCAAATAAGTGCAAAGTGTTTACGTGTGCTAGGCAAGCGGGATTTTCTGTAGATCCCGTAACTACGGGGTTTGCAATAGAACCCCTAACTATTGGGGTTTGCAGTAGTACCCCTAACTACACTGACCTGAAGCAATCTCCCTCTCCACGAAGCAGAGGAACGAAAAGACCTCGCGCGGAAACAAACTGTAAAAAATATGACCTACATCAATGGGGTTCGAAGGGGAAAAAAACCATATATGTAGTGCAGATACTGGGAATCAAAAGAAAACACAAGGAACAAAGTTTTTATGCATGAGTGCCAGTGAACAGCAGATTCACAGCAGAAACAATTAAGAAATTCCAAAAGCGAACCAGGTTTAGTTCTGCACATCTAAGAAAAGCATACTGCATTTGTGTAAGCCTCGATGCATAGGTTTATCTAATCATTTCTATTCTAAAGGCAAGTCTGTTAATACTTTTTAAGTGTTCCTATACACAGTGTGCCTAGATAATGTCTAGTTATGCTAGTACCACTTGTCACTATATAAATACCGGGCGTGCAGGGAATATGTAAGTTCGCATCATTTCCACTAAACCTGGCCATTATGTACATGAGTGACGTAATCAGATTGGAAAATAGTTGTGGCATAACAAAATGTGGCACCTCAATAAATCCAAAATATTAAAGATGTGACGAACGACAGCCAAAAGAAATGTATAGGTATGCAGTAACAGAAAACAAGGTAATTAGACACTAATCAAAGCAAGCTGTAGACATTTTTTTAATGTGGCTAAGGGCAAAAAACAGCACGGAAATATTTATTTGTATTTGAAGAGTCTCATGGGTAATAGAAAGACTTATACATTAAATAGTAACCTAAATATCAAATACTTCGTTTATGCTTAGAAACGGTAAATCTTAAATACATAGAAAATTAACCATAATAAGAAGCAAGTTGTAGTGATCTACTTGCAAGCAAACAGATAGTTAGACTGTAACAAGAAGAAGGCGGCATTCAGTTATCAAAGCAAAGCGTAAGCACCTATTGATTAATGGGCAAATGGCGAAAAAAGCGAAAGAAAATACAAATCATTAACGGAAAAGCACAAATTATTTAGGACTTCGATCTTATTTATTTAAACAAGTACAGAAGTTTGTTATTTTTTCACCCCAAGGATTTAAAAAAAGAAATATTAATTGTGAAGTGAAAAAATCTTAACAAACATTTTATTATCATGAAGACCTGAAAAAGTTTCTGCTGAAACATATAAACCGATCTATTTTGACTAAACAAAGTAAAAAGCACACACCAAAATACTTGGAGACAAAAGTATATGGTTTCTCATATGACTGAGGGGAAAGAAACACCTAGTGGAACAATATTTCCTGCTTTCAACTAATAAATTGAAATAAAAGTGGTAACAGTAATAGCTGTATGTGTTTGATATTGTTGAGGATGGATAAGAATAAAGGAAACAGTTGAATGAGCAGGGATGCATCCAGGTGTTAAACATGACGTGGTGAAACTGCAGCACAACTAAGGCTTGACATCATAGTAAGAATGCCGTACATTATACACACAGCAGCGTAGATGTAGTACAAAGGCTAAACAGAAGTTGTATGTATAGGTACTGCGAACAACTTTCAGACAGGGCGAAGCAGTGTGAAGCAGTGTGGGGGAAAAGTAAAGTAAGGTGAAAAGGCTCACAATTATATCAGTTCTGAAGACACCCTATGTAAACATAGAGGAAAGTGTGTAGTTTCTACAGGTGCTTACACGGGAAAGAGCACTTACTGTATCTATTAAACTCTAAAACAGAAAGCTAATCTATAAGTGGATCCTACAATAGCAGTAAGTAACAAAGAAAGGGCTATGTAAAAACCTTATTAAATGCAAGAGTAAGCAATGCATATATTGGCGGTGCAAATAAGTGTGAAGTGTTTGCGCGTGTAAGAAAAGCCAGGATTTTCTGTAGATCCCGTAACTACGGGGTTTGCAATAGAACCCCTAACTATTGGGGTTTGCAGTAGCACCCCTAACTACACTGACCTGAAGGAATTTCCTTGTCCGTGAGGCAGAGACACCAAAAGACCTTGCCCGGAAACAAACTGTTAAAAATACAAGCTACATAAGTGAAGCTCTAAAGGGGAAAAAAATCATATATATAGTGCAGACACTGGGAAGTAAAAGAAAACATAAGCAATAAAGTTTCCATGTATAAGCGGCAGGGAACAGCGGATTCACAGATTGAACAGTTAAGAAATTCGAAAAATGAACACATGTTTACTTCTACACAGATAAGAACATCACACATCAGCAGAATTAAAAGGTAGCATTATAAGATTATGTAAACAAACAAACCATACAATACAAGCCTAAAGCAAATTTTTTCCTTCGATGAATGATAACTGAAACACATGAAGAAAGAAGTAAAAAACAAAAGAGGATTTCGTTAAAAGTAAATATCTGAGACATAAAGAAAGACAACTTATAAACATTAATAGCTTATACTTTTGAAAGCATAAGAATTTTCAGAGAAGACCAGATATAAGAAGCATGTACTGTTTGGGAAAAGTGATTAATAAACATAATGCATATCTAAATTAGGACTCATATAAATGCAGTAGAATGGAAAAGGCAACATCGTAAAATTATAAGAGAAAGAAACTGTAGAATACACACCTGGAACAAAGTTTCTTTTTCGATCAAGGATAACTGCAACAAATGAGTGAAGAAGAAAAAATGAAAGAGGATTAGTAACACAATAAGTGTGTATAATGAAAAAACAAGGAAAAGGTGTCTTCTAAAATGTTAACATCACATATTCTTGAAACAAAATCACTCTGACAGAAGATTAAAGCTAAGAAACATGAACCATTTTGGAACAAAAAACCAATTAAAGGTAAGACAACAAAATCAGCAAAGGTCTCTTCAAAAATGTTAACATTACATACCCTTGAAACAAAGTCACTCTGATTGAAAGGTAAGAGCAAAGGTATGTCATAAAAATGAAGTAATAAATAAGTAAATATTAACACTCAAAGAAATGACTAAACAGCAGAAGGTTTTGTATGGAAAAGTGTTTTCAAAGAAGATTTGCTGCAACAAACATGAATCATGCAACAACAAAACTGATTAATACGGGTAAAAAGCAGTAAAAGCATGAATTAGATAAATGGAAGAAGAGAAAAAGGCAACATAATTAGAATATGGTGAAAAGAACAAACCCAAATATACATGCAAAGCAAATATTTTCCTTCTTTAATCGTAACAATAGTTCCAGCTAAATCAAATCTAAACAGCGACAGAAGGAAAACATATACAAATTTAATGGAGGTTTTTTAAGAAAATGCATAAAGCAAATTAAATATTCAGCTAAAGGTATAAGAAAATATTGTTGTGAAAGCAAAAAGAGGGAAAAAGATGATACATTTCGTATGTCGTATGTGTAATAGAACCGCCGGTGAGGATGGATATATACCAAAGCAAGAGAAAGACGGGAAAGGCGTGAAGATCTTAGTCAAAAAAACAATTATATCATCACTGTTACGCGCGTACGATTTGCAGAGGTGTAGAAGGGTTTTCATTTTTGAACAGGGGTTTGGTTATGGTTCTGGTAAACTGATATGCCTTGGTGGCGGGGATGATAGGACAGGAGCACAAGGATTGGACACCGGAGGGGGTGGTTCCCGACTGTTTGTAGAAAGGGTAGGTTTGGGAAGAGAAAGGGGTAGGTATAGTTGGCAAGAGTAATAAATGCAAAGTTGTAAATATACTGAATAAGTATTATCGGGAAAAGATATGTAACGCCCCGTTTCCGGACACCGAGTCCTTATCCGGAAAGAGCGCTCGGCACATATATTATCAAATAAAAACTCAATAATACATGCAAGCCTTACGTCATCCATCAAAAATCAAACGACGCGGAAGATAAAACAACTCAACAACTCGGGAAACCAAACGATCGAAACATACGGTAATCAATCCTTGTGAAGAAAAACTAAATCCAATAAAAGATCTAAACGTCCAGAATTCAATCCAAAAGATCTCAAAGGTAACTAAACCAAAAGAAAGAACAACATTGTTCAAAGCTGGAAACAACTGTTTATGAAAAGAAAACATCTAAACGATCTAAGCCTTCAAACTCCAACTCAAACGTCCTCGTCATCAAAGAACTCATCAGCGGTGTTTGCGGTTTTATGCAAAGCAGTGATAAAATATAATAAATAAAACCGATGTCAACCCCAAGTGCGAAGGTTCGCAGCTATAGTGATGAAACCGGGTCGTATCCGCAGGGACTTGTACGAAAATAGTGTTTTTGCTTTCGATTTTCTTTTGTAAGGTTGATGACTACGATCTTGGATTAAAAAACAATAAAACAAAGAGTTTGAAAATTGAAAATAAAAACTAGCACGTAACAAATCTTTCCGTAACAATTATAATTAAACAACTAGAAGCACCGTTGATCCACCACCCCACCGAAATTAACAAGAAAGACGCACATTCGTTTGCAAGCCTTGGATTATTATCTACTAAAAAGGTGTTTCCTCTCTCGATTTAACACCGTTAACTAGTCCACCTCTCGATGCAACTAACAAATTTACGGAACAAAGATATGGATATAAAATCCTAATCTAACAATATTCTCCCTCAACTTTCGTTTGTTAGAAGAAATATTATCACTCTCCTTCACGGCAATCTATGAATTTATCAACTATCGTATGTCTAAATTCAATCAAGCATGCAACACAAGTATAGTCATACACATTGCACATAAACAATTCAAAACATGAAGGAAGAACAAGAAACTTACTAGAACGAATAAATGCAAAAATCCTTGTTTATTCCGGCGATGGTGGCTTCACAATGGTGGTTCTAGCCTCAGGCCTTTAGCCACTCATCTTCTTCAAAAACATCCTTATTTGCTTTGAATTGAAATTGAAAGAAAAATAAAAGAAAGACTATCTATGAATCTAATTTATTGCTAATTGCTATACTAATTTTCTGATGTTTCTGGATGATTGTTTCTGCTTGAATGGATGCCGCTTATATAGGAGTTTGTGGCCGACATAGGGAAGGATCTAGAAAACGCGTCGGATTAATTTCTGCAGCCTCGGTAGACCGAACCTCTTGGCTCGGTCGACCGAATAGAACGGCTCGGTCGACCGAGCGTGCCACTCCTCTGTGTTCACACTGTGCTTCGTAAAACGTGTTCCCCACTCCACTCTTTCGCTCTGATTTATCCTTCAAATGCTGATCCGATTTTCTTCTTTATTTTGAAATCCTTGATTGAATGACATAAATCTTCTCAATAAATAATATCCCCTTGCATTTCTTTATTTTCTGCAAAATTATTGTTACACCAAGTCATCGAATAATAATAATAATAAAATGTGTAACAAAATAACATTTAATCCCAATATTTCCTCCTAATTAAATTATAAACCCTCAATGAACATTATATGAATTTATTGGTTAAAAACATGCTTTTCTCATTTATTTCCTTTAAAAACAAGGTAAATTGTTTAGGGATTAAGCCCGAAAATATAGTAAAATATACCCTAAACAACTCCCCCACACTTAGCTTTTTGCTTGTCCCCGAGCAAAACAAACAACGACAAACTATCAAAAACCCACATAATTTGACACGAGATGTAGTCATGCTCACATCAAGCTAGTATCTAGCAAATCGAACTCACTCGGTGATTGTGTGTCTTGAACCCGCTAAACTTCCACCGATCCTCTCTTGATGTATTAAATCAAGCACTAACATTCATCCGGTTAAATAAACGAAGTTCGTTCTGTCTACAGCACTTACCCTACAAAAACTATTTATCAAGAACAAAGTAACCAACTCACATTTAAATTCCTTTACTTGGTGCCAAGAAAATACCTTTCAGGTCTCTACTGGGTTTAGATCAACTCGACTTAGAGTTCCAAAAGGCCTATATTTTCTTCCATCGTCGCATCTCAAAAGTATAACACTCTCCCCTACTTTAGAGGCAGTCACCCTGAGATCACTCAAACCTATACTGTCCAAGGTAAACCACACTCCCCAATTGGGGCAGTATCCAAGTGGACTCGAGGTGATAGTCGCAAACATCTTCCGCAATTTAATTTTTTCAAAATTTTCAAAATTTTTCTTCTTTTTTTTCAAACTCTTTGGAAACTCCCGGTCAGGTATCATTTCTAACACATTCAAGACTTTTAAGGTTCTCAAGAACACTAAGGTACTTAGATTCTAAATGTGAGTATTGTACGAGTTCTTAACTTTCATCAGTGCTAAGTAAGTGGTTATCTCGCGGCTAGAATTGGCTATCCCTTAACTAACCGGAGACTATTTTATATTTTTGGTTCCTCATCTAACGAGTTCGTGTACCGAGGTTCAAGTGAGTATACGATCTACCAAACCTATTCTTAGAACATGATATGACTACTGATAACAATTAAAGGTGCCACATTACAAAACTAGCATGTCATTGAAGTTACTTGGGACTCACAAATGTTGAAAAATTTTATCAAATTTTTCAAAGGAGCAAAACTAGATAGCATGTAAAACAAACCAGTAAAACAAACCAATAAACCCTCCCCCACACTTAAGTTACATGATGTCCTCAGCATGTGCAAAATAAGAAAAACTTAGCTGGTTGTAATTCGAAAGTTGCAATTCTGGAAGTGGTCCGGAGTCAAATTCAGAATTGCTTGATGAAATCAGGAGACTGTGAACCATCCACCGGTAAACTGATATCATCTGAAAGCTCACAATCGCTATCGCAAATATCCTGCACACATGGGGAAACAAGACGTACCTCGGGGATAGGGGCACAAAAGATGATAGACAAGGAAATATCATGGAACAAAGCAGAAGCAATGCAAAAATTGATAATAACCGAATCTATGTGAAATGTAGTGCACAAATGTAATATCGAGAGATACTGGGGTACATGAGGAAAGAAAAAGAAACAAAGAGGGGTCATGATGTGGGCAATCGTCCAAGTACAGATCCATAGTCAGAAACTGCTAGGTGGAAAACATTAGCAACCAACAAGAGAAACAAAGCAAAAATAAACTATAAACAAAAAGAAAAAGATATCTAGGTTACCGTCCTAGTAGGGCTTAATTATAGTCGGGAGCTCGACTAACCAATAAAAACTCAACCGGGGTCAGGCCAGTGAAGCCTCATCCCGGAATTATTCTCGACCTTCTCGGAGTCAACAGGCTGGAACCCACAGGAACAAAGTCTCGCCAACATCTTGGCCATATCATCAAACTTCTGTATCCACTTCGTACCTATGATTCGTCTCTTCTTCTTTTTAGGTTTCTGTTTCTCAAGCCGAGGTGCAACACCAGGGAGCACAACATCATCAAAGAACTCACAGAGATGTAAATCATCGGGTGCCGAAGGATCGGAGCTGGTTTGACTAGGGACGTCGTTCAGATAGAAAACCACCGGTCGTTCCTTTTGTTGACCAATATAGTGTTTTAACCGATGACCATTTACTCTGAACAACCCGCTGTTAAGGGCTAAATTGTAGTGTTTTTACATATATTTTCTATATCAATTTCCCCCATATTCGGATGATTTTCATAGATATTGAGCGTTATAGTTAAATATTGAGTAAATGAGGCTTTTCATAGGTAATCTGCAAAACGTATCAATTTATACGATTATTTGATTGTTTTATATGGTTTTGGATATTGTTACGTTTTTGTGGTGTTTGGATGCAATGTAGATACATGTTTTTGACTTGGAAGAGGATAAAGATGGAGATAAAGCTTGGAATGAAGCTTTCAAGCAGCCGAACTTCCGACGCAGTTCTTGATATGATATACACTGATTTGACTCTCGACCTCAAGAGAAGAGTTGTAGGGCTTGAAGAGAGGATTCTACAGGATCTTGAATCACTTCATTCCGACTTACGAGGCCCGAGATATGAGCGTTACAAGTTTGAATAGTGATGCTGTGGTATTGGAAAATCCCGAAAACGACTCGTAATACGACGGGCTAATCAAAAAGGCGTTTTATGAAGAAGAGTCCTTAATGAAAGTTGTAGAGTTTTCCGAGGGCTTAATTATGACATTCGGATCATAATTTTTGGAGGTCTACAACTCAAGATATGAATTTTAGAAGTTGCAGAGCAGAAATTCAAAGAAGTTAAGCATAAAGCAACATCTTCAAACGGGCGTTCATGGTGTTAAACGTGCGTCCAGGGAGCTAATTTACATACAGAGAGTTCAGACTGCATGTGAACCAGCGTTCATCCTCCGTTCAAGACACCGGACGAGCGTCCGGAATCTTCAAACGAGCGTTCAAGGCCAATTGGAGCAGCACCGACTTAGGCATTGAACAGCCGACATGCAAGCAAAACCCTAATAATCTAATTAATATTCCAGCCGCAATTATTTACTGTAGCAACCGACCTATACCTCTATTTAAACAGCCTGCATGCAACCCTAAATAATACACAATAATTCACAAAATAATTCCTTCGGCATAGCAGCAGTTCAGCGGCTGTTTTGAGAGGCTCCAAGGCCGGTCACCCGAGCCTTGTGCTCGGGTGATCCGGGGTTAGATTAGGTGTTTATTTTATGTCGTTTCTCCTCTTCTTTGGTTCGATCATGGTGTTGGCTTGAAGATGATCAAACTGGAGCAGCCATGTGAGATTTTTCAGCTTTCTCTTATTTCCTTTCTTTGGATATTTTATGGATGAGTTTAATTTAAAGATTGTATTTTTCCTATGTTTATTTGTGTATTGCATTTATATCGAAAGATGTGCATGTTTGATGTTTACCATAGGACGAAAGTCGGTGTAAACGCGAGATCACCATAGGAAAGATTAGACGTTTGATCTATGTCAAGCGAAAGTTGATAGGTTGAATGTCTAGGTTGTTAGATCTAATAAATCTTGCACCTTGGTTTATTTTATGATGCGTTAATCTCCGTAAATCGAAAGATAGAGATTGATAGGCGAATTCATCTACGAAAGTAGGAATTCATACGTTTGATAGGTGAAACCACAACTTGAATTAAATCACTATAAGATAATCTAGGGAAGAAATTAAGGGTTGCGGGATGGTGGATTATGGTTCGTTCCATGTTTGATCGCTTCAGTCATTATCATGTTCGTTAGATAGATTTATTGTTGTAGTTTAGATTTATTTTATGTTGATCGCAATTATCCTTCCTGGCTTTGGATTAACAATCCTCTGTCCACTTTACTTTTCCGTTTTAGTTTAGGTTTAGGTTAATAAAGAAGAATTAATAAGTTAGATTCGACAGCCCAATTCCCTGAGGATCGATACCCGTACTTATCCAACTTTACTAGCAACTACCCGGTATTCGGCCGGTTAGGAGGTAGTTTTGCATGGTAGTATAGGTTTTATAAATTTTCTTTTGTTTTAATGATGCAAAATCTCCGCAATAAGGGTGATTTTATATGATTTATACCGTTATATTTCGTAACGATTTCTCCCATAATCTGATAAATTGCATAGAAAAGTAAGTGCTTATTAGATTTATTGAGCAAACGAGTTTTAAATGTGTTTAAATGCAAAATCGAGATATTTACGTGATTTTATCGGTGTTTTATGTTTATTCGTATGATGTTACATTTTGCATGTTTCTATCAAGTTGTTAGGTACGTTTTCATGATGAGTAAGGAGCTTAAACGATGATCACATGAAGATGGAAGAGTTGAAAGATGTTTAAGTGAAGAATCATTGAAGAAACCGGAACCAGGCACTTCATGGGGATTTTGTCCACACTTGTAGGCACTTTCAGGGAAAGTTGTCTTGATGAAAGTTGTAGAGGATTGAAATAGCTTTCCAACGCATGTTGAATCACCTCATTTGGAGCCCTAGAAGTGAAGTTATGAGCAAAATACTAGAGCAAGGTAGTGGACGGGCGTCCATAAAAGTGAAGCGCGTCCGAATCGTATTTTACATTCAGAGAGTTCAGACGCGTTCTGAACGAGCGTTCTTTCTCCGTTCATAGAGGCTGGACGAGCGTCCAAGATAGTGGACGGGCGTCCACGGCACCGACTCAGCGAAACCGACCTAAAAATCTATAAATAGACGCGATTTCCCAAACCCTAATCATACAATTTTCGAACCCTAAATCCTAGGGGCAGCTTGGCTGCGTTTTTCCTTCAGTTTTTCTCTAGTTTTATGCACTTAAACTTCTAGATTAGATTAGATAATTTCATGTACTTTTTATTCAACAATTCGATGTGCAAAGGATGCTAGGAGGCTAAATCCTCCTTGAACGAGCGTTGTGAAGCCGTCCGTTTCAACGAGTTTGATCTCGAGTTCGTGATTATTTTGTGAGTGTCTATTAAATTTGTTACCTTTATCATGTTTTTATATGTTGATTGCATGCTATATCGAAAGATCCGTGCCTTTGTTTCTTGTTTGCTTGATGAAAGTCATGTTAACCTTAGAACACCATGATAAAAGTTTAGACCTTTAATCTAATCACAACGAAAGTTATTAGATTGAATCTCTAGATTAGAAATTGAAAGATTTCACGCCTAGGTTAGAAAGACTTAATCTTTAATCGAAAGATCGAAGATTAGAAAACGAACTTGTCTACGAAAGTAGGTGTTCATGCCTTAGATAGGTGAATCACAACTTGAGTAGAGATCACGAAATAATCCGAATTAGTATCAAACGTTGATAGGATAGGTGGAACAATTGCTCGTTCGTTCGTTAAAATTTGATTTAAATCACTTGACTCGAATTGCTTAGCTTAGTTTAGTTTATTTTATTTTTTCGCGACTTAGTTAGTTTTTATTGCTTCCAATCTTTCCTAGCATTGGATTAATCTCCTCTCGTCTAGTTACTTTTATGCAATATTTGTTTAGGTTAGTTTTCGTGACAATAATTAGTTAAAAACAAAAGCTAGGGTTCACAACAGTCTAGTTCCCCGTAAGATCGACCCGGCATTAGCCTCCATACTACGATCCTTGCACTTAAGGTTAACCGGTTTATTACTTGTTGTTTTGTATTGATAAAATCCGGGACACCCGCCCTGCTTATCTTTCAAATCGACTGCTCCACTGGGGAATACCTGAAAGATTTCAAAGGGGCCAGACCAACGGCTGCGTAGCTTACCAGGAAACAGATGTAACCTGGTATTATACAGTAAAACCCACTCGCCCGCTTTGAATTCCCTGATCTTGATTTTCTTGTCGTGAAGCGAGTTTAGTCCTTTCCTTACCGATTCTCGAGCTCTCATAGGCCGGAGTCCGAATTCATCAAGCTCCCGCAACCGCAATAATCGCTTTTCTCGCATAAGCGGCTATCGAAATTCAAGAATTTAATAGCCCGTAACGCTCCGTGCTCAAGCTCGATTGGCGGGTGGCGGGCCTTGCCATAAACCATCCGAAACGGAGATGTGCCAATAGGAGTCTTGAAAGCGTCCCGTAGGCCCGAGCACATCATCCGGTTTCGACTCCAATCCGTCCTATTAGAATTCACCGTCTTCTCAAGAATGTTCTTCGGGCTTCGGTTACTCACTTCAACTTGTCCACTCGTCGAGGGTGATAGGGGGTAGCGAGTTTTGTGTTTTACCCCATATCGTTCTAAGATCTTTTCTAGTGGAGTATTGCGAAGTGAGTTCCCTCGTCACCGATGAGGGCTCGTGGACACCAAACCGCGTGAAAATGTTTTTCTTCGGGAAGTTCTTGACCACCTTGTGGTCGTTCCGCGGTGTTGCTATCGCCTCTACCCACTTTGACACGTAGTCGACGTGCACGAGAATGTACTTGTTCCCATACGAGGATGGAAACGGTCCCATGAAATCAATACCCCATACGTCGAAAACCTCGCATTCTTGGATGGGGTGGAGGGGCATGTCCATTCGCCGAGAAAGTTTACCGGTGCGTTGGCACCGGTCACACCCTTTTACAAAGTTCTCTCGTATCCTTAAAAATTGTTGGCCGGTAGAAACCGGATCGAAAAATCTTCGCAGCTAGTCTTCCCGGCTCCATAATGACCTCCCACACGGTTCCACCATGGCATTGCTCCATAATGTCCCTCTCGCTCGAACTCGGGGACACACCTACGGAGCAATCCATCCTTGCAACGCTTGAAGAGAATGGGATCGTCCCACATATAATAGTTCAAATCCGAAAAGAATTTCTTCTTTTGCCGATATGTCGGAGTCGGGGTCCGGATATCCGCCGCTCAAGAAGTTTGCAAAAGGTGCAAACCAAGGAGAACCTTTTCCGACACGGGCGGGAGCAACCTCGCACACATCAATGGTCATGAGTTGCTCAGTTGGAAAATCAATTCCAATCTCATCCGACTCTACCTGAGGATCGTCGGTCAGCCGAGACATGTGGTCAGCCACCACATTCTCGCTACCCTTCTTGTCCCGGATATGAACATCAAACTCTTGTAAAATCAGGATCCATCTCAACAAACGAGGCTTGGCATCAGCCTTGTTCAACAGATATTTCAATGCAGAATGGTCTGTCCAGACCGTGACCTCCGACCCAAGCAAGTAGCTTCTAAATTTATCCATGGCAAAAACTACTGCCAACAACTCCTTCTCAGTTGTTGCATAATTTACTTGCGCTGGGTTTAAAGTGTGACTAGCGTAGTAGATGGGTCGGAACCTTCCGTCCACTCTCTAACCTAGCACCGCGCCGACTGCATAATTAGAAGCATCACACATAAGCTCGAAGGGAGCTTTCCAGTCGGGTGCTATAAGAATTGGCGAGGTAACCAACTTGTCTTTTAATTCTTTAAACGCTCTTTCACACTCATGGGTGAAAATAAACTTCACATCTTCTCTTAAGAGAGATGACAAAGGCTTGGCTATTTTAGAAAAGTCTTTGATGAATCGCCTATAGAAGCCGACATGACCCAAGAATCCTCTTACTTCTCTTGCATTTTTGGGGTATGTCATTTTTTCAATAGCTTCTACCTTCGCTTTGTCGACCTCAATACCTTCTTTGGACACCTTGTGTCCCAGAACAATTCCCTCTTCCACCATCAGGTGGCACTTCTCCCAATTTAAGACTAAGTCCTTCTCTATGCACCGGGACAAAACTTTATCAAGATTGTGTAAACAGTGGTCGAAACTGTCCCCGAACACAGAGAAGTCATCCATAAAAATCTCCATCACCTTCTCCACTAAACCATCAAATATAGCCAGCATACATCTTTGAAATGTAGCCGGTGCGTTGCAGAGACCAAATGGCATTCTTCGGTAAGCGAAGGTGCCTGAGGGACAAGTGAAGGTAGTCTTTTCTTGATCAGTGGGGTCGATAGCTATCTGAAAGTATCCTGAATAGCCATCCAGAAAACAATAAAATTGCTTGCCACTAAGCCTCTCAAGGAGCTGGTCAATGAATGGCAAGGGGAAGTGGTCTTTTAGAGTTACCTCATTTAGTCTTCTGTAATCGATGCAAACTCTGTACCCAGTGACTTGCCGTAGGGCAATCTCTTCCCCCTTTTCATTCTTCTCGATGGTGATCCCTCCTTTCTTTGGCACCACCCGAGTGGGGCTTACCCATTCACTATCGGCTATTGGGTAGATGATACCCATGTCAAGCAATTTGATGATTTCCTTCTTAACGACCTCCCGCATGTGAGGGTTTAGCCTTCTCTCGAGGCGTCGCACTTTCTTCGATCCCTCAACGGCCCCGATCTTGTGCATACGGATATCGGGGCTTATCCCCTTGATATCTCCCACTTGCCAACCAAAGGCGAGGATATTATCTTGCAAAGCACTTTGATAAGCTTTTCTTCCTCCTTTGGTTCTAACTTAGATGAAATAATCAAAGGGAGCTTATCACCGTCCCTCAAAAAAATGTATTTCAAGTGTTGAGGCAAGGGTTTCAACACTAAATCCGACGGTGGCTCCTCCACACTTGGTCTTAATTTATCGCCCTTAAGCTCCAGATCTCCAAGCTTATCATAAGGGCTCTGAAGCATCATGGCCTCCCAGCAGACAGGGGTTTCATCTCCTTTTTCAAATCTGGCCATGTCACCATGCCTCTTCCTCATTTTCTTTCTTACCATCTCCTGGTAATCAGAACTTTCCTTTTCCTCCTTCTTAATCTCTTCTAAAAATTTCTTCCACTCCTCATCAGTCCAAGTTGCAGATTGTTTATTGAATTCTTCCTCATCCCAACTACCCATGAACACTTGTTCATCATACTCATCAGTGAAATCGTCCTCAATAGCTAAACAAGTGTCACTGGATGCGTGCTTCACTGCATTGCCCACATTGAACTTTACACTCTCATCCTCCAAATGTAGGGTTATCTCGCCACTGTAGGAATCTAGTAAGGCACGGGCGAGTTGCAAGAAAAGGTCTTCCAAGGATCAAGGGGTTTTCTCATCATTGGTCATGTCCATGATTACCCAATCAGCCGGGTATATGAAGTTCTCAACCTTGACCAACACATCTTCTACAGTTCCCCTTGCATACTTCACACTTCTATCTGCAAGTTGAAGAGAAATGGGTCTAAGAGTAATAGATTGATCCAATCCAAGAGATTGGAAGATTGAAGTAGACATCAGATTGACTGATGCTCCCGAATCGCATAAAACATTGTGGAAGTCCCTGTTCCCGATAGTACACGAAATCGTGAATTTACCAGGGTCATGACACTTCACAGGAAGTTTAGTCTGGCCGATTGCGGAGCATTCTTCATTCAACACTATGTGCTCGAGCTCTTGAAGCTTCTTCTTCGAACTCACTGCGTCCTTTATAAACTTTGTATACTTTGGCATCCCTACCAAAAGATCAACTAATGGAATGTTTGCCTCAGTATTCTTGAGCAAATCGATAACCTTCTTATACTCCTTATCGACCGTTAATGACAAAGCTTGTTCTTGCTAGGTGGGTAAGGGAGATCGGCAAAGTCCTCCTCGGTGAAGTTCTTCTTTCTTTGTCTTATGATTGATTGCTTTGTCTTCCCTATCTTTCAACCTCACATGCTTCCCAGAACTCAACTTAGAATCCGACTTCTTTTCAAGAAGTATTCTCAACTCTCACATTTCTTTCGAATTTCCTTTTTTACTTGGCTCAACACCGTCCCAAAGCATCCTTCGAGGAGAAAGAAGATCTTCCCCTCCCCGCCCTCTCGCTCGCGGGGAGGGGCTATTCGTTTCCCTGGTTGGCCCGACCGCCAACCGCTTTCCCACTCCTCAGATTTACGACATTCAACTCATCTTGACCATAGTTCCATGGTGCAGCCAGATCGGTGCAAGTATTCTGGTCATTCTGGATCACGTTAACCCCTCGGGGGTTCTTCTCAGTAAAACTCGGCAGCTGACCTTGAGGTCGATTTGCTTGCTGCCCCGAAATCTGTCCCATTTGCACCTCTAAATTCCTCACTATACTGGTCAGAGTACTCAATGCATTTGCCAACTGAGTGTTGGCCGTGGCTTGCTCACTCAACTTTTGTTCTAAGATCTGAAATGATTGATTCTGATTTTGATTTTGATTGACCGGTGGATTATTGTTCCATGCCGGTCGAGAGTTGGATTGAAAATTGCTCAGATTAGGCCTAGAACCTGAAACTGATGGGGATTTGCTACCCTAGAAGGGTCACTCCAGTAATTAAACCCTTGAGTGTTCTGATTCTGACCCAAAGGTCGATAATTTTGAGAACCGAATGCATTCACCTCCTCCGAATGCAAAGCAATAGAGGACATTGATGGAATGTGTGCCCAATAGTATCGCAATTTTGGCAAACAACATTGTTTTGCACAGCTTTGACCCGAGAGATCGGGTCAAGTCGGCACCGACTCGCGATGGCCTTGGCCATGGCGGTTGTCACATACAAGACTTTGAACATTCATTGCCGCCACTTGCTTCGTAGTGCGGCTAAGCGAGCCTTTAGAAGTGTGGTCTCATCTACCTCATACTTCCCCTGGAGTCGAGCTCTTTCGATTTGGATGCACCTTTATAGGTAGGGGCATAATTATACTTTGCAATATCTTCAAACAACGTCCATCCCTCTTCGGGTGTCTTTCTCGAAATGCACCTCCAGCGAACTATTCACCATTCCCTTGGTCAATTCGGTCAAACCACTATAGAAAGTGTTGACCAACCTTTGTTTATCCAGCCCCATGGTGGGGGCACTTTCTCAAGAGAGTCTTAAATCGTTTCCATGCATCGCAAAACGATTCCTTCTCGGTTGCACAAAAGTGAATATCGATTCGAGAAGATGAGCCGTCTTTGCGGGTGGAAAGTACGGCTCGAAATTCTTTCTCCAACTCCTCCCACGAAGTAATGGAGTCGACCGGTAAAGATTTATACCATTCTTTCGCTTCTCCCTTCGGTGAGAAGGGAAAAAGTTTCATCCTCAGGGCGTCCTCAGTGACCCCTTTGATTAAAGTAGTCCCGCACGATTCTAGAAATGAGTGAATGTGATCGTGTGGGTCCTCAGTGGAGAAGCCATGGAATGTGGAACCTCTCACCAAGTTGATTAAAGAAGTTTTGAGTTCGAAATTATCAGCCGTGATTTCAGGAATCACGACTGCAGGATTTACTTTCACAGTAGACGGCATGGCATAGTCTGCCAATGTCCTTTGATCCGCCATTTCCTCAACTTGGGCTTCTTCCTCAACGTATTCTTTAGGATCGTTTGCCTCGTCCGTCGATCCGGCGAGTCGAGCCAAACGTCTATTCGGTCGAACGATGGTTCGCTCTAGCTCCGGGTTATATAAAAGTGGTCCCCCGTGAGTTCGAGTTTGCATAAACCACGTTCGAACCAAATGTTCGGGTCAAAATAATTATTCTTTTTTTTTTAATTATTTTTTAAATTAAGTGTAATCCTTTGATTAGGCTCAACAACTAAAAACTAAACTAAAACAGACTCGAAACAGGCTCGAAAAACGCAAATATAACTGAACAGAATACTGTAAGACTATCACAGAACAGAAACAGAGAAAAGAAAAAATAAAATAAAATAAAATAAAATAACTCTCGGTCGACCGAGAGGTCAGGTTCGGTCGACCGAACTGAAATTTTTTTTTTATGAAAGATTAGTACGCACCGGAATTAGCGACCGTCCAGAAATTACAGAGACTGAAAACGAAAAATTTCCGTGCCAAGTCCCCGGCAACGGCGCCAAAAACTTGTTTATGGTTTTATGCAAAGAAGTGATAAAATATAATAAATAAAACCGATGTCAACCCCAAGTGCGAAGGTTCGCAGCCTATAGTGATGAAACCGGGTCGTATCCGCGTGGACTTGTACGAAAATAGTGTTTTTGCTTTCGATTTTCTTTTGTAAGGTTGATGACTACGATCTTGGATTAAAAAACAATAAAACAAAGAGTTTGAAAATTGAAAATAAAAACTAGCACGTAACAAATCTTTCCGTAACAATTATAATTAAACAACTAGAAGCACCGTTGATCCACCACCCCACCGAAATTAACAAGAAAGACGCACATTCGTTTGCAAGCCTTGGATTATTATCTACTAAAAAGGTGTTTCCTCTCTCGATTTAACACCGTTAACTAGTCCACCTCTCGATGCAACTAACGAATTTACGGAACAAAGATATGGATATAAAATCCTAATCTAACAATATTCTCCCTCAACTTTCGTTTGTTAGAAGAAATATTATCACTCTCCTTCACGGCAATCTATGAATTTATCAACTATCGTATGTCTAAATTCAATCAAGCATGCGACACAAGTATAGTCATACACATTGCACATAAACAATTCAAAACATGAAGGAAGAACAAGAAACTTACTAGAACGAATAAATGCAAAAATCCTTGTTTATTCCGGCGATGGTGGCTTCACATTGGTGGTTCTAGCCTCGGGCCTTTAGCCACTCATCTTCTTCAAAAACATCCTTATTTGCTTTGAATTGAAATTGAAAGAAAAATAAAAGAAAGACTATCTATGAATCTAATTTATTGCTAATTGCTATACTAATTTTCTGATGTTTCTGGATGATTGTTTCTGCTTGAATGGATGCTGCTTATATAGGAGTTTGTGGCCGACATAGGGAAGGATCTAGAAAACGCGTCGGATTAATTTCTGCAGCCTCGGTAGACCGAACCTCTTGGCTCGGTCGACCGAATAGAACGGCTCGGTCGACCGAGCGTGCCACTCCTCTGTGTTCACACTGTGCTTCGTAAAACGTGTTCCCCACTCCACTCTTTCGCTCTGATCTGATTTATCCTTCAAATGCTAATCCGATTTTCTTCTTTATTTTGAAATCCTTGATTGAATGACATAAATCTTCTCAATACATAATATCCCCTTGCATTTCTTTATTTTCTGCAAAATTATTGTTACACCAAGTCATCGAATAATAATAATAATAAAATGTGTAACAAAATAACATTTAATCCCAATATTTCCTCCTAATTAAATTATAAACCCTCAATGAACATTATATGAATTTATTGGTTAAAAACATGCTTTTCTCATTTATTTCCTTTAAAAACAAGGTAAATTGTTTAGGGATTAAGCCCGAAAATATAGTAAAATATACCCTAAACAAGCGGTAACCACTTGTTCATCTTCTTTGGGGAAAGGGAAAGACAAAGATAACGTAACGGGGTAAGTATAAAAGTACTCAGTAACGTGTAGAAGATCGTATAACTATGCCCTCATAAAGAAATAAAAGCAATACCGTCTTTTATTAATTCATTTTCCGTTATAAGCCCTAACTATCTATCACATTATGTTCATTGCATAACATGAGGTTCCAAGGGTATCTATCTTAGCTCAAGTTTGTTACATCATGAATAACAAGGGCACTACGCCTAGTAATAGGATGTACTAGGACAGGCGGGTGCAACCTACTTAGAGACTCGCTCTAAGTAGCCCCGGGAATATCCGAGTCCCGATAGTGTGATGACCGGCGAGTGCACCGGACGCTTTATCCGGCCAATCGATTGACCGGAGTGGGTACGGCGCCTACTTTGTCCGGTCGGAGGACACATCGCGATATTGTACTATGCCTTACCAAGCATTGCATGATGTTTAAGATTTTAATCTAGCACATACGTTTGATTAGATGTTTAACTAGCCACCTAAGTGTTTTCAGGTAAGCTCCCTCACACTTCCTACCCTCGTACTTAGACCTCTAGACACGGACAAGCCCTAGCAATTACACAGACATCGATAAACCCTAGCATATCGAAGCACAAGGAAAATCCGAAGCTTCCAGTGGTCCCACACTTCATCTTTTAGGGAATCCATGTGGTGCCGGAACTAAACGTACCAGAAGCTAGTTCAGAGCTTTGTCACGTAAGGTTATGCATTAGAACAGTACAATAAAGCCTGAACTCAAGCTGACATGACAAAAAAACAAGGAAAAACTAGAACCACCAGGCCCAAATGCTCGTCCACTCCTATGCAGACGCCCGTCTGAACATGGACGCTCGTCCATAGAGGCTGAACGCCCGTCCAAAAACCAAACGCCCGTCCACCTTCAAACTATCACATCCTGTATCACAATTTCACCCTGAACGCTCGTCCAAGGGAACTGGACGTTCGTCCACACTGCAGAGGAACCGGACGCCCGTCTGCATAGGCAGACGCCCGTCCACCTGGGATTTTCCCAGAATTCCTGCAACTTTTCTCTGCGATCTCCATCCCATATACAACCCAAGACTCGATTTTTAGCAGATTAAAAACAGCAGAAAAACCAACAAATTTCCCTACAACCTTACGAGAACTTAGCCATACGATAAGAAAACCACGTTACCTCGATTCTTGCGAGCTACTACGATCCAAGCAACCACAACTTTGAAAAAGATAAACCTTTAACCTCGAACCTAAAACGATCAACACCAAATTGATCACTACGATGCAGATAACGCAAAAACGCAGTCTTAACAATGCTAAACAGGAAAACGAACCCTAACAAGAACGGTGATGAGAACTTACGTTAACGGTTCTAAGGATGGTTGATATCCAAACGATCCTCTTGTCGCGGTGATTCTTTTTCCTTTGAGATGTCTGTCCAAAAGATCAACGGATTAAGCCTGGGGATTGAAAGTTCTTCCTCTCTTTTTTTTTCTAAACTTGCGCCCTTCTTCAAAAGATGCGGCCTCCTCTCTCTTTTTTTCTTTCAAAAAGTGATTAGGTTAATTTAGGATTTATTTCCTTTTAATAAATCCCAATTTTTCCTAAATACCATATAATTCCTTAATTATCCCTTTTCTTTTATAAAACCTTTAAAAAAATAAAAGAACATAATATTCTGATTTATCAAAAGACCGAAATGCCCTTTTATCGAAAATCGGGATATTACATTCCTCCCCCCTTAAGAGAAGTGTCGCCCTCGAAACTAGAACGTACCTGGCAGATGAGAAAACTCTGGGAACTCGTCTATCATGTTCGCTTCCACTTCCCAAGTGGCTTCCGTCGGTGCATGGTTGCTCCATTGTACTAACACTAACGGAATCATTCGCCTCTTGATCATCCTTTCCTTTCTATCCAGAATCTTGATCGGATTTTCCACGTATGATAGGTTGTCTTGTAACACTTCCGGATCAATCTCAGATTCCACATCCACTTTTGATAAACACTTTTTAAGCATTGATACGTGGAAGACATTGTGGACTCTAGACATCGATTCTGGCAACCGTAGTCTATAAGCCAACTTCCCAACTCTTTCGATGATATCAAAAGGTCCTACGTATCTTGGACTTAGCTTTCCTTTCTGACCAAACCTCTTGACACCCTTCATTGGAGACGCTCAAAGGTAAACTCTGTCCCCAACTTCGAACTCTAGCGGTCTCCTTCTAACATCGGCCCAACTCTTTTGGCGATCTTGTGCAGCTTTCAGATTCTTCCGTATCAACTCGATCTTCTCCTTGGCTTGCTGAACCATCTCCGGCCCGGTGATGTGTTTCTCTCCCACTTCATCCCAATAAAATGGAGTCCTACACTTCCTACCATACAAGGCCTCAAAAGGTGGCATTCCCAAACTTGCGTGGTAACTGTTATTGTAAGCAAACTCCGCCAAGTTGAGGTAATCTATCCATGAACCTCCGGCATCCAAAACACAAGCTCTAAGCATATCCTCAAGAGTCTGAATCGTTCTCTCGGACTGCCCATCCGTCTGAGGATGAAACGCTGTACTCAAATCAGTCTTCGTTCCAAAAGCTTTCTGCAGACCTTTCCAAAAGCGATTGATGAATCTACTATCCCTGTTGGATACAATAGATAAAGGCACACCATGAAGCTTCACTATATTGTCGATGTACATAGTAGCGAACTTATTTATAGGCATGTCTACCTTACACGGCAAGAAATGGGCTGATTTGGTAAGTCTATCCACAATCACCCAAATCATGTCATGACCGCCCTTCGTCTTAGGCAAACCGGTGATGAAATCCATCGTGATATTCTCCCATTTCCATTCCGGTAACTCCAAAGGTTTCAAAGCAAACCTCCCGGCCTTTTATGTTCGCTTTCACCCTCTGACATGTATCGCATCTTGCCACGAACTCTGCGATCCCTAACTTCATACCAGGCCACCAGTATCTTTCCTTGAGATCTCTATACATCTTAGTGGCTCCGGGGTGAACCGTAAAAGCAATCTTGTGAGCCTCATCCATAACCTTCTCTCTTAGACCATCCACATCTGGTACACACAAACGGTCTCCATACCAAAGATAACCACTCTTGTCCAACTGATAACCCACTGTAGGTTTTTCTCGGGCCACACGCTTCAAATTAACCATCACTGGGTCCTTATCTTGTTTAAACCGTATCTCATCTAGCAGATCTGACCTCGCCATCAATGGCGCCATAAACCGGTCTTCATCCTTTCGCTCAACCACTTCAATCTCGCATTCTATCCAAGCGATCCACAACTTCTTGTAAGGTGGTGATAGCATTAACCGCTCTCCGGCTAAGTGCATCGCCTACGACATTCGCCTTACCCGGGTGGTATTGAATGTCCAAGTCGTAGTCTTTCACAAACTCTAACCATCTTCTTTGTCTCATGTTCGATTCTCCGAGTAAAGAAGAACTTAAGGCTCTTATGATCCGTGAAGATCCTTGTCTTGACACCATACAAATAGTGTCTCCAAAGCTTGAGCAAACACCACCGTCGCTAACCGCAAGTCGTGTGTAGGGTAATTCTTCTCATGCACCTTTAGCCGCCTAGATGCATAAGCAATCACCTTTCCCGATCGCATCAAAACACAACCCAAACCTTGACCCGATGCATCCGTATAAACATCATAATTATCAAAAACCTCCGGTAACGCCAACACGGGAGCCGTGGTCAACTTTTCTTTCAAAGTCCGAAAGGCTTCCTCACATTCATCGGTCCACTCATACTTGACGTTCTTCCGAGTAAGTCTCGTAAGAGGTGTAGCTATCTTCGAGAAATCCTTTACAAACTTCCGGTAATACCCCGGACCCAAGAAACTTCTTATCTCTCATTATCGATATCGGTCTAGGCCACTTAGAGACAAACTTCTATCTTTGCCGGATCCACTTTAATACCTTCTCCGAAACTATATGTCCAAGAAAACTGACTTGATCCAACCAAAACTCGCACTTGGAAAACTTGGCATACATCTTGTTCTCTTTTAAGGTTTGTAGTACTACCCTTAGATGTTCTTCATGCTCTTTCTCGTCTTTAGAGTATACCAAAATATCGTGTATGAAGACTATCACAAACTTGTCGAGATAAGGCATGAAAACTCTTTGCATTAGGTCCATGAACTTTGATGTAGCATTAGTGAGTCCAAACGGCATGACCAAAAACTCATAATGTCCATACCTCGTACTGAAGGCTGTCTTAGGTATATCTGACACCTTGATTTTCAACTGATGGTAACCGGACCTAAGATCAATCTTAGAGAACACCTTCTTACCTTGCAACTGGCTGAACAGATCGTCAATCCTTGGTAAAGGATACTTATTCTTGATTGTCAGTTTATTCAACTCTCTGTAATCGATGCACAAGCGCATACTCCCATCTTTCTTCTTTACAAACAAAACCGGTGCTCCCCACGGTGATGTACTTGGCTGGATGATGTTTTTCTCTAACATATCCTTAAGCTGAATCTTCAACTCTTTCAACTCAGCTGGTGCCATCCTGTATGGCGCTTTAGCTACTGGTGAAGCTCCTGCGATCAACTCGATCTCAAACTCTATGGCCCTATCAGGCATGTGTCCTGGCAAATCTTCCGGGAAAACTTCAGGAAAGTCCTTAACTACACGAGTCTCTCCTAACTCGGGTTTGAGCTTTTCCTTATCTAGCGCGTACACCACAAAACCTTGGCAACCCTGCCTCAAGGATTTTAAAGCTTTAACTGCTGAGATGATCGGATGTTGTTTCTTGCTAGGCTTGTATACGATACCCTGAAACGTCCTAGCTGATTTTCCTGGAACTTTAAAGATTACTCTCTTGCCTTTGCAATCCAAATAGACATGGTTCTTAGACAACCAGTCCATACCTAGGATAACATCAAAGTCTGAGAAATCCAACACCGTCAGGGCATGCTGGCACTTGTAAGTCCCAACTCTAATGTCGACTGAGGGTGTGACTTGAGCACATCTGGTGACTCGGCCCAAAGGGGTGGATATACTCAAGGGTCTCTCCAACTCCTTAAGCGGTAGGTTTAACTTCTTGACTATGTTTGAAGAAACAAAAGTTCCTGAAGCTCCGGTATCAAACAGAGCTGAAACTGCTAGATTATCTATGATTATGGTACCTAAAAGTGAATCAATTTACGTATAAATATGTAATATCATATGCGCGCTATATCATATTAAATATTTATAAGAAACACAAACACTGAAAAAGTACCTGTCACCACAAGGTCATCTAGCTCCTCTGGTTCTGCATCTGCTGC
The DNA here is from genome assembly GCA_036785695.1 of Gentiana straminea. Classification (NCBI taxonomy): domain Eukaryota; kingdom Viridiplantae; phylum Streptophyta; class Magnoliopsida; order Gentianales; family Gentianaceae; genus Gentiana; species Gentiana straminea. The sequence continues at coordinate 1,192,025 of JAVUPR010000340.1, forward strand.
AAAGATACGAACCGGTCTGCTACCCGTAGGACGACTACCCTGCTGGTTACTTCGCCTCCCCGCCCGATTGCCCCGTGATAGCTTCTTAGGACACGCCCTCGAGTAGTGTCCCGCTTCCCCGCAAAGTGGAAACAATTCAAGCTACCAGCCATGCAATCTCCTGTATGTGCCTTGTTACATTTAGCACAAACCGGTGGCGTCCCACTTGTCGAACTCTTCATTGCTAAACTCCCTGTCTTCTTTACATTCTGCTGTGGCGCCCCTCTACTACCTCCTTGAAAAATTGAGAATGGCCTCTTGTCCCCAACTACAACTGTCGGCCTGTTGGCAAACCTTTCCGCTGTCAATGCTCTATCCATGACGCTTGCCATACTCGTCGGTCTATCTCCAAGCATACCTTTTGCCACATCATGTGACAACCCTTCCATAAACTTGTCTATCTTCTTTTCTTCACTCTTCATAATCTCGGGGTAGAACCTGCCCAGCTCGTGAAACTTCTGCGAGTACAGTGTCACTGTAGTATTTCTTCCCCGTTTTAAACTCGAAACTCGTTGGCCTTTGCATTTTGTGCCGTTCTAGGGAAGTATTCCCGATAGAACAAATTCTTGAATACCGCCCAATCCGTGATTCTAGGATTAGCTTGCTCATAAGACTCCATCCAACTCTCTCGCATTACACCGCCAACAAGGATACCGCCAACCGAGCCCATTCGGATTCTCGGGGCCCTCATGTTTCGCATGCCTTTTCAAAACGACGAAGCCACAAGTCCGCTCGCCGCCGGCTCAACATTACCGAAAAACTCGGTACCCCGTGCTTCTTCACCTTCTCATACCAGTCTGTTGGTCTATCGTAACCCCCAAACTGCTGGTGCTGAAACTGCTGCTGTACCGGCGGGGCATTCTGATAACTCTGCTGTGGCTGGGTGTAGCAAGGTGCTACGAAAGAACTCGATCTAGGTGGTGGTGGAGGTCGAACTGTCGGCTGAGGAGTGAAACTCAACGGTGTAGACGGAAACATGGATACCTGTGGATACCTGAAGAACTGACTGGCCGGTGGGTTAGAAAGTCCCAACCCGGTCCAAGTGGTGGTCCTTGGGGCCGATGTGTAAAACCGGTACGCGGGTGCTAAACCTTGAAGGACCCGCTTGTTCCACTCGACCTCTAACGAATTACTTGGTCCTTGATTTCCACCATGACTGGGGTGGTTCACTTGAGTGACCGGAGGAACCTGAGTAGCTGGTCCACTCCTCCTCCTTCTCGGAACCACAACCTCAGTAAAATCCGTCTCTGCGTTACTTGTCTGGGTATTATCTGCCTCGGCGTTATACGAACTAGCTCCTCCTCTAGTAAGCACCATCCCGTAGCCAAGAAAGAGAGGGGTTACTAAAGCTCTAACCTTATCTTAAAGAAAAATCAAGTCCTACACAGCAAGGAAAACCTTTCTCTCTGATACCAACTGTAACGCCCCGTTTCCGGACACCGAGTCCTTATCCGGAAAGAGCGCTCGGCACATATATTATCAAATAAAAACTCAATAATACATGCAAGCCTTACGTCATCCATCAAAAATCAAACGACGCGGAAGATAAAACAACTCAACAACTCGGGAAACCAAACGATCGAAACATACGGTAATCAATGCTGTGAAGAAAAACTAAATCCAATAAAAGATCTAAACGTCCGTAATTCAATCCAAAAGATCTCAAAGGTAACTAAACCAAAAGAAAGAACAACATTGTTCAAAGCCGGAAACAGCTGTTTATGAAAAGAAAACATCTAAACGATCTAAGCCTTCAAACTCCAACTCAAACGTCCTCGTCATCAAAGAACTCATCAGCGGTAACCACCTGTTCATCTTCTTTGGGGAAAGGGAAAGACAAAGATAACGTAACGGGGTAAGTACAAAAGTACTCAGTAACGTGTAGAAGATCGTATAACTATGCCCTCATAAAGAAATAAAAGCAATACCGTCTTTTATTAATTCATTTTCCGTTATAAGCCCTAACTATCTATCACATTATGTTCATTGCATAACATGAGGTTCCAAGGGTATCTATCTTAGCTCAAGTTTGTTACATTATGAATAACAAGGGCACTACGCCTAGTAATAGGATGTACTAGGACAACTGGGTGCAACCTACTTAGAGACTCGCTCTAGTAGCCCCGGGAATATCTGAGTCCCGATAGTGTGATGACCGGCAGAGTGCACCAGACGCTTTATCTGGCCAATCGATTGACCGGCGTGGGTACAGTCTACTTTGTCCGGTCAGAGGACACATCGCGATATTGTACTATGCCTTACCAAGCATTGCATGATGTTTAAGATTTTAATCTAGCACATACGTTTGATTAGATGTTTAACTAGCCACCTAAGTGTTTTCAGGTAAGCTCCCTCACACTTCCTACCCTCGTACTTAGACCTCTAGACACGGACAAGCCCTAGCAATTACACAGACATCGATAAACCCTAGCTTATCGAAGCACAAGGCAAATCCGAAGCTTCCAGTGGTCCCACACTTCATCTTTTAGGGAATCCATGTGGTGCCGGAACTAAACGCACCAGAAGCTAGTTTAGAGCTTTGTCACGTAAGGTTATGCATTAGAACAGTACAATAAAGCCTGAACTCAAGCTGACATGACAAAAAAACAATGAAAAACTAGAACCACCAGGCCCAAACGCTCGTCCACTCCTATGCAGACGCCCGTCTGAACATGGACGCTCGTCCATAGAGGCTGAACGCCCGTCCAAAAACCAAACGCCCGTCCACCTTCAAACTATCACATCCTGTATCACAATTTCACCCTGAACGCTCGTCCAAGGGAACTGGACGTTCGTCCACACTGCAGAGGAACCGGACGCCCGTCTGCATAGGCAGACGCCCGTCCACCTGGGATTTTCCCAGAATTCCTGCAACTTTTCTCTGCGATCTCCATCCCATATACAACCCAAGACTCGATTTTTAGCAGATTAAAAACAGCAGAAAAACCAACAAATTGCCCTACAACCTTACGAGAACTTAGCCATACGATAAGAAAACCACGTTACCTCGATTCTTGCGAGCTACTACGATCCAAGCAACCACAACTTTGAAAAAGATAAACCTTTAACCTCGAACCTAAAACGATCAACACCAAATTGATCACTACGATGCGAGATAACGCAAAAACGCAGGCTTAACGATGCTAAACAGGAAAACGAACCCTAACAAGAACGGTGATGAGAACTTACGTTAACGGTTCTAAGGATGGTTGATATCCAAATGATCCTCTTGTCGCGGTGATTCTTTTTTCCTTGAGATGTCTGTCCAAAAGATCAACGGATTAAGCCTGGGGATTGAAAGTTCTTCCTCTCTTTTTTTTTTCTAAACTTGCGCCCTTCTTCAAAAGATGCGGCCTCCTCTCTCTTTTTTTTTTTCTTTCAAAAAGTGATTAGGTTAATTTAGGATTTATTTCCTTTTAATAAATCCCAATTTTTCCTAAATACCATATAATTCCTTAATTATCCCTTTTCTTTTATAAAACCTTTAAAAAAAATAAAAGAACATAATATTCCGATTTATCAAAAGACCGAAATGCCCTTTTATCGAAAATCGGGATATTACAAGATATAATAGGATGATGAATATGCATTATAGCTTTTGAATTAGCTACACCAACCCCAATACCTATTTATCTATGCTCCTTATAATATAAAAAAAAACGGGAGTACAAACATATTTTGATACTTAATTAAAAAAATATTAACAATATGATCAATTCAATTAAAGTTATGAATAAAAACACTCTGACAATAGTATATGTTCAAATTACAAGCGAATATAATTCGAAGCAGTTATATAAACATATCGATTTAGATTTATTTTAGTCCTCAGCGAAGAATGAGTTATTTATAAAAATCTACGTGCTCGTGATCGTGATCTTTCATGATCGTGATCGGACACGTGATTGTTCATGATCGTGATCGTGATCGTGATCGTGATCGGACATGAGCAAAATTCTATCCATGATCGTGATCGTTCATGGGGAGTAGCAGTTTTTGTATCCGTGTCACACAGGAATATGTTGATATACAATAAATGGACAATTTTGAATCAATAAAAGGCCAAAAAAATTAATCAAACCGTTGAAGGCGCGAAAAAATATAAATGAATTCTATCCGCGATCATGATCGTTCGTGTGGAGTTACCGTTTTCGTATCCGTGTTACACAGGAAGATGTTGATATATTCGACACATTTCCAACACGATATTAGTAAATGTGTCAGACCAAATGTGGAAAAATTTCCAACACGATATTAGTAAATGTGTCGGTCCTCAGCGAAGAATGAGTTATTTATAAAAATCTACGTGATCGTGATCGTGATCTTTCATGATCGTGATCGGACACGTGATTGTTCAGGATCGTGCTCGTGATCGGACATGAGCAAAATTCTATCCATGATCGTGATCGTTCATGGGGAGTAGCAGTTTTTGTATCCGTGTCACACAAGAAGATGTTGATATACAATAAATGGACAATTTTGAATCAATAAAAGGCTAAAAAAATTAATCAAACCGTTGAAGGCGCGAAAAAATATTAATGAATTCTATCCGCGATCATGATCGTTCGTGTGGAGTTACCGTTTTCGTATCCGTGTTACACAGGAAGATGTTGATATATTCGACACATTTCCAACACGATATTAGTAAATGTGTCAGACCAAATGTGGAAAAATTTCCAACACGATATTAGTAAATGTGTCGGACCAAATATGAAAAAATAAAAATTAAAAAAAAAAAAAAAAAGGACGGAAAGGAAAAAAATGAGGTATAACAACATATACAACAAAACCCATTTTTTTTACTTCACAAACCAAACCAAGCTGAGAGGAGAAGCTGCCACTTGTCGGCTTAGCATCACTCCCCCCTTGTTTCTTTATTAAGTAGTAGGAAAACCAATTGGTTGTAGTAATTGTGTCACTATATTTCTTTATACATTATGAGTGTGCAATATGTCCCAATACCCCCCTCAAATGTGGGCAATCTGTCCCAACACTTGCACAATTTTTCATTCAAGAGTGTGAGAAATCTCTCCCAACACCCCCATCAAGTGTGGGCAATCTGTCCCAACACTTGCATAATGTTGTTTTATAAATAATGTTTCAACTATGGTTCGATCCGGTGACCTCTGGATCCCATACCGTGTTAAAAATCAAACGCTTACCGTTGTACTAAAACCAATTGGTTGTAGTAAAGACGCAACTATATTTCTGTATACATTAAGAGTGTGTGCAATTTGTCCCAACACTTTCCATCACTGCCGCCTACCACTTGCCGCTCCCAAGTCTGATTTTTCATGCCTTTTTTTCCATTTCAGCTATCATTATTTTTCCCCTACCGCCGGCTGCTTTCCACCCCTAGTATGATTAGGGTTTTTATATGTTTTTCCATTTCAGCTGTCACTATTTTCCTCCGGTAGTGCTACATCCACTACAACTACCTCCACAACATCATCCACAACACACATTTAATCAGGACCCACAAAAAAAAAATATTTCTCTCTCCAATCTGTGGACAGGATCATCCACAACATCATCCACTACATTTTTGTGTAGTGGACATAGCATTTTCCATTTTCCCCTGCCGCTTGCCGCTCCCTGGTCTGATTTGGGTTCTAAGTGTTTTCCATTTCAACTATCATTAATTTTCACGTACATTTGAGAGATAAGATTCTGAATCCTCCAACACAAAAGGGATTAGAAGAAAGCCTCAATCCTTAATTAGCTGGATGTCTCAATCTTTGTCTTTTTAGCTATTCCGTGCTCATTGAATGTAGTAGACTGAAAGTACTCATTATTTCTTTTAACTCAAAACTATTTAGAATATTATTTTCAAATCCTCTTTGACTCATTATTATTATTTTCAAATCCTCTTTTCCTTAAGGATGTTAATTGGTAAGCTGGATGTGTACCCATTTTGCAGAGAAAAATTTCATGGATGATTCTAGTGTTTGCCTTAAATCTTTTATTTTGCAGAGAAAAGCTTCATGGATGATTCTAGTGTTTGCCTGAAATCATTCTAAGTGGCTAAAGTGATTGACTTTTATTACTTCTAAGTTCTAATTGTGGTTCTTACCAAGAAAATAAAATAAAAAATTTATTGTCTTGTTAATGGAGGAATCAATTGCCAACGGTTCAAGTTTTGACACTCAAGAGAAAACTCTTAAAAATTGATTTCTTTACTCCCGGAACAACTCTGTGAAAGTTTTGAGATAATGTCATCAAGAAGCATTAGTAGTATAGATTTCTTCTAATCGGATATGGAGATGAACTTGATCTGCTAGACGACCCGTTTCAACTCAAGGATTCACGGTTACATGATAGCCCATTTGGGTAAAGGAAACCTTGTCTAGTATGTTTACTATGATCCTAAAACAAAAATGAATAGGTTTGTTTCAGAATTAGAGAAATTTGTTGATGCTTCGTGTTAATACATAGTGATCAAACACGTTGACAATGTACGTAATCAGACTGAACCCTCAATTAAACGCAAAAGGGATGGGAAGAAAACGGTTCCTATCAATCTTGTTACCTTAACAAAACGGTTCATTTTCAATTACAGTTTTTTCTTAATCAAAAAATTACACGTTTTCTTTGAAAGGATTCAAGATACTTGTTAAGATATATGGGCCAAAGCCCATTGTTGATACTTGACACCAAATTATTCCCACATCGGCAATTTCTAAGATTTGGCCGACTTAGTTTTGATATAAAATAAGCATTAGCCTTTTGTTTATTTGTGTGTCAATTTGTATACCAATCAAGATAAACTCTCAATTGTCTTAGCTATTTTGGGTATTGTTTTAGGCTTTAGGAGAGTTGTATCTTTTGTATTTCTCCACTATAGTAATATTTCTCTTTCGCCCGTGGACTAGTCGGCATATTGCCGGAAACCACGTAAATTTGGTGTTTTGTCTTTTTTCTTTCTGTTATTTATTTTGTATTGTTGTCGTTAAGGGCTATCGCTCGGTTTGTTTTTCCTAACAAACTGGTATCGGAGCCGTGGTTTTTTTAGCCGACGTTTTCCGAGCTTTTTTGAAAAAAATTAGCCACCATGACGGTAACTAAGTATTATTTTGAGAAGTTCGACAGAAACGTCAACTTCGGGATGTGGCAGTTGAAGATGGAGGCCATGCTGATTCAGGAGGGCTTCGATATTGCGCTGCTTGGGAAAGAGAAGAAGCCCGAGAAGATGACAGATGAGGATTTTGCTGGTCTCGACAAGAAGGCCATGTCAGGTATCATCTTAAATCTTTCTGATGAAGTATTAAGAGAGGTAGCTACTGAGGTTACTGCTAAAGATTTGTGGGATAGATTAAAGTCTTTGTATATGAAGAATACTGTGGAGAATCGCCTTTATTTAAAGCAAAGTTTATATATGCTACGTATGACTGAAGGGTCGTCTATATTATCTCATTTAGATAAATTTGATTCCCTGCTTATGGATTTGAGAAATATATATGTGAAAATTGATTATGAGGATCAGGCTCTGTTGCTATTTTGTTCACTTCCCCAGTCGTTTAAGCATTTTAGGGAAACGATGCTTTATGGTAAGGAAACTATTTTGAAATCGAAAGAACAGATTGATAAAGATATAACTGGGGGAAGTAGTAGTAGTCAGGCAGACGTGCTGGTAGTTCGGGGCAGATCAAATAAGAAGGATGCAGATATTGAGAATTATGTTTTGAATCCCAGACATAAAGATTTGACGTGCAATTATTGTAAAAAGATCGGGCATATCAAATCTGATTGCTTTCGTCTTAAGAACAAAGAAAAACGTGAAAAGAAGAAAGAGCATAGTAAATAGTCTGGTCAGGCCGGTTTTGTTGAAGATGAGAGTGATGGAGATATTTTCTTTGCTGATGATAAATTAAGGTCTGTTGATGAATGGATCTTGGATTCTGGATGCACGTATCATATGTGTCCCAATAGGGATTGGT